>CM060423.1:52393067-53025709 GCA_030545235.1 Helianthus tuberosus
TTGTGAGATAAGGAATCAGATTGCGCTTTGACCTTGGATTTTCATATAAAAGACATTCTATGCATTCTGATGTTGCTTTTGGGTACTTTCATAGCATTGAGTTTTTATTTACAATGTTGCACACCAAATATTCGATGAAATGTCTTAAGAAGAATTAGAAGCTTATGTACATGTGTGATAATATAAAACCACAAATTCAACAAACCTTCGTATTAATATAGAACTTAGAATTCAAAATAATAATAATAATAATAAAAGAATCTATGTTAAATGTAAGCAAGAACCTACTGTAGATTTGTAGGAACAGGTTCATAAGGGAAACTAGGTTATGACTTCACTTATCTGTACTCATTTTAAACATTCAAAAGAAGAAAAATATAAGTAATGCTTTCTGTTAAAGTATATTCAATTTGCATAGCATGAAATTCTTAGGAAGGATTGTATAGATTTGTGGTTGTTATCTACATTTGTGTAGCATCAAATTGTTATGTAAAATTGTATACATTTGTTGTTACGTAAAGGAGTTACTTAGAAATGCATTTGAGGTTACGGACCTCTATAAATATATTTGTAGGAATTGGTTTAGATTGCCATAGTTCAGCATGAATATGATAAGAAAAATGTGTATACAATTGGGTTTCTGTTTCATGATATCTGCTGAATCGCATTCGTCCTATATTATTCTCCAAGGTATGAGTTTTTTTCAATCGTTTCTCATTTTTGTGTATATGTTTTTGCTTCCAGTTTTGTTTACATTCTTTTGAGTGGCTTTCTTTCAAGAAATAGGAATTAAGATGTAGACTATGATTTATTTCTGCTGATGCTTAATTGTTATTGCTAATTTTGGTCACAATTTTTGTTTTGTTTTGTTTTGCTTTTTTTTTGTGAAGGGGGTTTTTGGTAGGGTTTATTATATGTACATGTTGCAACCCATTCTTTAACTTTGTTATAAATTTTTATGAGTTTAAAAGAGCAATCTAATGACTTTGCAAATTATAATTATGTAGAAATTGATACATCAGCTCATCCATGCAAAAGGCTACGCCAACTGATATGCTTTCCAGATTTAAAAATTTTAAAAAGTTAAGTTTTCCGAAGGTAATGTCCAGTGGACCAAATTTGGGTAATCTGTCTTAAAAACATTCTGGGCTAAGTTGACTCCGGTGAAGAATCCGGCTACCAATATGATCCTGTTGTCACAGAAGGAACTTTGGTCAACAGGTGGCTGCCGGCTTAGATGAGGGTGCCGATTAACAGTTCAGGTGAAGTATGATATACTTACCAATTGAATATATTGATATTCATTAATTGATATTGTGAATCTGTTAATGGATGGGGAACCTTCAATGATGATGCTCGTGATTGGCACTGCTCAGATTCAGTAAGGTCTTGATGATGGCAGAATATGGCGGTGAAGGATCAATAGGGGGCCCAAAGAACGGTGCGCAACAAAGGACCATTTGCGCATGCGAGTAAGATACAGGTCCTGTTTGGGTGCGATGATCATACTTGGTTATCAAGGTAGAACTTGAGTCAAAAGGCGAGTCGACTCAATCAAACAAAAAACAACAACAATGTTGATGCCACTCATACCATGTACTATTTACTTTTTATAATTTCTTTCGCATACCTTGCAACTCTTTAACACATAAGTTTTCTAACATTTCGGTATATAATTTGTTTTGACCAGATTTTGCGTTTGGTTTTTGATTTGTGTTGTTTGCTCAAATCACGTTAGAAAAACCGCCCCCGCAATGCGGGGGAATCACTTCTAGTTTATAATAATTATAACAATTATAATAAGACCATATGTGTTGTGAGGTTTAAAGCTCAAGCCCTTCCTTTGGGCGTAGTGCGATATGTAGGGTCTAGTTAACAAGAGGTATTATGAGGTTTGAAGTTAAAAAGTGGTGTAGTGTAACACCCTTGTCATTATTTAATGGTTTTGTAAAGTATACGACAAACAACATGTAATTATGACTACATTTACTTTGTAAAAATACGGGTTTGTTTAAAGTTTACAATTTTAAAATAATACAACATAACATAATTGAGTTCGTCGTTTAAAAGTTACGACGAAACGACGTGCGGAAGCTTTTATCTTATTCGTGTTCGGTTCTCCGTTGAGCTTGATCGTCCTCCGGTAACTCTTGAAATTAACCTGTGATCGAAACCAACCTAAAAGTTAGTTTCGATACTTAAATAATAGCTTAAAACATGTACATCGCATCAAACAACAAAACAAAAATAATTTCTCAGATTTATGCCTCTCGCGCCACGCGAGTGTTACACCCTAACACGTATTTGACAAAAGTCGCAGCGGAAATTCGTGCCATAAAATTTCTTTCTTTATAAATACCTCAACTTATTTAAACTTTAACTTTATCATAACTCTTATTCATAAATCCGTCATCCTCTCATTTACTAATTAAAGACATAGCTCATGTTTTCTACATTTGACATTCAACGTCCCCGCACAATCTCTCTAGTGACTCGATCTTCGACCTCCATTCCTTGTGATAATCGCCCGTGATTCGTACAACCTGCACTCACCACATACATTCAACACGTTAGTACACATTATATAACCAAGATCATTCGCGTACACTTCACATTTAGATCTTTAAGAAACTTTAAGCATCTCATCTGCGTATCCATTTCCTAGTGAGGCTTCATTAACGTACCTGCATTACTTTTCATTCTCAAGGTACACCATTAATAACGTTAACCCTCGACATGTCTAAATCATGCATACATACTTACATACATACATACATACACCTCTACATACGTACATATCTTTCCTACAACTTACATGCGTGCATACACTCATACTTGCTTTATACAATCCTGCATACATACTTACATACATACATACATACATACACATTTGCATAGGTGCATACATTTCCTACATCTTTACATACATACATACCATCATACGTATTTTCATACACGTAACACATCATGCATACCTCTCACATACTCATACGATATTTACATGGGACTTAAACTTTGACTTATAGTCCATAAATATCTAAGGATTGACGCGTGGTTAAAAACTGGTGCTCGTAATCATATAACTTTATATTTTTATATGAGTCTTAGATCTCGAATGACCCACTTTTAATTAGATTTGCGTTTATGCAGGTTTGACAAAGTTAAGGAGCTTTTTGGGAGCTTTACATGCCACCGGGTCGAAAACCGGAGCACCAGGACACGTTACGGGTCAACCGGAAACACCAGACGCGAAAAATAAAAGCTTACAACAAGAGCCCGTCGGCGACGGGGTTGGGACCCGTCGGCGACGGGTTGTAGATATGCCTGTCGTGCCATTTAACCCGTAACCAGTGTGTTAACCCGTCGGAAGAAAAACTGATTTTCCCTTGCCCGTCGGCGACGGCCTCCTTGCCCGTTGGCGACGGGCTCTCTAAAGTGCATTTTTCTGCAGCTCCGTTTCGACGTCCGAACGCACTAAAACGCGCGTAACTTTCGAACCGTTTACCCGTTTAACCCCCCGTTTCTTCCTACATGCTTGTAAATTCACATTCTATCATATAAACTTATAATCCCACCTCCGGGTCAAGGAAATTCTTAAGTTACATGCATTCGGCTTATTATCATATTCTAGTTATTTGACCCGTACGTGCATTTATCAACATAATCTGTTTATTTGACCTCAAACTCATATGAACTTAATAATTTCATTGACGCCTATCATAAAAGATTAAATTCTCGGATGCCTAGCATCCTCTTAACCCATTTTCGCTTAAAAGCTCATATTTGACCCGTTATGGGTATTTGTGCATTAAATGGTCTATGACATAACAAAACCATACTCTTCGCTTTTACACATGACCAACGCATTACTCTAATCGGTTCACTTGTTTCCAATAGACGTTCAAGGTCGTTTGCCCGATATACCTATCAAGGGCGTTTTTGACAATTTCGCTCTATCCTTAACAACAAAGGAATTCTTTACATAAGTAACGGATCCTTCTACTTAGCTAAAATTCTTAATCACACATACGTTACTCGGATAAAAGCTAAGATCCGTTTAATACTCATCGGCATCATACAATTCATTCCTAGTTTACCTCAATTATCATATTTAATTAAGTTGCATATAACTTTACATAAACAACTAAAAAAAAGTGATTACGGAATCACTTACCTTGTGCATCCGCGTTCGTAACATCTTCCTTGCCTCATCTTGACCCGTTAGCCTTCCATGCTTGGTCCGTGCTAGTGTGGTTCCTATTCTTTCATTCCGTCATGCCATGATTATGTTAGTATTCATGCTTATTCATATTAACACACATTTTTCCAACTTTTATCTATTTTACTTTCACTAACACGCATACGACATGACTTGTCAACCACATAGTTCAATATCTCCGAAATACCATTTCGTTATCACACATAACGCACAATTGGTCTACACTTATTCCATGATCTCTTGATTCTTACATTTGTGTCATAATGCCTAACCATGTTATAAATTCTCGGTTGACTTTCAGAAAGTCAACTTTCTAGCATATAACTTCCAACTTATGGCCACGCATTCATGTTGATATAGTGAACCATATCAATGACACTATATTTATTTCATACATAATGTTGTATGACACTAACAACTACATGATCACCTAGTCACATACACAATATACCATTTATATTTCATAATCATGGTGAAGGACACACGCACATACCTAAGCACATGATCGACTAACTACATACATGCATACGTATCATCAATTCAACACATACTAACATATTCATCATTCTTTAGTTGACAACTTTATTCAAAGCTAGTAATTCGACATAATTTCAACCTCTTCACATGTTCATCCGGTGTTTAGCATACAATTTCACATACTAGCTTATACGAGGCATTTCATCAAACACTTGGTGTACGTACACAATTTAATGCACAATGTACAACTAATTCATGCATAATCCTCCAAGTTCATACATAGTTCATCAATATAACAACAACACATTCCTTTCAATTCATCCAACGAGATTCCATCATATTCAATATGGCACCTCAACATTTGAACAAGAATTGAACATGATGAAATACCCATGTCATCTTCATCACTCAACTTAGTGGGTTTTCATCTTTAAGCATCAATTAATCAAAATTATGCCTAGCACATGTTTCCTAAGATGATGCTAACACATATACATGCTTAATCTCATACTAATTCGTGGGTTGATCATAACCCACTTCATATCAAAATCACCAAATCATAAATTACAACTTACCAAGTGATTTATAGGGCTAGATGATCATAAATTCATGTTCATGCATTAGATCCGAGCTGAATTCCCCTTTCAATTTGATGATTATAATGAAACTAGGGTTGAACCCCTTTTTCTCCTTCCTGATGTCGACACACACACACACACCCTATGTGTGTGTGGGGTGTTTTGATTTTTATTTTATAAATTCATGTTTCCCACTTAACGGTTTTGGTCCCTCTAGTTTGCTCCCTTGCTTGCTTTGCGAAACATTTTACCACATTCAATCTTTTAATAATTTTAACCATACATTTAAGTAGGTTAAATAGCCTAGTTATTTATTTCTTGATGTATCATATCATAACATTTTAACAAATATAAATATTCGGGTTTTGGGGTGTTACAAGTCTACCCCCCTTAAAAGAGGTTTCGTCCCCGAAACCTTGCTCATATCTACGGGACCATAATCCTTTACTTACCGGTTACTACCATCCCTCCTAAATAACATGCTAAAAAAATATATATATCTTTAGACCTCAACTTCTTGCCTCATGATAGTTTCTTAGTGATGATCATCACTACATGTTTATTCATTCATTCCATAATCACGTCTACATACTTAACTCCATAGTTAACATCTTTCTACATTACTATTCCTCTCATTTCGCGCATTTACTTAAGTTACATAGGTATACGTATCATGCACATTCATCATACAAGAGTTTAACTAATACTCGTATATTTTACTCAAAACATTAAAATTTCACTTCTTAATGACATAGTTTTCATTCCTACGTCAACTATTAGAACCAAGCTTTCCATATTACGCCATGCCCATTCCAACATTTTTGGTTTCATCCGCTTATATACTTTCATTTCTTTCACGCATTCGGTTATCCACTTAATTGGGTAATAGCATATACTCTCATAATGAGATTCAAGCATACCACTTACGACCCGGTAACATCGGGTTAATTGCTTTCAACATAAATCTTCCGTTCTATCCGTATAACGGATTGAACTTCATACATTCGTTATTGCATTCACGACCACTCGTTCTAAACGGATGGTACCTTATCCTCACTCGACTTGTTCAACTTGAACCGGTCGACGTGCATAGCTTGTTACAGCTTTCGCTTATCATAACCAATTCCACAAGGAATTTGCATCATTCATATCTTTCATTCCTTGAATCCGTCTCGCGGATTCAAACATTGCATATACGCTTTTCATCCCTTGAATCCGTCTCACGGATTCAAGCATTGCATTCATACTTTAACTTCTTTCATGTTTCGAATCCGTCTCGCGGATTCTAGCATAGCATATCATGTTTCGAATCCGTCTCGCGGATTCTAGCATAGCATATCATGTTTCGAATCCGTCTCGCGGATTCTAGCATAGCATATCATGTTTCGAATCCGTCTCGCGGATTCTAGCATAGCATATCATGTTTCGAATCCGTCTCGCGGATTCTAGCATAGCATATCATGTTTCGAATCCGTCTCGCGGATTCTAGCATAGCATTTCATAATCTCATTCTTGAGAGTCTTACATTTCTCTTCACCCTCACGTCCACCTACTACTTACTTCTAGCGGACATACCTGTATCAATTATCACGGTCCCACGAACGTCATATGCTTCACGTGTACTGGCCAGGTACACAATCCACATACTAGTTTCGTGTCTTCGTGTAATTGTCACCTTATGTCCGAAGAATTTGGTTTCGGCACGTGTATCATTTTTCAAAACTTGTTTACTATACCATCATGGTCCTTCATTTAGCATTTTTCTTCCCTTAATGCATTTTACCATTTCATATACCGACATATTGAATTTACGTACCTGGGTTCAACTTTATCTTATTTCATGGCTTGGTGTCGGTACTTGACCGCACTCGCGGATCATCCTCTTCAAACGCTTATACTTACCTTGCATATACAAAATCGTCAGTTTCTTTATGCGTATACATAAGTACATACTTACATTCTCTTTTACCTTTGGATCTTGACCGAGTCTTGGATTGTACGGGTTTCTTATCACAAGAGCACATAGGTTTGAGTTCAAGCACTTACCTTCTTACACTTGATTCTCTCAAACCAGGGCTCTGATACCAACTTGTTACACCCTAACACGTATTTGACAAAAGTCGCAGCGGAAATTCGTGCCATAAAATTTCTTTCTTTATAAATACCTCAACTTATTTAAACTTTAACTTTATCATAACTCTTATTCATAAATCCGTCATCCTCTCATTTACTAATTAAAGACATAGCTCATGTTTTCTACATTTGACATTCAACGTCCCCGCACAATCTCTCTAGTGACTCGATCTTCGACCTCCATTCCTTGTGATAATCGCCCGTGATTCGTACAACCTGCACTCACCACATACATTCAACACGTTAGTACACATTATATAACCAAGATCATTCGCGTACACTTCACATTTAGATCTTTAAGAAACTTTAAGCATCTCATCTGCGTATCCATTTCCTAGTGAGGCTTCATTAACGTACCTGCATTACTTTTCATTCTCAAGGTACACCATTAATAACGTTAACCCTCGACATGTCTAAATCATGCATACATACTTACATACATACACCTCTACATACGTACATATCTTTCCTACAACTTACATGCGTGCATACACTCATACTTGCTTTATACAATCCTGCATACATACTTACATACATACATACATACATACATACACATTTGCATAGGTGCATACCTTTCCTACATCTTTACATACATACATACCATCATACGTATTTTCATACACGTAACACATCATGCATACCTCTCACATACTCATACGATATTTACATGGGACTTAAACTTTGACTTATAGTCCATAAATATCTAAGGATTGACGCGTGGTTAAAAACCGGTGCTCGTAATCATATAACTTTATATTTTTATATGAGTCTTAGATCTCGAATGACCCACTTTTAATTAGATTTGCGTTTATGCAGGTTTGACAAAGTTAAGGAGCTTTTTGGGAGCTTTACATGCCACCGGGTCGAAAACCGGAGCACCAGGACACGTTACGGGTCAACCGGAAACACCAGACGCGAAAAATAAAAGCTTACAACAAGAGCCCGTCGGCTACGGGGTTGGGACCCGTCGGCGACGGGTTGTAGATATGCCCGTCGTGCCATTTAACCCGTAACCAGTGTGTTAACCCGTCGGAAGAAAAACTGATTTTCCCTTGCCCGTCGGCGACGGCCTCCTTGCCCGTCGGCGACGGGCTCTCTAAAGTGCATTTTTCTGCAGCTCCGTTTCGACGTCCGAACGCACTAAAACGCGCGTAACTTTCGAACCGTTTACCCGTTTAACCCCCCGTTTCTTCCTACATGCTTGTAAATTCACATTCTATCATATAAAATTATAATCCCACCTCCGGGTCAAGGAAATTCTTAACTTACATGCATTCGGCTTATTATCATATTCTAGTTATTTGACCCGTACGTGCATTTATCAACATAATCTGTTTATTTGACCTCAAACTCATATGAACTTAATAATTTCATTGACGCCTATCATAAAAGATTAAATTCTCGGATGCCTAGCATCCTCTTAACCCATTTTCGCTTAAAAGCTCATATTTGACCCGTTATGGGTATTTGTGCATTAAATGGTCTATGACATAACAAAACCATACTCTTCGCTTTTACACATGACCAACGCATTACTCTAATCGGTTCACTTGTTTCCAATAGACGTTCAAGGTCGTTTGCCCGATATACCTATCAAGGGCGTTTTTGACAATTTCGCTCTATCCTTAACAACAAAGGAATTCTTTACATAAGTAACGGATCCTTCTACTTAGCTAAAATTCTTAATCACACATACGTTACTCGGATAAAAGCTAAGATCCGTTTAATACTCATCGGCATCATACAATTCATTCCTAGTTTACCTCAATTATCATATTTAATTAAGTTGCATATAACTTTACATAAACAACTAAAAAAAAGTGATTACGGAATCACTTACCTTGTGCATCCGCGTTCGTAACATCTTCCTTGCCTCATCTTGACCCGTTAGCCTTCCATGCTTGGTCCGTGCTAGTGTGGTTCCTATTCTTTCATGCCGTCATGCCATGATTATGTTAGTATTCATGCTTATTCATATTAACACACATTTTTCCAACTTTTATCTATTTTACTTTCACTAACACGCATACGACATGACTTGTCAACCACATAGTTCAATATCTCCGAAATACCATTTCGTTATCACACATAACGCACAATTGGTCTACACTTATTCCATGATCTCTTGATTCTTACATTTGTGTCATAATGCCTAACCATGTTATAAATTCTCGGTTGACTTTCAGAAAGTCAACTTTCTAGCATATAACTTCCAACTTATGGCCACGCATTCATGTTGATATAGTGAACCATATCAATGACACTATATTTATTTCATACATAATGTTGTATGACACTAACAACTACATGATCACCTAGTCACATACACAATATACCATTTATATTTCATAATCATGGTGAAGGACACACGCACATACCTAAGCACATGATCGACTAACTACATACATGCATACGTATCATCAATTCAACACATACTAACATATTCATCATTCTTTAGTTGACAACTTTATTCAAAGCTAGTAATTCGACATAATTTCAACCTCTTCACATGTTCATCCGGTGTTTAGCATACAATTTCACATACTAGCTTATACGAGGCATTTCATCAAACACTTGGTGTGCGTACACAATTTAATGCACAATGTACAACTAATTCATGCATAATCCTCCAAGTTCATACATAGTTCATCAATATAACAACAACACATTCCTTTCAATTCATCCAACGAGATTCCATCATATTCAATATGGCACCTCAACATTTGAACAAGAATTGAACATGATGAAATACCCATGTCATCTTCATCACTCAACTTAGTGGGTTTTCATCTTTAAGCATCAATTAATCAAAATTATGCCTAGCACATGTTTCCTAAGATGATGCTAACACATATACATGCTTAATCTCATACTAATTCGTGGGTTGATCATAACCCACTTCATATCAAAATCACCAAATCATAAATTACAACTTACCAAGTGATTTATAGGGCTAGATGATCATAAATTCATGTTCATGCATTAGATCCGAGCTGAATTCCCCTTTCAATTTGATGATTATAATGAAACTAGGGTTGAACCCCTTTTTCTCCTTCCTGATGTCGACACACACACACACACCCTATGTGTGTGTGGGGTGTTTTGATTTTTATTTTATAAATTCATGTTTCCCACTTAACGGTTTTGGTCCCTCTAGTTTGCTCCCTTGCTTGCTTTGCGAAACATTTTACCACATTCAATCTTTTAATAATTTTAACCATACATTTAAGTAGGTTAAATAGCCTAGTTATTTATTTCTTGATGTATCATATCATAACATTTTAACGAATATAAATATTCGGGTTTTGGGGTGTTACAGCGAGAGGCTCAACTCGTTCTTTCGCGTGCCGCGACGCCTGTCGCGTTTCGCGCCCGGTTTCAGGTGGTCCATCGCGTTCGTAATTTAATTCTCCATTTCATGGAGTCAATACCTGATATTAAACTTCTTCAAAAATTCAGATTTCAAGCTCTCGGCTTGAAATCCCTTTTCAACACTTTTGACCCGTTTACGATTTAATCAAACAAACTTGTTAATTATCTTCAAAATGTCATGCAAATCACATTATATCAGTTTTCTAATATTCAAGGTTCAAATTACGGGTCCTTATGCAAATCTTAACCCGTTTTGCATATCTACTCATTTTGACCCGTTACGGGGTATTTAACACTTTTAAGCTTAATTCACGCTTCTTTTAGCTTACACCCTATCTCCATTTTATACATATCCCAATGACTCAATTAAAAATCCTTCATTTTGTGACGAAGAGCTTTCGCCGATAATTGACCACGATATCGTTTCTAACTACAATACAAAATATGCGTACCTGGCTCGGATCAACATATTGACCCGTTTAATACCTTGTGTCCATAATATGCTAATTCATAGCACCGCTAAATCATAACCATTTTATCCTGTGCACATAAGACTCGACAAGCACTTATTAGTCATTATTTGTCAAGTGGTATCTACATTACCATTTGACCCGTTTGGTCTAAACGATTTAAACACTTTGCGCTTATATTGGAATGGTATCTATTTACCATTTCATTAAATAACTAAATTCAGATTTCTCACCTCTTTAACTATGTCTCTTAAACCCTTTTTCTTACGCATTTAGCCCGACATGACTTATGTCGCTTAATGTGGTTTTATATTTCAACTTTTACCTATTTGTTCGTGACTAAATCACCGTTTCCCCCTTTTACTCGTTTAGGCTTACTTATAAAATAGCCGTTCGAAAACCCATTTTTATTTATGTCACTTCATGACCATTTTTGCCTCTTTATCATAAAACATGGTTTTTCATCATTAGATATGCTCCGACCAGTATCGTTTCGTGTCAGAGCCATATCATGAATATCATCTTAATCGTATAAGAAACTTTTAGAACAAACACATATTCTACAAAAAGTGTAAGTTTCACTTACCTTGCATCCGGTTATGTCCTTTTCCGCGTACTCGATCCGTTTGACCCGCTTCTTTCCCAAGTCTTCATCTAGCTTATCTAGAGTCAAACTATCATCATCACGATTCGTAAGACGGTTAGATTAGTCATAATCTGTCGCAACCCCCGATCCCTTATCTGTCCCGGGAACGGGCGGACGCGAACTCAGAATTTCGGTGGTATCAGCTATTTAATCTTGCAGCGGAAATTACATCAGGGCCGTAGTTAGGAAATGTTTATCATAGTAAAACCACCTTCTTTTATATTAATCATTACATGGGCAAAAACCAAGTTTCTTATTACAATACATTTATAGGGATAAACCCTATATTATTGAATTTAAAACATCGTTTATTAGGTAACTTTTATAGCCACATTTTTCCCAAGCCTTCAGTGCTCTCCAACTGGCTTTTTACTAATTGGCTGTCACATTGTGTTACCTGAAACGCGTTTTAAAAACATTTGTCAGTCGGAAATACTGGTGAGTGAATCCCAATTTAATCAAGAAACATTTTATCAATTAAAACAGTATTGAGAGCGATCACATTGTTTATTTCTACACAATTACTCATTCAGTACTGTCAATCCTGACTTGTGGGTCATATTACACATTGGCTAACTCGTTGTCCATTGGTAACGTACTGTCATCCCCGACTTACTACACGCAGTAGTATATTTTGTATACAAAACCCCAATATACCGGCAGTAATTGAAAAACTACAAAGACTCAATCACCGCTTAATCACATTGTAAAACATTTAAGGTTTTGTAAAACATTACAAAAAGGTTAACAAAAAGAGGATAAACTCACATTGCTATCTTAGATTTCGCGTAAGGGTTTCCTGGATATAATCTATAATTTATACAAATGTACATTGGTTAGTATCATAACCCTTTGAAAATATTAATGATACCCTCCCCGAGACGGCATTCCAACAACTACGTCGGGCAGAACCACGACAGTTGTTACGGAACCCTAAATCAATCGGGCAGCGTATCTATTACGAAACTGGGGTTATAATACTTACAACGAAGCAGAACCTTGCTAATTAGGGGGATATAATACCCGCGTATTATAAGCCTACTACAGAAATTGTGATCGAGAATGAAAGAAATGAACGACGGAAAACGAAAACCCGTTGCCTGCTTATATAGTGCTGAAATCTGGTCTCTACGCAGCCCGCGTTGACTCCGGTCAACTGCGTAGCTTGTCCCGGTCATGATCTAGACCCGCCACGATGTCGACACGTGTCGGCTCAGGGTGTTGTCGTGTTGTTCATCTCTCGCGGCCCGCGTTAACTAAACGGGAACTCTTACGCGGTCCGCCTAAACTAAAGAAACCAACGGAGTCAGGTTCCAGCCCTTATACCGCCCGCGTTGAAGCTTGGGGTGGGTCTACGCGGCCCGCCTCAGCTTAATATTTATTGTTTTTAATTTATTTTATATGTTATAACATATTTTGGGCTCGGTTTTCACATATGGGGTGTATTAAAAGACATATAAGGGTATTTTAAAATATACTAGGGTGTCGGAAATAACATGAGGGTGTTGGTTTTACCGAGGGTTGTTACATAATCGTTTACGACTATTCCATCCTATGGGTTTTATGTTGAATTTATCATTCGACCATATCAAAATTATCATTCGATCTAATCATTGGTCGGTTTGACTTTTTAAAAGTCAATTGACTTATCAACATATTCAAATGAACATTTGGTTCATTGAACTCACTTAGGCATATTTCATCCGAACTCTTAATGAAATCAAATTTTACACACAACCAAGTAGACCGCGATTTCATTTAGGCATTTCATATCACTGAAAATGGGTTGTTTTTGATGACTTGTTTAACCTGTTTACAAGTCTTCAAAAATTATGATTTTTTTATGTGGCGTACCACTCGGATGGTTAGGCGTTGTGTTAAAATTTCAAGATCTAACTCTTTACCAAAAATTCGTAAAAATTCATTTACTAAGCTGCAAATCAGATTTGTCACTTCTAACTGCAGCTTACGGAAAAATTCATTTAAAATTCCTCGTTTATCCGATTGATGAAATTCCAATTGGAGATTCTTTTAATCACTTAAAACTATCTACAGTAAAAATTTGAGATCATAAATAAGTTCCTAAATTGAGTTATGACATTCGTAATGGGCTGCAAATTCTACCAGAAAACGCAGCTTGAACCTTCGATACGGAAAAATTCATAAAACGCTCAATAACACGATTCCAGTGGGGTTTTAAAGATATTTCCTGGAATTACATTTTAGACTCAAGAAACATATGTTTTTGTCACGTTTTGTTCAGGTTACAGCCAATACAGGTCGGCTGTAAATTCTTATCAGGAGCTGTTTGAATTCAGCTTTCAATTTAAGCATGTTCTTGACATCATAACACCGTTTTCAGCAATTAAAACCCTAAAACATCTCATACATGAATTTAGCATCAACAAAAATCTGAATTTACTTGAGCTAAGCATGATTTCAACATATACTTGTCTAGGGTTTACTCCTAAACACTACAATGTTCCTATTTCATCTACATATCATTCATGCATCCACAGATTTTGAATTCCCTAAATTCATGAGAATTTCAAGTAGAGAGTTTTTATCAAATTTCACATACCTTATGATCTCCTTGACTTGGTGATCGTTTCTATGTATTCGTGCCTTTATTTCGAGCCCGATTTGGCCTTCAATTTTGATCATCTTGCTGAATTTAGGGTTTGAGGAGAAACCTGGTGTCGCCCCTGTGTTTAATTCGAACCAGACACACACACTAGTGTGTGTTTGGTTTTTAATTTTATTGTTTTAATTATATTAAGTTCCAAACTTGACAACTTTGGTCCCCCATCTATTATTTTGTTTGTTTTTAACTAGATCCCCACCTAATTGTTCTTAACATTATCCCCACTAATTAACTAAGTTAAATATTCCTAGTTAATTTAGTGGGTTCGGGGAACTTATGAACTCAATTCCTTAAAACTTTGATTCGCTTGTATTTAATATTAGGATTTCTTATTTAAATCCAAATATTTATCGGGTTATTTTTACCACTAGCGGTACTTTACCCGTCTTTTAGTATTGACGGAGTTTGATTACCAAACCCGTTTTCGGAGTGTTACAAGTAGTGGCATAATGCCTCATAACCCCTCAATCAATCATTACCCAATTATTTATTTTTAATTTCTTTTCTTTTTAGAAAAAATAAAACAAATAATATCTCATCAAATACAACATTACATTAACATTAATTAAAATACTAAAAAATAAAGACAAAACATTCAAAAGTACATAAAATAAAAACATACAAATACTTAAAAAATAAATCTCTAAAGTCTGTATTTGTCACGAATTTGTGCTAGACGCAAGGCATCTCCTTGGAGGTGCTCGATAGGTTTAGACAAATACTCGATGTCTCTCTTTATTAGCCTCGCTTCTTGGATCGCAACAAACTTTTTATTTTTGGTGTTTCTTTCTTGCAATGTTTCCAAACGCTTATGCCTAAGGTCTCGTATATCTTGAAGTCGTCGGTTCATCTCCTCGAAATCTTGTTTCATTTCGGCACCCGTCGAAGACGACTCCGCCTTTCTCCCCTTTCCACCAATTCTTCTACCGGGCGGTCGGGGCAAATCCATTTCTTCTCGTAATCCACATTATTAGGATTGTTTAAATCGTCGTTTCAAACATCTGAAGTGGGCGTTCCGGATCAATCGAAGATGAGGTATTGGTGTAACGCATGCGCCCCTAGACTTTTAGCTATTGTCAATTTTAGTCCCTAATCTATGTGATACTTGACACTTTTGATACTTGAGATGCTTAAATCTAGATTCTTGATTCTTAATACTATGATGCTTGATTCTAGAAACTTGATACTTGATGTTTAACACTATGAGACTTGATTCTTGATACTTGATTCTTGATACTTGATTCTTGAGGTTTGATTCTTGATACTTGATGCTTGGAAACTAGACTCTTGATTCTTGATACTTGATTCTTATGGACTATGATTCTTGATACTTTGGTGCTTGACTCTTGAGACTCGGGCAACTTGAGACTTTGTTGAACGAGAGACTGGAGTCTTGTCGCTGGCGGAAACTATGAAACTTGGAAACTTTTTTGTTAATTATGTAATCTAGTTATGTGATACTATTACCCAATAATACGCAACGCAACGCTTAATCTAACTCGCAAAACGAATCGAAGACGGTGAAAGGGAAAGGACGGGATTGACTGAATGGCAATCCGATCAGATGACCATCCGATCGGAGGGCCATTCGATCGAATTGCCATCCGATCCGCTGCACACCACCTTTAACTCCTCCTTGCACTATAAATACGCATGTCACGTCATTTCCCACTGATGTGACAGCCTCATTCGACCAGACGCATGCACTCCTCTTTTCTTCCATTTCTCGGCGATTTTGGTACGTTTTACACTAGATTCTTGTACATCTTTGATCACTACACTATTCTCTACGAGATTTTCCTTTGAAATCTCACTTTTCACCATGAAATCTATGTGATTTGAGCTCTTGAGGATGACGTCATCATGGCTGTTTGTACAAACAAGTTGTGTGATGTCATTCCTGTCAAGATCTAGCTCAGATCTAAGGAATTTCATGCAAATCTTTACTAAATCAAGACTTTTCAGCTAAAACATATATTTTTCCTTCATCTTTTCTTAAAACCTTACTTGAAACGGTTGAATCCGGATCTAAACGGACTGTAGACTTGATGATTAGTCTGGAGTCGGTTTGGAAATGGATTGTTACCGGAGAAGATGACCGGAGTACGGATTCCGACATAAAACACAGTAAAAAACAGACACCTGAACGGATTGGGGTGATTCCTGTTCAACCAGATGGGCTGGATACTGATGTGGTCACCATTGTCTCAATACTTACCGTGCAGTCGTCGTTAGAATCGAAACTCGGAAACTTTTCAAGAGTGTAAACGGGACAAGACCTCCCAATCGAATGGCAATCCGGTCGGACTGTCGTCCGATCGAACGGCCATCCGATCAGGGTGGCATATGTATCATGTCCCTTAAACACTTAGAATCTTTTGGAACTTGGATCTTTTAAACTTTGAAACTTTGGAAACTACCGTCGTCGAATGGCAATCCGATCGAACTGCCGTCCGATCGGATCACCATCCGATCGTGATAACCTGAGTTGAACACTTACCAAAACCTTTGGAATCTGAACACTTGGATCGAATGACCATTCGATCGAATGGCCATCCGTACGGATGACCATCCGATCGGATGGCAATTCGTCCCCCACTCACCTGAGTTACACCGATCGAATGGCAATCCGATCGGACTGCTGTCCGATCGAACAACCATCCGATCCAGTGACTGATCCGACACTTTGCGTAATCTCGTTATTTTTGTCCGACACTTATCTGTTGTAATCTAATCAGGCTAAACCTAAAGAGCTCCCTTTGATCCAATAGTAGTTAATCTGTTAAACAATCATAACCAACTGGGGTAGCCCAGTTGGCCACCGACACCCACCTCTTCCCAGAGGTACTAGGTTCGAGTCTTGGGAGTGGCATATGTCGCCCAGGGTAAGAACTCGGCATGGGGAAGTCACCACGGAGCTAGCTTGGTCGGGTAGCGGCTCCCAGAGTGAGATCACTCTGGCGGTTGGGAGGACCGTGCACTATCCCCCCCCCCCTGTTAAACAATCACTGTGAGTATACCCGATCCCTTTTTGTTTTAAACTTTGGGATGCAACATGTATTCTATTAAACTATGAAACTTGATACTTTTGAATCTAAACTCTATCCTATGTGTATGTGAAACTTGTGATTCTGGATTCTTGATTCTTTGTGCTATGTGAACGTTTAATCCAGAGTGTGTAGTTCCGCCTTAACAATAGTAGCGCTATAGGAGATGCACCTCCCCATTATTCTCGGGGGTATTGTTAGGAGGATTCTAGTTTTCCTTGAGTCTTGGGAAAACACCAAAGCATCGGGACACTTGGGCTATCACTTGGACTGCGAACACTAGCACGGCTGAAACTATTTTGTTATCATTTACATTATGGATATGAGTCTTTGAATCTATTATGCTATATACTCAAACTTGTATACTCGTCGGTACATTTTTGTACTGACTCTATTTTAATACATGTTGCAGGCTGATAGGATGCTGAATCATGGAAATCAAGCTAGGGCTGATGCTTAGAAACCCACCTAGTTTAATCTAGATTTTTGAACAATGATTTATGGTTGTACTTGATACTTTGTTGGTGATGTTGTTTTAGAAAAATTTTGCATGAAACTTAATTAATCTATAATGAAACTTTTGATGTTATGGAATCTCTTGAGCAATCTGAACGCTTAGTGCCACACCCCGATGTTTCCGCCATCGGTTGGGGTGTGACAATTGGACCGTTTTATCGTCCGCAAACTACTAGACGTCATGGTCGGTACGTTGGCCCACTTAGGACTTGCACGTCGAAGCTTCCAACACTTCATGTATGTGAATGTCCCTCACAATGAGTTGTACTCCTCCAACGCTTTTGTTAATATATCTGTGTCGCTTTCACCGCTACACCAATTGTCCTTCATATGTTAGAAAACCTCTAGAAACCCATGGCATTTGACATTTGTATCGGTCTGTTTGCTTGATATTGAATCCTTATCCCAGTATTCCCCTTTACTCATGAGATCAAAAAAGTTTGCTCGATTATTTCCTAAAAAATGGGTAATTTTTTATAGTTGGCGCCAAGAATTATAAAATATATTATTATACTTTATTTTTAAAATTTACAATTTAAAACAAAAATATAACACTTAACAACTTCGAGATCCTCCGATATGCCGAGCCAAGCTCGTGAGAGCTTGAACTCCTCGTCATTTGACCAAGGTTAGTAGGTCTTTTTCTCCCGAGGAGTGGTAGCCACCTTTTTTATGCGATCGTCTTCCACGCTGAGAGGCCTCGGGTTTGCGCTAGGCATATGTCTCTGGTGCCGTCTAAATCTCGGGCTCGTCTTTGTATTGGGAACCATACGCATGCCCCTAGTTGATGTTCATATTTGATGCAAAACCAAGTTGCCATTGAAAGTATTGTTGGGACATGTTTAATAGTTGTGTGTACCCCATCGTATTCGGATCACAATCTCGGTAATTGAAGGTTGGTAGTGGTTGGGTGGTGTTCGGGAGATACGAATTTGGGTTGGTTGGCTGAGACGGAACACTAAAAGGGGGCAGAATGGATACATGGTATGTTTTTATTAAAAAAAAGTAAGAGTGAGAGGATGTAGAAATGTGTTTAAAATAGTGGGTTGAATGCGGATTTTATAGGTGTTAAATGTAAACAATAAAAATGAAAAATATTTTTTTATTACCGTTGCATAATGGCTCTTTTTTGAAAACCACAAATTCACCCGACGTTTTCACAATCACACCAAAAATCCAAATATCAAGCCGCCGGGGCAGTGTTGTGGCGTGATCTTTGCCACTTTACGCCACTTCACTTGACCACTACACCCGGTCTAAGAGTGATTTACCTCTTTTGTATATTAAACTAGAAATTTATTTATTTGCTTTCTAATTTCTAATCACAAATCACAGGGAGAAATATATTGAGGATTCGGGAAGAGAAATTGGTGAGTCTACCTACATGGCATGTTTTGTGGTGAATGTAGGTATTTGAATGTGAGTGCTTGCTTATATGTTGCGACTTTAGATGAGTGTATGTAGGTATTTGTGGGACATATATCATTTGCATTGATGCGTAAGACGGATGTAGGTAATGTATCTTGGGCCAAACGCACTATAACATCAAAGTGGTTAAAACACCTATCATGTATATATATCCTTTAAAAAAGATAGTGAGCTTGATTGGTTGCTTTATAATGCACTGCCTACCTTACATAGTTTAGTCTTGTCAAAGTTTTGAGGTCCGAAAGTTGTTGACTTCTTGCCGAAGATTCTTGATTATTATTATTATCTTCCATCATCAAAGCTCCTAATTGTGGGCCTCGTTTGTTAAGAGGAAGCCCAACACCAGCAATCAAATCCAAACAAGGTTTCTGTCATCTTGTTAATAAACAAAGAAACCGATCCTCGTCACAGAAGGTAGCTACATTAATTAATTAAAATGATGTTAAAATAGTACTAATTAAGCTAAACCAATTAATTTTAAAAATCCGAATATTCGGTAATTGATAAGGAAAGAAAATTAAAAGATTAAGAGAGTGAAGATGGCAAAATTCTTGGTCGGAAATATTTATTACACTACAAATTTAGTCCCTTAACTATTCTTAACTTATAATTTCAATCCATTGTTAATAAAGGATATGAATTTAATGTGTTTCCTACACTAGCATGTTAGTTTTTCATTTTCTCACAATTAGTAACTTGTCTTTGGTCCCCTCTTGTTTGACCATACTTCAAGACCTTCAAAATTTGCATTATTTTCCTAAGGCCATGTGGTGTGGCTCAGCGCCCCCTGCCACATCATCTTCATAGCATCCCCAACATCGATTTCGGACGTTATGGTGCAAATTGCCAAGCTTTTAACGAGCACCAATAGTAACATTTGTGGGGCCCATTGATATTATACTAGAAATGGTAACAATTTAAAACATATACATTTTTTTAAAATATATTCTATATAAACCTACACTTTAAACCATTCTATATACACCACACAACCATTCTCCAATTTCCTTTTCCTCCCCATCTTTCCCAAAAACAACGACATTAACGTGTTTAGCCTGAACCACCCGTTTTTTTTTTTTTTTTTTTTTTTTTTTTTTTTTTGCAAATCATCAACTGATGGACCCTGACAACCCGTACCGAACAAATCCATAAACGGATGAGGTCGAGTATTATCCGATAATGCCGCAAAATTCTCTAAGATCCCCGCATCCATCATCATCGGTACCCATACCCGTTTTCTTCTACTATCCCACTAAAATGCCACAATTGTCGCAAAATTCTCCACGGTCCTCGCATCCGTTACAGTCATCATAATCTGTACCCAAAACCCAACCGATTTCTTCTAACAAACGTAGACACCGTAAGAAGGATCCAGATTAAGAATGTGATCTGAAGTCAGTCGAGAGTGTTGGGGAAATTCGAAAATTGCTTGGATAAATCTGAAGTCGTGTAATCACTTTCAGATCAAACAATTGGAGTGGCTACCAATCTTTGATCGGATAAAATCAGATTGATTCTAGATTTCTGTATGAATTTGGTTGTGAGAATTTTTAGGGATTTTTGACGAATTGTAAAATTCGTCTAGGGTTTGGAAAACCGTTTGAGAGAGCGTATTTGCAGTTTTCCATAACTGCCTGCAGTTTTTGTTTTGAACAAAAACACCTTTAGTCCCTCATGTTTCAAAAGTGCATATTTCGTCCGAAATTTAATTTCTGATGCATTTTCGATAAAGGACTTTTGTCCAAAATAAAAAATTTTCGATAAAGGACTTTCAAAAGTGCATAGCTCGACCCCAGCCAGGGGCTCTGCCCCTTGGACCCCGCCAGGGGCTGCCGCCCCTTGGACCCCGCTTCTCTCGGGGGCGCTGCCCCCGAACCCCCGCCAAGGGGGCGCTGCCCCCTTGGATCCCCCGTTAGTCCCGATGACATTCAAATAAGCGTGCACTCTTATTTGTATGTCACGCGCAATCTCAAATTACACTAAAATATCCAACATACCTCCCCCATTTTAGTGTAAATCATAGATTAACTAACTTGTTCACAGCAACCAAAACAAACTAATGCATAAATGAAATGTCGTGACGATTGAATTTCATATTAGTATATTACGCATTCCAAATATTCGAATTTAAGGGTGTCACTAAGGATTGAACCCTTAATATCCATAATGAATACATGAAGATAATATACACATTAGTTTACATACATAGATCTAACTTGACACTATCTTTTACTAGCCTATGTCCCTATCCTTCATAAGCATATCAAAGCCAAGTCCAAGCTTCTTGAAGCAGCTAAACTTCATGCTCACATAGGTAGCTCTTTTACTCTTGCACCTGCAAATGCAATTTATCAAAAAAGCTATTAAGAAGATATACCTCAACCTTCCTTAACTTGCAGATCTAAACACATACCTTTGGGACGATTTAATGTTGTGTTCCAAACTCTAGATGTTAAGCTTTCCACATTGAATTCTGCACCTAACGTCATATTAGGTGGGAATTGGGTATCTTAACATGAGAGTTTTCAGATGGACTTTAACCCTGATCCCACAGCTGATACTTTCACGAGATCTCTAGTTAACCCTTTGGTTAAATGATCAGCTAAGTTCTGTTGAGTTCTGACATACTCAACCGAAATCACACCATGCATGATGAGCTCACGAACCATGCTGTGTCTCACACCTAAGTGTCTTGACTTGCCATTATACACTTGACTATAGAGAGGTGGACTAATACCGAAGAACTAGCTTTGTCACGAGCGTGGCTCGATGTATCGGAGATCTGATTGTCGGTAATATATTTTTTCTCAATTAAATTTGTCTGTTATTAACAAAACGTATAATATTTTTGTCAACTAACTATATAATATTTTTTAGTAGGAAATAATTAAGACCAAATCGTGTTTTGGAGGCGTATATGTGAGAAATTTTTCGCCACTATAAACCACTGGTGAATACCATACACCCGATTCGTTCTCTGGAAAATGGACGACAATGCGAACAAAAGTCTCCAACTTCAATAACATTGTCAACCGTCTTTCGAACAATCGTGTACGAGCAAGCGGTTCAAATGATGTGGAGGTCACGACCATGGCCCATAATGAATATAGAATCCATCATGACTCTGGCGTTACAATAATACTTCATTCGGAGCTTCTTCGAAAATCTCCAAAATGGCATCTTGTACCACCAGTTAAGCCAACAGTTCTGACTGATCATCTAAACTGTCAAAGACAAGCTCTAGCACACCCTAACCGACCTCGTCCCAAGGTGCTTCAGATTCTTGTTCCTATTTAAACCTAAACAATGACAGACTTTGTTTTTGAAAAACCACAACACTTGTCATGACCACCTGACAGAGATTGAAACAAGGCAGCAACAAGGGCCCGAGCAACATCCTTGACAACAACAACAACAGCAACTTATCCCTAGGGTCCATCGAAGTTGGACGATTAGGACGAAAAAATCTCCAGATTGCTCTCGGTCAAGGAACAAGAGCACCAATTGCAAATGAAAAAAGATTTCAAGTTCCTCAAGAAAGACTTCTCACATTGCTCTCCTCTGCACCAGCCGTTTTTCAAATGTCGGAAAGAACAAAGAGCTAACTATATGAACGTAGACTAGTGGTTGTTCATTGTTGGTAGTTTTTTTAAGTTGGTTTGTAATTTTTTTGTTCTAGTTACTGTACTTTTTAAGTTTTATCTTAATTCTTTTTTTTTACATATGTAATTTTATTTTAAATTTATAACATTTCTAAATTTTAGATAAAACTAATGATTAAGTAATGATGCAAGGGGATTTATGGACCCTTATCCCACTCCATGGTAGTTAAGAGTGGCTAGCTATAATTCCTTAATGGCTTTATCCCACACAATGTAATCTAAGAAAATTTTTAATGATAAGGTAGTTTTCCTCTATCTAACATATGAATGATTTAAATCATTCAAGGTGTAAATGTAAGCCCCTAAAGGGATTTAACTCATTTTTTTCTAATCTTGCATCATTTCACTTTATGCTCCATAAATGTAAAGCTGCTCCAAGGAATTAACGAGTTTTGCTTACCGGTTTCTCTTGTTTTCTAGTTTTCTTGTTCTATGTCGATGAATTCAGTTATTAAACCTTGTTTTATTGTTTTTTAAAACTATGATTCTTGGCTAAACTTCTTGAACTACCTAGGTTATGATGAACTTTTGATTTAAAGTATGGATTTTTAGCGTTTGCTAGTGTGATTTATGGTTTTATCATGAAAAGTAATGAACTCTGGTTTCTTGATTTAATGTGCATGCGTATTATATCTTGTTTAAATCATATCACATGTTTCACTTGCGTTTTTGTGTTTTTCTTCCATGTATGAATGCTAGTTAGGTCATGAACTGTGTGTTAGTGACTAGTTCACGGTTAATTCTGCAGGTTTTCCGTAGGAACCGTGATTAAGGTTTTTAATAGGATTTAATATTCTACCAATCTTTATATCCATAAGGTGAGAGATTTTCGGCCCGTCTTTATTGTTAGATTGCTAGGTATTGGTAATTTGTAAAAAGATCACCTTAGTTTACCTTTCAGTATTTGCTTACCGAGTTAAATCAGTTTCCTTAGTTGCCTTAGATTTCCAACCGTGAGGTAATTAATCATATTAGGGCACTTTTCTAGATAATTAGATAACCATGGGGGAGTCTAATCAGCAGGTAGTCTTAACAGCCTTTTAGAGTTCCATAGGTGTCTTCCCGAGAAGGGTCGGGGGTCCTGTTCGGTTTCTCTTAGGGTTTAGCACTTAAAGATCCCGGTTCCATAACACATTAGCAACCTATAGAAACCATACGATATGAATTGGGATTCCAACCTAGGTAGTTATTCATCATCACTGATCTCCAATCTAGTTTAAGTCGCGTCTTAGGTTATTTTAATTGCAATTTAGGATATTGGGAACCCCCCCCCCCCTCAAAATATAATATCAATTTAGTCGTGTCAGTCTATAGAGTCTAGTTTACGTAATTAGAGAGTCTAGTGGGTTCGATACTCGGACTTGCATAAGTTATACTACATTGACCGGTACACTTGCCGGTTGTGTGGTCTAGATTAGAGAGTCTTAGTTTTATAAATTTAAATCTTAGCGTGTCTAATTTAGGGTTTAATTTAGTTAATTTAGACCACTTTTAGCACATCAGATAGCTTTACGCCAACCAAAATGAGCCAAAGCTTTTACTACACATGTTAATATGTAAATGAACAGATTTACACCAACCATAATGATCCAAGCTTTTCACTACGTTAATATGTAAATGAACAGATTTATACCAACCATAATGATCCAAGCTTTTCACTACATGTGCTAAAACTTCTTTAACACCTTAAATACTTGCATGATTTCATTTAAAACCTCTTAAAATATAAATATGAACCAAGTTTAAGCCATTTTCCATATTGTAATGTCAAATAATGACACACAACCCTATTTTGCATGAAGGGGTTCACGTAAATATAAAATTAGAGGTTCAACTGACGTTTATCTGTCCGACGTCTTAAATTTTGATAAGACAAATCAATATTCTTTGTACACGTGTTAAAATGTAAAGGGATAAATTTACGCCAACAAAAACGAACCAAGCTTTTCACCACACGTGTTAAAACGTAAATGAATATATTCACGCAATCCAAAACAAGCCAAGCTTTTCATTACACGTGTTACAACGTAAATGAATAGATTCACGCCAACAAAAACGAGCCAAGCTTTTCATTACACGTGTTAAAACGTAAATGATTAGATTCACGCCAGCAAAAACAAGCCAAGCTTTTCATTACAGGTTTTAAAACGTAAAGGATTAGATTCACGCCAACCAGAAACAAGCCAAGTTTTTCACTATACGTGTCTCAACGTAAATAAATAGATTTGCTTCATCAAAAAACAATCCAACCTTCTCACTACACTTGTTATAAGTTATAACGTGAACATACACAATTTTTTAAATCAAACACTTTATATATGAAATAATGAAAATCTAAATTCTTCATTAAACACATCAATCATGTTTACAAGGTCACATAGATTTGTCATTTGATTCAATCACAACATGTTGCAAGGTCTTAGGGTGCACGGGGCACCTTCGGTGACCCCATGCGGGGAGTGTGCTTACCGTGCGGGTACACCGCCACCAACAAAATTTTACCGCGCGGGGAGTGTTTAGCTCGGTGTGTGCTCACCGATTGAGAGAGAGGAGAGAGAGAGGGGGTGATTGGTTGTTAATGTGGGTCCACTCTTTTTCCACCAATCATATTTTTTTCTTCTTTTTTTATAAAAAAAAATAATTGTGTGAGTGAAGTGATGCCAACGTTTGAGTGCAAAATAGGGACTTAAGAGGGAAGTTGACATGGAATAACCTGATTGGTTGTGGCTAAGTGAGAAATACTCCCCACATGGGGAGCACCCGTTCACCCTTATGGATCTGATCTGACTTACATTCTTTAAACGGTTTGTAAGACCATGATAGATGACAGATAAAAAAAAGATATATTTTTATTCATAAAATGGTTGAAAGGGTAATAAAATAATATTGTATCCAACATAGTTGTAGGGTAGGTGCACCAAGCGTGGGCCCGGTTAAGACAACATAGTCTTGGATGCCGGAGTGGGGCGGAGGGGCCTACCCGAGTTATAGGGTAGGTGCGATATCTATCGCCTGTTGTAGAAATATCGCCGTTCAAAAAAAAAAAAAAAAAATAATATTGTATCCAGAATACAATAGTATGTTGTAGATTTAGCAAAATTACAAATATAAAAGCATTAAATTAATAAAAAAAATCTATTAACAGCAAAAGAAGAATGGAAGTCAATGTTGTAGAAACATTATAAGAAAAAGTTGGTGCAGAGTAATTACTACTCTTACCAGTCACCACCACCATCCTCCAACTTTATATATTACATTTTCATGGAGAAATCACTATGTCTGGTACTATTTAGCTTCTCCTTCAACCACACTCCCAATTTCAACTTCATCTCCATGTTCAACTTCCCCCAATCTCCCTAACACATACACATAATCACCTACATATGAGGTGCAAACAGCACTACACCGATCACAGTAGCACCGTCGGCGTCTGCGCTTCATGCCTCCGAGAACGCCTCTTCTATCTCGTCGCTGCTCAAGAACACACACAATTACATGCTCAAACTCAATCTCAAACCCTAGAAGATCGAAATCGCAATTTGGAGATGCATCCGGTGTTTCCTCGCTCCGTTTCTCCCTACATCACTCGCCGGAAATCCGATACTGCTTCATCGACTAGCAATCAACGTAAAGGCGATACGAATCGGCCTCACCGTAATGTTCCGGATCAACGGTTTTTCAGCACGCCGCAGGTTGGAGGTTATAATAATAGTAATAATATATATAATAATCAGAAGAAGAAACACAGTTTTATTCGGTTCAATTTGCTATCGAAATTATTCAGATCTAGAAAACAAAAGGATCCGGAATCGGATTCGGATCCTAGGTTTTCGGTTTCGGATTCTCGCGGATCATGCGGTGGTGGCGGTGGCTGTGATAGCGCAACGTCGGAAATGTCATCGCCGTTTAGGTTTTCAAACATCAGGACGGGTAGCCGGAAGAAACAGCCGGTTTGTGTAAGCGAGTGTTCAACACGCGCCGGAACGGTGATGCGGAAGCAGTACTGTTCCGATCGAGGCATGTCGCCGGTGAGGTTATCGGATTGTGGCGGTGTAGAAGATGAGTTCTACGACGGATCTAGCGGTTACGAGACGTGTGAGTCGCGAAAACAGACGCCGTGGAGAACGCCGGCGCATCCTACCGTCCGCCGCGGCGGCGGCATTGGAAGCTTCTGTTTAAGTCCGTTGGTTCGAGCTAGTCCTTGCCGGCTTTGGAACCTACCAGCGGCGGACGGTGGCGATACCAGAGCTCCGGTGAAGCCTCACCTGGCAAACACAAAGTCATTCTGTGCTAACAGATCAAGGAAGCTTGCTGATTATGGGAGATTTAATTCCAACCGTTGATTTCGATGACCGTCGAATATTAACCGCTTAAAGTACGGTTTTGCCCTTCTAAGTAGTGTTAGTGACTGCTTGGTAGTGAAATACCGAGAAATTAAAAAGAAAAAAAAAAGATTTTGAGGGGTTTTTTTTTTTTTTTTAGTTACAAATCTGCACATGAGTATACCTTTTACCTTTTAATTACAAATTTGGATATGAGTATATTTTGTAATTACAAAATTGTCCTCTTGTTTAATTCAAGTCGTTTGTGGGGCCAGCCGGGCAGGTGATCATTTAGTGTGAAGGTCGTCTATCTCCATTAAATTTGATGTATAGTAAATAAATAAATTTTAATGGTTTTAAAATTTAGTGAGGGTACTTTTATAAAAAATAATGATTATAGAGTTAACCAGATACTATATTTGTTTTCCTTTTTAGAAAACAAAAGAGTTGAATATGCTTAAAGAAACAGGTATAGAATTAATTATATATACTATATTTTTTTTTTCTTTTAAGAAAATAAGAGAGTTGAATATGCTTAAAGAAATAGGTAAGTTGTGGTTAACAGAGGAGGGGGTTTTAGCTGTAGCATAGTTTTCGATAATACGAGGAAGAAAATGAATCATATATTTTTATAATATTAATTTATTTGAACGTATAAAAAATGATTGCAATACAATATTTATTCATTATCATCATACTCGGTAAATCCTACCAATAGCAAAGCTAAGTTAGGATCTGAGTAGATTAAGATGTAGACAATCTTACATCTACTCCGTAGGAAGAGAGAGACTGCTTCCAGTAAGACCCCCGGATCGATGGTAGTGTTGTATCAAACTTTGGACATAAGGCACATAACACTTGACAATTAAGACAAATGTCAATTAGTGCATGTATTGTCTTTCGTCTATCAACACCACCACATGATCCATGATTAACCATCCCCCTCTTTTAACATTATTTTCACGAAGTTAGTAAAATAACGTTAAAATTAATAAATCAATGTTTGTTCATCTATTATAAAATTTAAAAAAAATGAACAAATTTAGTTTATTTATAGTATTTATACATGTAAAAGTAATATGTACGTTATATCATATACACATGTGTAGATAAAAATTTATAAGTTAAAAGAATGAGTAAACTGCTAAAATCGTCCCTAAGGTTTGAACCAAATTCTAGATCAGTCCAAAATCAACTTTTGTTGCTAAAACAGTCACTGAGCCCAAGTTCTGTTGCTAGATCAGTCCAATTAATTAACTGAAGTTAGTTTTTAACTTTTATTTATTACACAAACAGTCCCTGTAGTTATAATTTGCTAGTTTTAACTATGAGTTAATAGCCAAAATGGTCCCTGAGGTTTGCACCACCACCACCGCCACCACACCGCCACCACCGCACCGCCACCGCCACCACCACCACAGCACCGCCGCCACCACCGCCACCACCACAGCACCGCCGCCACCACCGCCACCACCACCACCGCCGCACCGCCACCACCACCACCATCGCCACAACACCGCCACCACCACCACCACCATCGTCTGGTCACCATCGCCACAGTGGGTTGCAGGTTTGACCGGAAAACTCGAAACAGATTATATCACGCGTGGAACTTTGTTGTGGGGGTGGATATCACGCGTTATCTTTTGTTTTCGTGATAAAATAACGCACCACCCCGGGCGGCCTTACTATTTTTTTTTTTACAGATAGAGAATATTTCGAGTTTTCCGGTCAAACCTGCAACCCAATGTTTCGAGTTTTCCGGTCAAACCTGCAACCCACTGTGGCGATGGTGGTGGTGGCGGCGGTACTGTGGCGGTGGTGGTGGCGGTGGTGGCGGCGGTGCTGTGGTGGTGGTGGCGGTGGCGGTGGCGGCGGTGCTGTGGCGGTGCTGTGGTGGTGGTGGTGGTGGTGGTGGCGGTGTGGTGGTGGTGGTGGCGGCGGTGCTGTGGTGGCGGTGGTGGTGGCGGTGTGGTGGTGGTGGTGGCGGCGGTGCTGTGGTGGCGGTGGTGGTGGCGGTGTGGTGGTGGTGGCGGTGCGGTGCGGTGCGGTGGTGGTGGTGGTGGTGCAAACCTCAGGGACCATTTTGGCTATTAACTCATAGTTAAAACTAGTAAATTATAACTACAGGGACTGTTTGTGTAATAAATAAAAGTTAAAAACTAACTTCAGTTAACTAATTGGACTGATCTAGCAACAGAACTTGGGCTCAGTGACCGTTTTAGCAACAAAAGTTGATTTTGGACTGATCTAGCATTTTGAGTCAAACCTCAGGGACGATTTTAGCAGTTTACTCTTAAAAGAATATATGAACAAGTTAGTTTTATGTTTTTTTATAGATACAATACATTTGTATGTAAAAATAGAAAAAAAATGAACTTTGATAAGAAAAGTACCAAACAATTTAGTTTTGTTCATCTTTCTGTTATTTTGAAATTTGAAATGAATCTTGTGTTACAGATAACATTATTTATAACCAAACAGTTTATTTATATATTTTTAAATTGATAAAATTAGAAAACATTAACATTGTAGGGGTGTGTTCAACACAAAAGTATTTCTATACAGAGACTAGCGAGAACAAATATTCATAGCGTTAATAAAATGTGGTGGGCGAAAAACGAGATGGTTAGAGTGTCTTATCTGTAATTTTTTGAATATAAATGTTTTTATGATTTCGATAGTTTCTTACTTAAAATTTGTTTACTAGTTAGCATGAGTATAATCGTATAGTGTTAGAATTTGTATTTTTGTCTAGTAATTAAAACCGTCTTTGAAAATGGATAGGTGTTTATTTAAGAAGAGGCTTTATGTCATTTTAGGCTGGTAGATTTGATGTAGTAAGTGTGCATATAGCCGTTTTGTACCTAAAACTGGGAGCCATTAAAAACATGCTGTTTATTTATAATTGTATAGACGACACGGGTTTATTGTACAAACTTTTTTTTTTGAAAGGAAATTATTGTACAAACTTATTGTCACACGGGTTTATTGTACAAACTTTTTTTTTTGAAAGGAAATTATTGTACAAACTTATTGTTTTATTTATAAATAGTTAATATGTTAACAATGTTGTAAATTTATATGTTAACTTGTGCATATAATTACAGTCGTTGATAAATAGTTCATTTGACCAATTGTTTCGCGTTTTTTTTTTCTTTTTAAATGACCAACAAAACCATTTATTAAAATAATAATAATAATAGTCACCAACCAGCTAGTGGCTGGCACTTACAAACAACCCCAACCATACACCAAAAAACAGAATACAAAACAAAAACGACCAAACCGAGAGCCCTGATATCAAACTTCTTCTATTCTTCCCAAGACAAGGTCCTCGTCTTCTTCGATCGGGTTTTAATCCATAGGAAGCTCAGAGCGTTTGGCTCCTCGATCACCCCTGAAACAAGAAGAGGTTTGTTATGAAAAACCGCATTGTTCCTTGTCCTCCACAAGTCCAATATGACAGTTAACAAAACCGCATAAAGAGCCTTTCTATGTTTTTTTCGACTGACCAATTGTTTCATGTATTCAGGTGCAAATGACCAATTGTTTCATGTATTCATTTGTTTTGTTTTTTTTTTTTTTTTTTTGACGGCCAACAAACTCAATCCCGAGCACTCTCGGGGCACCTACTGGACAAACGGAGTACTCCGAGAGTAACCCGAGCCCTAACATTCAAAATCTAAACGCCATTGATATGTACCAATGTGATTTTAGATAACAAGAATGGGGATTGAAAGAGACCAGAATAATATTTATAGGCAAATTAGACTAAATTCATACCTTTCAATCATACTTGAAAACTCAAACACATCATGGCTTTATAGCCTTACGATTCAGAAAACCTAAACGGAACACCAACCCACTATTAGACCCACTAAACTACTAAACATGACAAATTAATTTACTATCTAAAAAACCCACAATATGCATGAGGTGGTAGAAAGAAACCTACGGAACACTAACCCACTAAACATGATAAATTAATTACAATCTAAAAAAAAACGCACAATATACATGCAATGGTAGAAAGAAACCCACGTTGCCATTTTGTAGGGTACATGAAGAAGTTGAGATGGACCCAAGAAAAAAACACGTAACAATCCCTCCCATTTGAAAGATCCTTGTCATCAATGATGCTGAATATACATATCCGGACTCCACTCGAACGGACCGGACTCCACTCAAAAGGACCGGACTCTACTCGAACGGACCGAACCCCACTTGAACGGACATCTCAAGATATGACCGTTCCCTTCATAACTCCGGAGACGAACCTCGATTCAAGTGCGTCTGGACGAATGACGTCATCTCAGTTGACTATTGTAAATACCCCATCAAGTACAAAGCCAAGTACGATTTTCTGAACCTTCGTCCTTATCTTTTCTCTCTACTTTCTCTCTCTACCAATACTTATCCTCACGCCGGAGGGTGGTCGCAGAGGGGCCCTCCCATCTCTGCGGCGAGCCTAACGGTTTTCTGTTTTGCAGGACTGTTCTCCAAGGTTTCTAACAAGATCCAAACCCTCGATTACAGGCTCCTGCCTCAACTCGATTCTTTGGTTCTTCAATTGGCGCCATCCGATCTCATAGCTCACAGTCCTTCACTTTGGTGAATTTCTTGAGCAACGAACTGACAAATGGCGGCCTCAGGTTCTGTGAATCTGGGATCCATAGCTGTTAGTACGCAAACTACAGCACCAGCAAGCACTGTTTCCGCAATCTCAGCTCCTTTAGGCTCGGGACCAGGAACAACCTTGCCATTTATTCTACTTCCTACTTCGCAAACATCAGAGTTTGATGCGGATTTTCTCACAAAAAATGCAAGTCTTCTACGAAGATTGAAAGCGCAACAGGCTAGAGATGAACAGATCCTCGGTTTACGAACCAGGCTCTTTCATGATGAAACTCCGGTAAGGACTATGGGTCCTACGACATTCACCTCTCCTACTTTCTCCACAGTTGTTACCTCGGAAACTTATAATGGATATGTGCAGGGTTCATCCGGACCATCTCCAGCAATGGCAATACGAAATGAAACACAAATGGAAGTAATTAATGATCCGGAACTCACAAAGCCATATCATCCGGTTTCCATGACTGCCAAGTCCAAATTCAGTGCCCGCATCACACACGCCAAGCTCCCTCCGAAGCTCAAAATGCCAACTACAGTAAAGAAGTATGATGGTACGACTGATCCAGATGACCGTATGTTTGACTTCGACGGAGCTGCGCGAGTAGAACAATGGCCGATGCCGGGGTGGTGCTTCATGTTCGCACAAACACTAACTGGGGCTGCCCGGGTGTGGTTTGATGCGCTGAACGAAGGAGAGATCAACGACTTTGAGGATTTCCGACGATTATTTCTCCAGAATTTTAGCCAACAACGGCACTACTCCAAAGAAATCACCGAAGTTCACAACATCCGAAGAAAGGATGAGGAATCTTTGGATAGTTTCATCGACCGGTTCAACCGGGAAAGTATGCAGATCAGTGGGGTAGTTGACCAGTTAAGGATCTCCGGATTCTGTCATGGTATTCGGAACAACCAGTTGGTCGAAAAACTACATGAAAATCTTCCGAAGACGATGGAAGTACTCATGGAACGAAGGTGCAAGCTTCCCCGTCCCACCAAAGCTCCGAAATCCTGGAGACAAGAACTCCAAAAATTATTGTGATTACCATCATGCGCGAGGCCATAATACAGACGATTGTTGGTCTTTAAAGCAAGAAATAGAAAAAGCAGTGCGGTCTGGTAAGCTGTCGCACCTAGTAAAAGAAGTAAAGGAGGGAAAGTTTTCAGGGAATTCGGCAGATAATCCGAACAATCAACCAGCAATTTGCATGATCAGGAAAGTAGGTAACCAGGGCATCAAGCGGTCCAGTCACCATATGGCCGCTTGGATGCAGCAACCAATCGCTTTCCCTCCCATCACTCCGGGAGAAATCAAAGATGGAGCAATAATAGTGTCTGCGATAATAGCAGGTCACAAGGTCCGAAGAGTTTATGTTGACAGCGGAAGTGCCACTGAGATCATGTATCAACAGTGCTTCCAACAGCTAGCTCCGCAAACCAAAGCAAAATTGATACGAGTCTCTATGCCGTTGGTAAGTTTCTCTGGAGAGGTAGTACAGCCTATCGGGCAAATCACTTTGCCGACAACATTAGGAGAAGGAAGTATGGTCCGAACCGTCAATTTGACATACCTGGTGGTGGAAGCAAGATCCGTCCACAACGTCATACTAAGGAGACCAGGCATGTGCGCTTTCGGTATTATCAGTTCTACCATCCATGGCTCGTTAAAATTCCCCACCGAAGCAGGGGTAACAACTTTGAACTCTGAGTCAACAATCTGCGTAGCTGAAATACGACAAAGCAACGGTAATATCCAACCTCCGAATCTCCTTACAGAAGAATGGGCCATACACCCACATTTCCCAGAGCAAAAAATTGCAGTTGGGGCCCAGCTCCCTGAACGTACCAAAAAGAAGTTGTGGAAGCTTTTGTCAAATTCACTTGATGTATTTGCGTGGCAAACCTCTGACATGGTCGGAGTTCCCCGATGTTTGGCCGAACACAGACAGAAAGTGTCGCATTCAGTAAAGCCAGTAGCTCAAAGAAAAAAAACATGGCTCCAGCCCGTAACAAAGCCATCTCCGAGGATGTGCGAAAGTTGCTTAGCACCGGAATTATCAGAGAAGTACGGTATCAAACATGGGTCTCCAATCCGGTGATGGTAACCAAGAAAGACAAAACTTGGAGGATGTGCATCGATTTTTCCGATCTAAACAACGCGTGTCCGAAGGATTGCTATCCTCTACCGGAGATCGATCTAAAGATTGACTCTCTTTCCAGCTTTCGTCTTAAATGCTTCTTGGACGCATACAAAGGCTACCACCAGATACAGATGGCTATAGAAGACGAAGATAAGACGACGTTCGTAACGAATGAGGGACTCTTCTGTTATACCAAAATGCCGTTTGGGCTGAAGAACGCCGGAGCTACGTACCAAAGGTTGATGGATAAAGCATTCAAAGATCAGATCGGAAGAAACTTAGAAATTTATGTGGATGATCTGGTCATCAAAAGTCAAGCCGAAGACAACATGATCGATGACTGATGTGCGGTAAGTGTCGTATATTTTAGGTGTATATTTTAAGCCCTTTTTAACACTTATTTTAGCCAAGTTTTAAATTTATAAAACACGATATTTCACTGACACTAAACACACATATGGGCAAGTGCACCCATCGTTGAGTGTAGTATAGTGTTGGTAAGATACCGAGGTCGTCCAAGGACACAAGAGCTTTTAGTACCGGTTTATCCTCAACGTCTAACCAAAATAAAAGTTTAGAAAAATGTTTTAAACTAAGGAAACTAAAAATTAACTAAAATGCTGAAAATAAAAATAAAAGAAAAACAGATAGACAAGATGAATCACTTGGTTCCGACTCGTATCTAGTATAACCTTTGATTATTTCCGCACTTTTGCACACAATTAAGAGATTATCTTAGTTATTGTAGTAGGCCCCTCTTTTGAAGGTGACGTTACCCTCACCCCAGTAGTTTGAGTCAGCAGGGATACAATCCTAAAGGGGTGGATTATTGGAAGATAATGAATTAAGTTATTAATGCAGTATTGTGGTAGGCCCCGCTTTTGGCGGTGACGTTACCCTCGGCTAAGTAGTCTGAGTCAGCAGGGATACAGTCCTAAATAGCCGGGTTATAGTATTAATAGTAGTTAACTTATGAGGGGATCAAAGAGTTTGGACCCCCGCCATCCAATACCGTGAAGTATTGAAGGAGGTCCTACTAAATTTGACCCAGGTCCATTGCAGGACCTCTAAACGCTGAACAATGGCAAGACCTTTACCAAACCGTTCCCTTAACCCCCTACCAGGTAGCCAACATACCTCCATATAGACCGTGGAGATATGAATGGTGAAAATCCTTTATTTTATATAGACAGTAAAATAATGCCAAGACACCACGGACAAACGATAAGGAAAGATCACCTTCAACATAAGTAACTAGTTATTAAAGTCATTAATACAAAACCAAATAAAAAGTGCAAAAGATTAGAAATAAAAAGTATTATACTAGACACTTTGTCTTCACCAAGTGATGTAAGAGACTTAGGCAAACATGGCCTTGATTGTCAAGAACTCTTACGATCAATCTTGGATCCCGAGACGACTCACACACTCTACGATGGACAATGGATGATGGTGGTGGATGATGGTGTTGTGATGGTGGTGGGTGATGGATGAAGTGTGAGAGAGGTGGTGTGCCAAGGGATGAGATGAAATGAATCCAAGCACTCCTATTTATAGGCTGAACAGAGTGCTGGACACGGCCCCGTGTCCGCTGGGCACGGCCCCGTGTCCGTCTGACAATCTCTCTCCTCACTAATTGTAATTCGCAATTACAATAAATGCGCCTGCTGTACTTTCGACACGCCCCCGTGTCCGCTGAGCACGGCCCCGTGATGGGCAATAGAAGCTTCTATAGATTTGTCTTTTCTGCTGCTTCTTGGGCACGGCCCCGTGCTGGCTGAGCACGGGGCGTGTTCAGCCTTCTGTCTTCTCTTTTTTTTGCTTTGGAAGGTGCCGTTGAGGGGTCGGGCAGTCCACTAATGTTCCTTTCCTTGTATTTATGTTGGATTTAGCTGTCTTTTTGCTTCTTTTGCGTTTTTGAGCTCATTTAATCCTGAAAATACAAAAGGAAGACAAAAACACTCTTTTTCCAATATTAGTACTTAAAAAGGGTTAGTTTTATGCCTCATTTGATGTAATTTATATGTTGCATTTTACACACATCAATGACATACTCGAAACCTTCACCAGGCTTCAGAGTATCAATCTCAAGCTCAATCCCAAAAAATGTTATTTCGGTTTAGAAGAAGGAAAGTTCCTGAGCGTATGGATAACACAATCCGGAATACAGGCACACCCAGATAAAATCAAAGCGGTAATCTCCATGCAGCCTCCTAAAACGGTCAAGGAAATCCAATCATTGAACGGTAAGTTGGTAGCTCTCCATCGTTTCGTCTCAAAAGCAGCCGATCGCACCATTCCTTTCATGAATGTGTTAAAAAAGCGAACTGGAAAGGGTCAGATAGAGTGGACACCGGAGGCTGATTTGGCATTCCAAGAATTGAAAGTTTGTCTTGGGTCATTTCCCACGCTGACCGCCCCAATCACCGGTGAAACTGTCACTGTTTATCTCTCCGCCTCACATTTCGCTATAAGTGTGGTACTTGTGGTGCATCGAAATCAAGCACAAATACCGGTTTACTATGTAAGCCGCATCTTGAAGGATTATGAAACTCGGTACCCGATGATAGAAAAGCTGGCACTTGCATTGGTTCATGCTTCCAGACGTCTCCGAAGGTACTTCCAGGCTTTCAATATAGAAGTACAGACCGATCTTCAGATCCAGCAAATTCTCAGAAAACCGGAGGTTTCCGGACGCCTCACCAAGTGGGCAATTGAGCTTAGGGCTTTCGATATTACCTACCTAACCAGAGGACCGGAGAAAGGCCAGGCTGTGGCAGATTTCCTAACGGAAGTACCAACCGGAGAAAGCACCAAAGAAAAGTCTGCCCTCCCAAGGGTGTGGAATTTATATATAGACGGAGCCTCTAGCAAAGAAGGGTCGGGAGCCGGTTTGATTCTAATAGATCCGGAAGGGATAGAATATACTTATGCTCTACGATTTGAATTTAAAACTTCAAACAATGAAGCAGAATACGAGGACTCCAAACCGCGGCTAAGGCTGGTGCGACCTCCGTATTAGCTCATGTTGACTCACTACTAGTCGCCAACCAAGTTAGCGGAGTGTACGAGGCACGAGAGGAAAACATGATCCGGTATCTAAACCAAGTTAATACTCTGATCTCCTCGTTTGATTCTTTCAAAATAGTTCACATACCACGGAGCAAGAACAAAAAGGCGGATGCTTTGAGCAAACTTGCATCCGTAGCCTTCTGTCACTTATCCAAAGAAGTGCTAGTTGAAATTGCAAGCTCCGGCTATCCATCAGACGAAGTCCGTAATGTCAATCTCCGTGCAGGAAAGATCATGGATGACTCCGATCTTAGAATATTTGAAAGATGGCACACTACCGGAAGAAAAAGCTCAGGCCCAGAAGCTAAAGGTGAAAGCATTGCAGTATCAGGTTCATGATGGGCAACTTTACCAAAAGACCTTCCTAGGTCCGCTCCTAAAATGCCTAACTCCAGAGGAAGCCAGTTATGTCATAAGAGAAATTCACTGGGGGATATGCGGTATCCATTCCGGACCAAGGATGGTTGTAGCCAAGGCTATGAATGCCGGCTATTTCTGGCCAGACATGCATCAAAGCACTGTTAATGAATTGTAAGCATGTGAAAACTGCCAGCGGCACGCTCCCATCAGCCACCGAGCCAAAAACAACCTCGTCCCCGTAACTTCGGCTTGGCCGTTTCAGAAATGGGGGATTGACATCGTCGGTCCTTTCCCTGTTTCCACCAGAGGAGTGAGGTTCCTACTAGTGGCCATCGATTACTTTACAAAATGGATCGAAGCCAAACCCCTCCGGACTATCACCGGAGATCAAGTGCTGAGGTTTGTTTGGTAAAATATAGTGTGCAGATACGGAATGCCACTCTGTATAGTCAGTGACAATGGGAAGCAGTTCGCAGAAAAACCATTCAAGACCTGGTGCGAAAGAATGCACATTGAGCAAAATTTTGCTTCGGTTGCCCACCCCCAGGCCAATGGGCAGGTAGAAAGAGCCAACCGCAGCATTGTGGAAGGCATTAAAAAGCGCCTGTGGAAGGAAGGCGTTTCATGGGCAGATGAACTTCCGCATGTCCTATGGGCTCACCGGACGATGCCTAAGACAAGCACAAGGGAAACTCCTTTCAGCTTAACGTACGGTACGGAAGCAGTCATTCCCGCCGAAGTAGGGATACCTACCCCTCGTATGCAACAGAGTCAATGAGAGAACGAACAAGAACTCCGTCTGAACCTCGACCTGGTCGAGGAAAAAAGAGAACTTGCGGCCATCCGAGAAGCAAAGTACAAAAAAGAGTTGGAAAAACATTACAACTCAAAAGTGAAGGAGGTCCGGTTCAAGGTCGGAGACTACGTCATGCGAAGCAACGAGGCAAGTTTGGCCGAGGGTACCGGAAAAATGGCTCCGAAATGGGAAGGCCCTTATCAAATTAATACCGCAGGAAAGGACGGTGCTTACACGCTCAGCAGGATGGACGGAACCCTCGTCCCTCGTACCTGGAATGGAACGCACCTTAAGAAGTGTTTTCTGTGAAAAAAAATTTCTTGTTTGAAAATAAAATTGTAAAACGGAAGCTACGGCCTCCGTCACCATTTACTTTTCTTGTAATGCGGATGGTTTCTACCCGCACCGAACAATTTTATAATTCCAAGAACCGCGGAGGGTTTTACCCGCGGATTATTTAAAATGTTTTTACCGTGTGTTAACCGGAGAAATATAACTCCGGATCGGATAAATAGAATAACGAAAATTTTCTATCACTAACAAAGTTGCAACATAAAAATATTTTCGGCCGAACTAGGGATGCCAACCCTAAAAGGGAAGAATGAACTGGCTTCGTTCACATTCTTCCCTTCACTTAAAATTATCCTAAAAACAAAAGTAAAACAAACCGGATCCGTACCTCGAAAAAGAACGTTCTTAAAAAGAAGAAACGTAAACACAAGCATGGACGCATGCACAAAAGTGATTACATCAAAATCAACTGGACTAATATAGCCGGATGATACAAAAAACATTTACATATCAAAAGGATAATTGTCAAACACAAGTAAGAACATCATTACATTAATTCCGAATCCAAAAAACAGGGTGCATATCCCAAACTGCCGGATATGTCCACCCTCTAAAAAGTTAAACAAATTAAAAACTTCCAAGGTGCATACCCCAAGGAGCCGGGCATGTCCACCTCATTCTTTCGGAGAACCACCACTTGCAAAGAAGAGAGCCTTCTTGATTTCAGAAAGTGGCTCATTAACAAGCTTCGGAAGGTCCTCTACCACCGGAAAGGTAAGGGAATCGAAGCAAGCAACCGCCGCATCCAGCTCCTCTGCGGATTACGATTCAACAATGGAACATCCGCATAAGGGGTCTTTTTCTTCAAAGAATGGACGTAACCACTATGAAGACCGGAGTTAACGCCCACGACGCTCATCGCATTGTTGACTGCGGCCACGGCAGCAGTCATCTTCGGGCCCTTATGAATGTTTTTAGCCAGAAGTTTGGCCCCTTCCGAAAGCATCCAGGTTTTGGTCGCCTGAAGCTCCTCCACCTTAGTTTTCAGAGAAGCATTCTCCGCTTCAAGCTCCTCTTCATGCCCCTTCATCTCCTCAATCTGTGCCTTCAAATCAGCTTCCCCTGATTTGAGCACATCCCACTCTGGCCAAAGTGTTAGAAAATACAGAGAAATAAAAGAATGTTTAAGTCAAAACAAGGTACGTACCAACCATCAAGCCAGATTAGCGTTATTGAAAGACTCTTCCATCTTTTCCAAAACCGTTTTATGTTCCTCGTCCTTCTTCTTCATCGATTCGGAAAAAAATTTCAATTCTGCCGATATCCTGTCACGGTCTTCCGCGGCAGAGGCAGCAGCCGCCTAAGAAGATTGATTTTGAGTAGTCAGGGCTTTGACTTTCTCCTGCTGGGCCTGAAGGTCTTGATTAAGCTGCATGACCTTTTTCTCCATGTCCGGAGCTCCTTGAATCTTACGCTTCAAAGAACAGGCTTCTTTCTCTGAATTCTCCCTCACTGACTCCTCCTCTACCCACCTCCGATAGAGTTCCGTCACAAAAGCATTTGACTGGGCTTGATTCCCTAGAACCGCGGCACTCAGATCCGGGTTTTTCATTCTTCGGCTTCGGGCATGGTCTAGTGGAGTACTGATATTGAAAAGAAGGATGCGATCAATCAACTCATCCATCACAGAATCCTTATTCCGGATATCCCAATCCGGAACAAACTTCTCTTCAGCCGTTGCGGGATCGATCTCCATATCGTCCAAGAATACATCTGCATATCGAAAAAAGGACATCAGCTCAGGTCCGAACCAAGATGAAGGAAGGGAAGACACTTGGTCTTCCTCATCATCAATAAAATGGTCCGGACCCAAGGATGACTCCAAGTTCGTACCTGAAAAAGTCACCACTTTAGGTTCGCCATGAGCTTTTTCCTTCTCCTTACTCATAATTTCTGGAATCTCCGTCTCCATGTTCTCTACTTCATTGCTGGGAAGAAAACCACCGGAAAAGGTAGGGGTTGGTTTATTGCGAGCCAGTGCGGCTTCTTCCCTGGAGAACTTACCGCCAGTAAGGTGTTCATCAAGTTCGTCCATCACATCACCTTCAGAATGAGAAGATCCTTTCTTATTCTTCTTCGACTTTGGCATAGGAAGAGGGTCAGAAGAGCGAATCTGCAAAGTCTCATTTTTTCTCTTACGAACAAGAGGCTTCGGTTCAGGATCAGGTACAACACCTTTACTCTTCAAAGAGACAGAAGAAGGCCGGTATTGAAGGGCTTCATCTAGCATACGTATCTCCGGATCATCATCCACATCATCCAAAATAGATCTCTTACCAGCTTGAGATCCAGAGGAACCGACCGCCTCTTTTGTAGGTGTAGGAACGGAAGAAGCTCCTTCAGCAGTAGATGGTTCAGCCGCGTCCTGGGCCACTTGTGGACGAATCTCTTGGGCCGAAGGAGCCACTTGCTTCATAAGCGGAACTTCATCTTCGCCCTGATCTCCTAAATCAAAGTCAAGAACATTGAAATTGGGTACCTTCAGAGCATCCCTAAGAGACATTATTGCACCTACATATTCAAAATAAAAATAAGTTAGTTACATGGCAGTAGAAAAGTGCCGAAGGGAGGTAAAGGGCCGGAACTTACGATCACGCTTTCTGCGAATAAATGACCAATCCCTATCCCCTTGGCTCCAAGAAAAACAGACCCGACCCAGTAAAAGAAAATGATCATGAAGGGGACGGATAGGGGACTTATGCTCAATCAGAGCACGGGCTAGTTCCTGGTCAAAGACGAAGTCTTCGCCGAGGTCGAAGGACATTGACTGATCTTTAAAACGCCACCGCATATCCTCTGGAAGACAACGATCGTCCAGCCAAAAGAAATTGTCTTTCTAGTTTTTTAAGCTGGATCGTTCATCGGAGGATGGGGGAGGTATGCCCTTCCGGTGCACGAAGGTATACCAATCCCCAACGGTTATAAATTCATAGAAATACCAGAAAACATTCAAATCCGGTCTCCGAACTTGGGCTCGGCAGGAAATTTCGAAATGACATATACGGCTAAGGCCGAACGGGTTAACCTGACTAATATGAACCCTAAAAAACTGGAGAACCCTAATAAAAAAACGAGAGAACGGGACCCTATAATTCACGAAATTACAGACGCGAGTATAAAAGGGAAACTTCCCTTGACGGAAAGGGTAGATGGTTTTGTTTTTGGAGGGAAGGATCGGGTGAAGATCCAGAGGGATCCTATATTCTCTAATAAACTTATCCAACTGACGTTGGGTAAGAATGCTAACACTCGCTGACATATTTTCCTTACCCGCCATAACACAAAAAGAACGCACCTTTCCCTGACGAAGAAGAAGATCAGAAAGTAAAAGAGGATAACAATGAGGAGAAGAAAACGAGAGAGAAAAAAATGAAAATGAAAAAGTAAAAGGTGAATTTATAGAAAAAGTAAGTCGGTTAAGGGCCATCAAGTCGAAGACGTCGCTTCAACTGACGCTCACGGTTCCCAACGCGGGGTTCCGCAACAGTCACAAGTAGGTGACTGACAGTCAAGTAATTCGAGTCACCCACGTCACGGTGGCACCACTCAGGCCATGCCACGTCATTCGAACAAGAGCCATACCTACGACGACACGTCACCTGGACAAACTGACTTATGCAAACATTTTATTAAGTCCCTTACGAAACTTAACAAACTGGGGGACTTGAAGATACATATCCGGAATCCACTCGAACGGACCGGACTCCACTCAAACGGACCGGACTCTACTCGAACGGACCAAACCCCACTTGAACGGACATCTCAAGATATGACCGTTCCCTTCATAACTCCGGAGACGAACCTCGATTCAAGTGCGTCTGGACGAATGACGTCATCTCAGTTGACTATTATAAATACCCCATCAAGTACAAAGCCAAGTACAATTTTCTGAACCTTCGTCCTTATCTTCTCTCTCTACTTTCTCTCTCTACCAATACTTATCCTCACGCCGGAGGGTGGTCGCAGAGGGGCCCTCCCATCTCTGCGGCGAGCCTAACGGTTTTCGGTTTTGTAGTACTGTTCTCCAAGCTTTCTAACAAGATCCAAACCCTCGATTACAGGCTCCGGCCTCAACTCGATTCTTTTGTTCTTCAGATGCAATAGGAATATGCTCAGTAATAGCCATGGAAGCCGCCATTCGAATCTTCCGGTGACATTCGAGCTACTGTCAACGAAGAGCAACGGTGGGCGCCACTCGCGTCTCCTTATGGCACCATGCACTAAACCCTTGATTGGGTCCTCTTCATTAGTAGTTACCTAATAGCCTATGGGAACCCAATTAATTAAAGAAACTTCAATTGTGGAATGTGAATTTAGAATTTCCATCTTTAGAGAAGTTGATGCTTCATGAGGTATTAAATGCGAAGGGTAAAACACATTTTTTTACACCCATTAGTAGAGACAAGCTTGTTGACCGACGCCCGGTATGAGGGCGGTTCAACAAGTCAAGTGAATGATGGGTTGGTAAAATTTCATAGCTTAATGGTTTTATATTCGTTTAATTACGCGAAGTCAATCTCTAGAATACACTACTTTAATATGGTTTGTGTGTTTGCAGGCCTTGAAAGGTCTAAGGGGAACTTTAGAGGTTTATGAAAGCTTTTGGAAGGAGGCTAGAGAGAATTGGATTGATAATACACGAAATGAGGCAAAACTGAGCTGAACATTGTAACATAAATAGTCAAAACTTTATTTGGGCATATCCTGAGCTAGAAAATGAGTTTCTAGGCAAATAGTATATGCATTTGGGGTAGCTCAATGAGAAAACTGCAAATATAAGTTTTTAAAAGAAAAAAAAATGATGTCCTCTCTCTTGCACTCCACTTGACTTGTGAAAACGAGATTTGGGTGGTCTTTGACATTAAATGTCATTTTTATGGGAAGAGTTACACCTGAATTCAAAATCCTTTGACTAAACACTCAATCACTTTCATTCTCCATCATTCTAATCCATCTCTAAACATTCTCTGACACCCAATTGAAGAACCAACATTGAAGATTGGAGATTCAAGCAAGATTTCAACCTCGAAGCAAGGCCAATTTCCCCAAATCATACCCGGGTGTAGGGTTGTAAGTTCTAGGGTTTATTTTCATATATGGTTTGATAGAAACACTTGTTTAATCTTTTGATTGCGAAATTGATGCAAATCACTTGTTAGTTTGATTATAAATTCATGATTGTTGTTGATTTTCTTGCATCATAGACATTATGTCAAGATAATAGCTATTGATTTTGGTTTGTATTAGGGTTTTGTGGGGGATTGATCTAAATTCATAAAAGATACTTTTGTCCAATTGTTGATGTCTAAGATTAGTGATTATCTTTTTCACAAACCCGAATTATCATTAGAATTCACAATCTGATTGAACCGTTTATGCGAACTAACCCTAGTTCCTTGTTCATCCGAACCTGGGTGTGATTGTTTTTACTATATTGTTACCATTCATTACAGTTAACCGTTTTGTCAAATCACTAGATTGAATTACAATTGTTTTTGCTTAATATAACTTTGAATCACCTGGTGATTCATCTTTCAAACAGGCCTTTAAAAGAAAAAAAAATAACAACCTTCACAAAAAAATAACATTACTCAAGTGACCTGTTAATCAATTAGACTTAAATATCGACCACAACTCTTCGTGGTTCAATACCCTTCTTACCACTAGCTACTAAGCTAAAGGTAATAAGGAACTCTCTTTTAAAATATCTTTGACCCGATCGCGACACTCCGATCAGTGACCGTGATAATTCTACTATAGGTTGAACACGAGGTGCGTAAACTTATGTCATGGGTAAGAAGGGTGCAAAAGGTTGGATTGCCTTTGTAGGTTTTGGTGATGGGGGTTGTTAAGGGGTTTGTTAGTATTGTGTGCGGGTGTATATAATTTTTAGATATATTTTAGCATCTTTTTACTCGTGAATCAAGTTTAAATTTCTAAAACACGATATAATACTATCGCTCTACACACGTTAGGGCAAGTGCACTCATCGCGAACGTAGTATAGTGATGGCAAGATACCGAGGTCGTCCAAGGACACAAGACCTTTTAATACAGGCTTATTGTTAACGTCTAATCTAACCAAATTTTGCAAAAAAGTTTGAAAGTTACAAAAAGATAAACTCGAAAATAAAAATAAAATATAAGGAAAAACAAATAGACAAGAAGGAATCACTTGGTTCCAACTCCTCTTTTATGTATCCTTTAATGATTTCCGCACTTTGGGCATTGTAGGCCCCCTTCCAGGCAGCGTTACCCTCAACCTATTGGTCTAAGTCAGCAGGGATACAATCCCGCAAGGTGGATTATTGAAAGATAATTAAGTAAGTTATTAATGCGAAAAGTGGTAGGCCCCTTCCAGGCAGCGTTACCCTCAACCTATTGGTCTGAGTCAGCAGGGATACAGTCCCGCAAGGTGGAATATTGAAAGATAATTAAGTAAGTTATTAATGCGAAAAGTGGTAGGCCCCCTTCCAGGCAGCATAACCCTCAACCCATTGGTCTGAGTCAGCAAAGATACAGTCCCGCAAGGTCTGTTTAAAGTTTTAATAGTAGTTTATATTTAAGGAATTCGAGCGGTTTCTTACTTCTCCCGAGACGGACATTACCGCCAACTCGTGAAGTCTTACTAAGTTTGAACCAGGTTCTCGCAGGATCTATACACTGAACGAGACATAGAATTACCCAACCACCCTTCTAACCCCCTTCCAGGCAGGTAACGTGCTTTATATAGACCGTAAAGACACAAAGAGTGAATCAACAAAATATGAAGAATGGTTAAATAAATTCGCCTTCAATATAGAAAACTAGTTATTAAAGTCATTAATACATACCTAAATAAAAAGGAGCCAAATGTTGGAAATCAAAAAGTAATACATAAAAGGTTTGTCTTCACCAAGTGATGTAAGAGTTTAGCTAAGCATGACCTTTGTTTGATAAGAACTCTTGCGATCGATCTTGGATCCCGAGACTACTACACACTCTATATGTGTAAATAACTTTTATATAAGGACAATTTTGTACAAAACTAAAAAATAAAAAGGTATATACAGCCTCTCCCTAATCTGAAACTCCCCCTCTCTCGCTTCTCTCTCTCTCTCGAAATCCGGCGGTAGGGTGGGATTGGTTGTTGCGGCGACACAGAGTTGTGGGGTGATTATGGTGATGGGTTGATGGCAACGATGTGTGGAGGGTGGTTGTGGTGGTGGGTTAGGGGCGGCAGTGGGATCTATGGTTGCAGTGGCGCTGTGTAGTGGGTTGGTTGTTGTGGTGGCTTAAGGGTGTTTATGGTGGTGGTAGGTGAAGGATGGTTGTGGTGGTGGGTTGATGGCGGGTGGTTGTGGGAGGTGGGTGACGGGTGCCTGAGGTGGTGGTGTGTTGATGGAGATAGAGAGAGAAAGTTTTGATGGTGGTGGTGGGTTGGCAGGTGGTGGTGAATTGATGGTGGTTGTGGTGGGATGTGGTATAGAGAGAGATAGTAGTAGAGAGTGTGGTAGAGATAAAGAGCGCTATAGAGATATGATAATTTTTACAAATATTTTGTTTAGTTTTTTAAATAACTAGCAAAAACATCCGCACGCGTTGCGTCGCGGCCACAGTGCAAACATCTAATGGATTAGTACAAACGTTACGTGATGCGTTAACCATATGAAAACGCGCGTTTCGACCTATCCAATCGAACTTAATGTAACCTATATAAGCATTGCGATTGGATCAAAACATAAAGTAAATCAAATTTATACCTTATAATCATGACGTATTATACCAATGATCTCTTGTGCTAGTGGTCAAGGGGAGGTGAGAATCTTTGCTTCTCTTGGAGGTCTTTGGTTCAAATCCCGATACTGGGGAATTTTAATGCTAACTTGGTGATACTAACTACTAACCCGATTAGCGATATCCTATCCATACACCGTTTAAAAAAAAAGTTAAAAAATTAAAGTGGTTAAATTTAAAAGATAAAAACATTTGTGTTGAAAAGGAAAAAAATCAATTATTTTTTGAAAGACCCCAATACATAATGTACAACAACATAAAACAACTTTATGTTGCTAATTTATATTATGGTAATTTCCAAAAAGTTTGATTTTTAGCATTTTTGCAAGAATACAATATATGCTTGGCCCTTATGATAAAATAAGGTGCAAGTTGATCCACATTGAGTTGAGTTTCTAGTCACCCGAGCTCAAGTTTAAATATGATGTTTAAGTCAAGCTCGAGCTAGCCTTGGCTCAATCTTTTTAACATTTTTTAAGTGTTGTTTTCTGCAGTTTTACGCACACACCCCTCTAATAATAAATAATAAATAATAAGAAGTCACAAATAATATGTGACACTGTTTAGGTATATAAAATCATTTTCTAATAACTTAAATATATTGAGAAACTGCAACAAGCCTTGGTTATAAAACCAAGTTGGTTTTGTAGATTGAAAATTTAAAACGAGTGGATCGAACTCAATTAGACTGTAAACGAACTGAACGTTCAGCGAACAATTCGTGAATTATTCGGCGGGAAGTTCGTTTACATTTATTCGTATAGTAAATGAACGAACATGAATAAGAAATTTCGTTCGGTTAGTTAAATGAACGAACACGAACAGATGTCTCGTTCGTTCAATTACGCTCGTGAACATTGTTCATGTTCGTTTGTTTATGTTGTTCATAAAGATTTTTTAGCCTTAATTTATTTTATCTAAACTTTTATATATATTTTAATTCTTTATGTTGTTCATTGAATTATCTAAACTTTTTTATATATTTTAATTCTTTATGCTATTTTAGCCTTTATTTATTTTATCTAAACTTTCTTTATATATTTTAATTCTTATTTATCTCATTACCCAAACAAATAAAATTGGAAACTCTATCTCTATCTTGTTTATGCATCGTTACACTTTCCTTCTCATTATTCACGTAAAAAAAATTATCGACCTTCGTTCAACGATTAGGGCTTTAAGGTCTAGTGTCACCCCTCTCACCATCCACCTCTAGTCACCGTCGTCTTCGCCGATTTTATCTGTGTTTGTTTATGTTCGTGAACCGTTCGTGAACACGTTCCTTTCCTTAATGAACGGACACGAAAATAAAATTTCGTTTGGTGATTGTTCATGAACCGTTTGTGAACACATTATATCCTTAACGAACGTACATGAACAAGGCGTTGTTTGTGTTCGTTCGATTCGTTTACCACCCTACCATTATTCAACCTTTGGGAAAGATATGAATACCCGATAACTTATATAGTATAAAGAATCAGCAAAATAAGACAATTAGATAAACGAGAAAAAATAATCACGTGCTCATAGAATTATGACATCTAATGTAACTACTATGCAACCTCATAGTGTCCCTAAATTTTTTTTTGAACGGCAAACAATACTTTTATTTCACATCAAATTTTACATCAAAAATATATTCAAGTGGTTAGTAAGAAACTAGCCAACCGCCTGAAAACATAAAAACAGTCATTTCCTAACCAACTTCAAATTTTAACCATTTATTCCACTCCAGGTTTGATTTTTTCCCCTGCATTTGATCCATGAGAAGGATGTTGCGTTTATCTCTCCAAATATTGCCTCTAAATTCACCATTTTTCTGTTGAAAATTAGTTCGTTTCTCACCTTCCAAATGGTCCAACACGTCAAAATTATTGTTTTTATGAAGCTTCTTTTCCAGACATCAATTGTGCTTTGTTTGTAGAATTCCAGTAAATCCTTAATATTGAAAGCGAAAATTTGTTGTATTTTGCACCGTGTACTCACTTTGTACCATAAAACTATCCCCAAATGATATAGGTTTGAATGCCAAATTGCTTGTAGTATGGTCGTATTAAGGAGCGTCCTCAAAAGGTGTGAGTTATAGTCCCACTGGAGTAAAATTTGCAGCTAAAAATAAAAATAAAATTAGTTAGTGTGTGAGTTTGCAGCTAACAAATATATACAATAATAATAATTAAAAAAAACCGTATATGATTGCACTACACTATCAAATTAGAAAAGAGTTGTTTTCATATTAAAAATCAAAAGTCTAATTATAAATGAGGTTGTATTTATAATATTAAGCGGGTGAGTGGCGGTCCCAACCAATATGCGTGTAACAAGCACTAAAACATGGTCATGGCTATTCAATTTTGGTAGACATCACATGTTCACAATGCAATGAACATTAGAAATCCCATTAAATGATTCATTGTAGATGGTGATGACATGCTCTAATAATAGATTTTCCTAGGCTTATATTTATTTATATTTTTCATAATATAAATCAAAACACACGTATAAACTGGTTCAAAATACATCCCTATGCACTTAAATCTTCATGGTATGTAAATACATATATGTAATTTAAGAAAACCGACCTTACTGTATTTACTGTAAGTTCGGTTTTCTTAAATTACATACTTATATTTATTTATATTTTTCATAATATAAATCAAAACACGCTTATAAACTGGCTCAAGATACATCTCTATGCACTTAAATCTTCATAGTATGTAAATACATATATGTAATTTAAGAAAACCGAACTTACTGTATTTACTGTAAGTTCGGTTTTCTTAAATTACATATATGCAACTATTTGTTTACCAAATAATTTTCATTAAACCGAGTTGCAAATAGAAAAGTATAAGTGATTGAAGCATAAATATAAATATATATATATATATATATATAGGGTAGGGTTCATGAGTGAACAATGGTGTATTAGTGAACAAAACGAACTCATCCTGACCATTGATTTTGTAGATCTAGATTTTTCATTTAGTGGCAAGATTGTAATTATGTTTTGTAACTTCCATGTATTTTAATGAATACAAGGGTATAAATGTATTTTTCTCTCTCCATTTAATTAATTGATTTCTCTTTCCAATTAAAAGAATATTTAATTATATTCTCTATACTTTTCTTTCACCAATTACCTAATTTGAGATCTGAATAATTAAAAAAAAAAAAATACAAATATTATCAACTATTGTTTCATCTATAAGGTAAAGGATCATGTACAAAGTCCAACTTTTGTAAGAAGTGTGAGAAATAATGTGAGAATGACAAGTGTCCCTAATCTTAATTAATTCAAAAGGGTATATTAGTAATTGTCCATTCTTATCAATTAATTGATTTCCTAGATAATTGCTAAAAAAAAATAACCGCTGATGAGTTTTTTTAGGATGGTGATCGTAAATTCTCATCATAAAATCGCCATTAATTCTCAGATCATCTTCTCCGACCACCGTCTGCATCTCCGACCACCGTCACCAATTTCTTTCGTCTCCACAAATCATTCACCGTCATCGTCTTTCATCTTCGTCATTCTCATTTCTGATCGTGACTTGAATCATAGTCATGGTGTTTTAAAATCTGGGAATGTTTTGTATTTGATTGCCCAGATGTTAAAACACCATGACTTGAATCATAGTCATGGTGTTTAAAAATATGGGAATGTTTTTGTATTTATAAAACACCACGCCATGAATAATGTCTCCTGATAAAACACCATGACTTGAATCATAGTCATGGTGTTTTAAAATATGGGAATGTTTTTGTATTGATAAAACACCACGCCATGAATAATGTCTCCTGATAAAACACCATGACTTGAATCATAGATGTTTAAAACACCACACTATGAACAAGGTCTCCAGATAAAACACCATGACTTGAATCCTAGTCATGGTGTTTTAAAATCTGGGAATGTTTTGTATTGATAAAACACTACGCCATGAACAATGTCTCCAGATAAAACACCACGCCATCAACAATGTCTCCAGATAAAACACCATGACTTGAATCTGCGATTACGTTTTAAAAATCTGGGAATGTTTTAAAGTATGAAGAAATTCGCTGATTTTTTTTGGAGATTGATGGCGGTTACCATATAATTCGCTGATCTTTAGGAGTTTGATGGGTGGTTTTGAAACGGTTACCATATTTGAAATGTTGGAAAAGTCACTATTGCCCTTCAATTTTTACATAAGGTCCTTCTAATTAAAACACAATTTACATTTTATACCCTATTGATCTCAACCATTAGATCAAATATCCAATGGTTTAAAACACTTCTTACCCTTCTTACATTTTAGACACTTTTTACCATATCCCTACCCTCATCTATAATACGATTAAAAATATTTAATAACATTCTCTATATACTAATACACGGGTGTATAAGTCTGGTATTTACCGACCTATATACACATATGTACTTGAATAATACACAGGTATATACGTCTGATATATACCGACATGTATACACATATGTACTTGAATAATACACAGATGTATAAGTCAAGTGTATACCGACCCGTGGAAACAAGATGTAATAATACACAGGTGTATAAGTCCTTTATATACCGACTTGTATACACATACATTAAAAACATAATTTAATTAGGCATAAATATTTATTTTTAAAAAGAACATAAGATGGAACAATATTTGATAATGTTTGTATTTTTTTTAAATTATCAAATATCAAGTTAGGTAATTGGTGAGAGAAAAAAATATAGAGAATGTAATTAAATATTCTTTTAATTAGAAAGAGAAATCAGGAGAGAGAAAAAAATCAATTAATTAAATGGAGAGAAAAAAATAAATTAATTTAATTAGGCTTAAATATTTATAAACAAAAACCGGGAAGATTCATCGTTGTGAAAAATACGGTATTGATTTCTAGACTAGGTCTTGCGTCTTGGATATCTGATTCTAGATTATTTGAGTCTTCCATCAAAGGTTCGTAAATGATAAATTAATAGATGAGATGATGAATTTCGAAAAATATTTTTAAGATAGGAGCAAATCAAGGATAAAAGTAAATGAAATCTCATGGTTTCCTAAATATAGGAAGTGTAACTGATTATTGATCATAAAAGAATAATGAATTAATAAAAAATTAAATATAAAATTACAATCTTATCCTTCTCATCAAAAAATCAAATGAATGGTTGAGATTAGTTCACACAGTTCACAAACAAGGGTGTTGTTCACTCATGATCCCTATCCTATATATATATATATATAGGGGATCGCTAGAATGAGAACCACCACGAGTTATGAGAACCACGAGAACCGCGCCCCGCGGGTGGCCGTCGGCGACGAATTTTTTTTTACACCTAGATCCGTATATTTTAGCGGGGGGTTTAAATTTTCGGTTCAAACGGCGCGCCCGAGGGGGTAGTTTTTTACGCCCAAAGTTTGGGTTTTTTTAATTTTTTTTTTTACCAAACTTTGGGCGTAAAAAACTACCCCCTCGAGCGCGCCGTTTGAACCGAAAATTTAAACCCCCCGCTAAAATATACGGATCTAGGTGTAAAAAAAATTTCGTCGCCGACGGCCACCCGCGGGGCGCGGTTCTCGTGGTTCTCATAACTCGTGGTGGTTCTCATTCTAGCGGCTCCCTATATAGGGGATCGCTCCCTATATAGATATATATATATATATATATATATATATATATATATATATATAGGGGAAGGTTAAAATGAGAACCACCTCGAGTTGTAAGAACCAGTGAGAACCACCCCCGTGGGTGGCCGTTGACCACGAAATTTTTTTTACGACTAGATGTGTATATTTTAACACCCTACGTAAAGTTTGGGTTCAAACGGCGCGCCCGAGGGGGTAGTTTTTTACGCCCAAAGTTTGGTTAAAAAAAAAGAAAAATTAAATAAATACAAAAAAACCCAAACTTTGGGCGTAAAAAACTACCCCCTCGGGCGCGCCGTTTGAACCCAAACTTTACGTAGGGTGTTAAAATATACACATCTAGTCGTAAAAAAAATTTCGTGGTCAACGGCCACCCGCGGGGGTGGTTCTCACTGGTTCTTACAACTCGAGGTGGTTCTCATTTTAACCTTCCCCTATATATATATATATATATATATATATTATCAAAGCTGCTTTGTGGTTTAATTTTTTTTTACATAAAATGTTACGTTTAACTTTTTCGTCATTTTAGTTAAAGAATGTAATATTTTATAAATTTTTGAATATACCTGTGACGTGTTTGTTTTTATCTACGATTCGATAATAGTTTTTATTTGAATTGGTCACATAAAGTTGATTTTTTTCTTTACCGTGAGGAACTGAATCCATATCATCTGCACAACATCGTGATGGTACATTATTCGTTTTTATGGTTTTTTATCGATGTAAAAGGTGTATCGATATCCTCTTGGACATATTTCTTACGATTGTTATACCAAATGTCAATACCGTATTATACCAATACTAAGCGAAAGCCCGCTACCAAGCACAGATAATCCTCTGGTTTAAAACCAATAGTCAAACACGGATTGCTAATAGACTTTATACAATCACTTTTAGAATTTATTAGAGATGATTAATGTCAAAACAAATAAATTTTGTAGGTCATAGTTGATGCAACAAACCAATAAGCCTCGGATTGAATTATAAAACAAATATATTTATTTACAATCTGAAAACAAATAATTTAGCTATTAGGTCGAGATAAATTTCCTTATAACGGTGGAAGGAATATTTTCTTAACTTGTCATAGTAGCGGACCCATAAATTATTTTTAGGAGTGCGAACAAAGGGTTCAACCAAATTTTCAAGGGGTGCAATCTGGATTTTTACCTCGAAAATACACTAATTTTTTTTTCAAGGTGGGCGCCTCACCGCCCCACTCTGTGTGGCCTCACCCACCTTTTGCGCCCATGGCATGTTCGGAAACATGAACCCAAGCCTAGCATAAGGCTTCATGCTCGGCCTCAGTCTAATGCTTCGTTTTGCTTGACCCCTCGATTTGATAAAAACAAAATTTGTAGAAAGATGGTAGATTGATTGTGGAAAAATATTGTAGAAAACTTTGAGAGTGAAAAAATATTGTGAAGGATGTATTGTTTAAATAGGAGTAGTAGCGGAACATTAATTTTTTTTAAATCCCCAACGACCAGGATTGGGGAAGGGACCCACCCAACACCTCCGTTCTCCTCGGCATGTCTAACAAAGCTTGGAACCTCCTTGCCGCACCAGCCCTTTGCCACTTCAACTCGCCTTGGTGGACAGAGTGGTATGCTGGGGGTTGCAGTTGCTTGCAGGATGTTGCTGAAGCCAACTCACCGCCCCACTCTGTGTGGCCTAATGTTAAGGATGCTAGTTTGGTTGTTTGTTAATGGTTTTGGTAAATTGTTGGTAAACTTCGATTTGGTAGTTTGGGTTGGTAGTATTCTAAACTTTGTTAAGAGGGACACTTGCTAAACACTCATGGTTATGATGTATTGGTTTTACATATGTTTATCATGTGATGAAATGCATACCCATTCTTCTAGATGTTAAATAGATGCTAATGGTTTCACACATAAAACGTAAAAATACAACAAACTAACATAGCATCAGTAGTTCATTTTATCAATCTTCACCTGCACTTGCTTGGATAGATTGTTTCAAATTGCTCATTATCCTAATTAATCAATCATGAAACCTTCTAACAAAAGCAAAACCAATAAATCTACACTTCAATACCCTATTAAAACGGACACATATATAAATTAGGTCAAATAGTATTGGAAATTTAGTGAAAATGAGTTTTTTATTAAATATTTGGACATCAATAATATGTATATATGTGTTGTATAAATAATTATTTATGTGTTTGTGTTCAGACTATATCCAAATAAAGCTAAGATGAATGAGATATCGAAACTTGAAATTGTATGTTTGGAACAAAGATGAGAAAAATAAATTAAGATTTGTCACCATGTCCCACATAGGTGGAATGACAAAACTTAAAGTGGTATATAAGGAGTACTCCTTGAAGGCAAACACTAGTGGGGACCCAAAGGATGCATCGCACCTGCACACATGCGCGCGTGACATTGGCTATAAGCCCAATGCGGTGCGCTTTGAACTTTGCACACCGCCTTTGTATTTTTGCCCATGAGCGTGTGGTCAGATACATGGCGGGTCCGCGTATGGCGCACCTTTGGGTGGCGTAGCCATGGCGCATGACGATGAGGCGCAAGCTTCTTAGGCGCATGGCGCACGTCATTGGCTATGGCGAAGACTGCAAATGGTGCGCGAGTATGGATGGCGCATGACCAGGTGGAGTCCTGGTATGCGTAGTGGCATCCGTGTGGCGTGCGACTCCATATAACGTGGCGTGAGTTCCTTGAAGCGAGGCGCGCGGACTGACAGGCCAGTTCAAGCGCGCGCAGGTTTGCTGTAGTAACTAGGCGCACTGGTCTGCATACCATGCGCATACGCGGGTTCCATACAGTGTGGCACACGGATTGAAGAGCCACTTCAGGCGCGCGTGCATGTCTGCAACGGTAACAGATCAATTGGTTGGACCTAGTCAAACTAGCTGTTACAGCTCGTTTAATTCGTGTCATAAATGAAAATGACAGTTTTGACTGAACCACTAAAGTCCATTTATGAAGAGATTTAAACCTGTTTATTACAAGATTAATGATCTTGTTTAATTGTCTAATTCATGACAATAATAATTGGGGTTTAATGGTTTTTTTATGTGTGTGAGTATAAGAAGAGGATGATGGTTCATTCTAGAGATTATCGAAAAAGACAAAGAAACACACACATGAAAAAACTTTTGTTCCATGGAAATTTAGAGAAGAGTATTCTCAAAATTGTCCTTTTACATAACTCAATATTTTCCTACAAAATGAAGAACACCAAAGTACCCGGTGTAACCTCGGGCACGAGTGCCATCTCCGGCAGTACAACTACTGCTTCGGTTGTTGTACCCTGGGAGACACAACCGTCTGTGTAACGCCCGGCGTCCCTCAACTCTAGACTTTTGGCAAGTTTAGTCCCTGGGCTTTGCCTATTGTCAATTTTGGCCCCTTAGCAATGTAGACATTAAAAACTTTGATACTTGGGAATGCTATGTCATATGCTATATACTTGAAATGTCTAATTCTATATGTTTGGAATGCCTACTTCTATATACTTGGAATGCCTAATTCTATATGCTTGAAATATCTAAATCTATATACTTTGGTGCTTGACTCTTGAGGCTCGTGAAACTTGAGACTTGGTTGAACGAGGGACTGGAGTCTTGTCATTGGCGGAAACTATAAAACTTTGAAAACATTGGTACTGTTGTCTAAGTTATACTATATATGCTATTACCCAATAAATACACAACGCAACGCTTGATCTAACACGCGAAAACGGAAACACGGAAAGGATGGATTGGCCGAGTGGCAATCCGATTGGATGACCACCCGATCGGATGGCCACTCGATCGATTTGCCACCCGATCCATGCACACTGCCCCTTTTCACCCACCTTCACACTATAAATAGGAGCTGTCACATCAGTCCTTCACTGATGTGACAGCCCTGCTCGACTCAGACTCACAAACACCATATTCCTTCGATTTCTCGGCTATTTCAGTACGTTTTACACTAGATCCTTGTACTTTCTTGATCTACACAACGTTCTCTACGAGATTCTCCTTTGAAATCTCACTTTTCACCATGAAATCTCCCAGATCTGAGTTCTTAAGGATGATGTCATCAATGGTGGTTGTACAAACTACTACATGATGTCATTCCTGATAGAATCTAGATTAGATCCAAGGAATTTCGTGTGCCTTTACACTAAATCTAAGCTAGATCTAACTTTTCAACCTAAAACCTATGTTTAACTTCATCCTTTTCCTTAAACTTTTCACTTTAAACGGTGGAATCCGGTTCTGCACGGACTGTAGACTCGATTAATAGGTTGGAGTTGGTTTAGAAACAGATTATTACCAGAAAAGACGACCACAGTACAGACTCCGGCATAAACTCGTTACGAACGGACGACCGATCGGACTGGGGTGATTTCCCACCCGATCAAGTCGGCTGAACACTGAAGGGTTACAGTTGTCGAAGTACGTACCACGTCATCATTACTTTAGACAGAAACTTGGAACTTTTACAAAGTTAAGAACATGGTGAGGTAACCCGATCGAGTGGCAACCCGATCGGATAGCCATCCGATCGAGCAGCCACCCGATCGCGTGACACTTGCCCCTAACCCTATGCATTCTTAAAACTCAAAACCCTGATCACGCCCTATGTAAGTAATGCCTCTATTTGTTTCTCTTGGAAACAATATCCCGAATACATTTTCTATTCGGTTTTCCAAGTTTCTAATTTACATATGTAACAATCATTCTCTACATGTTTGTTGCATATTGCTATTTGTGCGTTTACATTTAAAAGCGTGCACCTGGTAATGTTTGCCCCGACGGGCGTTCCTTGCCATTAACCTTGTTCGCGGTCGTTACGCGATTTAGTCCTTGGTGAGCATGCTCCTCTTGTCATACTTCGGACCGTTCCTCTATCATATCCGTAATTTGTTCAACCCTCGTCATCTTCAAATGCGAGTTTCCTCCAATTAAAACATTCATAAAAGTTAGTAATGTCAACTTTACTAAATGCCCGTATCATAATACAAGGCTTTTCTACTATACGTGTTAACGCACGTAATTTTGTTAACTATATCTATTATTTAATTGAGGTATCGTATATTACACGATAACCCTATGTGTTGTTTACAACACTTTAACATGCTAAACCATTAAAATACACGTACTTACCGGATTTTCGATCAAGCCTCGAACGAACACACTTTACTTTTTAACCATGAGCTCTGATTACCAACTTGTAACACCATTGTTATTATTTTAAGGTTTTCGTATAGTTTACGGAAATGAACATGTAATTATAATTACATGTACTTTGAATAATACGGTTAATTTAAAATCTTTTACAAATGAAGGTTTATATACATCGTAATGAATTTGAGTTCGTCGTTTAAAAGTTTCGACGGAATATCATGCGGAAGCTTTTAACTTTATCGTGTTCGGTTCCTCATCGAGCTTGATCTTCATCTGGGCACTCTTGACATTCACCTAAGGTCAAAACCACATCAAATGTTAGTTTTGATAGTGTTAGAATGGGTATAAACAAGTCCCATGGGTCAAAACAACAAAAATTAAAAATTTTCCGGAATTAGGGGGCGTCGCGCTACGCCTAGGCCCTTTTTTCACAGATTGTTGCTTAAACAGTTGCTGCATATTCTCAGCATAACCCGATTTCACGGAAACGAGCATAACTCTCTCGTTTTTAATCCGTTTTACCCGATTCTTTTTCCTACGCGTCCGTAAATCAATTCTCCATCTTATGGAGTTAAAATCCAATATCCGGATTAATAATTTTTTAGACTTTTAAGTCTTCGACTTATTACCCTTTTTACCAATTTTTGACCCGTTCGTGATATTATCAAACCAACATGTTTACTTGATCTTTAAACTCATGAAATTTATAATTTTAATGTCCTCTATCATATTAATCTTAAATCACGGGTTTCTTACATAATAAAAACCCGTTTACGCTCAATTGCTTATTTTGACCCGTTAGGGGTATTTGCGCTTTTTTAAGACTTTGACTCATGAAGATCAACTCTCCGCTTACTTGCTTGACCAAAGTAATCATTTAATCTAATAACTCGTTTCTATCAACCTTTTAAAGTTGTTTGCTCGATATGCCTATCAAGGGCATTTCTGTCAACTAAGCTCCGTCCTTTACCATAAAGGACTTCATTGCACTTTCAGCCAATCCAATCACTTAGCCTACATTTTAAACACACATACCTGACTCGGATAAATATATTGACCCGTTTCGATACCTTGCCTTGGTAGCCGCTAAGAAATAGCGATGTACATATCCATTTGATATTCATTCCTATAATCATATAACTCAACAAACCATTACTCGATATTGTCAAAGGGTGATAATTTCACCTTTTGACCCGTTTGGTCTTAAATGACCGTAAAACTCTACAAGATGATATTTACTACCATCTTAACCATATGACTAACTCCGGTTTACACCGTATAGTCGTTTTACTTCCAAACTCTATTTCTAACACATGTTTTGACTCATTTTATTTGTCTAAGCACTTCGTCACTTCCGTGACTTAACGGGTTTTTCTTGTTTGGTTAATTTCCAAAACAACTAACTAGGATAAATAAATAACATAGTGTAACAAAACCATAGGTCGCGTACCTTTATAATTCATCAACATTGTTTTCTAACCGTAATTACCCATTCCCGGGGATGGTCAACCTTCGCGTGTCACGTCCATTCCATGGCTTATGCTTTTACAACTCAATTTTTAATGAGTGACGTTTAAGTCATTTCGACACTACAATTTCAACCATTGTTTGACCCGTTTATCTACTTAGTGATCTTCGTCACTTTAACTAAATACCAATTTCATCTATTATGCTAATTTAAAGTCTACTAGCGAAAATACGTAATCGAGCATAACGTACCGAAACAGGAGTTACGTACCTTTTAAGCATCCTTTTCAAACGCGTATTTCCACCGGCTTGTCCATTTGACGATCTGGATTCCTCGCCTAAAGAGTTCAATTCGAAATCCGTTTAGAACCCTTTTTAAATCATGTATCGCATAATTTGCTAAATCATCACAATCATGTGTTTTAACTTTAAATTTCAATTTCAAGCCTTCTTTGGGGCATTTTTACAAACACCTTAAGGGCAGAATTTTAAATAATTCATTAACAAGCTCATAACTTGTCATATAACCCGAATTTTCATCATTCAAACTATTTAACACAAATATTTGCCTTTAAAATTCTGAAATAACTTCACATATGTCAAATTACACTAGAACAACCCCAAATTTCGTAGTGTTTATCAAGTTCTACATAACCCACTAGTCACCTACAATGGTGACCATGGATTTCACTAGAATTTAGCATAATTTCAACATGTACTTGTCTAGGGTTTACTCCTAGACATTTTAATGTTCCTAATTCATCTACAATTCATACATGCATCATCAGATTTCAAGTTCTCTAAATTCATGAGAATTTCAAGTAGAGAATTTTTGTCAAATTTTACGTACCTTATGATCTCCTTGCAATGAGGATCATTAATCTATGCTCGATTTTCGTTTTGGACTTGGTTTGATCCTTCAATTTGTGAGATTAGTGAATGTTAGGGTTTGGAGAGTGGGGGTCGCCCCTTCTCCTGCCTGTAATCGAACCAGACCCTCAAATGGGGTGTTTGGTTTTTATTTTGTTAAACTTAATAATATAAGTTTCAATTTTAACAACATAGGCCCCTCCACTTTTATTTAGTTTATAACTTGATATTTAGTTCTCTCATTTAATTACAAGACTTGTACTAGGTTATTTATTTCTTAGTTACTTTATCTTGTTCACAACCCGTTTTATTTTAAGTCCCGTTAAATCTCGGGCCTTTTATATACTTTGCTTTCTCAAAGTATTTCTCATCCTTTTAATAAATATTAGATTTTTTTATTGAAATCCTAAAATTTACCGGGTAAGTTTTACCACTAACTGTATTTTACCCGTCCTGTAGTATTAACGTGGTTTGATTACCAAACCCGTTTTCGGGGTGTTACAAAGTCTACCCCCCTTAAAGAGGTTTCGTCCCCGAAACCTTTCTTATGTACTTTACTAGTTTAGATCATCCGAACCTTAGCTTTGGTGATCACTTAAGCATTGCTCGCACATAATACTCCTACCAGGAAAGTATGATAATGTGCTTTTGGTTTCAAAGCGTATACGCCTTTTATGTGTATGGCCTCACAGGCCGATACTTTCATTTTGTATTTCTTATTCTTGTCATTTAATTGACCGAGTTACCATCTGATCGCTCGGTTATATTTATTTTCATTATGTTTACTTCAAGTTAGTCTTATTTCAACAGGCGCTTTATATAAGTCATAAGTCGTAACACTACTCCGACTTTGAAGGATTTTACCGGCCAGACTGATTAGTCGTCGTCATTATACTCCCCGTCATTAGGGTATATCTTATTGTCAACCCGGCCTTTTATGATCTCTTTGCTTTTAACCCATTTACTTAACTTAGCGAAACCCATCGCCTTTATACGAACTTTATCTCCCGTTATTATTTTACACCGATAGTTACAACCAGTTTCCTCGTCTTATACTATTGACCCGTAGGTTCTTTCACTTAGCCTCGTAGGCTATTTCTTTAGATTTTCACCTTTTTACCTTTTTAAGGTGAAACCCCGACAATTCTTTTCTTTCTATCTGTAACCCAAAGGTCTTCTTGGTCCCGTAGACCTTATCACTACGTTTAATCCCGTAGGTTATGATGATCCCGTAGATCATCTTTTATTCGAGTCTTTATTCAAATGTGTATACGTTTATATACGCATATGGCGTTAAGGAACCCCTTTTTATGTTTAAAATTATTCACCTTTACTTTTTGGATTTCGTTTAACCTCGACCGTAGTCTAAGGCTACATTGTTTTCTTTCGAATTATCTTTCCGACTTCTTGACTTCTAACGTCAATTACACGTCGGTTTGCCCTACACTTACTGTTACCCGGTTCTTACCTATACTTCTTTACGTCCCATTACCCGGGTTCTTTTATTTTAATGTTATTAACGCCTATAACTCCTTTACATAGGTTTATTAATATTTCGCACTTTTATTTATTCGATTCACGCTTACTTACTTTAGCAAGTGTCATCCTTTATTAAATTTGTTTGACTTGTTCGTGTGAAAATTCATCACTTATAAATGTCAAACTTCAGTCTTTGTTCGACCCGTTCAGCTTTGAAATAGTTGAACGTAATTTAACAAAATTTCTATTTGCAGTATCTTATCGTCCTTTAGTCATGACCCAAAACCCGAGACTTTTTTACTTTCCATACGCGTTCCTGTTTCTTAGTCTACGCGTGCGTTTAATTCCTTACCCATCAACCGGGTGTTTTACCGAAATCGTTATCATCGCACCCCTTCCGGTATGCATTAAGACTTCATTTCGATTTACTTGGTCATCTTCGCGAAATCCGTCGCTTTTATTCGACCATGTCTTTTATTCTTTACGTGACCACCATTGGCGGCCTTATTAATTATGAGTGACGATTATCATCATTATCCTTGCTTTACTACGACTAAAGTTAACAACCTTGATTATCTTTTTCGTGTGGGCAACACCTTTGTTTTTATGACCCGGCGGATCATCTATACTTTGGTTTTACTTGCCCATTTTGTTCACCATGGCCCTTTCGTCCAAGATGACTTATTTTCGTGAATTTTCTTTTGATCATTCATTTATATCATCATTTACATTAATCCTTGTCCCTTCTCTCGGGCTCATTATCCTAATGTAATACGCTTCCGTCACCCGGCTGTGCGTTTACATTATTATCAACTATTTTGTTCATTTGTTTCATTTGGGTACTTTTTAATTTGTCTCATTCACCCCGTCCTTACTACATCGGATGTAAATGTGTCCGCTATAAGAAGTTCATGGTATCATATGCCACTACTTACTTGGCCAAAGTAAGCGATTAACACATGACACGCATGACCTTTTTATAGTTTTCACATCACGCCCTATGTAAGAAATGCCTCTATTTGTTTCTCTTGGAAACAATATCCCGAATACATTTTCTATTCGGTTTTCCAAGTTTCTAATTTACATATGTAACAATCATTCTCTACATGTTTGTTGCATATTGTTATTTGTGTGTTTACATTTAAAAGCGTGCACCTGGTAATGTTTGCCCCGACGGGCGTTCCTTGCCAATAACCTTGTTCGCGGTCGTTACGCGATTTAGTCCTTGGTGAGCATGCTCCTCTTGTCATACTTCGGACCGTTCCTCTATCATATCCGTAATTTGTTCAACCCTCGTCATCTTCAAATGCGAGTTTCCTCCAATTAAAACATTCATAAAAGTTAGTAATGTCAACTTTACTAAATGCCCGTATCATAATACAAGGCTTTTCTACTATACGTGTTAACGTATGTAATTTTGTTAACTATATCTATTATTTAATTGAGGTATCGTATATTACACGATAACCCTATGTGTTGTTTACAACACTTTAACATGCTAAACCATTAAAATACACGTACTTACCGGATTTGCGATCAAGCCTCGAACCGAACACACTTTACTTTTTAACCATGAGCTCTGATTACCAACTTGTAACACCCTTGTTATTATTTTAAGGTTTTCATATAGTTTACGGAAATGAACATGTAATTATAATTACATGTACTTTGAATAATACGGTTAATTTAAAATCTTTTACAAATGAAGGTTTATATACATCGTAATGAATTTGAGTTCGTCGTCTAAAATTTTCGAAGAAATATCATGCGGAAGCTTTTAACTTTATCGTGTTCGGTTCCTCATCGAGCTTGATCTTCATCCGGGCACTCTTGACATTCACCTAAGGTCAAAACCACATCAAATGTTAGTTTTGATAGTGTTAGAATGGGTATAAACAAGTCTCATGGGTCAAAACAACAAAAATTAAAAATTTTCCGGAATTAGGGGGCGTCGCGCTACGCCTAGGCCTTTTTTTCACAGATTGTTGCTTAAACAGTTGCTGCATATTCTCAGCATAACCCGATTTCACGGAAACGAGCATAACTCTCTCGTTTTAATTTGTTTTACCCGATTATTTTTCCTACGCGTCCGTAAATCAATTCTCCATCTTATGGAGTTAAAATCCAATATCCGGATTAATAAATTTTCAGACTTTTAAGTCTTCGACTTATTACCCTTTTTACCAATTTTTGACCCGTTCGTGATATTATCAAACCAACATGTTTATTTGATCTTTAAACTCATGAAATTTATAATTTTAATGTCCTCTATCATATTAATCTTAAATCACGGGTTTCTTACATAATAAAAACCCGTTTACGCTCAATTGCTTATTTTGACCCGTTAGGGGTATTTGCGCATTTTTAAGACTTTGACTCATGAAGATCAACTCTCCGCTTACTTGCTTGACCAAAGTAATCATTTAATATAATAACTCGTTTCTATCAACCTTTTAAAGTTGTTTGCTCGATATGCCTATCAAGGGCATTTCTGTCAACTAAGCTCCGTCCTTTACCATAAAGGACTTCATTGCACTTTCAGCCAATCCAGTCACTTAGCCTACATTTTAAACACACATACATGACTCGGATCAATATATTGACCCGTTTCGATACCTTGCCATGGTAGCCGCTAAGAAATAGCGATGTACATATCCATTTGATATTCATTCCTATAATCATATAACTCAACAAACCATTAGTCGATATTGTCAAAGGGTGATAATTTCACCTTTTGACCCGTTTGGTCTTAAATGACCGTAAAACTCTACAAGATGATATTTATTACCATCTTAACCATATGACTAACTCCGGTTTAAACCGTATAGTCGTTTTACTTCCAAACTCTATTTCTAACACATGTTTTGACTCATTTTATTTGTCTAAGCACTTCGTCACTTCCGTGACTTGACGGGTTTTTCTTGATTGGTTAATTTCCAAAACAACTAACTAGGATAAATAAATAACATAGTGTAACAAAACCATAGGTCGCGTACCTTTATAATTCATCAACATTGTTTTCTAACCGTAATTACCCATTCCCGGGGCTGGTCAACCTTCGCGTGTCACGTCCATTACATGGCTTATGCTTTTACAACTCAATTTTTAATGAGTGACGTTTAAGTCATTTCGACACTACAATTTCAACCATTGTTCGACCCGTTTATCTACTTAGTGATCTTCGTCACTTTAACTAAATACCAATTTCATCTATTATGCTAATTTAAAGTCTACTAGCGAAAATACGTAATCGAGCATAACGTAACGAAACCGTAGTTACGTACCTTTTAAGCATCCTTTTCAAATGCGTATTTCCACCGGCTTGTCCATTTGACAATCCGGATTCCTCGCCTAAAGAGTTCAATTCGAAATCCGTTTAGAACCCTTTTTAAATCATGTATCGTATAATTTGCTAAATCATCACAATCATGCGTTTTAACTTTAAATTTCAATTTCAAGCCTTCTTTGGGGCATTTTTACAAACACCTTAAGGGCAGAATTTTAAATAATTCATTAACAAGCTCATAACTTGTCATATAACCCGAATTTTCATCATTCAAACTATTTAACACAAATATTTGCCTTTAAAATTCTGAAATAACTTCACATATGTCAAATTACACTAGAACAACCCCAAATTTCCTAGTGTTTATCAAGTTCTACATAACCCACTAGTCACCTACAATGGTGACCATGGATTTCACTAGAATTTAGCATAATTTCAACATGTACTTGTCTAGGGTTTACTCCTAGACATTTTAATGTTCCTAATTCATCTACAATTCATACATGCATCATCAGATTTCAAGTTCTCTAAATTCATGAGAATTTCAAGTAGAGAATTTTTGTCAAATTTTACATACCTTATGATCTCCTTGCAATAGGGATTATTAATCTATGCTCGATTTTCGTTTTTGGACTTGGTTTGATCCTTCAATTTGTGAGATTAGTGAATGTTAGGGTTTTGAGAGTGGGGGTCGCCCCTTCTCGTGCCTGTAATCGAACCAGACCCTCAAATGGGGTGTTTGGTTTTTATTTTGTTAAACTTAATAATATAAGTTTCAATTTTAACAACATAGGCCCCTCCACTTTTATTTAGTTTATAACTTGATATTTAGTTCTTTCATTTAATTACAAGACTTGTACTAGGTTATTTATTTCTTAGTTACTTTATCTTGTTCACAACCCGTTTTATTTTAAGTCCCGTTAAATCTCGGGCCTTTTATATACTTTGCTTTCTCAAAGTATTTATCATCCTTTTAATAAATATTAGATTTATTTATTTAAATCCTAAAATTTACCGGGTAAGTTTTACTACTAACTGTATTTTACCCGTCCTGTAGTATTAACGTGGTTTGATTACCAAACCCGTTTTCGGGGTGTTACAGATAGCCATCCGATCGGACAACCATTTGATTCCCACACTCTTAACAAACTAAGGATGGAGTGGCAACCCGATCAGATAGCCATCCGATCGGGCAGCCATTCGTTCCTTCACACTTGACACGCGATCGACTGGTAATCCGATCGATGGCCATCCGATCGGACAACCATCCGATCCAATGACTAATCCAACACTTGAGCAATCTCATTGTTTCATCCGACACTTACCTGTTGTAATCTAATCAGGCTAAACCTAAAGAGCTCCCTTTGATCCAATAACAGTCTTAACTGTTAAGCAAACACTGTGAGTATACTCGATCCCTTTTTGTTTTAAACTTCGGGATGTAACATGTATTCTATAAACTATGAGACTTGATACTTTTACAAACTATACTCTATCCTACATGTATGTGAACTTGTGATTCTTGAATTCTATTTGTGCTATGTGAACGTTTAATCTAGGGTGTGTAGTTCTGCCTTAACAATAGCAGCGCTATAGGAGATGCACCTCCCCATTATTCTCGGGGGTATTGTTAGGAGGATTCTAGTTTTCCTTGAGACTTGGGAAAACAACAAAGCATCAGGATACTTGGGCTATCACTTGTTGGACTGCGGACACTAGCACGACTGAAACTATTTTAGTACTCACATTGTGGATATGAGTTGTTTTAAATCTATTACTCTATATACTCAAACTTGTATACTCGCCGGTACATTTTTGTACTGGCCCTATTTTAGTATATGTTGCAGGCTGATAGGATGTTGTGGAAACAAGTGAATCAAGTTAGGGTGATGCTTAGAAACCCACGTAGTTAGTCAATTTTGAACAATATTTGATAATTCGTGTAATTTGATACTTGATGTGATGGTTATTTTGTTTTAGACAATGTTGAATCAATTAATCTATTATGAAATTTCTAGTGTTTTGGAAAATCTCATGAGCAATCTGAACGCTTAGTGCTCGCACCCCGATGTTTCCGCCATCGGTTGGGGTGTGACAGATTGGTATCAGAGCCATAACTATAGGGAATTAGGATAAGTAGGAATACTTGCCCTAGTCTATAGTTCTAGGTACCTTGACTCTTATATGTTGTTTAAGACTTATGCATTCTACCGTATATGCTTCCTAGCAGCACAATTTCCTATTAAACTTACATGCGTTTCCTAAGGCTGACATAATATACACTTGATACTTCGAAAACACTGTTAACCAGTGTTTGTATTTTGCACGAGGTTTGCCCTCAAGACAAGAGTGACATCCGAACCTTGATGGAAAATCTCCATATTATCCTAGGAGGTCTTGTCTGTGGATAAGTACCAACATTATTAGGGTACAATGTTATCAAGTTAAAGACCTTGATAACCAGTCCCACTCATTGATGTTTTCGTGTCTCGCCAAGGTCTCGAAACTTCCATTCAATTGGGTACGTGAAATGACCAAAAGGACGAATATCGTAGGCCTAACATCGATGACGTATTTGTCTAAGTAAGTCAAGACGCATTGCTTCAATTCGAAAGGGGTTCGAACCACTTTGGTTAGTCAATGTTCCTCTACTTGGAACACTCTATGTTTTATGAGCCTATCTTTTATGTTATCTCGATTTTTGCATGTGGTTTTAGACTTAATTCTTCGTTTATCTTGATCCTTCGTTTATTTTGAGACTTTTACACGAACTGAACGTATGTCCGCAATCTAAAACGTTAACTCTAATCTCAGGATCAACTAAATTTGTGAAGCTTTATTCTATCATGATAGCCTATGTGTGGATCTTGATCGACTATGATACTATGTGAACCTATCTGATGAATCTATGTATTGATGTGGTTGTAAGGCACTAAATGTAACAGGGCATAGAAGTACGAGGGAAAAGTGACGTGTCTGAAGTATGGTGGATACACCGCTGGTACTTCCTATATATAAGTGTTTCAGACGTGTTACCAACTTTCGTACTAAGTGTCATGTGAAACTTAGTGTTTGCAGACCTGTGATGAGTTGTTAAAATCTAATCTATGGGAAACTACTTGAGTAATCTATGAGGAATCTATGTGTAATCTATGAGTACTCTAGTGCAATCTATGTATAATCTAAGTATGTGTTGTTTTGAGAAACAAAACGTGAAACGTAGCCTAACGCCGAAGACGAGGATGACGTGGCATGTCTGAAGCATGGTGGATACGCCGCTGGTACTTCTTATATATAAGTGTTTCTGGCATGTTACCAAGTCTTCGTACCACGCGCTAGGTGAAGTTCGTAGATTTGTAGGCTCGGGTTGAAGTCGAGGAATCTATTTGGTTAATCTATGTTGAATCTATTTGGTTAGTCTATGTTGAATCTATCTAGGTGATCTATGTTGTGAAAAGTGGTGGAATCTAATGTTGTGCTTAACGAAGCGTGACACTGATAGCGAGGGGGACCCAACATGATTGAAGCATGGTGGATACGCCGCTGGTACTTCCTATATATAAGTGCTTCCGTCATGTTGCCGAACCTTCATAGCACGTGCCATGCAGAATTTCGTTGTTTGTGGGTTGTTAACATGAATCTACGAGGATCTATTAATCTACGAACCTATTGAATCTATGAATCTATCAAATCTATTGGAAACTATTGAATCTATTGGAACCTATGTGAAACTATTGGAGTAGTCTATGTGAATCTATGATGATGAGTGTGTTTTGCGACACGTAACATGACACCGTGTACGAGGTCGAAGCGATTGTGCCCGAAGCATGGTGGATACGCCGCTGGTACTTCCTATATATAAGCGTTTTTGATACGTCGCCAAACTTCGTACAACGTGCCATGCGAAGGTCGTGGGTTGCGGTATCTATGTGAATCTTGAGTCTTAGTCTATCGTGTGTGGATCTATATTAATTTAGACTTATATGATCACCTTGTTGGATCTTTAGGATGTCTTCTCGAAAGCTCCCCGACACTCTCAAGAGATCCAGGGAAAAGTCTCGGAAAAAGATGATGTCCTTCATGGCCGACCAAATCGCTCGAGTCGTGCCAAAGATTGTCTCTGAGATCCAAGGATCGAACACCCCGCCCTCATCTGTTGATTCTAAGACGGAGAAAGAAAAGCCTACCAAGTTCACCTATAAGCATTTTATCTCTTGCAACCCTAAGTCTTTCACGGGCAGTGATGGAGTGACTGCTATGCTCGAGTGGTTTGACAGCATCGAGGTTACCTTCATCAACAGCGAGTGCCCCGATCATCTAAAGACTAGGAGTGCGACTGGAATGTTTCAAGGCAAAGCATTGGAATGGTGGACAAATAAGAGAAGCATCCGTTCGAACAAAGAAGCCTATGCTCTTCCATGGCCTGAGGTGCGAGAATTAATGATGCTCGAATTTTGCCCTCCTCATAAACAGCTGAAGCTCGAAGAAGAGTTATGGCACTTGAAGCAGATTGGTGATGATAATCTGGCCTACACTACCCGTTTCAAGCAGCTCAGCTTGATTGTTCCTCACTTGGTTTCTACTCCTAAGAGAATGATAACCAAGTATCTCAATGGTCTACCTCCTGCTATGCGTGATTCTATCGAAGCAGCTCAACTTGGAAATATTAAGGAAGTCTATCGTCTGGCAGCCAGTCTCAACAACAATCGTGTTCGTGATAAGCAGTTTGCTAACCCTGCTCCCGCCAACTCTGCACATCAAGTTACCCAGCAGCCAAGTGGCAGCAAGAACAAGAGGCGAAAGTCTCAGGGTACAGGATGCAATGCTATTGTTCCTGCTGCGAACCCTGCTGCTAAGCCTGCTCCTGCTGCTACCACTCAGAACACTGCTGCCCCTGAAGTTAAGAAGCAGTACACTAGGTCTTACCCCAAGTGTACCACTTGTAATTTTCATCATCCCATTGCCTCTGCATGTCATTTGTGCACCAACTGCAATCATTATGGTCACACGACTCCCTACTGCCGTCAAGCTAACCCAGCTCAGCAACCCCAGCAAGCACCAGCTCAGGCAGCCCAGTAACACCCCGTGTTTCGAAAGTCAAAGTCAAAGTCAAAGTCAAGATTGAAGTCAAAGGGAGACAATATTGCTAATTGCGATCTGTCACTCCTTGTTCAATTCCCGTTTTGACTTCTTTGACTTGTAGATAGTCTGTTTTATACTTACGTTAGTTGTATTATGTGGAGTATTTGCTAATAATCGAGATTTAATCGCTATTTATCGCATATTAATCGCATGTTTTATCGCTTATCGCTATCACAATCGCAACTCGAATGAAGGGACTTAGATATTGTTTTATGTGTGTGTGCTACTTATGTGTTACTTGTGCACGTTATGTTTATGTTGAGGTGTGGATCGAAATCGCAATCTATCGCATCGCAAATCGAATCGAAACACTAAACGAACATTAAATAAGGATGCTTGTATGTTGATATAGTAGTTTGGATTAAAAGTAATTTGAATAGGAAACTCTATCGCATCGCAACGTTCGACACTCGAATTGAAATCGCAAAACTCGTCGCGCCGTTCACTCCAATCGAGAGGCCAGCCGATCGAGCTGCCACCCGATCGAGCTGCCACCCGATCGAGCTGCCACCCGATCGAGTTGCCACTCGATCGAGGTGCCACCCGATCGGGTTACCACCCGATCGACCAGCCACTTATGCCCCTTTCCTTTTATGGAAAGCCTATAAATACCCCTCATGTCAACATCATTTGATGTTGACAGCTCTCTCATTCTCCTACTCGCTCCAGCCCGCTTTTCTTCAGATTTCTCACGATTCTTGTTAGTTTTCCACCTAAATCTTGTACTTTCTTGATCTACACGCACTCCTACACATTTCTATCTTTTGAATCTTAACTTTTAACCGTGAAATCACTAGATTTGAGGTGTTCTAGGATGACGTCATCATGGTGTTCTTGGGAACTTCATGCTTTGGCTTCAATCCACCAAGAACAACTTAGATCCAAACGATTTCCATACGAATCAACAAAGATCTTTCATAGATCTAAACATATTCAGGGTGAAAAGGATTGAAAGATGGTTTTCTAACTTTCTTTCAACTCTTTTACACTCAATGCACTTAAAACCGATAGAATCGGGGCTTGTTCTAACCTTCTACTCTCTCGTGTTGATGTGTTGGTTCGAGATCAGGATTCTATCCACGAGATTTTGATTTCGGGTTTGAACATAAACAACCGACTCGAACCGGGAACTATTCGGACCAGGGTGATTCCTTTCCGGCCAGCTCACTAGGGACGAGATAAGGGTTCTATTGTACAAACAAGACAACAAAACGTCTCATTCAAAACTACAACACTCCAAACAGAAACCAGTGTTAGAACGATAAGACCGTCGGAACGGACTACCGTCCGATCGGGTTACCACCCAATCGGATTGCCACCCGATCGACCGGCTGTCCGATCGAGCTGCACTTTGTTCTATACTTAAACCATTTAAGGATCTAAACTTGAAACAGACCACCACCCGATCGGATTGCCATCCGATCGAGTAACCGTCCGATCGTGTGGTGTTTAGGGACTTAATAATTTTCAACATGTTCACTCCGAACGGATTGCCACCCAATCAGATAGCCACCCGATCGAGTTACCGTCCTGCTGTGAATTTGTTCTCAACCTGAGAAGCCTCGCCAATCGGATTGTTGTCCGATCGAACAGTCGTTCGATCAACCGACCTGAAAGGTGGAGATACTTCTCTGTTTTCAAAATGGTACAACGAAAACTTCAAAAGACAAGCCATCATACACAAACACATCCATCCCAAACGAGGTAACAATCCACTCGCATTGTCACCCGACCGGATGACCGTCCGAGCGGATTGTCACCCGGTCGACTGGCCACCCGATCGGATTGCCACCCGACCGGATTACCGTCCGACCCAATGACACTTCACACCATTTTACCCACCGACTTTCGCTTATGCTATCGATAACTGTTCAGGCTATTATCCGCTCTAGCGCTCCCTTCAATCCATTAATTCAATCGCTGTGAGTATACTCGAACCCTTTTTACTTTATGCACTTTTGGGTGTTACATACGTTACTTATACTAAATCACCTCGAACACACTACGCAATATTTTAACGCTAACAGTTACCACATGTTATACGTGACTTAATGAATGCTTGTTTGTTATGTTTACACATGGAATGATGTCTACCTGCCTTAGCAACTATAGTACTATAGTTTGGACTCAGCACCTGTTCACTCAGGGGTTGTTAAGGATAATTTGTTACATGGCTCACGGTGGTGAGTGTGTATTATGAACTGCCTTGGGCAGTCAACCCGCAGTCATTGGTATCGATAGGTTCATGTCGATAACTAACGTACTTCATTTCACTCTGTGTACGTGCTGGTTATGCGTAAACGATTTCGAACTCTATATGCTATTATCAAACTTGTATGCTCACCTTTACACTATGTATATTGACTTTTACTTTAACGTATGTGGCAGGTGCTTAAGGTGTTTAGATGCTTTGCTTGCTGTGAAATGAAGGCTAGGAAAGGTCTAGAACAATAAACGAATTGTCTGTATTTGAAATCTGAGTTATCGGAACAGAACAATTTGACTAGATCTTGTATGTAATAATTATGTTACTTTTTATGTCATGGTATGGGACGTGATGCTTTAAATAATTGGTAATCATAGTTGTTATGGAAACTTCTGGACAAACTATTTCGCTCAGTGCCACGCCCCGATGTTTCTGCCATCGGTTGGGGTGTGACAGATTGGTATCAGAGCCATAACTATAGGGAATTAGGCAAGATTCGACCTAGTCCGGGTCGATGTCTTAGAAGCGACCTAGTCTATAGTTAGGTACCAACAGACCGACTTGTGCACACCCTGTAGGGGTTATGTACAAGCCTACTTGCTATTTCTCACTATTCTCGCTACGCTACACTATCACTGCACTATAGATTTTGAAAATGAACAAACAATTGGGTCGAGATTAGGTGTGAAAACCGCAAACTCTCGACCAAATTGCTTGTTCAACCCCGCATTTTTATCTACAAACAGGAGAACTTACGTCGAATTAGGAGTGAAATCCGTACTTTGACGTATAATTCCTCCCTTACTTTACCAAAAACAGGAATGAAGTCGTTAAGTCAGGGGTGAAACCCGAACCTCGGAGACTTGTTCTGATCCTTATTTTGTTTTACAAAACTCTCACCAGAGTCTCAACGGACTCCAACGACTGGAAGTCACGCTGAAACTGGAAGGATGCGTGCCATTCGCTTAGATTCGAGGTGAGAGCACATATCCGAAAGTCAAGCTTGCACAGAACAATCCTTGTGAATAGTCGAATCACTTTGGTTAGTCGATGTCTAAATAGCCGCAGGCAATCTATTCTCGATTTTTATGTGTTTCGATTCTAAGCTCGCTACTGCCGACTCTGATATTCAACGTTTTATGAGGATTTTATGTGGCCTGTATGCTTATTTGTTAGCATATTGGGGGTACTACTGGTTTCAATTTAACGCTTTTACTTCGCACGACACGCACAACACACCGCATCCTGCTAACAAATCGCTACTACTACGAGGAACCATCGTACGCTATAATTTTCGCTTATACTATACTGCTCGCTATGCTAATCACGATACCTATACTCGAACACCCGCGATCCTTGAGTGATAGGTTTCTGTATTCTGATTGCCTCTTGTGATTATGTGCTTCTGTGCCTTACATGCTTATGTGCTTCTGTACTTCTGTGATTATGTGCCTACGTGTTTACATGATCGTATTCTTGAGCTTTAGTAGTATTAAGACGTGTGAGGTGAGATTCGATTATATTGTGACTAAGCCCCACGACGATGTCTGTTGCAGACAGTGTCATCACCTGGACCCACATCTGGACCCCGTCACCCATGAATTACTCGCCAAGAACAGAGAGACAAACGCCTTGCTCCTATTGTCGCTAAGCAAGCAGCAAAGGTTGTACCTCAGATCATGAGTGAAATATACGAGAATGTGAGCAAATCGTCTGAAGAGTCCAGAACCGAAGCTCCTAAAGCTACTCCCAAAGCTACCTTTAGTTTCAAACAGTTTAAAGCATGCAGACTGAAAGGGTTCACTGGCGAAGATGGCCCTACGACCTTGTTTCAACGGTTCGACTCGATCGAAGTCACTATGCGTCAGAGTGGATGTCCTGACGATCTCCGCACTCTGAATGCTACAGGCGTCTTCCAGTCCCGCGCATTAGACTAGTGGACGGCCGAGAGGAACAAACGCAGAAATGACGCCGCTTATGGTCTATCGTGGGATGAGTTGAAGAACGTCATGCTCGAAGAGTTATGCCCTCCACATGAGCGCCAAAAGTTGGAGGACGAATTCTGGTATCTGAAGTAGAAGGATGGTGACAACGCTGCTTTAACTGCACGATTCAAGCAACTTAGTATTATCTGCCCTGATCAAGTGAAGACCACTGACATGACAATCAAGAAGTACATTCGAACTCTGCCAGACTGTGTTGCAGATTTTGTGCATGCAACAAAACCAGCAACAATCGAAGAAACTTATTTGCTTGCCGCGAAAATCAATGACAAGCGGGTCAAAGCTGGCTTCTGGGATAAAGCTACCAAGAACTTGCACCAAGCTACCGCCGCACCAACTACCGAAACCGCCACTGCTCAGTCATCGAAATCCTCTCGTTGCAAGAAGAACAACAACAACAACAGCTCCAGCAACAAAAACTATGTTGTCACTACCACTGCTGCCCCGCTTCAAGCCGTACCGGCTCAACAACAATCTCAGCACCGATCAGCACCAGTTACCTATGCAACGCCAGCAAAGCGTGCTTACACTCGCCCCCACCCTGCTTGCCCCACATGTACTTATCATCACCCGGTGGGTATCGCCTATAGATTTTGCATGCATTGCAACATGTACGGCCACTTTACCGCCAACTTCCGTGCTGGTCCCTGACAAGCACCAGCCCAAGCCACTGCTCATCAAGCTCTACTTCTAGCTCCTCAAGGCCAACAAGCAGCCCAGGCACCCGTGATCAACGCCAGAGTCTGCTTCGCGTATGGTGATCCCAACCACTTCGCGAACATGTGCCCGAACAGGGTTGTGAAACAAGAGCCTCAGCAACAACAGCACCAACAGCCTCAGCAGCAACAACAACCAACCGCCCGCGCCAGAACTTTCAGCATCAATGAGCGCCAAGCCCAGGCCGACAACAATGTGGTCAACGGTACGTTCCTTGTGAATGGTATTTATGCTTCGTGTTTGTTTGATACTGGAGCCGATAGCTTTTTTGTGTCGTTCGAATTCGAGAAGCTCCTTAGTCGTAAGCGCTCCCATCTCCCCTCAACGTTCGATGTCGAAGTCGCCACCGGAAGAACCGTCGCCGTCAATTCCATTCTTCGTGATTGTACTCTTGAGCTCAACAATCACATCTTCCCAATCGACCTTATTCCGATGCAACTCGGAAGTTTTGACGTCATAGTAGGCATGGACTTTCTTCGCGAAAACTATGCTGAAGTTGTGTACTTCGATAAAATGATTCGATTCTCGCTCGCAAATGGTGATTTATTGTGTGTTTATGGTGAAACTGCTTCGAATGGTCTCAAGCTCATGTCTTGTGTCCAAGCTAGCAAGTATCTCCGCAAGGAATACAGAGCTTTCTTGGCTAACATTGAAGTAGCGGAGAAGGAAAAGAAAGAAAAGGCGGTAAACTAGGTACCTGTTGTTTGCGAATTCCCCAACATCTTTCCTGATGATCTTCCAGGACTCCTGCCAAGTCGTTATATCAACTTTCGTATCGACCTCATTCCTGGAGCCAACCCTGTTGCCAAAGCTCATTACTGACTGGCTCCATCCGAGATGCGTGAACTCTCAAGTCAGCTCCAGGAACTACTTGATAAAGGATTCATGCGCCCGAGCACCTCTCCTTGGGGGGCGCCAGTCTTTTTCATCAAAAAGAAGGATGGGACGTTCAGGATGTGCATCGACTATCGGGAATTGAATAAGTTGACAATCAAGAATCTCTATCCCCTACCTCGAATTGATGATTTGTTTGACCAACAACAAGGTGCTACGTGTTTCTCGAAGATCGATCTACGCTCCGGCTACCACCAACTACGCATCCAAGAGGAGGATATACCCAAAACCACGTTTCGCACTCGATACGACCATTATGAGTTCATTGTTATGCCTTTTGGTTTAACCAACGCACCTGCGGTTTTCATGGATCTGAAGAATCGCGTGTGTAAACCTTATCTCGACTGCTTCGTCATCATGTTCATCGACGATGTCCTGATCTATTCCAAGTCGAAAGCCGAATACGCGCAACATCTATGTTTGGTTCTCGAGCTACTCCAAGGGAATCGACTCTAAGCCAAGTTCTCCAAGTGCGAATTCTGGCTGGAGGAGGTTCACTTCCTCAATCACATTGTCAATAGTCAAGGTATTCATGTCGATCCCGCGAAGATCGAAGCTGTTAAGAGTTGGATTACACCTAAGAACCCTTTTGAAGTCCGTTCTTTCCTCAGATTAGCGGGCTATTATCGACGATTTATCGAAGGATTCTCAAAAATCGCTATGCCGCTTACCGCTCTCACACTTAAAGACAAGCCTTTTGCTTGGGGAACTGAACAAGAGAATGCTTTCCAAACCCTCAAGCACATGCTCTGCAATGCTCCTGTACTCACGTACCGGACGAAAACGACGACTTTATTGTCTATTGTGATGCCTCGAACCTTGGTCTTGGTTGTGTCCTCATGCAACGGGACAAGGTTATTGCTTATGCATCTCGCCAGCTCAAAATCCACGAGAAGAACTATACAATTCATGATCTCGAGCTAGGCGCAGTTGTTTTTGCGTTAAAGATCTAGCGACACTACCTGTATGGTACCAAGTGTACGATCTTCACCGATCATAGGAGCCTACAACATATCTTTGACCAGAAGGAACTTAATATGCGTCAACGCCAATGGGTAGAGCTTCTCAACGACTATGACTGTGAGATTCGTTATCACCCTGGCAAAGCAAATGTCGTTGCCGACGCTCTCAGCAGACGGAGCTATCTGCTTAGCATTCGTGATATTCCAACCCAATACGATCTCAAGACCCTCATCCGTGAAGCTCAGCATGCCTGTTTTAATGAACGCACTTTGAAGAAGGAAAGAATCTACCACGATGGAGACCAGCTTGTGAATAAGTCTAATGAGATATTCCACTTTCTGGACAGAATTTGGATCCCTAAGCGGACCAATTTGCGACAGATTTTGATGGACGAAGCCCACAAATCCCGATATTCTATTCATCCCGGTGCCGACAAAATGTACCAGGACCTTCGCTACAAGCACTGGTGGCCGGGCATGAAGAGAGATATCGCCCTCTATGTTGGAAAGTGCCTGACTTGCTCGAAAGTCAAGGCCGAGCACCAAAGACCCTCAGGCTTACTTGAGCAACTCCCGATCCTGATGTGGAAATGGGAAAGTATAGCTATGGACTTCATAACGAAACTTCCGCGCACGCCATCAAGTCACGACAACATCTGGGTTTTCGTTGACCGTTTGACCAATTCTGCTCATTTTCTGCCAATACGAGAAGACTACAAGGTAGAAAGATTAGCCGGAATCTACACTGATAAGATCATTTGTCGACATGGGACGTCTCGCGACATCATTTCTGACCGTGATGCTCGGTTTACCTCGTGTCTATGGGAAACGTTTTAAACGGTTCTCGGTACTATGCTTAATCTAAGTACCACTTTTCATCCCCAAACCGACGGCCAGACTGAGAGAACGATTCGCACCCTTGAAGACATGCTCTGCTCGTGTGTCATAGATTTCGGTGGTAATTGGGACACTTACCTGCCGTTAGTCAAATTCTCGTACAATAACAGTTATCATTCCAGCATTTAAATGGCACCGTTTGATGCTTTATACGGAAGAAAATGTCGATCGCCTATTGTATGGAACGAGATCGGGCACTCGCAACTAACCGGTCCTGAGCTATCGTAAGAAACGACTGACAGAGTCTTTCAAATTTGAGACAATCTGCTGAAATCTCGGAGTCGTCAGAAACGTTACACCGATAGACGACGCAAGCCCCTTGAATTTGACGTTGGCGACTACGTACTCCTAAATGTATCACCTTGGAAGGGTGTAGTCAGATTCGGCAAGAAAGGGAAACTAGCGCCTCAATATGTTGGACCTTTTAAGATTTTGGAAAGGATCAGAAAAGTCGCCTACAGACTCGAACTACCGGAGGAACTTAGTAATGTCCACCCGACTTTCCATGTGTCAAACCTCAGAAAATGCCTGGCTGAGCATGATCTAATTGTACCTCTAGAAGACCTCCAAGTAAACGAAACACTACACTTCGTGGAGAAGCCTGGCGAGATCATGGACCGCCAAACCAAGCAGCTCAAACGCTCACGCATTCCCATTGTGAAGGTTCGATGGGAGGGCAAACGAGGCGCAGAGTTCACTTGGGAACTCGAAAGCGACATGAAGGCGAAGTACCCGCAGTTGTTTGTTACGGCTTCGGCCTAATTTCGGGAAGAAATTCCCTCACCTAGGGGAGGCTGTAACACACCGTGTTTCGAAAGTCAAAGTCAAGATTGAAGTCAAAGGGAGACAAGATTGATAATTGCTATCTGTCACTCCTTGTTCAATTCCCGTTTTGACTTCTTTGACTTGTAGATAGTCTATTTTATACTTATGTTAGTTGTATTATGTGGAGTATTTGCTAATAATCGAGGTTTAATCGCTATTTATCGCATATTAATCGCATGTTTTATCGCTTATCGCTATCGCAATCACAACTCGAATGAAGGGACTTAGATATTGTTTTATGTGTGTGTGCTACTTATGTGTTACTTGTGCATGTTATGTTTATGTTGAGGTGTGGATCGAAATCACAATCTATCGTATCGCAAATCGAAACGCTAAACGAAAATTAAATAAGGATGCTTGTATGTTGATATAGTAGTTGGGATTAAAAGTAATTTGAATAGGAAACTCTATCGCATCGCAACGCTCGACACTCGAATCGAAATCGCAAAACTCGTCGCGCTGTTCACTCCAATCGAGTGGCCAGCCGATCGAGCTGCCAGCCGATCGAGTTGCCACTCGATCGAGGTGCCACTCGATCGAGCAGCCACCCGATCGACCAGCCACTTATGCCCCTTTCCTTTTATGGAAAGCCTATAAATACCCCTCATGTCAACATCATTTGATGTTGATAACTCTCTCATTCTCCTACTCGCTCCAGCCTGCTCCACCTAAATCTTGTACTTTCTTGATCTACACGCACTCCTACACATTTCTATCTTTTGAATCTTAACTTTTAACCGTGAAATCACTAGATTTGAGGTGTTCTAGGATGACGTCATCATGGTGTTCTTAGGAACTTCATGCTTTGGCTTTAATCCACCAAGAACAACTTAGATCCAAACGATTTCCACATAAATCAACAAAGATCTTTCATAGATCTAAACATATTCATGGTGAAAATGATTGAAAGATGGTTTTCCAACTTTCTTTCAACTCTTTTACACTCAATGCACTCAAACCGATAGAATCGGGGCTTGTTCTAACCTTCTACTCTTTCGTGTTGATGTGTTGGTTCGAGATCTGGATTCTATCCACGAGATGTTGATTTCGGGTTTGAACATAAACAACCGACTCGAACCGGGAATTGTTCGGACCAGGGTGATTCCTGTCCGGCCAGCTCACTTGGGACAAGATAAGGGTTCTATTGTACAAACAAGACATCAAAATATCTCATTCAAAACTACAACACTCCAAACAGAAACCAGTGTTAGAACGATCAGACCATCGGAACGGACTACCGTCCGATCGGGTTACCACTCGATCGGATTGCCACTCGATCAACCGGCTCTCCGATCGGGTTGCACTTGGTTCTATACTTAAACCATTTTCTCAAACCATTTAAGGATCTGAACGTTGCAACGGACCACCACCCGATCGGATTGCCATCCGATCGAGTAACCGTCCGATCGTGTGGCGTTTAGGGACTTAATAATTTTCAACATGTTCACTCCAAACGGATTGCCACCCGATCGGATAGCCATCCGATTGAGTGACCGTCCTGCTGTGAATTTGTTCTCAACCTGAGAAGCCTCGCCAATCAGATTGCTGTCCGATCGAAAAGTCGTTCGATCGACCGACTTGAAAGGTGGAGATACTTCTCTGTTTTCAAAATGATACAACGAAAACTTCAAAAGACAAGCCATCATACACAAACATATCCATCCCAAACGAGGTAACAATCCACTCGTATGGTCACCCGATCGGATGACCGTCTGAGCGGATTGTCACCCGGTCGACCGGCCACCCGATCAGATTGCCACCCGACCGGATTACCATCCGACCCACCGACACTTCACACCATTTTACGCACCGACTTTCGCTTATGCTATCGATAACTGTTCAGGCTATTATCCGCTCTAGCGCTCCCTTCAATCCATTAATTCAATCGCTGTGAGTATACTCGAACACTTTTTGCTTTACGCACTTTTGGGTGTTACATACGTTACTTATACTAAATCACCTCGAACACACTACGCAATACTTTAACGCTAACCGTTACCGCATGTTATACGTGACTTAATGAATGCTTGTTTGTTATGTTTACACATGGAATGCTGTCTACCTGCCTTAGCAACGATAGTACTATAGTTTGGACTCAACACCTGTTCACTCAGGGGTTGTTAAGGACAATTTGTTACATGGCTCACGGTGGTGAGTGTGTATTACGAACTGCCTTGGGCAGTCAACCGGCAGTCATTGGTATCGATAGGTTCATGTCGATAACTAACGTGCTTCATTTCACTCTGTGTACGTGCTGGTTATGCGTAAACGATTTCGAACTCTATATGCTATTATCAAACTTGTATGCTCACCTTTACACTATGTGTATTAACTTTTACTTTAACGTATGTGGCAGGTGCTTAAGGTGTTTAGATGCTTTGCTTGCAGTGAAATCGAGGCTAGGTAAGGTCTAGAACAATAAACGAATTGTTTGTATTTGAAATCTGAGTTGTCGGAACAACACAATTTGACTAGATCTTGTCTGTAATAATTATGTTACTTTTTATGTCATGGTATGGGACGTGATGCTTTAAATAATCGGTAATCATAGTTGTTATGGAAACTTCTGGACAATCTGTTTCGCTCAGTGCCACGCCCCGATGTTTCCGCCATCGGTTGGGGTGTGACAAGCCCTACCAGCTCTCCCAGCTCATCCGCAGAATCCAAAGCCAGTCAATGTTGTTCGTGCATGCTACAAGTGTGGAGATACTACTCACCTCCGTAACTAGTGTCCTCAGCTGAGCCAGGTCCAGCAGCCAGCCGCTCGTGGGCGAGCGTTTAATCTCAATGCCAACCAGGCTCGTAACGACAATGACGTCGTTAATGGTACGTTTCTTGTGAATAACCTTTATGCTTCGATCCTATTTGATACTGGTGCTGATAGAAGTTTTGTGTCCGTGGGATTTGAATCTTTGCTAAACTGTGCACGTTCTATGTTACCTAAGTCGTTTTCGGTGGAAATTACCAATGGAAAGTCTATTCTGGTTGATTCTATTCTCCGTGGTTGTTCCTTGATTCTTAACGACCACGTGTTTACTATTGATCTAATACCCATACAATTGGGTAGTTTTGATGTCATTATCGGTATGGATTGGTTGCGTAAGAACCATGCCAAGATTGCTTGTCACGAGAAGTTTGTTCGTTTACCACTACCGTCTGGCGATATCTTGGATGTTTATGGAGACCGACCTTCGAAAGGACTAAGGCTGATGTCATGCACACAAGCGAGCAGGTGCTTACGTAAACAGAACCTTGCTTTCTTGGCCCACGTGATGGAACAAAAGAGCAAGGGTAAGAACATAAGCGATGTTCCAGTGGTGTGTGATTTCCCTGATGTCTTTCCTAAAGATCTACCTGGTCTTCCTCCTCCTAGATCTGTTGATTTTCGTATTGATCTTGTACCTGGTGCGACTCCTGTCGCCAAGGCTCCCTATCGTCTAACACCCTCTGAGATGCAAGAGCTATCTAGTCAGCTTCAAGAACTACTCGACAAGGGATTTATTCGTCCAAGTACCTCCCCGTGGGGTGCTCCCGTGCTATTTGTCAAGAAGAAAGATGGTTCGTTTCGTATGTGTATCGACTACCGTGAACTTAATAAGCTTACCATTAAGAATCGTTACCCACTTTTCCGCATTGATGATCTATTTGACCAACTACAAGGCGCGTCGTGTTTCTCGAAAATCGATCTTCGTTCTGGTTACCATCAGCTTCGAGTTCTCGAAGACGATGTACCCAAAACCGCATTTCGTACTCGCTACGGACACTACGAGTTCGTGGTCATGCCTTTTGGATTGACCAACGCACCCGCTGTGTTCATGGATCTCATGAATCGTGTTTGTAAGCCCTATTTGGATCGTTTCGTGATAGTATTTATTGATGATATCTTAATTTATTCTAAGACTAAAGCTGATCATGCTCGACATTTGCGCTTGATGCTTGAACTTTTACGTGGTGAACGTCTGTATGCTAAATTTTCCAAGTGTGAGTTTTGGATTAATGAAGTAAATTTCCTTGGCCACGTCGTTAGTAAGCAAGGTATTCATGTTGACCCGTCTAAAATCGAAGCTGTGAAGAATTGGAGTACGCCTAAATCTGCATATGAGATTCGTTCCTTCTTAGGATTGGTAGGGTATTACCGCCGACTCATTTCGGACTTTTCTAAAATTGTTGTACCTCTTACTTCGCTAACTCAGAAAGAGAAACCTTTTGCTTGGGGTCCCGAACAAGATAAATCTTTTCAAACTCTTAAGACTTTTTTGTGTAATGCCCATGTTCTTACTCTCCCTGATGGGAATGACGATTTCGTGGTATATTGCGATGCCTCAAACCGTGGGTTGGGCTGTGTGCTCATGCAGCGGGACAAGGTTATTGCTTATGCTTCTCGTCAGCTCAAAATGCATGAGAAAAACTATACGACTCACGATCTGGAGCTTGGTGCAGTTGTGTTTGCGTTAAAAATATGACGACATTACTTGTATGGTACTAAGTGCATGGTTTTCACTGACCATAGAAGTCTTCAACATATATTTGACCAAAAAAAGCTGAACATGCAATAGAGACGTTGGGTGGAATTGCTTAATGACTACGACTGCGAAATTCGCTACCATCCTTGCAAGGCGAATATAGTGGCTGATGCTCTCAGTCGTAAAACTCATGTGAATGCTATTCGCATCTCTAATGATCACCATGCATGCATTCGTGACGCCTAGTAGTCATCAGCAAATGAAGGAAGTCTAGAAGAAGAAATCCACGACACTAGAATTGATCAGCTTGAAACTAAACCTAACGGCCTGCAATATTACCTCAATCGCATCTGGGTGCCGGATTGCGATAATCTCTGTGAGCTTATTATGAAGGAGGCTCACAAATCCCATTACTCCATTGATCCGGGTGCCGATAAGATGTACCATGATCTGCGTACAACTTATTGGTGGCCTGACATGAAAAGGGACATTGTTGTATATGTTTCTAAATGCCTTACTTGTACAAAAGTAAAGGCTGAACATCAACGCCCTTCAGGACTCTTTGAACAACCCAAAATCCCAGTCTGGAAATGGGATGGTATCGCTATAGGCTTTATTACTAAGTTACCTCGAACACCTTCTGCTCACGATAGTATCTGGGTGATAATCGATCATTTGACCAAATCCGCCCACTTTCTTCCTATTCGTGAAGATTACAGGGTGGGGAAACTTGCTCGAATCTATACTGATGAGATTATATGCCGTCATGGCATACCTCTTGACATAATCTCGGACCGTGAAGGTCATTTTACTTCACGACTTTGGCAAACCTTTCAATCCGCTATGGGTACTCATTTGAATCTTAGCACGACCTTTCATCCTCAAATGGATGGACAGACCGAGCGTACTATTCAGACCCTAGAGGATATGCTCCGTTCTTGTGTCATCGACTTTGGTAGTAACTGGGATGTACATTTACCATTGATTGAGTTCTCGTACAATAACAACTATCATTCCAGTATTCAGATGGCTCCTTTCGAAGCTTTGTATGGCCGCAAGTGCCGATCTCCTCTCAGCTGGCATGAGATTGGTGACAAGCAGTTTTCTGGCCCTGAAATAATTCAAGAGACAACGGATAAGATTCTTCAAATTCGTGAAAACTTGATCAAGGCTAGGAGCAGACACAAGAGTTATGCTGATAATAGGCGTAAGCCTCTGGAATTTGATGTTGATGACCGAGTTCTTCTCAAGGTATCTCCCTGGAAGGGAGTAATTCGTTTTGGCAAGAAGGGAAAGCTCGCCCCTCGCTATGTGGGTCCTTTCAAGATACTCGAAAGGATTGGCAAGGTAGCGTACAGACTCGACTTACCACAAGAACTAAACAACGTGCACCCAGTGTTCCACGTATCCAATCTACGTAAATGCCTAGCCGACGAGGAACTGCAGGTTCCCCTCGAAGACTTGCAAATAAACGAAGTTGTACACTTCGTGGAGAAACCGCACGAAATCATGGATCAAGGAGTCAAGCGGTTGAGGCGCAGCCAAATTCCCATTGTCAAGTTTCGATGGGAAGGAAAGTGTGGCGCCGAATTCACTTGGGAATTGAACAGTGTGATGAAGGCCAAGTATCCGCAGCTCTTCAAGCAGTCTTCCTCTAAGATTTCGGGGACGAAATCTCCTAAAGGAGGGGAGACTGTAACGCCCGGCGTCCCTCAACTCTAGACTTTTGGCAAGTTTAGTCCCTGGGGTTTGCCTATTGTTAATTTTGGCCCTTTAGCAATGTAGACACTAAAAAATTTGATACTTGGGAATGCTATGTCATATGCTATATACTTGAAATGTCTAATTCTATATGCTTGAAATGTCTAATTCTATATGTTTGGAATGCCTAATTCTATATACTTAGAATGCCTAATTCTACATGCTTGAAATGTCTAAATCTATATACTTTGGTGCTTGACTCTTGAGGCTCGTGAAACTTGAGACTTGGTTGAACGAGGGACTGGAGTCTTGTCACTGGCGGAAACTATAAAACTTTGAAAACATTGGTACTAGTTATACTATATATGCTATTACCCAATAAATACGCAACGCAACGCTTGATCTAACACGTGAAAATGAAAACATGGAAAGGATCGATTGGCGGAGTGACAATCCGATCGGATGACCACCCGATCGGATGGCCACTCGATCGAGTTGCCACCCGATCCATGCACACTGCCCCTTTTCACCCACCTTCACACTATAAATAGGAGCTCAGACCTTCACCTATGTGACAGCCCTGCTCGACTCAGACGCATAAACACCATATTCCTTCGATTTCTCGGCTATTTCGGTACGTTTTACACTAGATCCTTGTACTTTCTTGATCTACACAACGTTCTCTACGAGATTCTCCTTTGAAATCTCACTTTTCACCATGAAATCTCCCAGATCTGAGTTCTTAAGGATGATGTCATCAATGGTGATTGTACAAACTAATACATGATGTCATTCCTGATAGAATCTAGATTAGATCCAAGGAATTTCGTGTGCCTTTACACTAAATCTAAGCTAGATCTAACTTTTCAAGCTAAAACCTATGTTTATCTTCATCCTTTTCCATAAACTTTTCACTTTAAACGACGGAATCCGGTTCTGCACAGACTGTAGACTCGATTAATAGGCTGGAGTTGGTTTGGAAACGGATTATTACCAGAAAAGACGACCACAGTACAGACTCCAGCATAAACTCGTTACTAACGGACGATCGAGCGGACTGGGGTGATTTCCCACCCGATCGAGTAGGCTGAACACTGAAGGGTTACAGTTGTCGAAGTATGTACCACGTCGTCATTACTTTAGACAGAAACTTGGAACTTTTACAAAGTTAAGAACGGGGTGAGGTAACCCGATCGAGTGGCAACCCAATCGGATAGCCATCCGATCGAGCAGCCACCCGATCGAGTGACACTTGCCCCTAACCCTATGAATTCTTAAAACTCAAAACCCTGATCGTCGAGTGGCAACTCGATCGGATAGTCATCCGATCGAGCAGCCACCCGATTAAAGGCAACCTTGAAACTTGAACTTGGATCGAGTGGTGACCCGATCGGATAGCCATCCAGTAGGACAACCATTCGATTCCCACACTCTTAACAAACTATGGATGGAGTGGCAACCCATCGGAAAGCCATCCGATCGGGCAGCCATTCGTTCCTTCACACTTGTCACACGATCGACAGGTAATCCGATCGGATGGCCATCTGATCGGACAGCCATCCGATCCAATGACTAATCCGACACTTGAGCAATCTTGTTGTTTCATCCAACACTTACCTGTTGTAATCTAATCAGGTTAAACCTAAAGAGCTCCCTTTGATCCAATAACAGTCTTAACTGTTAAGCAATAACTGTGAGTATACTCGATCCCTTTTTGTTTTAAATTTCGGGATGTAACATGTATTCTATAAACTATGAGACTTGATACTTTTACAAACTATACTCTATCCTACGTGTATGTGAACTTGTGATTCTTGAATTCTATTTGTGCTATGTGAACGTTTAATCCAGGGTGTGTAGTTCCGCCTTAACAATAGTAGCGCTATAGGAGATGCACCTCCCCATTATTCTCGGGGGTATTGTTAGGAGGATTCTAGTTTTCCTTGAGACTTGAGAAAACAACAAAGCATCGGGATACTTGGGCTATCACTTGTTGGACTGCGGACAATAGCACGACTGAAACTATTTTATTACTCACATTGTGGATATGATTTGTTTTAAATCTATTACTCTATATACTCAAACTTGTATACTCGTCGGTACATTTTTGTACTGACCCTATTTTAATACATGTTGCAAGCTGATAGGATGCTGTGGAAACAAGTGAATCAAGTTAGGGTGATGCTTAGAAACCCACGTAGTCAGTCAATTTTGAACAATATTTGATAATTCGTGTAATTTGATACTTGATGTGATGGTTATTTTGTTTTAGACAATGTTGAATCAATTAATCTATTATGAAATTTCTAGTGTTATGGAAAATCTCATGAGCAATCTGAGCTCTTAGTGCTCGCACCCCGATGTTTCCGCCATCGGTTGGGGTGTGACAATCTGAGAGGAGACACGAAATCTGTTTTTAGGGAAGCGTGTTGAACACGTGCCTCAACCAACACCGTCAACAATTTTGCTTGTCTTGTAGCGGAATTTCGATCTCGTAGGTGCGGTTGAAGTTTTCAAAGATATTGGCTTTGAATCAAGATTGGTACAATTTAGTTGTATTTTATATTCGTTTATTTAGTTTTGTAACCGGTATTGTACTAGTCGAATTTCCCACAAATAACGAGAGTCTCGTTATTATTTACTATTTATTTATTAATATTTTAATAAAAAGTGAACCTAGTTCCTACAAATAGAACCAATGTTTTAAAAACCAGTTTTAATACCATACCGGGTCAGGCTGATAAACAATATCAGTTGTATTGGACGGTTTAACCAGGTGTAATCAACTCTATATTTCATAAAAATGTAACTTCAACTACATAATTCTATAATCAAAAATCGTTTTTCCACCGAGATTGTTAAAAAATAAATAGAGTTAAATGCCATTTTAGTCCCTGTGGTTTGGGTCATTTTTCTAGTTTAGTCCAAAGGTTTCATTTTTCACCTGTAGGTCCAAAAAGGTTTCACCATTGCCATTTTAGTCCAATGGGTTAACTTCATCCATTTTTTTTGTTAACAAGAAGGGTAATTCGATCATTTTATATGTACCCAACGGTGAAACCTTTTTGCACCAACAGACAAAAAATGAAACATTTGGACAAAACTGGCAAAATGAACGGGGACTAAAATGACATTTAACTCAAATAAATAACATAAAAGTCTACAATAGATTTATGGCATTGGATTGTTGAATACATTAAGTTCACGATCGCTTAAATGACGAAATCCACTATCATCGCCATCCTCATCAGCAATATAACTATTTTTGTTTTCTACAATATAAAATAAGAATTGAAGTTTGAGTTACCAATAATCATAATATACTAAAATCACGTAAGTTTAAAATATCGAATTTTCCAGCGATGTAATACCAGCCGGTTTATTGAACAGAACTACAAATTTGAAGTTAGAAATTTCTTATTTTACCACAAGAATGTAATGTTGACACTTAGATTTGTCATTGCCAATGATATTTGAATGATTGATGGTAAGCCACATGAATAAATCACTACTTTCGCATAAAATAAGAGAGACGAAAGAGAAACAAAATTGAAGAAAGATGGCATTTGCCTGATAAACAAACAGGTAAAAGAGAAAAAGATTTGAACCACCCTCATAAAAGGGGTACGTGAGATAACGACCTTTGATATATAGACTAACCAATTAAAAGTTTGCATGTCGCATCGTCGTATATTCGCTATACTAGATAGTTCGAATCTAAAATTTTGTCTAAACCATATGCACACAAAATTGTAACCAACTCCTAAAGGTTGTCGCTTTCAAGTTTCATCTCAAATAGGATTGCAACAAGACTATGTGGTATACCAGAATGGAAACAACCATCGTACGATGTGGTGATGATTCACACCGTGGTCTTGTTAATCAGTTCTTTTAATATCTAATGGAAAAAACTTTAGGGATCTTGACATACTTGACAATCCAGTAGTAGTTAGAGATGAAGAAGAAGCCATCTTGATCGGTTCTCGTTTAGGGTGAGCAGTTAGGATGGAGAGGGATAATGATAACAAATTATAGTAAGGGGCAGTAAACTTTATGGTGTGTCTTTAGGGTTCCCTAATAACCTGTATTTATATGCTTCACCCAAGGGGAAACCCTAATTAACTAGTACAGGCCTTTATGTCCATCAAATAAAGCCCAGTTAATTTTATAGGGATATTAAGGTAAATATTGATCTAGTTATTAGATAAATGATCAATAAGGGCACCATAAATTATTTAATAATAATTTACGCTAACATTCTCCCACTTGGCCGAGTGATCATTTATTATGAGTATTAGGTAAGCCTGATCAGGAGTTAATACTCATTTTAGTTTTAAACCAAAATTGTAGCAGAAAAATACAGTCTTTGAGTCAATTATTCAACTCAGGACCCCCATTAATCATACTACAATCCCAAATTTAAAACCTAAGCATAGTAAGGATCAATTTACAAGTAAGCCCTTAAACGATGATTTGTATAATAATAGTCTTTACGACATTATGCTAGCGAAACGTAGTTAGAGACAAACAAATCAAATGAGGAAATTTTATCATTAAACGTAAGTAAGTAAGTACAATATGCATTTAAATAAGGTCTTTACAAAAGCCCATCTTCAAAACATGTTCTTCGAATACTTTAGGTGGGAGACCTTTAGTCATCGGATCCGCAAGCATATTTTTCATACTTATATACTCAATACAAAGCTTATTTTCCTCAACACGTTCATGTATGAACAAATACTTTGTATCAAGATATAATCCAGCTCCGGTCGAACTGTTACCGTTCGAGAAGTTAACGGCAGCTGAGTTATCACAGTACAGCTTCAATGGTCTAGATATGGAATTAACAACTTTGAGTCCAGTAATCAGATTCGTTAGCAACATTCCATGACAGGTAGCGTTATATACAGCAATGTATTCTGCCATCATAGTGGAGGTTGAAGTTAGTTGTTGTTTATGACTCCTCCATGAAATAGGTCCGTCGGCTAACATAAAGATATACCCTGAAGTGGATTTCTTGTCATCTTTGCATTTAGCAAAGTCAGAATTACAATAAGTAACCACTTCCAAAACATCACTTCTTCTATAAGTCAGTTTATAGTCTTTCGTCCCCTGAAGATATCGAAGTACTTTCTTCGCTGCTTTCCAGTGATCAAGGCCAGGATTAGACAGATAACAGCCTAGCATCCCTGTAATATAAGTGATATCTGGACGAGTGCAGACTTGAGCATACATGAGGCTCCCAACTACTAAGGCATAAGGTATCATTCTCATTTGCGCCTTTTCATCCTCAATTTTTGGACATTGAAAAGAACCGAAAACATCTCCTTTAACTACTGGAGCTACAGAGGGAGAGTTGTGTTGCATGTTATATCGACTATGGACATGATCAATGTAAGCCTTTTGTGATAAGCCCAAAATTCCATTTCTTCTATCTTGGTGTATTTCGATGCCAATAACATAAGAAGCCTCTCCGAGATCTTTCATGTCAAAGTTATGCGAGAGTAAGCGCTTCGATTCATGCAACATATCTAAGCTATTACTTGCCAATAGAATATCATCTACGTAAAGGACAAGTATAGCAAAATTGCTCCCACTCATCTTGAGGTAGGTGCATTGATCCACTTGGTTCTTCATAAAGCATTGCTTCTTCATGACTTCATCAAACTTAAGATACCATTGACGTGATGCTTGCTTCAAACCGTATATGGATTTCTTCAGCTTGCAGACAAGATGTTCTTGACCTTCAGGTTTGAACCCTTCAGGTTGCTTCATGAACACGTCTTCATACAAGTCTCCATTGAGGAAAGCAGCCTTGACATCCATCTGATGCAAATCTAAATCAAAATGAGCTACTAGGGCCAAGACGATCATTAAGGAATCTTTTCGAGAGACAGGTGAAAAAGTCTCTTGATAATCGATTCCCTCTTTCTGAGTGTAGCCCTTTGCAACCAATCTTGCTTTATATCGTTCAACGCTTCCATCCGGGTTTAGTTTTCTTTTGAAGACCCATTTACATCCTACAGGTTTAACACCGTCGGGTAATTCAACCAAATCCCAAACGTCATTTTTCTTCATGGAATCAAGCTCGTCAATCATAGCTTTGTTCCATTCAGAAGACTGATCACTACTAATGGCTTCATTGTAAGAGGTTGGATTGGTAAACTTTCCATCATCTGACACGGCTTCAGCTAGGTAGGTTTCATAATCATCAAAATTAGTAGGCCTTCTCGCCCTAGATGACCTCCTAGGTTGATTCTCAACTTCGACATTGGAGGGTCCTTCATTCTCAGGTACATGCAAGGTAACAATTAATTTTGAATGAGTTGGAGGTGGTGCAGTGACATGCGGTTCAGCATCGAGTACAAGAGGAGTAGTAATAAGAGGTAATGAAATGGACGAGTGTCTCCCCCCTGCGTCTTGTACTTCTTGTATATCATTGTAAGGATTTTCACTGCTCCCACTGACCTTAAAGTCCTCAAGAAATGCGGCACGCTTGGTTTCTACAATACGAGTAACATGGGAGGGACAATAGAATCTATAACCCTTTGAGTGATCTGGATATCCAATAAAGAAACAACTTGTTGTTTTCATATCCAGTTTCTTTAAGAAAGGGTTATAAAGTTTAGCTTCGACAAGGAAACCCCATACTTTCATATATCTAAGACTCGGTTTCCTTCCTGTCCAAAGTTCATAAGGAGTTTTAGGGACAGGCATCGAAGGAACTCTATTGAGTATATGAACAGCTGCTTTTAAGGCATCGGTCCAGAGGAATAAGGGTAAGCCTGAGTTGGCTAACATACTACGTACCATGTCCATTAGGGTTCTATTTCTTCTCTCAGCAACACCATTCTGCTGAGGAGTACCGGGCATAGTATATTGGTTCACGATCCCCTTGCCCTTACAAAACTCATAAAATGGACCAGGAGCCTGACCCACGTCAGTATGTCGACCATAATATTCGCCTCCTCTATCTGATCTAACAACTTTTATTTGACGATCTAATTATTTTTCAACTTCAGCTTTATAGTCTTTAAAAGTTGTGAGAGATTCAGATTTTTCTTTAATAAGATACAAGTGCATATAACGTGAATAATCATCAATAAACGTGATAAATGAAGTGTATCCAGTTATGCCAGCGATGTTATAAGGGCCGCTAATATCAGTATGAATGAGTTCTAATAAATTAGAGCTCCTAGTGGCACCTTTCTTATTCGCTGATGTCATTTTACCTTTAAGGCATTTGACACATGTTCCAAAATCATTGAAATCGAGAGGTGGTAAGACCTCATCCTTCACGAGTCGAGTTAAGCGTTCTCGTGAAATGTGGCCTAAACGTTGATGCCACAAAATGGATGAAGTTTCTAAGTCTCATTTGTGTTTTCTCTTTGTTAAATTCTCATTAATATTATATGATAACAAAGACTTGGAAAAATCATCATCTAATTCTAATCGATAGAGACCACCATCCAAGAAGCCATAACCAAATATTTGAGAATTAAAACTGATAGTAAGTTTGCCATGACCATGAGAAACAAGAAAACCGTCTACGTCTAACTTTGGTCCTGATACAAGATTCCGAGTAATCTCAGGAATATATAAGGTATCATAAAGTCTAATAGTTAAACCAGTTTTCATAACTAAATCTAATGTTCCCACGGCCTCGACTACTAGCGGCTTTCCATTTCCCAGCTTAAGCGTTCTTTGGTTTCTTTCCACCTTCCAGATTGTATGGAATCCCTGTAAGGAATTGTTTACATGAACCATAGAACCAGAATCAAACCACCAAGTATTAGATGGAACATTTAAATTAAAGGACTCAAGTATCACGAAAAGATTATCACATTTCTTGGCTAGCCACTCCTTAAATTTCGGGCAGTCCTTCTGCTTATGTCCCACCTTACGGCAGAACTTACAGTGAATCTTCCCTTTAGAGTCATTAGAGCCAGAAGCACTTGCACCTACATCCCTCTTTTGGACCTTTACATTAGGCTTCTTATTGTAGTTCCCCTTCCTTTTCTTCAAGTCAGCAGTCATCAGGTAAGCAACATCGGCTTTCTCCAGTTTCAGACGTTCTTCTTCTTGCACGCACATAGCAATCAACTCGTTCATCTTCAATTGGTCCTTCTGAAGGTTATAGTTGACTTTGAATGCTTCATAAGATGCGGGCAAAGACGTCATGATAAAATGCACCAGGAAGCCATCACTAATCTCCATGCTTAATCCCTTGAGCTTTTGGGCCATGTCATTCATTTTCAGGATGTGCTCACGAATACCGCTGATCCCGTCATACTTTGTAGTCACCAATTTCAGAATGAGGGTGCTGGCTTGCGCCTTAGACATCCCTTGGAATTAAGCCTCCGCATTAGTCAGATATTCCTTAGCTGTAGCAGCGTCAGGAATGGCTCCTCTGATAGCAGGACTTATCGAGTTTTTCATGAAGATAAGAGACAGACGATTAGCTCTCTCCCACTTTTGATAGAGTAGTTTTTCAGCTTCAGTACTCTTATCAGTAAGAGCAGGAGGAGTGTTTTCAGTTAGCGCACAATCAAACTCCATGAGTGCGAGAGTAAGGTTAAGAGAATCCTTCCACGAAGCATAGTTCGCACCAGTCAAAGTATCAATAGCCATAACAGGAGCTGATAGTGGATTAAAATGAGAATAATAAGATACATTGCAAAAGAAGAAGTTAGAGTGACTTACGGGTAACCTAAAACTAAGGCAGTCAAAAATTAAGACCATTATACTAAGGAAGTTGTGATAACGTTATTTATACACACCAATTTTAAATAAGGTTCTACTTGAATGACGGTTTTCGCTTTGGCTATGACCAATCATACAAGTATTATGAACAGTTAGGCTGTGCAGATTAGATGTAACACATCACCTTTGGGCAGAAGTTGAAACACCATAATTTTAGGCACAAGTCAAAGTTTGCGAGACATAAGTGTAACACATCACCTTTGGGCAGAAAATGAAACACTCATGCATCTTAGGCAGAAGTCATGTGTATATCATATGAACAAATGTAATAAGGCAAGTGTTACACTATGCTTGTTTATATAATAAGGATATACACCTAAGTGACTATGCTTAAATCCACTAAATAACGCCACAAGTAAACACATCACCTTTTGACAGAAGTGAGAACTTGAAAAAATGTTATTTTAGTTAAGCAAATTTTAAATCAATCAAAAAAATTAGTTGAATGATTATTTAAAAGTTAGGTTTATAAAACATAATAGAGTAAGGTTTTATAAAACAAAAGTATTTAATAATAAACCTAACTGTTGTGAGCATCGAGTTGGTTAAAACAAGTAATAAATCTTCTCGAGTATATATATGAAAAATGCTGATTTCGAGTTTCTCTAAAATTAAAGGGATTAAAATTAAAAGTTAAAAGAGAGTTTATTACATAATGATCCCCTTGAAAAATGACAATTAGTTTATATTAACTAAATCCAAAAAATTTCAACTGAATCATATATGAAAAATGACAATTAGTTTATTACATAAGAACTTGTAACTTGTGTTTTGGGCATTTCTCAAAAAAAATTCTTGATCTTTTACTTTTAATCCAAAGGATTTTACATTTTGCAATTTTAACCCTATATAATTTGTTTTTTTAACTTTAACCCAAAACTTTTCATTATTTTCAATTTAACTTCACAACTTTTGTCACTTATAGTTTTCATCTTTCGCAAATTTTTGTTTTACGTATAGTTCTAAATTTTTCGAGTTAATACGACGCAACGTACGAGTGTGCTTCAACTTTTTTATGTTTTGTTTCGAAATTTGCAAGTTAACACGGCGCAACGTGCATGTGTGGTTTAACGTTTTTACCTCTATTTTTTTATGTTTGACAGTTTCGTCGCAACACGCAGATCCTAGGTCGAGTCAGTGTTGGTGGTCGATGACGGTTTTGTGACATTAGTACTATTTGACACTGTTTTACGCCCCGCCGCAACGCGGGGTGTGCTTTGGGGGTTTTCAAAGAAAAAATGGTTATGCATATGGTTGTCGTAGCCTTGGCTTTGGGGGTTTTCCAAAAAAAAAAATTTTTTTACTTTTCACCCAAAAGTATTTCATAAATTACTTTTAACCCAAAACTATTTGTTTTTTTTTTTACTTTTAACCTAAACTTTTTATCTTTTGCAATCTATCCTCACAACTTTTTTTACTTTCAACTTTGGTCCTTTATAGTTTTCATTTTCCGTAAATTTTTCGCTTTATGCTTGGTTCTAAATTTTGTGACTTAACACATCGCAACGTGCGTGTTTGGTTTAACGTTTTTACGTTTCATTCTAAATTTTGCGAGTTAACACGACGCAACGTGCGTGTGTGGGTGAACGTCTTTACATCGTCTATATTTTCCCGTTTGACAGGTTTAACATAACGTGCGGGTCCTAGATCGACTTAGTTATAACTAAAGAATCCCCGCCGCATTGCGACGGGTCGCATTCCGACGTAAACTTTTTTTTAGACGAGTCAAGTTAAATATAATACGTTTTCATTTAAAGAAACCATTTTTATGTGCATATTTTTATGTACGTTTTTGTATAAATTCAAGTTGTTTTATGTTTCGACGTAAACTTTTTTGGGAAATGATTCACATCAAATATAATATGTTTTCGTGCTTATTTTATGTATGTTTCGTAAAGTTTGTTTCGAACCGAATGGAGTCAAATTATGGTTTCCTTTTCTTCCTTTTTTCGAAAGCTCTAATTAATCCATTTCGATTACATGTGCATATTTTTCTTCATACCGTTACGTTTTTTATGTATGAGTTGGGTCACATATAATACGTTGTGATTGTTCGATATGAATTTGTTTTACTTTATGTTTGATCCAATCAAAATGCTTATACATGTTACATTGAGTTCAAGTGGATACGTCGAAATGTGTGATTTCATATGGTTAATGCATCATATAACGTTTGGACTAATCCATTCAATGTTTACGATGTACCCGCGCCGCAACACGGGCGGGGCTTAACCCTAGTTATAATAAAAGGACACTTAATGAACAATATAATATTCAAAAGTAAAAACGAGATTATAAATCCTAAATATTGATTTATGGGTTTTCTGTACATTCTCCAAGGCATAAACTATAAAGATATTGTATGCGTAAACATATATTTCAAAGAATTTAATGTTGAATTAATTAAATAATGAAACAAAAAACGTCAAAGATTTTTTTTTTTTCGTTTCTTATCAGCGGTTGCTGAAATCCATGTACGATCTCGAGAAACCGTAACCATAAAAAAACAGATTTAATCAGGTTTAATAAAAAACTTAGTTTTTCCGATTTCAATCCCAGATCATAAGGGGATTTAAGAACTGAGTAACATCGCTCTGATACCACATGTTAATCAGTTCTTTTAATATCTAATGGAAAAACACTTTAGGGATCTTGACATACCTGACAATCCAGTAGTAGTTAGAGATGAAGAAGAAGTCATCTTGATCGGTTCCCGTTTAGGGTGAGCAGTTAGGATGGAGAGAGATAATGATAACAGATTATAGTAAGGGGGCCGTAAACTTTATGGTGTCTTTTTAGGGTTCCCTAATAACCTGTATTTATATGCTTCACCCAAAGGGAAACCCTAATTAACTAGTACAGGCCTTTATGTCCATCAAATAAAGCTCAGTTAATTTTATAGGATATTAAGGTAAATATTAATCTAGTTATTAGATAAATGATCAATAAGGGCACAATAAATTATTTAATAATAATTTATGCTAACAGGTCTACCAAGGCGAGAAGTGTGGAGCGGTGGCGTGGATTCGTTGCGTAGAGGAGAACGTGGAACAAGATTTGTTTTTCTTTTTAAAAAAGAAATTACTCAGTAATTATATAAGCTTCTTAATTGATTTTTGGTAATAAGTTGTACTTGTTAACTGTTAAAAAAATCTAAATATACGATTATAAATTTTTCAATATAAATTTACCTATATATTTAAATCAAAACCAAATGAACAGTAACAAAACCAATAGTAAAAACAAAATCAAATTAGGGCATGTTTGGCTAAGCTTTTCAAAACAACTTATTGACTTATTGGCTTTTTGAAAAAGTCAGTATGGAGTGACTTATTGACTTATTGGCTTTTCCCCCTCACATACACCCTTATTGCCAAACATCATTTTGAAGCTTATGACTTTTCAAAAAGCCAATAAATCAATAAGTTGTTTCAAAAAGCTTAGCCAAACATGCTCTTAATAGTAATAGTAATACCACATAAAAACAAAACCAAATTAATGGTAACACCACAAAGGGATAAGCAAATGATCCTTATAGTGGTACCAAATTTACCAAACCGGGTATCAATTCGGTACCGGCTTTTGGCATTTTCGGTACCGTTTTTACCCTCAAATACGGATACCGTACCATTTCCGTATCAGTTATATTCGGTACCGGTGCCCACTTTTGGGGGTTTTCGGTACCGAGCTCATCCCTAACATCACCTTTGAGCTCATGCCACCGGTACCAAATTTACCAAGCCGTGTATCAATTCGGTATCGACTTTTGGCATTTTCGGTACCGATTTTACCCTCAAATACTGATACTGTACCGGTTCTGTATCAGGTATATTTGGTACGGGTACCCACTTTTTGGGGTTTTCGATACCGAGCTCATCTCTAACATCACCTTTGAGCTCATGCCACGTAGCAACACAAGTAATTGCACCGTTTAAATTGCTTTCCATACTCCTGGTAAGTAAATTGTATTTCGTTTGAACGAGGTTTTATACACACAACTTCTTTTGTTTTCTTTTTTGTCTTTTTCTGTAATGAATGAATTGTAACATGTAAAATTAACTTGGATATATAAATTATTGATGAGCAAATTGTATCAAATCATGTAATCAAACCGGTATCGTATCGGTACCAAATTTACTATACCAAATCATTTTCGGTACCAATTTGGTACCCACCTTTTGACGTTTTCAGAATCGTTACTTTCGGTTCGACACCGGTCTAGCACCATACCTGTATTTACTTATTTTTACCTTCCAATACCATACCGTATAGTACCAAGCATTTTCGGTGCTGGTACCTAATTTCGATGATTTTCGGGCTCGGTACTTTCGGTGCCATCACCGGTACCGAGCTCATCCATATTTTAACGTGTTAGTAACGTCATGACTGAACTAAAAACAACCGAATTTCGAACGTGTAGGACGTGTGGGGTCCTACTATTATATATTAGATTATTTAAAATCGTTTTTAGGACGGAGTAACTATCGTTACTATGTCATTTTTATCTATGTTTTGATATTCAGTATGTGACAACTGGCACAAACCGGTAATTTCCGTACACTTTAATCATTAGTTAATGATTTCAATTATGTGCTTAATTGTCAGCAATGTCTGAACACATGATTAAACAAGTGAATTCATGCATGTTGTATACTACAAAATATTGCTTTATGCATAAACGAGAGCGTTGCGTCAAAAATAATAGTAAACTCACCGGTAAGACACAATGTGTCAACAGAACTGCAGAAAGCAGTCAGCCAATAAAATTGGAGCCTAGGTGTAGGTTCGACAACAAGAATGCATTAAAACCCAAGAGTACATACAAGGGTTAATATATACGTAATACGAAAGCAAAAATAAGCACTAAAAAGCACCCGAAACGCACTTTAAGTGCAGAATTTATATAATTCAGCAATAAAGCAACATTTAGACATATAAATATTATGCAGAAATGTCGTTTTATTATCCAGAATATTTCCCTAAGTGTCGGGAATTGAAAGGGTACAAGAAAGGTACTTAAAAGACACTAAAAAGTGTAATTTAGCACTTTAACGAATCAGTGTCTAACCGAACAACCGGACAATACCCGGAACACCAAAATAATGCTAGAAGCATTGTTTTTATTTTGCTAAACTAGTTAGGGTCCCCGAAAACCCTAACACACTATATATTTCATAACACACTTAACTAGTACTTGTAATTAGGAATTGGAAATTACACTTAACCCCCCCCCCCATGTCCTTCACGGCCATTAGGTGCCCCCACAACACAAGATTTTTCTAAATCTTACAAGATTTCTTCCATGATCATTCATGGGATTTGATGAGATTTGGAGGTACTATAGGAAACATATGGACTCTTGGGCAACACATTAACATGGTTATAAGAACCAACCTAAAGATCATAACCCTCATTCCTTCCAACACTTCAACACACACAAACACCTCCTTTTTCTCTCCCTTGGCTACGGCCTCAAGCCACCACCACACCATCACCATTATCAATCATCATACAAGCATTCCAAGCATATACAAGGGTGTAAGAAGGCCACTAACGAATCCCGGTGCAAGCGGGTCTTGAAGGACCTTCACCATTTGTTTTTATCCACTTCATTTACCCTCTTGAACTTCCCTAGCCTTGTGCTAGTAGTAAGTACTCTAAAACACCATCTTGTTCTTGTTTATGATGGTTAATAGATGATTTAATGGCTAAAAATCATGAACACTAAAGATCACCAACTAAAAGTCTTGTAAAATGTTAAACTTGTTGGATAAAAGCTAAAGAGTTGTGTAAATCTTGTAAGACTTGTTTTGTGTATCTATTTAGGGCCGATCTATGTTGTGGTAGCTCGGATCATCATCTAACCCGGATTGGTCATGTTCATGAAACATGACATAGGGTATGTTCAAGTGTAAAAAGGGTTAAATGATGAAACCCTACCACACACTAATCATGAACTTGTGTAAAAACGATTTTCTTATGAAATATTGTTCAAAATTAGTAGATCTACGGATCTACAAGTGGTATTTTTGAAAGACCGACTGAAAGACAAAACCATGTTTTAAAACCGGATCTTTCATGAAGTAGAGGTGTTTTCATGAACAAACAAGTGTGTGGACACTGGTGTAACAAAAGTTTTAACAAAGAAATAATTTTCGTAAAAACCGACTAGAAGTTGTGAAACTTCATATTCTTTAAAAATAAAGTTTTTAAGAAATTAAACTTATTTTTAAAGATAACAAGACTTACTAAATGTGATAGTAAGTTACTACACATTTTGTAAATATTCAAGTTCATGAAATAGAGAAATTAGTGATTGTTGTTGATGATTATTGTTGATAATTATTGTTGATGATTGTTGACGATTTAAAAGAAAATAAACACATGTTTTGAAAACATGGGAAACCTCCATTTTTAGGGGAAACTCTGTCAAAATTTTTATAAATTTTGACACTTAGAAAAAAATATAAGTTTTTGAGAAACTTATTCCCTAAAAATGTATTTAAAAGTATTACCAAGGTTTCCCTAATTTTTGATGATAAGAAATGGTGATTTCTTCAAAAATAAAAATGGATATTATGTATATATATTTTGAGAGAAAAATATATATTATGTTATCACCAGCTTTTGTGCTAAGTGTATATAGTATGTGTTATACGTGCTAGTGTATTAAGACTTAAAAATACACTAAATACTCATGAGGAGTATAAACATAAAAATACACATACAACATACAAGATACATAATTCGGGTGCAAAGTGCCAAACACAAAAGACTTATATTTATTTTTGAGAAAATAATATAAGTAGGATACTTAGTTAAAAATATAGAATATTTTTAACACAAGAATATATACACAACTGAAAGTGACTGTACTTGTGCGACGCAAGTCTAGTGACTAACGTTAAGGAAACGCGTATAGGTTACGACGTTATTTAAGCAAATCCGGTGAAGTTTACGACCCTAGGAACGCAAACTTGTGAGTTCATGCTCCCCCTTTTCTCTTTAACTGTTTTCAGTTTTTATAACTTCGGGGGTGAAATACATGTACAAAAGTACAATATTTATAAATGGTATGATATAAATACAAGAAGTACACTTGGTGAGAATGAGAACCAAGTGTGACAAAATATAAGACAATAAGAAACGCGCTTGGTGAGGACGAGAACCAAGTTGGACGCGTTATGAGAAATGATAAAAGGAAACGCGCTTGGTGAGGACGAGAACCAAGTAGGATGCGTTATGAGAAATAGTGTCACGAATAGGGTACATAAGCACCATTAATCGTGTACATACTTAGACCGCAGAACAAAAGGTTAGATCTAACGGGTGCCTGGCAGCCACACTCTCGGTGAGGGCGAGAATCGAGTAGTGCTTTTGTGTCTCAGAATATACCAATTAAATGCCTTAGGTTTGGTGACTTCCTATGTCGTGCCACATGTTAATGGCTTTGCAACCCATTAACAATCTGATAATTACAGAAATACTGTATTTACATAAAATTCATACCATACTAAAATTGATATATAACTTGAAGTACGTGGGGTACTCAAGAGGATTGATATATATAACTTGAAGTATGTGGGGTATATATATAACTTGAAGTACGTGGGGTACTCAAGAGGATTGATATATATAACTTGAAGTACGTGGGGTACTCAAGAAAAGATTGAATTATACATGGGTACGTGGTGTACACATGAAACTGGATTTATATATGAAAACTTGATTTACTCACAAACTATGTTTTCATACAAAGTATACAACATGAAATACAAAACTGCATGAATTCACACCAACATTATGTTGACGTTTTTCCAAAACTCACATGTATTTCAGGTAACTAGGATGGATATGCGCGCGGTCTTACCCATGCTCGTGGATGTCGCTTATGTTTATCTTTAAATAAAGTTGTAAACTTTTAAGACAATGCTTTATGCGACTTAGCGATGTAAACGCTAACGTATGTTTTCAAATTATGGTATTTGAAATTATTTTCTTGAGCATGTAGTATGTTTACTCTTCGTATGCAATGAGAACCTTTCATGATCACACCTCGTGCTTCCGCCGTAGAAAGGGGTGTGACAGATTGGTATCAGAGCTGCGATTGTAGTGAACCAGGATTCCTTCTCGAGTCTAGTCTACAATCTCTAGGATCCATTCACGAAAACAATTTTCAAAGAGTTTTCATTGCATAAAACGTCCCGCGACATCCACTGCCTGAAACTGTCTACATGAGTCTAGAAAAGACACTACGAGACTTAGAGTGCACTTGAGTAGCACTTGTCGTTGGCTAGAAATTACTTGCAATTATGTGTGATAATTAGCATGTACTAGAAGTAGAATGTCACAAGTATACGTGACTTTACCTAAAAGCGATGGCCCATCTGAAGGAAGAGATACGGGGATGAAACGAACTGTGCGGACTGTACAAGGAGTTACGTAATTATGGATGCATACATAATTATGGAATTCAGTGCACAGAAACCACAGCAAGTCTTGTCACGTATAGATTCCCTCAGTGCAAGCCTACTAAGTACTCTGCTAGAGTAATAATTGTTTGATGTCACTTATGTGGTATATATACCTGTGAATATATATGATACTACTGTCTAGTGTGACGATATCAAACAAATGATTAACCCTGTTGTGTTATGTTCTGTCAGAACATGGCACCCAGGAAAGCTGTGAATGCTCGCAATGACGATCAACCTCCTCCTCCCCTACTGCCAAGAACTGCTGAGGAGCTGAACGCCCTACTGGAGGAAAGGATCTCCGCTGCTATCGCCCAGTACGAGGCAAACCGAACTCAAGACAGTGGAGGACCAAGCAACGCTAGGCGTAATGGGAACGGAGATTCATCTGGAGGCAATGCAGCTCAAGGTAACCTTAAGACGCTGTGCTAAGCATGAGGAAATTCATGAACGGTCTTTGTTTCATTATTTCTTCGATTGCTCACATGTGAATTGGTTGAATCAATTCCAGGCTGCACTTTCAAGCAGTTCCTCGACTGCAAGCCGATGAACTATGATGGCACAGGAGGTGCAGTAGCATTTGTGCGCTGGACGGAGAAGACTGAAGCTACTATCCGCATGAGCAAGTGTACCGCAGATCAACAAGTCACCTTTGCTACTGGATTGTTTGTCGATGAAGCTCTGACTTGGTGGAACCTACAAGTCCAAACTTTGGGTGATGATGCCGCTTATGGCCTAACTTGGGAGGAACTGAAGGAAAGAATGAGAGAGATGTACTGCTCTCGTGCCGAACTCCAAAGGCTGGAAACAGAGTTCTGGCACTTGACTATGGAAGGTGCTGACATCAATGGTTACACTCGAAGGTTCCACGATCTGTCAAGAGTGCTTCCCTACATGGTGACTCCTGAATTTAAGCGTGTGGAACGCTACATTTGGGGACTGGCCTCAGAGTTTCGTGGCATGGTGACGTCGGCGAAACCACAAACAATCACCGAGGCTGTAACTCTGGCTGTCAGCCTTACGGAAGACTGTGTTCGCATGAAGAAGCTGTCACTGAACCCAACAGAAAAGACCGAGACGCATGCTGAGTCGTCCGGCGACAAAAAGAGAAAGCATACAAGTTTGAATCAGGCAACTCGTAACAACAAGGGTTTCAGCAAGAAGCGTGACGCTAACCCGTCTCAGGAGGCGAAGACCCTTGCAACCAAAGCATACCAAGGCTCCATACCTAGATGCCAAAAATGTAAGTATCATCATGAAGGAGCTTGTCGCATTCCAAGGTGTGACAAATGTGGTAAATTGGGTCATCAAACAGAAGACTGTTGGGGAAAAGGAAAGAACCGAAATGGGAACGGTGCTGGTAGCAAGAATGGTAACGGGAAAGGGCAAGGATGCTTCAAGTGTGGAAGCAATGATCATTTCATGAAGAACTGCCCAGAGAGAAACAACGCTCCGGCTCGAGCATTTGTGATTGGAGCAAGAGACGCACGCGAGGACCCTAACGTGGTCACCGGTACGTTTCTCATTAACAATCACTTTGCATCCATATTATTTGACACTGGCGCCGACTATAGCTTCATGTCTGTGGAATTTAAACGCATAGTCGGAATAGAATCTAGTAGATTGGAAATTCCTTATTCCATAGAACTAGCCAATGGCAAACTTGTTGAATCGGGCGAAGTTGTTAGAGGCTGCACGCTAGAACTTGGTGAACGAAGATTTAGCATCGACCTCTTACCTATTCAATTAGGTAGCTTCGATGTAGTGGTCGGAATGGACTGGTTGTCCAAGAACAAAGCGGAAGTCATTTGTCATGAGAAAATCATTCGCATCCCTCTGGCGAATAATGAAACTCTCATAGTACATGGAGAAAGACGAAACGCGCCTCTACGAATCATCAGTTGTATGAAGGCACAGAAGTGCTTAAGGAAAGGATGTGTTGCTTTCCTAGCACACGTTATAGACAAGAAGGTTGAGGAGCCGAAACTCGAAGACATTCCTGTGGTGAAGGAATTTCCTGATGTGTTCCCTGAAGATCTGCCAGGACTACCTCCGCAACGACAAGTCGAATTCCGTATAGACTTGGTTCCAGGAGCTGCTCCTGTAGCCAAGGCACCCTATCGACTTGCGCCATCCGAGATGCAAGAGTTATCTACACAACTCCAGGAGTTGTTGGATAAGGGATTTATAAGGCCAAGCTTCTCACCCTGGGGAGCTCCGGTATTATTCGTGAAGAAGAAGGATGGAACACTGCGGATGTGTATCGATTACAGGGAACTGAACAAGCTCACAATCAAGAATCGGTATCCACTACCGAGGATTGATGACTTATTTGATCAACTGCAAGGATCAAGCTACTATTCCAAGATCGATCTTCGATCGGGATACCATCAGCTGAGAATCCAAGAAGAAAGCGTGCCAAAGACTGCATTCAGAACACGCTATGGGCACTACGAATTTCTTGTGATGCCATTTGGATTGACGAACGCGCCAGCGGTCTTTATGGACCTAATGAACCGCGTATGCAAACCATATCTCGATAAATTCGTGATTGTATTTATCGATGATATCCTGATTTACTCGCGAACGAAAGAAGAGCATGAGCAACATCTCAGAACTATTCTGGAACTACTGAAGAAAGAGAAACTTTATGCAAAGTTCTCGAAATGCGAATTCTGGATTCGCGAAGTACAATTTCTTGGTCACGTTGTGAATGAGAAGGGCATTCATGTAGACCCGTCCAAGATTGAAGCAATAAAGAATTGGGAAGCTCCCAAAACCCCAACTGAAGTTCGACAATTTTTGGGCTTAGCGGGCTATTATCGGCGATTCATCGAGAATTTCTCCAAAATAGCTCAACCGCTAACGACCCTTACTCAGAAAGACAAGAAGTACGACTGGGGTCACAAACAAGAAGAAGCCTTCCAGTTACTGAAGAGCAAGCTATGCGATGCACCCATACTATCACTACCCGAAGGCACTGAAGACTTCGTGGTATACTGCGACGCCTCACGACAAGGCTTGGGTTGTGTGCTTATGCAACGCCAAAAAGTCATCGCTTACGCTTCAAGAGAGCTGAAGGTTCACGAGAGAAATTATACCACTCACGACCTGGAGCTGGGCGCAGTGGTATTCGCCTTGAAGATTTGGCGACATTATTTATATGGTACTCGATGTACAATCTTCACAGACCACAAAAGCTTACAACACATATTTGATCAGAAGGAATTGAATATGCGCCAACGACGTTGGGTTGAGCTGTTGAACGATTATGACTGTGAGATTAAGTACCATCCTGGAAAGGCAAACGTTGTAGCAGACGCGTTGAGCCGAAAGGAAAGGGTTAAGACCCTAAGGGTTCGAGCATTGGAAATGACGATTCGAACGAACCTCACTGCACGCATTCGGGATGCACAACAAGAAGCTCTTAAAGAAGAGAACCGTAAAGCTGAATACATCCGGGGTGCATTGAAGTACATGGCGCCAAATGAAGAGGGAGCCTTATACTTTAAAAAGCGCATTTGGGTTCCGCTCTATGGTGGCCTACGAGGAGTCATCCTTGATGAAGCGCACAAGTCAAGATACTCGATCCACCCAGGGTCGGACAAGATGTATCAAGACTTGAAAGAATATTATTGGTGGCCGAGACTCAAGAGCGACGTTGCTGTCTATGTTGGAAAATGCCTAACCTGTGCTAAGGTTAAGGCAGAATATCAGAAACCGTCCGGTCTACTACAACAACCAGAGATTCCCGTGTGGAAGTGGGAACAAATATCGATGGACTTCATAACGAAATTACCCAGGACCCCGAGAGGGCACGATATGATATGGGTAATAGTTGATCGATTGACGAAGTCTACGCATTTCCTACCAATCCGAGAGAAGGATAGCACTGGAAAGCTTGCAGAGATATACTTAAGGGAAATTGTGGCACGTCATGGAGTGCCAATCTCAATCATTTCAGACAGAGATGGACGCTTTGTCTCAAGAATTTGGCAATCATTTCAGGAAGCCTTTGGATCTCAGTTAGATCTAAGCACGGCATTCCATCCGCAAACAGACGGCCAGAGCGAACGGACTATACAAACGTTAGAAGATATGCTTCGCGCATGTGTCATCGATCTAGGCGGCAGCTGGGATACTCATCTACCTTTAGTTGAGTTTTCCTACAATAACAGTTATCATACGAGCATAAAAGCCGCGCCGTTCGAAGCTCTGTATGGCCGCAAATGCCGATCGCCCTTAGGGTTCCCTAATAACCTGTATTTATATGCTTCACCCAAAGGGAAACCCTAATTAACTAGTACAGGCCTTTATGTCCATCAAATAAAGCTCAGTTAATTTTATAGGGATATTAAGGTAAATATTAATCTAGTTATTAGATAAATGATCAATAAGGGCACAATAAATTATTTAATAATAATTTATGCTAACAGGTCTACCAAGGCGAGAAGTGTGGAGCGGTGGCGTGGATTCGTTGCGTAGAGGAGAACGTGGAACAAGATTTGTTTTTCTTTTTAAAAAAGAAATTACTCAGTAATTATATAAGCTTCTTAATTGATTTTTGGTAATAAGTTGTACTTGTTAACTGTTAAAAAAATCTAAATATACGATTATAAATTTTTCAATATAAATTTACCTATATATTTAAATCAAAACCAAATGAACAGTAACAAAACCAATAGTAAAAACAAAATCAAATTAGGGCATGTTTGGCTAAGCTTTTCAAAACAACTTATTGACTTATTGGCTTTTTGAAAAAGTTAGTATGGAGTGACTTATTGACTTATTGGCTTTTCCCCCTCACATACACCCTTATTGCCAAACATCATTTTGAAGCTTATGACTTTTCAAAAAGCCAATAAATCAATAAGTTGTTTCAAAAAGCTTAGCCAAACATGCTCTTAATAGTAATAGTAATACCACATAAAAACAAAACCAAATTAATGGTAACACCACAAAGGGATAAGCAAATGATCCTTATAGTGGTACCAAATTTACCAAACCGGGTATCAATTCGGTACCGGCTTTTGGCATTTTCGGTACCGTTTTTACCCTCAAATACGGATACCGTACCATTTCCGTATCAGTTATATTCGGTACCGGTGCCCACTTTTGGGGGTTTTCGGTACCGAGCTCATCCCTAACATCACCTTTGAGCTCATGCCACCGGTACCAAATTTACCAAGCCGTGTATCAATTCGGTATCGACTTTTGGCATTTTCGGTACCGATTTTACCCTCAAATACTGATACTGTACCGGTTCTGTATCAGGTATATTTGGTACGGGTACCCACTTTTTGGGGTTTTCGATACCGAGCTCATCTCTAACATCACCTTTGAGCTCATGCCACGTAGCAACACAAGTAATTGCACCGTTTAAATTGCTTTCCATACTCCTGGTAAGTAAATTGTATTTCGTTTGAACGAGGTTTTATACACACAACTTCTTTTGTTTTCTTTTTTGTCTTTTTCTGTAATGAATGAATTGTAACATGTAAAATTAACTTGGATATATAAATTATTGATGAGCAAATTGTATCAAATCATGTAATCAAACCGGTATCGTATCGGTACCAAATTTACTATACCAAATCATTTTCGGTACCAATTTGGTACCCACCTTTTGACGTTTTCAGAATCGTTACTTTCGGTTCGACACCGGTCTAGCACCATACCTGTATTTACTTATTTTTACCTTCCAATACCATACCGTATAGTACCAAGCATTTTCGGTGCTGGTACCTAATTTCGATGATTTTCGGGCTCGGTACTTTCGGTGCCATCACCGGTACCGAGCTCATCCATATTTTAACGTGTTAGTAACGTCATGACTGAACTAAAAACAACCGAATTTCGAACGTGTAGGACGTGTGGGGTCCTACTATTATATATTAGATTATTTAAAATCGTTTTTAGGACGGAGTAACTATCGTTACTATGTCATTTTTATCTATGTTTTGATATTCAGTATGTGACAACTGGCACAAACCGGTAATTTCCGTACACTTTAATCATTAGTTAATGATTTCAATTATGTGCTTAATTGTCAGCAATGTCTGAACACATGATTAAACAAGTGAATTCATGCATGTTGTATACTACAAAATATTGCTTTATGCATAAACGAGAGCGTTGCGTCAAAAATAATAGTAAACTCACCGGTAAGACACAATGTGTCAACAGAACTGCAGAAAGCAGTCAGATAATAAAATTGGAGCCTAGGTGTAGGTCCGACAACAAGAATGCATTAAAACCCAAGAGTACATACAAGGGTTAATATATACGCAATACGAAAGCAAAAATAAGCACTAAAAAGCACCCGAAACGCACTTTAAGTGCAGAATTTTTATAATTCAGCAATAAAGCAGCATTTAGACATATAAATATTATGCAGAAATGTCGTTTTATTATCCAGAATATTTCCCTAAGTGTCGGGAATTGAAAGGGTACAAGAAAGGTACTTAAAAGACACTAAAAAGTGTAATTTAGCACTTTAACGAATCAGTGTCTAACCGAACAACCGGACAATACCCGGAACACCAAAATAATGCTAGAAGCCTTGTTTTTATTTTGCTAAACTAGTTAGGGTCCCCGAACACCATAACACACTATATATTTCATAACACACTTAACTAGTACTTGTAATTAGGAATTGGAAATTACACTTAACCCCCCCCCCCCCCCCCATGTCCTTCACGACCATTAGGTGCCCCCACAACACAAGATTTTTCTAAATCTTACAAGATCTCTTCCATGATCATTCATGGGATTTGATGAGATTTGGAGGTACTATAGGAACCATATGGACTCTTGGGCAACACATTAACATGGTTATAAGAACCAACCTAAAGATCATAACCCTCATTCCTTCCAACACTTCAACACACACAAACACCTCCTTTTTCTCTCCCTTGGCTACGGCCTCAAGCCACCACCACACCATCACCATTATCAATCATCATACAAGCATTCCAAGCATATACAAGGGTGTAAGAAGGTCACTAACGAAGCCCGGTGCAAGCGGATCTTGAAGGACCTTCACCATTTGCTTTTATCCACTTCATTTACCCTCTTGAACTTCCCTAGCCTTGTGCTAGTAGTAAGTACTCTAAAACACCATCTTGTTCTTGTTTATGATGGTTAATAGATGATTTAATGGCTAAAAATCATGAACACTAAAGATCACCAACTAAAAGTCTTGTAAAATGTTAAACTTGTTGGATAAAAGCTAAAGAGTTGTGTAAATCTTGTAAGACTTGTTTTGTGTATTTATTTAGGGCCGATCTATGTTGTGGTAGCTCGGATCATCATCTAACCCGGATTGGTCATGTTCATGGAACATGACATAGGGTATGTTCAAGTGTAAAAAGGGTTAAATGATGAAACCCTACCACACACTAATCATGAACTTGTGTAAAAACGATTTTCTTATGAAATATTGTTCAAAATTAGTAGATCTACGGATCTACAAGTGGTATTTTCGAAAGACCGACTGAAAGACAAAACCATGTTTTAAAACCGGATCTTTCATGAAGTAGAGGTGTTTTCATGAACAAACAAGTGTGTGGACACTGGTGTAACAAATGTTTTAACAAAGAAATAATTTTCGTAAAAACCGACTAGAAGTTGTGAAACTTCATATTCTTTAAAAATAAAGTTTTTAAGAAATTAAACTTATTTTTAAAGATAACAAGACTTACTAAATGTGATAGTAAGTTACTACACATTTTGTAAATATTCAAGTTCATGAAATAGAGAAATTAGTGATTGTTGTTGATGATTATTGTTGATAATTGTTGTTGATGATTGTTGTTGATGATTGTTGACGATTTAAAAGAAAATAAACACATGTTTTGAAAACATGGGAAACCTCCATTTTTAGGGGAAACTCTGTCAAAATTTTTATAAATTTTGACACTTAGAAAAAAATATAAGTTTTTGAGAAACTTATTCCCTAAAAATGTATTTAAAAGTATTACCAAGGTTTCCCTAATTTTTGATGATAAGAAATGGTGATTTCTTCAAAAATAAAAATGGATATTATGTATATATATTTTGAGAGAAAAATATATATTATGTTATCACCAGCTTTTGTGCTAAGTGTATATAGTATGTGTTATACGTGCTAGTGTATTAAGACTTAAAAATACACTAAATACTCATGAGGAGTATAAACATAAAAATACACATACAAGATACATAATTCGGGTGCAAAGTGCAAAACACAAAAGACTTATATTTATTTTTGAGAAAATAATATAAGTAGGATACTTAGTTAAAAATATAGAATATTTTTAACACAAGAATATATACACAACTGAAAGTGACTGTACTTGTGCGACGCAAGTCTAGTGACTAACGTTAAGGAAACGCGTATAGGTTACTACGTTATTTAAGCAAATCCGGTGAAGTTTACGACGCTAGGAACGCAAAGTTGTGAGTTCATGCTCCCCCTTTTCTCTTTAACTGTTTTCAGTTTTTATAACTTCGGGGGTGAAATACATGTACAAAAGTACAATATTTATAAATGGTATGATATAAATACAAGAAGTACACTTGGTGAGAACGAGAACCAAGTGTGACAAAATATAAGACAATAAGAAACGCGCTTGGTGAGGACGAGAACCAAGTTGGACGCGTTATGAGAAATGATAAAAGGAAACGCGCTTGGTGAGGACGAGAACCAAGTAGGATGCGTTATGAGAAATAGTGTCACGAATAGGGTACAGAAGCACCATTAATCGTGTACATACTTAGACCGCAGAACAAAAGGTTACATCTAAAGGGTGCCTGGCAGCCACATTCTCGGTGAGGGCGAGAATCGAGTAGTGCTTTTGTGTCTCAGAATATACCAATTAAATGCCTTAGGTTTGGTGACTTCCTATGTCGTGCCACATGTTAATGGCTTTGCAACCCATTAGCAATCTGATAATTACAGAAATACTGTATTTACATAAAATTCATGCCATACTAAAATTGATATATAACTTGAAGTACGTGGGGTACTCAAGAGGATTGATATATATAACTTGAAGTACGTGGGGTACTCAAGAAAAGATTGAATTATACATGGGTACGTGGTGTACACATGAAACTAGATTTATATATGAAAACTTGATTTACTCACAAACTATGTTTTCATACAAAGTATACAACATGAAATACAAAACTGCATGAATTCACACCAACATTATGTTGACGTTTTTCCAAAACTCACATGTATTTCAGGTAACTAGGATGGATGTGCGCGCGGTCTTACCCATGCTCGTGGATGTCGCTTATGTTTATCTTTAAATAAAGTTGTAAACTTTTAAGACAATGCTTTTAGCGACTTAGCGATGTAAACGCTAACGTATGTTTTCAAATTATGGTATTTGAAATTATTTTCTTGAGCATGTAGTATGTTTACTCTTCGTATGCAATGAGAACCTTTCATGATCACACCTCGTGCTTCCGCCGTAGAAAGGGGTGTGACACAGTATCCGCTTCCCGTTGTCGGCACGTGTTTTGCAGACATTGGATCACTGCCGTAATGCGGGGTCGGAAAATCAACTAGTTTTATTAAAAACTGAATTAGTTTCAAAATAAATTATTTTTTAGTCTTGTATACAGATTTAACATGTACTTGTATTGATAACTATGATAGAACAAAATTTTCTCTCTCACCAATTCAAATACTTATCCTCATCTTGAAACATATTTATACTTTTAGTACTTTTTTTAATTAATATTATGTAGTAATGTTTACAAAATTCATATCGTGTAATGTTTTTAAGAGAAAAGATCAAATAGGAAGTTTATATTGGCTAGGAAGTGTAGGAAGCAATAGGATTAGGACATGTGACAACATTTAAAATAAAGAAAAAGGGTATTTTAGTTAATCCAACTCTTTCTTCTTCCTTTACAAAACCCAGTAACTTCAAAACCCACAATTTTCAAAACCCACCATCTTCAACCATTTTTTCACTTTCTATCTCAATAATCACTACATTATAGTGCGATTTTCATGACAAATCAATTATTCAAACACCCGATCAACGTGTTCTTCAGCTTTTTTGAAGAAAACCCAGTTTAATTTCATAAAAAAATCTCGTTTTTTCCGGTGATTTTGGAGATAATCACTCGATTCGTTCGATTCGAGCGCTGATAAGTGTTTCAATCATTCAAACTTCGTCAATTGTTGAAGAAATCATTTAGATCCATGTAATAAATTCTTTAATTTCATTTTTACGATCTGGGTTTTTGATTTAGTCATTGCGTTTTACGATCTTGGCGGGGGTCCGGGGGCAGCGCCCTTGGTAGCGGGGTCCCAGGGGCGGCAGCCCCTGGCGGGGTTTCTGGTTCTATAAACAACAGGTTCTGCTCATTGCGTTTTAGTTAGATTCTGGTTCTGTGAACCACAGTTTCTGATTCTGTGAACAACAGTTTCTAGTCATTGCGTTTTAGACAGTTTCTGGTTCTATGAACAACAGTTTCTGGTCATTGCGTTTTAGACAGTTTCTGGTCATTGCGTTTTAGAAATAAAACATTTTTGAAGTGTTTTTACTCATTGCGTTTTAGGTAAACACATTTTTATGTGTATTCAGTTCATTGCGTTTTAGAGAGAACAGTTTCTTTTGTGTTTTTAGGCCATTGGGTTTTAGAAATAAGACATTTTTATGTGTTTTCTAGGCATTACGTTTTAGAAATAAGACATTTTTAAGTGTTTTCTGGCCATTGCGTTTTAGAAATAAGACATTTTTAAGTGTTTTCTGACTATTGCGTTTTAGAAATAAGACATTTTTAAGTGTTTTCTAGCCATTGCGTTTTAGAAATAAGACATTTTTAAGTGTTTTGGGTGCATTGCGTTTAAGGTAAAACACATTCAGTCCATTGCGTTTTATAAAGTACACTTTCTTTTGTGTTTTTAGGCTATTGCGTTTTAGAAATAAGACATTTATTTGTGTTTTCTGGTCATTGCGTTTTAGAAATAAGACATTTCTTTGTGTTTTTTGTGCGTTGCGTTTTAGAAAAAAGTCATTTTTTTACGTTTTTTTTTTCATTGCGTTTTACGCAACTGGGTTTTCTCCATTACGTTTTACGCAACTGGGTTTTCAAAAAAAATTCGAAAATATAGCAATAGTATACTCGTTTTAAAGATAAAAAAAACACTGGGTTTTTTGTGCAATTTTTATAAAAAAATAATGTCGTATGAAAAAGTTATTAACGTTTAAAAATTGGGGGAAGGGGGGAATTGAAGGAGAGAGAAACTATTGTGCTGGATTAACTAGAATGCCCCTAACAAACCCACGCGCCTCTTTTTTTTTCTTCAATTTCATTCATTTAATCTTAGCCCTTGATTAATTAAATGGATGGTCAAGATCACTTCCTAGCCTTCTAGCCAAATAAACTTCCTATTGTATCTCCACCCATGTTTTTTAAATAAAATTATATAAAAGAATGACATTCCACTCAAGTGGAAAGGATATGTGATTTTGTATGGAAACTACGTCGAAATAATGTGGCGATGGTGTGGTACTTTCAAACTCTTAAAAGTGTTTTAAAATCACATCTATGAGAAAAACATATATGTTAAGCAATAAAAGATGTGTTTTAAATGCATTTAAACTATAGATGAAATCTAACAAGTGTTCACCTTACTTTCGTTCTATATATAAACGTCTTTTGACTAAAATTTTATCATCTATATATATATATATATATAGGATAGGGTTCCAGCGTGAACAACCTCTCAAAAGTGAACTGCGTGAATAGATATGGACCCTTGATTTCATTTTTAGTTGTTAAGAGTAGGATTGTAATTATATAAAAAAATAGATTTAAATCATTATTTTAATAATTGAATTAAGTTACATCTTTCCTAATTTAAATTCATTATCCACATTATGTTTATTTATTAATAAGATAATTATCCAAACAAACAACAAATCACCAGATTTCAATTTTAATTTTTATTTCAGATTTCATCACCAGAATTCAAATTTTATTTTTTAAGATCCACGTAACCTTTATATTTCAACAGTATATACATGTGTACTTGGATATAAATAGAACAGTACACATGTGTACTCAGCATCGTACATATGTATACAGTAATTCACAGGTGTACATCAACATTCAATATAAAAAAAAATTCTGAGATATCACAAAAACAGACGATATACACATGTGTACATCGCATTAAAAAGAGGGCAAAATCAGAATACACATGTGTACATCGCATTTAAACAAATAATTATTTTAATAATTGAATTAAGTTACATCTTTCCTAATCCTTGATTTGATTTGTGAGAGATTTGTGCAATCAATTTAAGAGGATAATTGATTACTTGATTTGTGAGAGATTTATGCAATCAATTTAAGATTGAAATTACACATATACCCTTTTTGTATTTAATTAAATGAAAAAAATTAACCAAATAATTACCATCATGCCACTCACTTTAATCTCAAGATCATAAAAATCAAGGGCCCAGATCAGTTCACGCAGTTCACTCTTGGGATTTTGTTCACGTTTGAACCTAATCCTATATATATATAGGGTAGGGCTATATAGAAAACTCTATCTATATAAAAAACCCTAGAAAACCCAACCTCCCGACATTTTTTTTTTTTGAAAAAAATAACACATGTAATATACATGTTTTTAAGAGTTTTGGGCCAAAAAAAATCAAAAAAGCGCCGAAGGGATAATTTAAAAAAAAAAATTCAGCAATTTCTGTCTTTTGTGCCTAACACATGTTAGGCAACCGGACATTGCTGAAATTTGTTTATTTATTTTTTTTAAATCCCTTCGGCGCTTTTTTGTTTTTTTTTTTGCCCAAAACACTATAAAACATGTATATTACATGTGTTATTTTTTTCAAAAAAAAAATGTCGGGAGGTTGGGTAAAAATGGGCGTAGATTTAGGTTTCCAGAGTTTTCTAAGAAAATGAGGGTTTTCTGTCTAGCATTGCCCTATATATATATATATATATATATATATATATATATATATATATATATATGTATATGTATATATATAGAGTGAGGTTAACATACATTAAGCCTTATCGTACTTCACGTACGCGACACCAGTAACCGTCGGATCAGGGCACTAATCACGCATAAGACACAAAATAACGCATGGGACCCATTTTTTGGTGATAATCACGCATGGTGGGGTGATAATCACGCATGGAAAGTATAATCGCACATGTTATAATGGTAAAAAATAATAATCACGCACGTTATATTTTTTGTCGCATACGTTAATGTAGGTTAAGGCGTTTTGTACATTATACTTTCTATATATATATATATAGGGGTCCGTTAAAATGAGAACCACCTCTAGTTGTAAAAACCATGAGAACTAAACCGTACGGGGCGAGTTGGACTGAATTTTTTTTTCATAAACGTAGATGTGTGTATTACAAACACATATGTAAAAAAAAATTCAAAAAAAAAATGTCGTGTGTGTAGTTTTTTACACCACAAGTTTGGTGTTTACGGGTACTGTAAATTTACGGTACCCGTAAACGCCAAACTTGTGGTGTAAAAAACTACACACACGACATTTTTTTTTTTTGAATTTTTTTTACATATGTGTTTGTAATACACGCATCTACGTTTATGAAAAAAAAATTTGGTCCAACTCACCCCGGATCAAGAGGTTCTCATGGTTTTTACAACTAGAGGTGGTTCTCATTTTAGCGGTCCCCTATATATATATATATAGTGTAAATATATGAAGAAAACCAATTTTAGTGAGAAAACTTAGCAAACTAGAATATGTGGTCCACATTCACCCACATCACCTCATCAATACCCATCCATTAAGGGTATTTTAGGCTTTTTGTTTTTTCTTTGAAGATTGTGCTTTGTACTTTTCACTAACCATCACATTTCCCCACATCCCCACTTGATTATACCCAACCCATCATCCATCACCTTTTGTACTTCTTATCATCCATCATCTTTTTCAAAACTCCATTGTTCTCTTCTTCAATTTTCTCTGCGTTAGAATGGAAGATCCACACCAAATAATGGAAGATCTTATTGCATACTCTCCCACCACTCTTCAAGATATCAAGTACAAATCCATATCTTCTAACTCATCCCTTCCAACCTTGAAATCTGAAGATCGAAGCCACCATCAAAGCTCTCAAAGAAAAGGAAGCTCGGTGTCATTTTAATCACATATTTGTTTCTGTTTTTTAGAGAGAGAAAGCTAATGTTTTGGAAGGAGAGATAACAATTTTCATGTTGTTCACCTAGACACTAAGAACACACGCACAAGTGTGTGAGAGAGAAACAGGTTTAAAGATCTTACTTTTGTTAATTTATGTAATTTGTTTAGATTTATACTTTGTATAACGTTTGGTAGATTTAAAATCAGAGCTAGTTTGTTTATTTTATTTTTTAAATCAAGATCTATAAGAAATTTTTGTATGTTGTATTTCTCTCTTCAAAGTGTATTGATTTTTTTTATGAAGATTAAAGTTAAATTTCTAAATTGTTAGTCCATCGATTTTGAGTTAATGATTGCTTTTAGTTGGATTTTTGTGTGTGTGGGGGGGGGGGGGGTGAGCTGGGTTTTTTTTAGGGTTTATGAATTGGATTTGGTTTAATTTGTTTTCTAGTTTTGTTTAAATTCAGCATCACCATTGATGGTAGATAATTAGTTTGAAAATCCATAATTTTTACGATGTATGTTTCAAATTTCTTTGTTGTTTAGTTGTTTTTTGAAAAAATTCACTCCGGTATTACATTTTCATTACCTTTAGAAAGTTCATAATTTAATCGGATATCGGTTTTGTTTTACAAATAGAAATTCGTGTTTTTTACTGGCATAATTTGTTACATATGTTACATTTCTATCAGCTACATTTATGCGAAGAGTATATTGATATTTTTTACGAAGATTAATGTTGACTTTCTAAATTGTTTGTACAAAGTATATTGTTATTTTTACGAAGATTAATGCTAAAATTTCTAAACTGTTTGTCATATATGTTGTAACACGTGTTACACTGCGGGTTACATATGTTGCATACAGGGTATTACATGTGTTACACCCAGTATATGAGACCAACTTATTGTTTTTTTTAGATTGGCTGTTAAATGTTAAAATGTATAAACTTCATAATTTATTCGGAATATCTCGTTTATTTTACAAATAAAAAGTCGTGTTTTTTTGTGGGATAATTAGCTACATATGTAGTAACAACATTACGCAAGTTACTTATAGTTACCCCAACCCTTTTTTGGACACAAAGGGGGGGGGGGTGGTGCACATATGTAACACATGTTTGTAACATGTGTTACACTAGAGAGGTAACACATGTATAGCCACGTTACACATGTTACATAGAAGATTAATAAGTTTTAACTATAGAATATTTAATATTGATGTACTTGTTTTGTTCATAGGTGAAAAGATGTTTTGTGTTCAAGATGAAGATGGTTATCAAGAAGCGAAACCCGCGGAAGGATTACAACGCATCATCAGGTTTTCGTGGTGACGATGGTGTGTTTTTTGGTTGGCTGCTATGTGTTGTGAAGACCATTTTTAGAAGCATTATAACTATTGATATAAAATTTATTTTTATTTTCATTGTTAGTATGCCAATTTTTGGATGAATACGGATGTTGTTGTGAAGACAATTTTTTTTTTTGATGCAACAACTATATGTAACATGTGTAACCTTGACGTTGTAACACATGTAACACCTATATGTAACATGTGTAAGATTGCTATACATGTGTTACATATATACCCCATATTGTAACATATGTTATAAACATGTGTTACATATGTCAGCCCCTTTGGTGTCAATTTAAACTTAGCAAAATTACATATGTAACAACATTACATCATCCAAAATGTCATATCAATGAACAAACAAGTAATATATGTAACTATAAGTATATGAGACTAGTGTAACAAATTAAAGGGACAAACGATACACTTCATGTTACATAAGTACCTAGACTTGTTATTAACAATGTTATTAGTAGATAAAAAAACTGCATTAACGTATATTTTTTACATTGAACCCAACTTATTGGTTATAAGTCTTACACATGGCAAGAAGTTCTTCCAGTGTGACGTATGATTTAACAATAATAGGATGATATTGCTCGTTGACATTCGATGTCCACAATTTAGTGCCATTAGAATACTAGTAAATATGGTAATGTGGAGTATGTTCTAGATCATCTGTGGACATAGGGACGGATGTTAGTATAAGTTTACGTGTGTTATGAACATTGTAATACGTTTACCACCCTAGGGTAACAAAAAAAGATCACACATGACACTTGTCGTCATGTTACACATGTTAATTGTGTGTGCACATGTAACATCTTCTCTACAATGTATGTAACATCCTTAAAAGTTGTGTTCCTACTCTGCTTTATATTTTGTAAGTACTTATAGGTAAACATGTTTTAAAGATACAACCTGTAACATGTGTTACACCAAAATGTTACACAAGTGTTTCCAGTTTTACACATGTTACATCTTCTATAACTCTGCTTTATACATTGTAAGTGTTTCCTGTTTCCAGTTTAAACATGTTTTAAAGATACAACCTGTAACATGTAAGTACTTATAGGTAAACATGTTTTAAAGATGCAGTCGTATCACCTTACAAGTTATATGTTTTACTGACAAACGCCATGTCACACATGTTACACACTATAGAGTGAAACAACAGTATTGAACGTTGCTACACATTTCCCATTCTGTCGTAACATGTGTAACCTTTTTGGGGGTATCAATGTTGTAGGTTTATACAGACTTAAATATATACAAATGATCCAAAAATGATCATACATGTGTTACCCTCTAGTGTAACATAAGTTACAAACATGTCTTACATATGTGGAGCCCCGATTTTTTGTAACAAAGGGGTTGAACACATGTAACACATGTTTGTAACATGTGTTACACTGGAGGGTAACTTCTGTTCAACGTCAAAGGTACCCACCACCTGCCCTTCATCGACTTCCTGTTCCCCTTCTTCATCGGTTTCTCCATCTACCTTCTTTCGCTTTATGGCCACCTTTTGTCGTATCCGATATTATGGTTATATTTCTTCCTGCCAAGATCCCTTCTCGTTTGGTTGCAACTGCTATGGTCAAGTCGTAATAACACAAGTTACAGTCCAGTATTTTAAAGACACAACCGTATCACCTTACAAGTTATATGTTTTGCTGACAAACGCCATGTCACACATGTTACACACTATAGAGTGAAAGAACAGTATTGAACGTTGCTACACATTTCCCATTCTGTCGTAACATGTGTAACCTTTTTTGGGGGTATCGATGTTGTAGGTTTATACTTAAATATATACAAATGATCCAAAAATAATCATACATGTGTTACCCTCTAGTGTAACATAAGTTACAAACATGTCTTACATATGTGCAGCCCCGATTTTTTGGTAACAAAGAGGTTGAACATATGTAACACATGTTTGTAACATGTGTTACACTGGAGGGTAACTTCTGTACAACGTCAAAGGTGCCCACCACCTGCCCTTCATCGACTTCTTGTTCCCATTCTTCATCGGTTTCTCCATCTACCTTCTTTCGCTTTATGGCCATCTTTTGTCGTATCCGATATTGTGGTTCTCTTTCTTCCTGCCAAGATCCCTTCTCATTTGGCTGCAACAGCTATGGTCAAGTCATAATAACACAAGTTACAGTCCAGTATTTTTAATCTACTAATTAAAAAAAATAGTAGTAACATAACTAACACTAGTTACCTTCTACCCAATTATGCCCTTAACTTGAAGACTCCCTAAATTTTGATTTTTTATCTGCATCATTTCACACATAAAAAAAAACTAAGCAAAACCACCCAAAAAAAGGTTACATATGTAAACAATTACCATACACTTCGAACAACTACTATCCGGTAGAACCAACTCCCTCGCTGCAAGCACTAAACAAACATGTAACATATGTTACCACAACCTTTCATATTTGTTTGACGTCGTATAGCTTTTGTTTTATAGACTGGACAGTTGTGCTCCCTACAACAATTGTTTTAGATGTGTTATCCTCCAGTGTAACACACGTTACAAACATGTGTTACATATGTGTAGCTCCTTTTTGTGTCCAAGAAAGGGCTGGTTTTGACATAAGTAACACGTGTAACATTATTACAACATATGTAGCTAATTATGCCAGCAAGACATTTCAACTAACAACCCATTTAAAATAACATTTCAACCCATTTAAAATAACATTTCAACATTTAAAAAGATATAGATTTGTAAGCTAATAACAACTGATAATATCAAAAAAATAAAAATGATTTTAATACAAAAACAAAACCTATTAACAACAGCCTTAACAAAAAAAATCAAGGTAAATTAGTTCAAACCTGCTTCTCTCTCACACACTTGTGTGTGTGTTCTTGGTGTTCAAGAACACGATGAAGATTGTTTTCTCTCTATCTAAAATCAAGGTAAATTAGGTTCAAACATGCTTCTCTCTCACATACTTGTGCGTGTGTTCTTGGTGTTCGAGATGAACACGATGAAGATTGTTGTTCCTCTCTCTAAATCTGCTTCTCTCTCATGTTCATCTTCAAATCTGCTTCTCTCTCATGTTCATCTTCATGTTCATCTTCAAATCTGTTTCGCGATTCACCGTAGCACCTTTTTCTTCTTCTCCGGCGAGACTTCTTCTTCTCCGGCGAGACTTTCTTCTGCCCCGAACTGGAACCACACTAGATCTGACCCGGAACCCGAGACGTCACCCGAATCTTGAACCGAAGCCGAGTCAGACTTATAACACCCGAACCCGCAACCAAATCTGACCCGCTTGAACTATAACTGAAACCACGTGACCCGAGATAAAACCCGAAACAAAACTCAGATCAACACACCTCTTTCGAACCCGCTGGAATTTGACCGAAATACTGGACGGAACCAGATTACACCGCCGCCACCGCCGTAGACGGCGCTGCAAACGCCGGAAACCTCCAATGGCTTCCATCATCCATGTCTCTCTCTCTCGAACCGCCTCCCTAGCTTCTCTCGATCCAAACGTTTCTCTCTCTAAAAAACAGCAACTTTCTCTCTCTAAAAAAACAATGTTTCTATCACACATGAACACATTGGAGATTCTTGTTCTCTTTCTTGATGAACATGATGAGAATTCTTGATATTTTGAATTGTGAAAGAAGAAGAAGAGAGAGAATGAGATATAAATGATGGTGGTTTGATGTGATACACTGATTATATCAAATCAACAATATTTTAAAATATTTTATGTACTTGGGTTCTATTTGCTTTTACATAAATACCCTCCTGACCCACTCATCAACATAAGTAATGTATTAAATTTAAATCAATAACCATCAAATTTTCCTAGCCCTTAGATGATCAAGATCAATGGTCACAATTGGGTTTCCTTAGTTTTCTCACTAAAAAATGGTTTCCTATATATCCTTGCCCTATATATATATATATATATATATATACACACACACACTTGCGTACACATGTCCTATTTATACACAAGTCCTATATATTTATACTTTTTTTTGTTGTATTTTTAGGTTTGACTAATATCTTTTTAGTTAAATACCTAATAAATTCTAAATTGGTTTTAAAGTAGGCAGTTAGCCTGGATAAATATAGGATGAAAACGCTTACAACTAGTAAGCTATAAAGAATGAAACAAGGATTATGTTTTAATCCTTATCCCCCAACCCCTCGTGCATGCTTGAAGTCTTGCACACACCAAGAACATAGTGCCTTTGATGCCTCGTATCCATTTCCATCAAAGTCGTTTTGCCATATTTTTTTACCAGCCGGTTCCCTAAATCCACCACCCCCTATACCATATTGCATCACTCTCCACCCAATTTGATATGAGTTTCTTAAAAACGTGTGGAGGGAGGGACTAAGCAAGCACAAGGTAATTAATTTGTTTAATGTAAAGTAATGTTTCCTCATCATCATTACTATTATTATTATAATTATTAAAATGTCATGTATTACAAGTTAAAGGCTCAAAGAAACCTGTAAACCTAAACTTAATAGTAAAAATGTCACATTAGTTAAAGTGAAAAATTAATTAAACTTAAAAAATTAAATCACGAATTATAAGTTTAAACATACTACAACAATAAGGAAACCACATGATATGTATCACCTACACCTTGAAATAGCACATTAGTTGGATTACGCAATTTTATTAGTATCCAATTTGGATTGGATTTGCATTCGTCTTATAAATGTACTTAGCATATTTGACCATATTATATGCAAGCAAACAAATGCATAAACATGTTCTATTTGCTTACAATTTTGCACTAAATAACATGTATAATAAATATTCAGGAAAATTTCTTCCGATTTTGTAAATTTTAGGTAGATGGGACTTATTAGCACTAGTAAATTTCTTCGGATTATGTACTATCATATCTAACTACTAGCTAAGGGTACTCGGCATGATGACTCGCATGTTGATCAGTTCTGTTTAGACATAATGGAAAACATGAAAACATACCTTTGATTGCATCAGTACAGGCCAGCAGAGAATCCAGATGGAGACGCATCAACAGTGTTTGACATGATTGTCAGCTTGATCTGGTTCCTCCTTAGGGTGCAATCTAATGATGGTGATGATGAAAACCGATAAAGGGTAATCGGTTGAGGAGAGGAGGCGATTTGATGTTATGAGAGTAATTAGGTTATGTGTCTAACCCTAGAACCTCTACATAAGTCTCCTTATATAAGCACCCAAGAGGAAACCATAATTAGTTAATAAGGGTAATAAGGCCCATCAACAATTACCAACTAATTATTTAATAGGTTGTTATATATTTTGATCTATATAATGTAAATGATTATAATGGCTATTAGATTAAATATAAAATAATATATATTTAATCTTACATTCTCCCACTTAGCCAGTAATCATTTACTATGAGTATTAGATAAGTCTGATCAGGAGTTAACACTCATTTTAGCCTTAAACAATAACTATAGCAGAGAAATACAGCCGTTGAATCATTATGCGACTCAGGACCCCCATTAGTCATACTATAGCCTTAATTTAAAACCTAATCGTTATGATCAAAATACGCATAAGCCCTTTGTTTGATTTGTAACTTTATTTGTCTATATGCCATTATGCCGGCTTGACATATTCTTAGAGACATACAAAATCAAACTGATGAGGAAAATTAACTAATAGTTAGTCATTCATAGTACGATATGCAATTGCGCACGACCATTAATTAATAGCCGTCTATGAGCTCTCTTAATAAGACTTATGGGTAATAGCCCTTCAGTTATAGGATCCTTAAGCATATCATGAATGTATTCGATACAAAACTTAGTTTCCTCAATTCATTCATAAACGAATAATTAATTGCGTATCGAAATTTGAAGCAGCACCTCTTGAACTGTTACTGTTCAAAGAGTCATGGTAGCTGACTTTATCACACTAAGTCTTCAAAATATTAATTATATGGAGTTAATAAACTTATTAGTCCACTGATAAATTTCCAACAACATTTAGTGACTATATTATATCGTTATAACTTAGGTTGTTGATATCAGTTTATCATGACTCCTCCATGAGATAGGTTTTGTTTGCTGACATAAAGATATACCCGAAATTACATTTTGTCATCTTTTAATATTACAAAGTTAAAGTAATCAACCGGTTTGAGTTCACTTTTGAGTTCACTTCTTCTTTAAAATATAGTCTCTCGTTTCTTTTAAAGATATTGTAATACTCTATTAGATGCTTCACATTAATCTAGACATATCTAGTGTGTTGCAATGTGAGTAATATCTAAACGAGTATAGACTTGAACTTACATAAGGCTTCCAATTAATGAAGCGTAAGGAAATAATCTCATTTATCCTATTATCCTCTAAAGGAGAGCAGTATTTTGTTGCATATGTAAGGACCCATTTAATGTTAAACTTATGGAACGGAACTAATGTCCCATTGGGTCTATCTCGGTATTTTATGATATCTATCACGTAAGAGATATCTCTGAGATTTATTATATCAAAGTTTGTGTTAACAATACTTTGACTTATGTAACATATACTTGTCAAAAGAATATCATCTATATAGACAAGTTTAATTTAGTTGCTCCCACTCATCTTGAGGTAGGTATATTAATCCACTTGGTTGTTGATGAAAATAATTACGTTAAGATTTCATCACATTATGATGTTTGCATTAACCCATACATGGATTTTATTGGCATACAAATAAAGTGTTCTTTAAACTTCAGTTTGGAACTTTCGGGTTGTTTTATGAACTTGTAAATGTGTCAGCCAATTGTTAGGGAAAAATTGTTTTTTAATGTTCATCTAATGTAGCTTTAAACTATTATCAGCTACTAGAACAGTGATGATCCTCAAAGAAATCTTTGATAATTTATCTCTTCCTAAGTATAACCTTTGACAATCAATCATGCCTCTTCCTGTCTTAACGCTTATATCAGGATTTGGTTTAGTTATGAACACTCTTAGGTAATTCAATCAAATCCCAAACGTTATACGAACACATAAAATCAGTTTTACTAGAAAACTGTTTTATTCCATTTAGAAGATTGATTGACACTAATGGCTTAATTAGAAGAGATTGGATCAGTAAACTTTTCCAAAATCCATTTCAACTTCATTAGGGAGGTTATGTAATCATCAAAGTTAGTAGGATTTTAAACTTAGATGACCTCCTGAATTGATTATTAGGTTTATTAGAAGTTTCAGTTTTATGGATTAGCTCTTGGTTAGGTTGCTATCATTTTCAGGATTCTAAGTTTGTAAGAGTTGGTGCAGTATGGTGTACAAGAGGTGTAATCGGAGTTAAATTCAGAGTGAAATTTAATGACATTCTTCCCCCCGCCTCTTGTATTCCTTGCAAGTCATGATAAGGATTTTGACTGCTCCCATTGACCTTAAAAAACTTTAGGAACTCAGCATGCTTAGGGTCAATATTTAACGACCAACAAATTCTAATAGAGAAAACAAATTAATGACATCAGTCTTTGTAGTTTCTCTTGTTGAGGAGTATGTTAGTTTAGGTAAGACATCTAAGTGTGCCCACAATTAAGCAACAATGAGACTTTTGTAAGTGTAGCATTATATTTTAAGGAGACAGGTTTTGATGGAACAGTGTCGTGATGGAGCGGTGTCTTGTACAAGAGGTGTAAATTTAGGTAATGTAAAATTTTCACTCCCCCACCTCTTGCAACTATTGCTAGTTATTATTAAGACACCTAATGCTCCCACTGATCTTTAATATCTCTAGAATGCTACAAGAGAAGTTTCAATGAGCTACGTGACGTGGGAACCTATCAAATATACGTTAGACTTTATTTGATTTCTTTAATATCCAGATATCATAAGAAACTTTAGGGACATATTTAATAGAAATATTATTAAGTATATATATATATATATATATATATATATATATGTATGAATAGATTTCTTCTAAGACCGTGTGCCATATGCGACAAAATTTAGATACAAGTTGATAGTCTGTTAAATGATAAATGAATTATGTCTGAATATTCCATTTGGAATAAGTTCCACGAATGTCAATAAATGACTTATGATGGACCCATACTTATTCCTTAAGACAAGTAATATTTTATGGCTTTTAACATCATGATTTAAAATCACTTAGAATGAGATTAGTTGAATAACCATCCTCATTAACCATGTCATGATTTCTCATGAATTTTGGTTATAATGGATGAAATTTATAAGTCTCATTTTCCTTTTGTCAAATTCTCATTTGCATGATGACAAAAGTTGTGAAAATGTAAGGTATCATCTAGTTTTATCTTAGTAATGTTTCAATCCAGATATTTAGAACAAATAAGATGAGAGTTTAAGGTAAGTGTGACTTTATGTTGACTATGCAAACCTCACAACCTTCATAACATTGCTTAATTATGATACTATATTCTGATTAATCTTCAGAATATATAAGGTATCGAAAAGCGTCGTTAGAAGACTGCTTATTATGGTTCTTATAGTCTTAACATTTAATTTTGTCACTAACTCTCATGTTAGTTATTTGTTGACTTCTGGTAAGGAAACGTTTAAAACTAGAGTCAACTAATCACGTGTTAATAGGAATATTAAAATTAGCAGACTTAAATATCATTAGTAAGTGACTATCTAATTAACTTATCCAAGTGTTCTTTTGAATAATGGATAGTCTCGTTGCTTATGCCTAGTCTAATGGCATAATTATGCAGTGAGATTCTCTCTTGAAGAACCTTAGATGTGGAATTAGCACTTGTAATTTGCCTATGGACCTTAGAACAATCCTCTTTTAAAGTTTAAGTGGTTATAAGGTGAGTAACAACTTATTTTCCAACTTCAAACATTTATTTCTTTGTACATATGTTGCTTATCAACACACTCATTATACTTTGGTACTTTTGAGTGTTATAGTTGATTTATAAGGCATCAAATTGTACAAGTGAAAATCTTAGTATGTAATGTACTAGAAAATGTACTTATTTCCATGCGTAAGCCCTTAACTTTATGGGTCATGGTATTGTACATTATTATGTATTCACATATACCACTTAGCTTTATAGTTTATAATTTTAAATGAAGGCATGCATCTTAGGAATTCTGGTAATTATTCCACAGATAATAGATTAGTCTTAGGAAAGACTTAATCTGGAATAACCTTTTAGTGACAGCACTTATGTTAGAGAGTTCTTGATTATCATAAGAGAAATCATGTTCGATTTATCCTAATCATCATGCTCTACTTTTCTTCTGTAGTGCTTTATCAGAAGAGAGCAATAGGATTATCGTGTATTAAGAGATAATCAAGGATTTAATTTAAGAGCTAATTCTTATAGAAACTTTAAATAAAACAAAACATTTTAGGTTTTAGAATTAGAGTGGATGAGATATTGATTTATAGAAGAAAATTACAGTGAGTAAGATTATGGGAACTAAAAAATAGGCAGACGAAATGATCATAAGATTAATGAAGGATCATTAATGTGAGGATCATTATATGAAGAAGTTGTGATATGTCTATTACTAACATCAAAATAATAGACTTAGTTAAAATTCTACTTAAATGAAGACAAATCAGCTTTGGCTAGAAGTGTAATCATTTAAGCATGTGTGCAAAGTAATCGTGACAAATCAGCTTTGGCCAGAAATAAGACAATCACTTTAGTTATGCACTTGTTAAGTATGCTATACATGAAAGAATTAAATCAGCTTTGGCCAGATATTAAGACATTCACGTTTATAATGCATACTTAACATAGCTTTCGTAATTCTTGAATGATAAGTAGATGTATCAAATCAGTTTGTTTGATTTTTTGAACTGATTTGAAATTCGTATAAAAACACTTCGATTTTTTTAAAACCATCCAAAGAAGCTTCGAATGTGTTTTTGCCACAAAGAGCTTTCGTGTATCGGTGTAGCCAATTAAAAGGCGTCATTTGTCACTTTTTGGAAATCAAGTTATGAAAAGATTGTCCAAGTTAATGACTATGTTTTTTTTTTACTTCTCCTTGCCTATTTAACTTTATTTTCTTGTAGTTTTTACATCACTTCTAAGTTTGGACCATATTCTTACTCAAAATTAGTGTTTTTAATGTAGAAATAACAAGCGGAATGGAATGAAATATTACGAGGTAATGAAAAAAAATGTGTTTAGCTATTCAAGGTAATGAAATCACCAATTACATAGGACATTCAATTCTCTCAAGTTTATTTCATCCGCAACCTTTGTTTTTTTGTTCTTATTACATTCCTTCTTTCACATTCATCAACAACACCTCCCACCACTAGCCACCCGCCGTCGCCGCCCTACACTGGCACCACCGCCACCACCGACCATGTCGCCGCCCCCCCGTTGCCGACACCGCCGCTGAACACCGCCGACCACCACCACCGACCCCCATCGCCACCCATCGTCACAACCCATCATTCGCCACCACCACCGACCACCCCGCGACCCGCTGCCACCATCCACTGCCACCGAACATCGACGCAAACGCCGACCACCACCACCCTTCGCCACCGAATGTCGGCGTCGTCGCCGCCACCCCCGCCACCAGCCGTTGCCACCAATCACTGGCGCCACCGTTACCACCACCATCCACCGAACACCACCTACCACTAGCGCATCCCCGCCACAATCCACCGTCGTCGCCACCGTGGACCAGCATAACCACCGGCCATCGCCACCACCATGACCATTGCTCCCCCTGGCACCAATCACCGACGTCGTTGCCGCTACCACCCACTGTTACTACCGACTGCTGCCATCGACCACCACCACCACCCATAACCGCCACCCATCACCGATTAAATTTCTTCTTCTTTTCTTGCCTACCAAACAACACAATGTAATGATTCATTTCATTCCCACATGCAAGAGCAAGGAATGGTAATGATCCATTTCATATCTTTGTCCATTCTATTAACTCGTTCATTCCATTACCCTATACCAAATAGACCCACAGGGTATAGTTGAAGCCTCTAGGGGCTCTAGTGTGCCTCCTCATTGCCACATCACCAATAGAGCCCTCCCAACCCCCCTTAACAAGCAAGTTATGGGATAAAGTCGCATTTTATCAATAGCTCCCCCTTTTAATCAAAAGCCTCCAGTCTCACACACGTAAGTTTGTGATTCGTCGTTATTGCAATGGCGAGGGACAATAGCTCCCTTACAACACCGACGTTATGGAGGTGGGTGCACTATTAACATTTTCCGGCTGTGGTGGCATGGGCTTAGCGCCCCATACCGCTTAGTCTAACTGTTTTTTTCCTTGCCTCTTTTTGCTTGTTTTGATATCCTTCATATCTAAATGTGTATATAAACCTAGGGAAAAGATCAAATAGGAAGTTTACTTCGGGTAGGAAGTGTAGGGAACAATACTAAGAGGACACGTGACAAATAACAAAAAAACATAAGAAAGGACATGTTAGTCAATCTCCTTTCTACTATTCTATTTATCTTTCTCTCATCTTCAAAACCAACCATCTTTACCCTTTCATTCACCTTCTCTCTCTAGAATTACTACATCATAGTTCGCTTTTCTTGATCAAAGAAAGGTTTAAACACTCAATCAACGTGTTATTCAATTAATTTGAAGAAACCTAGTTTATTTTTATGCAAAATGTCTCAAAAAAAAATTACAAAATAGTTTTCAATTTAAACTTTCATTTAGAATTGTGTTTTACAAAATAATGAAAAAATATATTTTTCGTGTTTTTTTGTTCATTGCGTTTTACAAAAAAAAATGAAAAAAACAACGTTTTTTTCTATTGCGTTTTTCAAAGGAATGAAAAAATACATTTTTGTGAGTTTTTTGTCTATTGCGTTTTACAAAATAAAGAAAAAATACATTTTTTGTCTATTGCGTTTTACAAAAGAATGAAAAAAAAATACATTTTCATGAGTTTTCTTGTCCAATGGGTTTTAGAAAAAATCCACTTTCATTTGTGTTTTTAGTCAATTGCGTTTTAGAAAGAACACTTTTTCTATTTTTTTAGTCAACTGCGTTTTAGAAAAGACACTTTCTTTCTTTTGTATCTTTAGCCTATTGCATTTTAGAAATAACAATTTGTTTTATGTTTTTGATCCATTGGGTTCTAGAGAAGACAATTTTTGTGTTTTTTGTCTATTGCGTTTTAGAAAAAACACTTTATTTTGTGTTTTTAGTCCATTACGTTTTGAAATAACACTTTCTTTTGTGTTTTTAGTCCATTGCGTTTTAGAAAAAAAAAACATTTTTGTTGTTTTTTGTCCATTGCGTTTTACGCATCTGGGTTTTTCAAAAACTTTTTTTCAAAAGTATAACAATAGTGTGCTCGTTTTTAAGATAAAAAAATTCTCGTTTTTATGGTGCAGTTTTTATAAAAAAATGGGTGGGAGTTGGCTACAAAGTTCATTTTTCCTACAAATAGTAAAAAGTCATAAAACATCATAATGTCAACCATAAAACACACTCAAAACCCACAAATAACAAAGTAAAGATTACTAAAACGCCATATTTGTGGGTTTTGTGTTGTGTTTTGGATGATATGGCTTTAATTATCGAATGACTAACATTAGTGTGTTTTATGTTGATTATCATGTTGTGTTTTATATTCTTAGTTCTATGATGGTGTGTTTGAAGTTTATATGAACTGTTAGGGTTTGGATATTGTGTTTTAGTGATCTTCACTGTGTTATTTGTGAGTTTTTAGTGTATTTTATGGCCGAAATTGTAGTGTTTTATGACTTTGTACACTTTGTAGGAAAAATGCACTTTGTAGCTGAACCCCACCCTAAAAAAATAATGTCGTATGAAAAAGTTATTAACGTTTCAAAAAAGACTGGGAATTGGAGGAGAGAGAAACTATTAACTTAGATGGACTACGAGGGGGAATTGGAGGAGAGAAAAACTATTAACTTAGATGGACTAGAATATGGTTGAGAATCTCACGTGCCTCCTAGTTTTTGTTCAATTCTATCAATTTAATCGAACCATTGATTACTCAATTGATGATCAAAATTACTTCATATCTTTTCTAGCTAAATAAACTTTCTAATATATCCTAACCCTATAAAGCTAGACTTTGCTTATACAAGCTTTTAAAATTTTAATTTATGTCAAGTGGCATGCAGTGGATTCAAACTGGCATACAAGTATCGGCCAGCAAAAAAATGTGCATACTCTAATGAAAAAGTACGATCCGGTGAAATCTTCCACCTTTTAAAGTTGAGTTAAATGCTTGGTTGGTCCCTGTGGTTTTCAAAAATTGCAGACTTGGTCCCAGTGGTTTACTAATTACACGCGTGGTCCCAACACTTGTCAAAAATGCACTCGGTTGGTCCCTAGCCCTAACATCAGTTAGATTTCTCAGTTAAGTATATGTGAAATTACTATATTACCCTTGAAAAATTAAAAAAATAAAAAATATGAAGAAGAGGGGCCCACAACTCATCTTCTTCCTCACTCCCCCTCTCTCTCTCTCTCTCTCAAAAACTCAGATCAATCCCCCTGTTTAATACTATATAAGCATGTATATATCTAAAACACAAATACGGTTTTGTTCCGAAACATTGACCAAGCCCTAGGCTGACATAAGAAAGTAAACTTTGTTTCTTAATTGATCCAATTGTTCATCAACTTGCATATTTTAAAAGATATTCTCCAGCTATTTTATCTTATGGCATCATCCTTCTATATATACTTACATTCCAGTCACAAATTTGTTCTTCCACAGGCTTGTTAACCAATAGAAACTCCATATTCTCATACACAGAGCTAATAAATGGAGAGCAAAGCCGTAGGTTTCTGCGCAATTGTGGCGGTGCTTGGAATAATATCAGCAGCAGCCGGTTATGGAGGGGAGCTAATAAACGAAGTGGTTGGAGTCGCCGTTAAAATGGGGTGGGTGGGTTCGAGAAACATGGGTGCGTGTTGAATTGGAGGAGTTAGATGTCACACCCCTTTCTGCGGCGGAAGCACGAGGTGTGATCATGAAAGGTTCTCATTGCATACGAAAGGTAAACATGCTGTATGCTCGTAAAAACATCAAATACCATAATTTGAAAACATAAGTTTAGCATTTATATCGCTAAGTCACATAAAACATTGTCTTAAAAAGTTTACAACTTTATTTAAAGATAAACTTAAGCGACATCCACAAGCATAAGCGAGACCGCGCGCACATCCATCCTAGTTACCTGAAATACATGTGAGTTTTGGAAAAACGTCAACATAATGTTGGTGTGAATTCATGCAGTTTTGTATTTCACGTTTGTATACTTTGTATAAAAACATAGTTGTGAATAAATCAAGTTTTTCTTGAGTACTCCACGTACTTCAAGTTATATATCAATCTTCTTGAGTACCCCACGTACGTCAAGTTATATATCAATTTTCTTGAGTACCCCACGTACTTCAAGTTATATATCAATTTTCTTGAGTACCCCACGTACTTCAAGTTATATATCAATTTTCTTGAGTACCCCACGTACTTCAAGTTATATATCAATTTTCTTGAGTACCCCACGTACTTCAAGTTATATATCAATTCTAGTATGGTATGAATTTTATATAAATACAGTATTTCTGTAAATATCAGGATTGTTAATGGGTTGCAAAGCCATTAACATGTGACACGACATAGGAAGTCACCAAACCTAAGGCATTTAATTGGTATATTCTGAGACACAAAAGCACTACTCGATTCTCGCCCTCACCGAGAGTGTGGCTGCCAGGCACCCGTTAGATCTAACCTTTTGTTCTGCGGTCCAAGTATATTGTTGATTAATGGTGCTTCTGTACCCTATTCGTGACACTATTTCTCATAACGCATCCTACTTGGTTCTCGTCCTCACCAAGCGCGTTTCTTTTTATCATTTCTCATAACGCATCCAACTTGGTTCTCGTCCTCACCAAGTGCGTTTCTTTTTATCATTTCTCATAACGCATCCAACTTGGTTCTCGTCCTCACCAAGTGCGTTTCTTATTATCTTATATTTTGTCACACTTGGTTCTCGTTCTCACCAAGTGTACTTCTTGTATTTATATTATACCATTTATAAATATTGTACTTTTGTACATGTATTTCACCACCGAAGTTATAAAAACTGAAAACAGTTAAAAGAAAAGGGGAGCATGAACTCACAACTTTGCGTTCCTTGCGTCGTAAACTTCACCGAATTTCCTTAATTAACGTCGTAACCTATACGCGTTTTCTTAACGTTAGTCACTAGACTTGCGTCGCACAAGTACAGTCACTCTCTTTGGTATATATTCTTGTGTTAAAAATATTCTATATTTTTAACTACGTATCTTACTTATATTATTTTCTCAAAAATAAATATAAGCTTTTTGTATTTTGCACTTTGCACCCGAATTATGTATCTTGTATGTTGTACGCGTATTTTTATATTTATACTCCTCATGAGTATTTAGTGTATTTTTAAGTCTTAATACACTAGCACGTATAACACATACTATATACACTTAACACACAAGTTGGTGATCAAATAATATATATTTTTCTCTCAAAAATATATACTTACTATCAATTTTTATTTTTGAAGAAATCCTCATTTCTAATCACAAAAAATTAGGGAAACCTTGGTAATACTCTTAAATACATTTTTAGGGAATAAGTTTCTTAAAAACTTCTATTTTCCAAGTGTCAAAATTTATATAAATTTTGACAGAGTTTCCCCTAAAAATGGAGGTTTCCAATGTTTTCAAAACATGTGTTTATTTTCTTTTAAATCGTCAACAATCATCAACAACAATTATCAACAATACTCATCAACAATAATCACTAATTTCTCCATTTCATGAACTTGAATATTTACAAAAATGTGTAGTAACTTACTAGCACATTTAGTAAGTCTTGTTATCTTTAAAAATAAATTTAATTTCTTAAAAACTTTATTTTTAAAGAATATGAAGTTTCACAACTTCTAGTCAAGATTCACAAAAATATTTCTTTGTTGAACTTCCTTGTTACACAAGTGTTTACAAACTTGTTTATTTACTAAAAATATATTTAGTTCATGTAAGATCCGGGTTTTAAACAAGACTAATATTTTTGCTTGGTTCTTCCGAAAAACCACTTGTAGATCTTTAGATCTACATGTTTAGAGTCTTATTTTACAAAGAAAATTATGTTTACACAAGTTCATGTTCATGGTGGATGATTTCATCATCTTTTATATTTCTAACACTTAACATACTACTAGTTCATGTTCTTGAACATGATCTAGTATGCGTAGATGATGATCCACCCCACCTTTAGCAACAAACAACATCAAATAATAACAACTATATAAGATCTACAAGATTTACACACACATCTTTCCTTTATCCACCATATTCATCTTATGTTCAAGACTTGTTCATATTCTTTAAAGTTTCTTCATATTTTACCATTCAATCATCTATTAACCACTAAAAATAAGAACAAGATGAAGTGTTTAAGCACTTACTACTAGCACAAGGCTAGGAAAGTTCAAGAGGGTAAATGAAGTGGATAAAAGCAAATGGTGAAGGTCCTTCGAGTTCCGTTGCTTGCAACCTTCCTAAATAGGCTCGAGACACCTTAGAATCACCTTGGAATGGATGGATGATGAATAAAAATGGTGGATGGTAGGTGGTGGTGGTGAGCCGTAGGTAAGAGGAAGGAGAAGGGAGTGTGGGGTGTTGGTGAAGATGGTAAAAGTGAGTTAGAATGCTAGTCCCATGGTCTTTATAAAAACCCACCAACATAGGCTTTACATAATGGGTAATATGTCTCTAAATCTTCTAGCATATCTATTATTATATTTGAAAGAAATCCCCCTTGGGATCCCTTGTCCAACCGTCCAAGATTGGGGGGGGGGGGGTATTAGTTTCATTTCAATGTTTAGTTAGGTAATCTAGTTAGGCTTTTAAGTATAGTGCTTAGTGTTTAAGTGTATGGTGTTTTATATAGTGTGTTAGGGCGTTCGGGGACCCTAACTAGCTTAGAAAAATAAAAACAATGCTTCTAGCATTATTTTGGTGTTTCGGGTATTGTCCGGTTGTTCGGTTAGATACCGATTCGTTAAAGTGCAAAATTACACTTTTTAGTGTCTTTTAAGTACCTTTCTTGTACTCTTTCAATTCCCAACACTTAGGGAAATATTCTGGATGATAAAATGACATTTCTGCAAAATATTCATATGTTTAAATGCTGAATTATTGCTGAATTATATAAATTCTGTACTTAAAGTGCGTTTCGGGTGCTTTTTAGTGCTTACTTTTGCTTTCGTATTGCATATATATTAAACCCTTGTATGTACTCTTGGGTTTTAATGCATTCTTGCTTTCGGACCTACACCTAGGCTCCAATTCTAATGTCTGACTGCTTTCTGCAGTTCAGTCGACACAGTGTGTCTTACCGGTGAGTTTACTATTATTTCTGACGCAACGCTCTCGTTTATGCATAAAGCAATATTTTGTAGTATACAACATGCATGAATTCACTTGTTTAATCATGTGTTCAGACATTGCTGACAATTAAGCACATAATTGCAGTCATTAAATAATGATTAAAGTGTACGGAAATTACCGGTTTGGTGGCAGTTGTCACAGTCTCCCCCCGTTAAAAGAATTTCGTCCCGAAATTCAGGTTGAACTAACTCTCGCAGGAGTCTTCTTGAATAGGTGGGGATACTTTTCTTTGAACTGGTCTTCACGTTCCCATGTGTACTCGGGTCCGTGCTTAGAGCTCCAACGTACTTTGACAAGTTTTACGCTGCTCCTCCTGGTCTTGTTGACTTTCCAGTCGGTAACCTCAACGGGTTGTTCTGTAAATCGGAGGGCTTCATCAATATGCACTTCATCCATCGGGATGATCACGCTTTCTTGTGTTGGACTCTTCTTCAGGTTGGATACATGAAACGTATCATGTACTCCATTAAGTTCTTCCGGTAACTCCAACTTGTATGCCACGGTACCAATTCTCTTCAATATTCTGAATGGTCCGATATATCGTGGATTCAGCTTTCCACACTTTCCAAATCTGACTACGCCCTTCCATGGTGAGACTTTTAACAACACTTTGTCTCCTACCTTGAATTCTACTGATTTCCTTTTCGGATCGGCGTAGCTCTTTTGTCGATCTCGAGCCGCCTTAATGCGCTCTCGGATCTGCGCAATCTTGTCGGTTGTCTCTTGTACAAGTTCAGGACCAACCATACGCTTATCTCTGGCATCTGCCCAACATAAGGGCGATCGGCATTTGCGGCCATACAGAGCTTCGAACGGCGCGGCTTTTATGCTCGTATGATAACTGTTATTGTAGGAAAACTCAACTAAAGGTAGATGAGTATCCCAGCTGCCGCCTAGATCCATGACACATGCGCGAAGCATATCTTCTAACGTTTGTATAGTCCGTTAGCTCTGGTCGTCTGTTTGCGGATGGAATGTCGTGCTCAGATCTAACTGAGATCCAAAGGCTTCCTGAAATGATTGCCAGATTCTTGAGACAAAGCGTCCATCTCTGTCTGAAATGATTGAGATTGGCACTCCATGACGTGCCACAATTTCTCTTAAGTATATTTCAGCAAGCTTTCCAGTGCTGTCTTTTTCACGGATCGGTAGGAAGTGCGCAGACTTTGTTAACCGATCAACTATTACCCATATCATATCGTGCCCTCTCGGGGTCCTGGGTAATTTTGTTATGAAGTCCATCGAGATTTGTTCCCACTTCCACACGGGAATCTCTGGTTGTTGTAGTAGGCCGTACGGTTTCTGATATTCGGCCTTAACCTTAGCACAGGTTAGGCATTTTCCAACATAGACAGCAACGTCGCTTTTGAGTCTCGGCCACCAATAGTACTCTTTCAAGTCTTGATACATTTTGTCCGACCCTGGATGGATCGAATATCTCGATTTGTGGGCTTCATTAAGGATGACTTCTCGTATGCCACCATAGAGTGGAACCCAAATACGCTTCTTGAAGTATAAGGCTCCCTCTTCGTTTGGCACCATGTATTTCAGCATACCCCGTAGGTATTCAGCTTTACGGTTCTCTTCTTTAAGAGCTTCTTGTTGTGCATCCCGAATGCGTGCAGTGAGGTTCGTTCGAATCGTCATTTCCAATGCTCGAACCCTTAGGGTCTTAACCTTTTCTTTTCGGCTCAACCCGTCCGCTACAACGTTTGCCTTTCCAGGATGGTACTTAATCTCACAGTCATAATCATTCAGCAGCTCGACCCAACGTCGCTGGCGCATATTCAATTCCTTCTGATCAAATATGTGTTGTAAACTTTTGTGATCTGTGAAAATTGTACATCGAGTACCATATAAATAATGTCGCCAAATCTTCAAGGCGAATACCACTGCACCCAGCTCCAGGTCGTGTGTGCTATAATTTCTCTCGTGAACCTTCAGTTGTCTTGAAGCGTAAGCGATGACTTTTTGGCGCTGCATAAGCACGCAACCCAAGCCTTGTCGTGAGGCGTCGCAGTATACCACGAAGTCTTCAGTGCCTTCGGGTAATGATAGTATCGGTGCATCGCAGAGCTTGTTCTTAAGTAGCTGAAAGGCTTCTTCCTGTTTGTGACCCCAGTCGTATTTCTTGTCTTTCTGTGTAAGGGTCGTTAGCGGTTGAGCTATCTTTGAGAAATTCTCGATGAATCGCCGATAATAGCCCGCTAAGCCCAAAAATTGTCGAACTTCAGTTGGGGTCTTGGGAGCTTCCCAATTCTTTATTGCTTCAATCTTGGACGGGTCTACATGAATGCCCTTCTCATTCACCACGTGACCAAGAAATTGTACTTCGCGAATCCAGAATTCGCATTTCGAGAACTTTGCATAAAGTTTCTCTTTCTTCAGTAGTTCCAGAATAGTTCTGAGATGTTGCTCATGCTCTTCTTTCGTTCGCGAGTAAATCAGGATATCATCGATAAATACAATCACGAATTTATCGAGATATGGTTTGCATACGCGGTTCATTAGATCCATAAAGACCGCTGGTGCATTCGTCAGCCCAAACGGCATCACAAGAAATTCGTAGTGCCCATATCGCGTTCTGAATGCAGTCTTTGGTACGCTTTCCTCTTGGATTATCAGCTGATGGTATCCAGATCGAAGGTCGATCTTGGAATAGTAGCTTGATCCTTGTAGTTGATCAAATAAGTCATCAATCCTTGGTAGTGGATACCGATTCTTGATCGTGAGCTTGTTCAGTTCCCTATAGTCGATACACATCCGCAGTGTTCCATCCTTCTTCTTTACGAACAATACTGGAGCTCCCCAGGGTGAGAAGCTTGGCCTTATGAATCCTTTATCCAACAACTCCTGGAGTTGTGTAGACAATTCCTGCATTTCGGATGGTGCAAGCCGATAGGGAGCCTTGGCTATAGGAGCGGCTCCTGGAACCAAGTCTATACGGAATTCGACTTGTCGTTGCGGAGGTAGTCCTGGCAGATCTTCGGGAAAAACATCAGGGAATTCCTTCACCACAGGAATGTCTTCGAGTTTTGGCTCCACAGCCTTCTTGTCTATAACGTGTGCTAGGAAAGCGACACATCCTTTCCTCAAGCACTTCTGTGCCTTCATACAACTGATGATTCGAAGAGGCGCGTCTCGTTTTTCTCCATGCACGATGAGAGTTTCACCATTCGCTAAAGGGATGCGAATGATTTTCTCATGACAAATAACTTCAGCTTTGTTCTTGGACAACCAGTCCATCCCGACTACTACATCGAAGCTACCCAATTGAATAGGTAGGAGGTCGATACTAAATTTTTGTTCGCCAAGTTCCAGTGTGCAGCCTCTAACAACTTCGCTCGATTCAACAAGTTTACCATTGGCTAGTTCTATGGAATAAGGAATTTCTAATCTACTAGATTCTATTCCGAGTATGCGTTTAAATTCCACAGACATGAAGCTATAATCGGCGCCAGTGTCAAATAATATGGATGCAAAGTGATTGTTAATGAGAAACGTACCGGTGACCACGTTAGGGTCCTCGCGTGCGTTCTTTGCTCCAATCACAAATGCTCTAGCCTGAGCATTGTTTCTCTCTGGGCAGTTCTTCATGAAATGATCATTGCTTCCACACTTGAAGCATCCTTGGTTCTGCCCTTTCCCGTTACCATTCTTGTTTCCAACACCGTTTCCATTTCGGTTCTTTCCTTTTCCCCAACAGTCTTCTGTTTGATGACCCAATTTACCACATTTGTCACACCTTGGAATGCGACAAGCTCCTTCATTATGATACTTACATTTTTGGCATCTAGGTATGGAGCCTTGGTATGCTTTGGTTGCATGGGTTTTCGCCTCCTGGGACGGGTTAGCGTCACGCTTCTTGTTGTTGAAACCCTTATTGTTACGAGTTTCTTGGTTCAGGTTTGCATGTTTTCTCTTTTTGTCACCGGACGACTCAGCATGTGTCTCGGTCTTCTCTGTTGGGTTCAGTGATAGCTTCTTCATACGAACACAATCTTCAGTAAGGCTGACAGCCAGAGTTACAGCCTCAGTGATTGTTTGTGGTTTGGCCGACGTCACCATGCCACGAAACTCTGGGGCCAGTCCCCAAATGTAGCGTTCCACACGCTTAAATTCAGGAGTCACCATGTAGGGAAGCACTCTTGACAGATCGTGGAACCTTCGAGTGTAACCATTGATGTCAGCACCTTCCATAGTCAAGTGCCAGAACTCTGTTTCCAGCCTTTGGAGTTCCGCACAAGAGCAGTACTTCTCTCTCATTCTTTCCTTCAGTTCCTCCCAAGTTAGGCCATAAGCGGCATCATCACCCAAAGTTTGGGCTTGCAGGTTCCACCAAGTCAGAGCTTCATCGACGAATAACCCAGTAGCAAAAGTGACTTGCTGATCCGCGGTACACTTGCTCATGCGGATAGTAGCTTCAGTCTTCTCCGTCCAGCGCACAAATGCTACTGCACCTCCTGTGCCATCATAGTTCATCGGCTTGCAGTCGAGGAACTGCTTGAAAGTGCAGCCTGGAATTGATTCAACCAATTCACATGTGAGCAATCGAAGAAACAATGAAACAAAGACCGTTCATAAATTTCCTCATGCTTAGCACAGTGTCTTAAGGTTACCTTGAGCTGTATTTGTAACGCCCTAACACGTTATAATCGAAAGTCGCAGCGGAAATACGAACTTTAAAAATTTTCTTACATTATATTCGTTCCTTCACTTAAATACATTGATCCCTTTTAAAAAAATTAATTAAAAACTAACATACTTATATAAAATTAAGTAACCACATTCCCACCCACGTACAATCCATGCGTTGACTCGATCTTCAACCGCGTACACTTCTTTATGAAATATCCATAAGCCTGTACCCTGCAGTCACCACATTCAATCACATAATTAGCAACCGGTTTCATCATATAAATAATATTTAAACATGCATAACTAGGCGTCGACATATCATGCTTTTGCTTAAGTTAGCCCATTCGTCCATCCATTCAAACCACCTGCATTGGATTTCGGTGTCTACCTTCAACTCCCATCACTAGTATACCTGCATTCCTATTTCATTCTCAATAGGAAAACGGTTAGCATCATTAAATTCTATTCATACAAACATATCCATGTATACACATAACAAGTCTCATTCATATGGACATATAACTAAATTCCAATTCATACACACATACCCTTTCTATTTGTTCATGTACTTACAACTTACATTGTACATAATATTACTTACAAGTCCTTATCACAAACATCTATACATGTAAATCGTATACACATAATTCTCCATACTTAATAGTTTATAGTCATACTCTCCTATGAGTCCCAATTACTTACTTACAAACTAACCCATACTTACGCGTATAACTACTTATTTCATCTTTATGCATAATACCACCATGTAAGCTTCTTCCTCACCTATACTTAATAGAAACTATTTCTAAACCACATTTCGACTCATTTACCGTAAACTTACCTTATTACTTCCATTGTTTCATACTGTCTCACATGATTCACAATAAACATTATACTACAATACATTTTACATCTAAAGTGTAAGTCCGTGATTCACTTACCTCGTGCACCCGAGTCCAAGCATAGCTTCCGTGTTTATCCTTGGCATGTTGCCCTTCCATGCTCGTATCCATGTTAATATGACTCCTATCCGTACATGTCATCACATTCATCATAACATGATTAGCATACATACTTTTCAATGAAGGTTTCTTGCCATATCATCTTATCAAACTAATTTCCTACTTGTAATCCATTCAAAACACATTCCTTATACAAATCTATTATCTAATACATCATCATCACATTCAATATACCTTTATTTATTATTAGCATACAATCTCACTTATCGTTTTCTCCTAAGCATTTCATCAAACACTTGGTGTGCGTATCATTAACAAAGCATAAGGTACAAGTGTTTTATTCATATCTTCCCTAGTAGCCTTCACAACTCTTGTTATCAATCCAAATCACATCATAAAATCACCCTATAACCTGGTAATTCATCCATTATCTTTATACTCAAACTTTCATCTATCACAACTACTCAATTTATAGAATTGCAAGAGCACTACATTACTAGGTTAAATGGGTTTTACTTCAAACTTTCAATACAAACGAATTCAGGCATAGAACATCCTCTAAATGATAATTCTAAAGCATATACAAGCTTAATTTCATACAATTTCACAGATTGATCAAAACCCATAATCACTAAATAGCATCAATTCACAAAATCTGACTTACCCTATGTAGGAAACTCTTAGATAGTTGAGAATTCGCTCACATGCATCGAATTAGGGCCAGAAACTCATTCAATTGCTTGTGATTTGAGGAGCTAGGGCAAGAAGAAGGGTTTTCCCCTCCTGGTCGTTCCCCTGCGTCGCCCCACCATTCCCCCACATAAAAATCCTTTAATTACTTATTTATTTGCTAATTTTACACATTCAGCCCCTTGGGATTAATCATGTTATAATTCTAGTACAATTTTACCAACATTCTAAACTTCCTTGTTTATTATAACCTAATAAATTTTATTTAAAACCTTTAAACATTCAATAGTCTAATATTATATTTTGGGGTGTTACAGTATTGCCTCCAGACGAATCTCCATTCCCATTACGCCTAGCGTTGCTTGGTCCACCACTGTCTTGAGTTCGGTTCGCCTCGTACTGGGCGATAGCAGCGGAGATCCTTTCCTCCAGTAGAGCGTTCAGCTCTTCAGCAGTTCTTGGCAGTGGGGGATGAGGTTGATCATCATTGCGAGCATTCATAGCTTTCCTGGGTGCCATGTTCTGACAGAACATAACACAACAGGGTTAATCATTTGTTTGATATCGTCACACTAGACAGTAGTATCATATATATTCACAGGTATATATACCACATCCGTGACATCAAACAATTATTACTCTAGCAGAGTACTTAGTAGGCTTGCACTGAGGGAATCTATACGTGACAAGACTTGCTGTGATTTTTGTGCACTGAATTCCATAATTATGTATGCATCCATAATTATGTAACTCCTTGCACAGTCCGCACAGTTCGTTTCATCCTCGTATCTCTTCCTTCAGATGGGCTATTGCTTTTAGGTAAAGTCACGTATACTTGTGACATTCTACTTCTAGTATATGCTAATTATCACACATAATTGCAAGTAATTTCTAGTCAGCCACAAGTGCTACTCAGGTGCACTCTAAGTCTCGTTGTGTCTTTTCTAGACTCATGTAGACAGTTTCAGGCAGTGGATGTCGCGGGACGTTTTATGCAATGAAAACTCTTTGAAAATTGTTTTCGTGGATGGATCCTAGAGATTGTAGACTAGACTCGAGAAGGAATCCTGGTTCACTACAATCGCAGCTCTGATACCAATCTGTCACACCCCTTTCTGCGGCGGAAGCACGAGGTGTGATCATGAAAGGTTCTCATTGCATACGAAAGGTAAACATGCTATATGCTCGTAAAAACATCAAATACCATAATTTGAAAACATAAGTTTAGCGTTTATATTGCTAAGTCGCATAAAACATTGTCTTAAAAAGTTTACAACTTTATTTAAAGATAAACTTAAGCGACATCCACAAGCATAAGCGAGACCGCCCGCACATCCATCCTAGTTACCTGAAATACATGTGAGTTTTGGAAAAACGTCAACATAATGTTGGTGTGAATTCATGCAGTTTTGTATTTCACGTTTGTATACTTTGTATAAAAACATAGTTGTGAATAAATCAAGTTTTTTCTTGAGTACTCCACGTACTTCAAGTTATATATCAATCTTCTTGAGTACCCCACGTACGTCAAGTTATATATCAATTTTCTTGAGTATCCCACGTACTTCAAGTTATATATCAATTTTCTTGAGTACCCCACGTACTTCAAGTTATATATCAATTTTCTTGAGTACCCCACGTACTTCAAGTTATATATCAATTTTCTTGAGTACCCCACGTACTTCAAGTTATATATCAATTCTAGTATGGTATGAATTTTATATAAATACAGTATTTCTGTAAATATCAGGATTGTTAATGGGTTGCAAAGCCATTAACATGTGACACGACATAGGAAGTCACCAAACCTAAGGAATTTAATTGGTATATTCTGAGACACAAAAGCACTACTCGATTCTCGCCCTCACCGAGAGTGTGGCTGCCAGGCACCCGTTAGATCTAACCTTTTGTTTTGCAGTCCAAGTATATTGTTGATTAATGGTGCTTCTGTACCCTATTCGTGACACTATTTCTCATAACGCATCCTACTTGGTTCTCGTCCTCACCAAGCGCGTTTCTTTTTATCATTTCTCATAACGCATCCAACTTGGTTCTCGTCCTCACCAAGTGCGTTTCTTTTTATCATTTCTCATAACGCATCCAACTTGGTTCTCGTCCTCACCAAGTGCGTTTCTTATTATCTTATACTTTGTCACACTTGGTTCTCGTTCTCACCAAGTGTACTTCTTGTATTTATATCATACCATTTATAAATATTGTACTTTTGTACATGTATTTCACCCCCGAAGTTATAAAAACTGAAAACAGTTAAAAGAAAAGGGGGAGCATGAACTCACAACTTTGGGTTCCTTGCGTCGTAAACTTCACCGGATTTGCTTAATTAACGTCGTAACCTATACGCGTTTTCTTAATGTTAGTCACTAGACTTGCGTCGCACAAGTACAGTCACTCTCTTTTGTATATATTCTTGTGATAAAAATATTCTATATTTTTAACTACGTATCTTACTTATATTATTTTCTCAAAAATAAATATAAGCTTTTTGTATTTTGCACTTTGCACCCGAATTATGTATCTTGTATGTTGTATGCGTATTTTTATATTTATACTCCTCATGAGTATTTAGTGTATTTTTAAGTCTTAATACACTAGCACGTATAACACATACTATATACACTTAACACACAAGTTGGTGATCAAATAATATATATTTTTCTCTCAAAAATATATACTTACTATCCATTTTTATTTTTGAAGAAATCCTCATTTCTAATCACCAAAAATTAGGGAAACCTTGGTAATACTCTTAAATACATTTTTAGGGAATAAGTTTCTTAAAAACTTATATTTTCTAAGTGTCAAAATTTATAAAAATTTTGACAGAGTTTCCCCTAAAAATGGAGGTTTCCAATGTTTTCAAAACATGTGTTTATTTTCTTTTAAATCGTCAACAATTATCAACAATACTCATCAACAATAATCACTAATTTCTCCATTTCATGAACTTGAATATTTACAAAAATGTGTAGTAACTTACTAGCACATTTAGTAAGTCTTGTTATCTTTAAAAATAAGTTTAATTTCTTAAAAACTTTATTTTTAAAGAATATGAAGTTTCACAACTTCTAGTCAAGATTCACAAAAATATTTCTTTGTTGAACTTCCTTGTTACACAAGTGTTTACACACTTGTTTATTTACTAAAAAAATATTTAGTTCATGTAAGATCCGGGTTTTAAACAAGACTAATATTTTTGCTTGGTTCTTCCGAAAAACCACTTGTAGATCTTTAGATCTACATGTTTAGAGTCTTATTTTACAAAGAAAATTATGTTTACACAAGTTCATGTTCATGGTGGATGATTTCATCATCTTTTATATTTCTAACACTTAACATACTACTAGTTCATGTTCTTGAACATGATCTAGTATGCGTAGATGATGATCCACCCCACCTTTAGCAACAAACAACATCAAATAATAACAACTATATAAGATCTACAAGATTTACACACACATCTTTCCTTTATCCACCTTATTCATCTTATGTTCAAGACTTGTTCATATTCTTTAAAGTTTCTTCATATTTTACCATTCAATCATCTATTAACCACTAAAAATAAGAACAAGATGAAGTGTTTAAGCACTTACTACTAGCACAAGGCTAGGGAAGTTCAAGAGGGTAAATGTAGTGGATAAAAGCAAATGGTGAAGGTCCTTCGAGTTCCGTTGCTTGCAACCTTCCTAAATAGGCTCGAGACACCTTAGAATCACCTTGGAATGGATGGATGATGAACAAAAATGGTGGATGGTAGGTGGTGGTGGTGAGCCGTAGGTAAGAGGAAGGAGAAGGGAGTGTGGGGTGTTGGTGAAGATGGTAAAAGTGAGTTAGAATGCTAGTCCCATGGTCTTTATAAAAACCCACCAACATAGGCTTTACATAATGGGTAATATGTCTCTAAATCTTCTAGCATATCTATTATTATATTTGAAAGAAATCCCCCTTGGGATCCCTTGTCCAACCGTCCAAGATTGGGGGGGGGGGGTATTAGTTTCATTTCAATGTTTAGTTAGGTAATCTAGTTAGGCTTTTAAGTATAGTGCTTAGTGTTTAAGTGTATGGTGTTTTATATAGTGTGTTAGGGCGTTCGGGGACCCTAACTAGCTTAGAAAAATAAAAACAATGCTTCTAGCATTATTTTGGTGTTTCGGGTATTGTCCGGTTGTTCGGTTAGATACCGATTCGTTAAAGTGCAAAATTACACTTTTTAGTGTCTTTTAAGTACCTTTCTTGTACTCTTTCAATTCCCAACACTTAGGGAAATATTCTGGATGATAAAATGACATTTCTGCAAAATATTCATATGTTTAAATGCTGAATTATTGCTGAATTATATAAATTCTGTACTTAAAGTGCGTTTCGGGTGCTTTTTAGTGCTTACTTTTGCTTTCGTATTGCATATATATTAAACCCTTGTATGTACTCTTGGGTTTTAATGCATTCTTGCTTTCGGACCTACACCTAGGCTCCAATTCTAATGTCTGACTGCTTTCTGCAGTTCAGTCGACACAGTGTGTCTTACCGGTGAGTTTACTATTATTTCTGACGCAACGCTCTCGTTTATGCATAAAGCAATATTTTGTAGTATACAACATGCATGAATTCACTTGTTTAATCATGTGTTCAGACATTGCTGACAATTAAGCACATAATTGCAGTCATTAAATAATGATTAAAGTGTACGGAAATTACCGGTTTGGTGCCAGTTGTCACATTAGAGGTGGTGTAATGGTGATCTGAGAAGGTGGGGCTGAAATTGAGCGGTGAGGGTGAAGAATTGGAGGATTTTGGTGGTGGGTTTTGATGGTCAACAATGGTGGTGGCGGTGGTTATGATGGTGGTAGGGAATAATGGTGGGGATGAACGAGAAGCCGAGCAACCCATTTGAGTTGACAGAAGTGAAACTGGAGTAGTGAGTGTTGTGATTTGGGGTTGTTTGGTTGTTGATTTGTTGCTGTGAGTGTTAATTTTGGAGTTGATGAGGGAGTTTTGGAGGGTTGAAGCTATGGTGGTTTTTTTTTTTTGGAGGTTGAAGATAAAGAGAGAGAGAGAGAGATTGGGGAATTATTAATGAAGCAAAACAGGGGATTGATCTGAGTTTTTGAAAGAGAGAGGAGGGGGGTGAGGAAGAAGATGAGTAGTGGGCCCCTCTTCTTCATATTTTTAATTTTTTTAATTATTTAAGGGTAATATAGTAATTTCACATATATTTAACTGAGAAATCTAACTGATGTTAGGGCTAGGGACCAACCGAGTGCATTGTTGACAAGTTTTGGGACCACGCGTGTAATTAGTAAACCACTGGGACCAAGTCTGCAATTTTTGAAAACCACATGGACCAACCAAGCATTTAACTCTTTAAAGTTTGTTTTTCTAAATTTTTTGTTAACAGTTTCTAACTTTTTAAAGTTTATTTATTTTTTTAGGGTAAATTACTTTTTGAGTCCCTGTGTTTTAAAGGTTTTAACTAGTTGAGTCCAAAATAAAAAAGTTTAACGACCTGAGTCCCTATAAGCATTTTCTTTAACCATTTGAGTCCAAATTTTTAACTCTATTAGAATTTTTTTGTTAAATTATGTTAAATGACCAAATTACCCCTATAATTAAAAAATAAATATCTCTCTCATTCTCTCTCTTTGGTTTTCTTCAGATAGTCTATCTCTCTCATTTCTAAACTCTAGATCTGCTCATCTCATCTCATCTTTCATTCTCTATCTCTCAAAACCTAAACCACCTCCATCCCACCTCCACCATCAACACCACCTTCGCCACTGTACATCCACCGTCACCACCACCACCACTACACCGTCACCACCACAACACCCATCACCGCTACACCTCCACCATTAACACCACCGTCACCACCATTACACCATCACCACCACAACACCCACCACCGCTACATTGCCACCGTCACCCCCATCACCACTACACCTCCATCAACACCTCCACACCTCCACCATCAACACCACAACACCCACCACCGCTACAGTGGATGATCAGATCTTTGGGGGTTTTGTTCTTCATTTGGTTTCTGACGAAATTAGGTGGTAATGGCTACAAAATTAACTGAATTTATGAGGATAAGTTGAAGGAATAATAAAAAGATTACAAATGTTGGATGTGTGAAGAAGATGATGATACCAGGTGAGGGGTAGATGGCTGTAGCAAGATCTTGAAGAAGGAAGGATACTGTCGATTAGCCATTCAAAGTTTGCACAGATTCAAGAGTGGGTATAGTATTGATTGCATGCCATCTTTTCTCTATTTGATGAACAATTTGGAATTGAATTGGGTGTTTATATTTCTTCATACCGGAGAATAAAATGATACCATTCGGTGATATTTTGAGTTGAAATAGAGAAAATCATGCTCAAACACATCAATTAATTACCTCTTGTGTCTCTGTTCTGCAATTTTGCTTTAAACCAGTTAGTTACATTTGTTGCTTCAATATTGGCTTAATGAAAATCTGTTCTTCATTGCTTCAATCAATTGAACTTGTTCTTCATCAATTTGTTAATTGATTATTTGATTTAGTGATAAAGTGATTACTTGAAAGTTAGATACTTGATTTGTTGATGACTAGGATTAAACAGAGTTAGAAATTTGTTGATAATAATAATAATAATAAGAATACAGGGGTATTTTAGTCTTTTAATGAAAAACTAACAGAAAATTTAAACAGAGTTAGAAATTTGGACTCAAATGGTTAAAGAAAATGCTTATAAGGACTCAGGTCGTTAAACTTTTTGCTTTTGGACTCAACTAGTTAAAACCCATAAAACACAGAGACTCAAAAAGTAATTTACCCTTTTTTTTATTTAATTTTTTTGCTCAACAATTTGTTTAGTTTGTTTGAAGTTTTTTTTATTTTTTTAACAGTTTACATATTTTAATTGTTTGTTTATTTTGTCTAACTTTATATATTTTGTTTGTTTTATTATAGGTAATAACCAAACGGGTGACGGGTTTTGGTCCAAGGTTTTGGCAAAGTTCCTCGACCTTATGGACCAAGGCCCGTAACGTGATATAGACTCGGTGTCGTCAAAGTGGCGGAAATTGAACGCGTCCGTCAATAGGTTTTGCGAGGAATATAATAAAATATATACAAGTGGGCGTCATAGCGGCATGAGCGACGACGATGTTTTCAAACAAGCTTTGGAGAAGTATAAGGCGAACAATGGTAATACCAACTTTAGTCACGTTCGCGCGTGGGAAATTATGAAAATGGAACCGAAATGGTCGCCGATTCCCAACGAGGTGGAGATGGCGAAACGCCAAAAAAATCGGAAACGGGTTGTTTTAGCGCCGGTGGATCGGACGCGAGGTGTCACATAAACTTAAATGATGACGCCGACTTTGACGAAGAGGAGTACGCCGTACATGAAGCGGAGCGTCCACCGGGCCGAGACAAATCAAAGAAGGAGCGGGCCAAGGGGAAAGAAAAGGAAAAGGTGGACCCGAAGATGGAAGAGTTTATGGAAAACTTAAAAATGTACAACGAAGTCTCGGCCCAAAAGACAAAGGCGAAGGAGCGGGCTGTCGAAGAAAAAGCTCGTGTAGCGGAAGAAAAGTTACGCGAGAAGGTCCGATTGTCGAATGAGAAAATCAGAATTTCGGATGAAAAAATCCGGCTCAAGGAATGGGAAATGATAACGATGGATGTCGATCAGTATCCCGAGCCGAAACTTTTTATATATTAATGAAAATATTTTGTTAGTTTATTTTTTAAATGTTAAAAAAATAGAAGATTAAAAAATATATATAAAAATGGTGGGGATGACTATGACTAGGACCATCCTCCCATACCCTCTACTTTTGGGGGATGGACCATCCTTGGGAGGACTATGACGTGGCGCCTACGTGGCGAATGGTCCTCCAAGGATTGGATGTCACCATACCCTCTGGCCTAAGAAAAAAAAAGTATGGCTTTCAAAACCAACGGCTAGGATTTTTATGTTTTTTCTTTCTTTTTTTAATCAAGAGTAAATTACAAGTTTTGTCCTTTATGTATGTCCAAAATTGCAGGCGCTGCCCTTTGTCTTTAAAATTGACGAGTTTTGTCCTTAATGTTTGCAAATCTTGCACCTTATGTCCTTTAAGGCAAACCCAGTTAATTTTTTTTGTTAAATCTGATCTCCCAGGGGTATTTTAGTCTTTTTACCCTATTTACTTAATATTATCAAAAAATAAAACAAAATAATTTTATTATTATTATTATTATTATTAGAGTAAATAAAACAGATTGATAAAGAACAGAACCCTTCATCGCCACCTGCCACCACCACCACCATCCCGCATCGATTCTCTCTCTCTCTCTCCTTCACCCACCACCGCCTCCACCATCTGCAAACCACCCAAATCAGCAACAAACCACCCAAATCAGCAAATCAACAATAAAACGGCAACAAACCCAAATCAGCAACAAACCACCACCGTCTCCACCATCTGCAAACCCAAATCAGCAACAAACCACCACCGTCTCCACCATTTGCAAACCCAAATTAGCAACAAACCACCACCGTCTCCACCATCTGCAAACCACCCAAATCAACAGCAAACCACCCAAATCTGCAAATCAGCAATAAAACGACAACAAACCCAAATCAGCAACAAACCACCACCGTCTCCACCATCTGCAAACCCAAATCAGCAACAAACCACCACCGTCTCCACCATCTGCAAACCCAAATCAGCAACAAACCACCACCGTCTCCACCATCTGCAAACCCAAGAACAGAACCCTTCACCGCCACCTGCAAACCACCCAAATCAGTAATAAAACAGACTGACAACCATTCGCCACCTACGTGAACACAACCCTAAATCGAAACCCGCCACCTACGTGAACACAACCCTAAATCGAAACCACAAACAGTTTTCTTCCTCTTCGACTATAATATTGACAACAACAAGCAACAATAATCAAATCAAATCTTCTTCGTTTATCTCACTACTACAGCAACAACAATTAAGATCTGAAACGATTCATTGAAAGCGACGAATCTACAACTTAGATTCAGAAATAGCTACGAAGCAACTTTGATTCGGAAGACAACACACACGATTTCTCAGATCTGAAATTTTGATGATGTAACAAGTAACAAATCAGATCTGAAAGTTTCTTCTTTTTCAAAAAAGCTGCAACTGATCTAAACTTGAAGAAGATTCAAAAATTAAAATGCATCGAACTTAGATTTAGATCTGGAATGAATCCTAAGGTTTTTATATATATATTTTTTATTTTAAATATCTTTTTAATACTTACCCAATAGTCCCTAAAGATAAGTTCTTTTATACAATAGTCCCTATAATGGTGAAAAGACAAATGTACCCTCATGTGCCCTGCACATGCCTTCATTTAACCAAAAAATCTAACTGGGTTTGGCCTAAAGGACATAACGTGCAAGATTTGCAAACATTAAGGACAAAACTCGTCAATTTTAAAGACAAAGGGCAGCGCCTGCAATTTTGGACATACATAAAGGACAAAACTTGTAATTTACTCTTTAATCAATATTCATTTGATAAAAGATTCTTCAAGACTTCAACAATGTTCATTTTGGTAAGTATCTCTAAATATGTCTTTAATAATTGGAAATATGGATATTGGATTTAAATAATACTAACTTTTGTTATCTGATTGATAACATTTCCAATTTACGAATTGTACCACGCCACGTCACTCCTCTAATATTTTCAAACTAACTAAACCTTAACCTGCATAGTTTTTTTGCTTATGTGACACTTGTTTAGTGATGCGACATCTGACGTGTCCTTTTTGCTGACGTGGCACTTATTTAGTGATGTGGCACTTGTTTAGTGACATGGATGGAATCTGACGTCGGATAACTGAGTTAGGATTCAGTTAGTTTGAAAGTGTCAGAAAAAAATAAGTTAAAAGTCGGAAGTGACGTGGTACAATTCATAAGTTAGGATGCTATTGACCAAATGATGAAAGGTAGGATTATTTAAATCCAATAACTCTTAAAAATATAGAGAAAAACCCAAGTTCAAACATAAACCATTTCAAACATTAAGTTAAAAAACAGTTTAACTGATTGGATTAACAAAAGGGTAATGCTAAATGTACCCCCTTTTCTACTGAACATACCCCCTTCAACCTTCAAATTAATATAATTCAAACCCTTTTTTCTTTCATTTTTTATCTTTAATTATTATTATTACTAGTATTTGTTTTTAAAACATCATTTTATTTAAAAAGAAACCTTTTTTGATTATTTGAAAAATAATCATTTTCTTACGTTTTAAACTAAACCTAGTCATTTTAATTTTGTAGTGGGATTTTTTGTTCATAGCGGCTTGAAGTGGGTATTCAAATTCAGTTTGTATAAACAATAATACAAAAAAAATTTAAAAGAACCTTTAAAGCCAGCCAACTTAAATAACGTTTTATTTTCTTTTTACGTCTAATTACTTTTAATAAATAAAAGTTGTTAATTGTATTAAAAAAACATAATAAAATAATAATACTAATAAAAATAGAAATAAAAAGATGAGAAAACTAAATACGAAATAAATAAAAAATATATAATCAACTGTTTTTGTTTCACAAAAAAGTTTTGAAACTTTTTTATTGTATGAATAATATTTTTTTTATTAATTTTAATGACGTTTTATATAAACATAATAAAACACTAGTAAGAAAAAGTGTTTTCAAATTACAGAAATATAATAGTTTTCAAAAATAATATTTGAATTGTTTAGATGGGTGAAATTTAACAACTTTTAAACTATATTTTTAGAAAGGGGGTATGACTAGTAAAAAAAAGGGGTGCATTTAGACAATCCCTTAACAAAAACAAAAGACGGTTCAATCCTTTACAAGTAACATGCAAACTGAATCGCTTATGTGACGATTTCAACGTCTAGCTTTCAAAATAAGGTATGAATCGCACATTTGACACTTTTAGCTTCTCTATTTATTACCCGAAATTTAAGTTCGTAAAGCCATTTCCGACTTTTCCTACAATGGAGTTCAGTTTTGACTAATTTATTCCAAATAGGTGAGCTCTTAAATTCATTTTATTTAAGGTCAATAGGCCCCCCGATCACTGGTCCCGTGTTAGAGTGGACCATCACTTGTATGTCTTCTCCGGTCATTTTCTGCATTAAAAAGCATTGCTATGGCATTATCTGTCATTGTTTTTTTGTCATCATCAAAATCCAAAAAATTATTTAAGATAATAATGAGTTTGTTTGCCATAATCTAACCATTATTAATTAAGATTTTGTATTCTAACTTTTAGTACAAATGGTAAAAGTCATCGCGTGTTAAACGTGAAATAAGATTTTGGATAAACTGTCTTGTACATCAATATGTAGAAAGCCACAAAGTTAGAATACAAAATCTTAGTAATGCTAAAATTCATTCTAACTTAAATTCATTTTATACAAAATCTAACCCAATTAGCTGACGTCGGCTGTCACGTCATCAAAAAGCCACGCCAGCTGCCATGTTGGATGTCTTGTTATCAAAAAGTGCTATGTCAAATGTTACATCAGCAAAAAGTGTCATGTCAGATGCCACATCAGCAATAAACCAACTGAATTAGGGTTCAGTTAGTCTATGAGTGTCAGAAGAAAATAAGTTTAAAGTGGAGAGTGGCGTGATATAATTCGTAAGTTGAAAATGTTATCGACCAAATGATCAATGTTTAGGTTATTTAAATTCAATATCCTTATTTTTTATTAGTAGAGAATCGTTAAAATTGAAAAAGATAAAAAGAATAATACTTGAAAAAACTTCAATAAAAGAGCTTTTTGGTGGACTTTATATTTTAAAGTTTAAACTAGGAGTGATAAAAGGCTAAAAAACCTAAAAGCCAAAAGTTTTAGAAAGTATTTAAAAACGACCATTCAAGTGGTCTCTTTGCAATTACAGCTATAGCACAAAATCAAGTTATGTATTTTTACTCAATTTCTTTTCAAGACTTTACAAATTAATGTTTTGATGACATATGCTTACAAGCTACAAAAAAACTCATTAATATCTCCATATATAAGTTAGTTATGATTATGATAATAATGTATGTCAAATGACAAATATATTAAAACACATTGATTTTGACTGAACAAACTAATAGTGTTTTTAAAAAAAATACAAGTGCGGCTTTGACATTGAATTTTAACGTGTGTCTTAATTATAATGAAAATGATGTTTTAAAACTTGAGATTCATAAATTGTTCGAGTTTTAAAATAAAACAGCTGTTACTAAAAATTGTATTTAATATTTATTTAGATTTTTTTCTGAACGGCAATAATTTAATATTTATTTAGATAATTAATACCCATTGACGGCATTGACCATTGTAGGGGCCGTTTAAAAAAAAAACCACGGTAGGCTCAAACCAGTCAAAATGAATAATAAATATGCTTTCAAAGAACAAGCCTAAAAAAAATAACGGTCAACCAAAGCCCGACGACTACCTGGGTAAACCTAATAGCAAAAGGTCACCCATGACTCTGAATACAGACGACGCTGATGACATGTCCCACCATCATTCTAGAAGAAACCAACCGCTAGAAGACACATTATAATAAAACCACTGGCTCAACCTAGAACAGTACCCATGACCTCTACTTTGGAAAGTCATGGGGCTGCCAATGCTCCAGAAGTTCACTAGCAAGCCTCAAATTACTAACCGCAAAGTACTGATTTTACATGAAGATGCTTGATTACTTTCTTGATTTAACACTAAATTCATAAATCTTAAAATTATATTTCTTAAGTCACGTTTGGACTATAACACCTTATACAAACAAATTATATCGATAGATCCGATGCCATTCGATATAAAAAGATAAATAAACATGTGAGATGATATTAAAAATTGTCAATTTTCACATTCGTATTTACATATAACAACATGTTTGGATCGAGCGATATGAATAACTATACAAATTGTAAACCCAAGGGAAGCTTGATGGTAGAACAATCGAGCTGGTACTCCATGAAACCATCAAAATTCATGAGATGGATCATTTCGCTCTATGTTATCGGCAATTTAACACATTGTTCTTGATCATCTGATTTTTAGTATGGTAAGATTGAGAAAATGTGATTTTTAGTACCGTAAGATTGAGAAAAGCTATGGAGTACTTCAATGGCGGAGCTAACCAAAAAATTTAGGGGTATCCTAATTTTTTTTGGATTAGGGGTATCTTTTGTATAAAAAGATAAAAATTTTACATTACGTAGACGGAATTGAAGAATATTTTTACACTACGAATACGGAATTGAGGCCACTGGAGTACTTATGAGTTCGATTCCCACAATGGGGTTTTTCCTAGATTCATTGGGTTTCCTCTTGAATTATAGGCATTATTGTCTATTGGAGATTGATATGATCGGATGGTTCTGCTGATAACACGATAATACTGGCAGTGGTCTTTCGGTGATTCAAATTTGTTGTCCAACGTTATAAATAGTATTAAATTAAACACCGCTTATGAGTTGGCAGATACCAAACCCTCAAGATATGGAAAAGAATAGTAGTTTAGTGTGAAGTCGTGAAATGTGTCAATGATGTGACACAAATGTTTCTGTAATCAAAATTCACTAGTGAATAGTGATACTAACTTATGCCGAGTAAGTGATTTTGTTATATAAGCAAACTTGAGGAAAGCAACAATGCGTTGATTTTAAAATGGTTATGACGTTATCAATAACAACCCTTCTAAAAATATTTTGGACACCTCTAAATGTTTCTAAATATACCCCGTTCACGAGAAACGGACCCGAAATAACCCTATACTTAGAAAAATCAACAAAAACAAATTTTGGGAGTCGCTCGTGGGGCGCGACCCCCTTAACCACCTTGGTCGCGGGCCGCGACTGGCCTTGTTTGTCGGTCAAGTAACACCGCCACGTGGCAGGTGACTCGACAAGGCTATACCCTGACTCAGCAAAGCTATAATCGACACGCACTCTCTCACGGGCCGCGAGAGAGTTAGTCTTGGTCTTCGCGGGGCGCGAGCCGCCCTAGTCCAGCCTATAAATAGTAGTCGATCAGGCCATTTGCAAACCGTTCAAAATCAAAATCTCTCTCAAATATTTTGTAGGTTATTACTATACCCGGGCATTATACCCACTTTAGAAGCGAAGCTTTGCCTCGTTGTAAGTACTATAACCCTGCTATTACCCTGCACGATTGATTTAGGATTCCGTAATGCATGTCGGCTCTGCCCGACTTAGTCATTGGAATTCTGTCTCGTGTGTACACCCGATCGATCTAGGATTCCGTAATGCATGTCGGCTCTGCCCGACTCAGTCATTGGATTCTGTCTCGAGTTGTGCGGTTAAATTGAATTGGGTTATTTTACTAACACTTGTGCATTATTTTACTTAATAAATAATAACCAGGAGATTCTCATGAAGCTTTAGTATTATCTAAATTTGCAATGTGAGTACATATGTTTTTTGACACCTTTTTATATAAAATGTTTTACCAAAACCTAAAATGTTTTTAACTTACACTTAAGAGTAATTGAGTATTTGTGATTCTACAATTACTGCCGGTATGTTGGGGTTTTGTATACAAAATGTGGAAAAACGTTATCATTGGACAAAGAGTTAGCCAATGGTTAATATGACCCACAAGTCAGGGTTTGACAGTACTGACTGAGTAATTGATTAGATATAAACAAGTGTAATTGCGGGTTGCCATCAATTCTGTAAAAGTGATAAAATTGTTTTGATTAAACTGGGATGCACTCACCAGTATTTCTTGCTGACAAAATGTTTTAAAACGCGTTTCAGGTAACATAATGTGAAAGCCAAATAGAAGTCAGCTGGAGAGCACTGAAGACTTGGAAAATTAGCTATAAAAGTTACCTAAATAAACAAGACATTTTGTTTTCAAATAATTAGGGTTTACCCCTACCAATGTATTATCTGTTGTAAATGATAATTAGAGACAAAAGATAATCGTAAGGAACTGAACTTTATTGATTTTATTTCTTGCATACAAAACAGAAAACCAAGCCTTTATTTATAGGCTTTACAAGAACGAATAAAAAGGAAATACTTTGATAAATATGGAGATGATCTTGAGGAATCCATAATTTTCTCTATATTATTTGTTGGTGCACTTGTGTCTGTACTTTGTCTGTATTTCGTCATGATACAAAACGATGTCTTGTGTTAGTCTGAGTTACGTCTCAGGTTTGTTTTTTATGTGCGTTCGATATAAGTTTGACCAAGTCAACCATCCTCCTGGTTTGAATTGACCAAACAGTTAGCACATTGTTGAAAGATGTTTGAGTCGAAGGATATGTCATCGAAGGATTTCTTATATCCTTCGATGATGATGAGCTCGAAAGATAGCATTCGATAGATGGACCTCGAAGGATATCATCCTTCGAGGTGCATGTAGATCCTTCGAGCTGTTTCAGATCGACAGATGATCTTTCGATCAGTCTGTCTGATCCTTCGACCAGACGATCTGTATCGGGTATAAATACCCGGGTGTTGTGTTCACTTCAAAAAGTAGAAGACAGAGAGAGACAAGTGAGAGCACACACTTTGAGAGTTTATAGAATACTTCTGTAAACATTGAGCTTGTAACCGGACCCTTCATTCGTATTAATACAAGTGGTGTTAATCGGTGAATGTTGTGTGTTGTGTTTTGTCGTCTTCTATCTCGGTTTGCATGCTAGCTTGGATTCCGCACTCGCTAGTGTGTTTGATATAACAAGGATAAGGTTTAATCTCAACCTCCGAGAGGGACCTACAAGTGGTATCAGAGCCTTGGCTCTTCTCCTTGTTAAAACCGAGTGTTTTCGGGTGTTTTCCGGGTGTTTGAAGTTTATATTTTTCTGGAAAAACTTGTTAAAATCGGGTGTAAGCTTGTATTTTTGCTTGGTGTTTTGTTGAAAACCTTGTTGTTCATCATGTTCTCATGTTAGTTTTTGGTTTTCATTAAACATTTTTGTGTTTGGAAGTTTAAATTTCACCGAAAATTTATAAGTGTTCTTGTTATTTTCATAGTGTTCTTGATAAACTACACTTTTGATCTTAAAAATTTTAATTTACAAAGTGTTTGTTTGTGTTGGAAGTTGTTTTCTGATTAAAATATTGGGATCCTTACCTGGTTGGTGAAAGCCTGCATATTCAGACCTGAAAGATATGGTCTGAACATACTTTCTGCCGAAAGTTCTCACCAACCCGTCAACTTTTCACCAACCTGTCACATTTGTCAACCGTGTCAGTAAGATCGAAGGATATCCTTCGAAGTCGAAAGATCATCTTTCGACCAAAGGAGGTTCGATAGATAGTCATCCTTCGAGCATCCTTCGAAGTCTGAGACTTATCTTTCGTTCCAAGGAATATTTTCGAAAGATACATCTTTCGATCTACTGCTCTTCTCGAAAGACAAGGATCCTTCGATTGGGGAGTCTTTCGAAGTCATTGTTCGACACTCAACAGTGTTCATCTTTCGGTCTACAGTTCTTTTTCGAAAGATAAGGATCCTTCGTTTGAAGAATCTTTCGAAAACATTGTTCGAAATTCAACAGAGATCTTTCGAACCCTGTTGATCCTTCGAACAGGTGTTGATCTTTCGATCCTTGTCTGTTTAAGTTTAACAGGTTGTGCTTTTCAGGTCTTTCGATTTTTGATCCTTCGGCTGGTTGTTGTCCTTCGAGATTTTAACATAGTTTGTGAAAATTAAATTTTTAAAAGGAGAAAACTTATTTTTCAATTTTTAAATCAATTTTCACTTAATATATTAATTTTCATAAAATGGGAACAAACGGTCAGTGGGATCCAACCGCGTGGACTCAAATAACTTCGATTCCACAATCATCAGCTATGCAATCTACACAATCTACGTCAGATTTCGACAAAACTGCATGGATGCGAGCTATTGCCCCACCTCAAGCTGCAATGATAACTGCAAATCAATGGGCTTTGGTCACAAATCAAAGCAACAGCATTCAATCTATGATGCAGAACGACAGTGAAACTGGTACAAGCACAAAACCGCCAAAGTTAAATCACATCAATGATTGGGGATGGTGGAAAGAAAGGCTGAAAACTTATGTTCAGGGACAAGGTCAAGATCTATGGATGTGCTTCTTCACAGCTTTTGAAAATGAGTTGGAAGTTGCAGGATCTAATCCACAAACTTACAGCACTTCGTCCGAAGAAGATAAGAAGAAGTTTGAGTTAGAAAAGAAAGCATTCATGATTCTCACACAAGCTCTTAACAAAGACATTTATCACCAGTTTGTTTACTGCACGACTACTAAAAGCTTGTGGGATATGCTCACATTACGTTGTGAAGGAAATGCTCAATCTAGAAAGATCAAGCAAGAATTACTGAAGAAAGAGTTTGAAGGATTCACGTGTTTGGAGAATGAGACTTTGGCAGAGTTATCTACAAGGTTCCATCACTTGTTGAGCGAGATGTTTGCTTTTAAAGTCACTGCCACTCCACAAGAATTGGTGAAGAGATTTGCTGATAGCTTACCAGCAAAGTGGAGCAGTTATCTTGAAATTCTCAAAGAAAATGGTGTTCTAGACACAATCACCGTTTATGAATTAATTCAAAGATTGGAGAATAAGGATGTAGAAGAAAAGCTTAAAGCAAAAAGAACACAAACTCCTCAAAATCCAGAAATGTACCTTGGGATTGCAGGAGGTATCTGTGGAGAAAAACCAGCTTCTCAACACGCGAAGCTTCAGACAGCTTTCATCTCAAGCACCGGACCTTCCACAACAGATCAGTTTGATCCTTCAGCATACACGATGATGTATTCAAGACCAGATGTGCAACCGAAAGCTCAGCAGCAACAACCGCAACAGCAAGGGTTTTATGGAAGCTCTTCAAACTTTCAAACCACTTCCAATCCTAACACAGTCAGATTAGACACTTCCAACTTTTCCAAAGTCAGTGTCGAAGTAGCCAAGGAGCATATGGAGATGTTGAATACCTTGGTTAGTGCTTATAGTGGATTGATCGCAGGTCAGATTGGGAATATCAATCTAACCAATGAAGATTATCAGCAAGTGGATAAAGAAGAGTTTGAAATGATGGATATCAAATGGGCTCTTGCTAGTGCAATTCGAAGAGCAAATGAGTTTATGGAAAGGACGGGGAGAACCAACTTGGAAAACAAGAAAGACACCAAGTATGGGTTCGACAAGCAAGCTGTCAAGTGCTTTAACTGTGGCGAACGGGGTCATTTCAAAAGGGAATGCACAAGACCAGCTCAGCATGGAAATCAAAATCCGTTCAGAAATCAAGGCAACCAGCAGAACCAGAACGGGAACAATGTTCGTACGTTGATACCTGTCAACAACCAAGGCCAAGCAGGGTCATCAAATGCCAACCGGGGGCTGGTGGTTCAAATAGATGAGGGTTGTGATTGGTCGCTTCAGCTTGGAGAAGGAGGAAATGGTGGAACAGCATGTTTTGCTGAAGTCGTAAAGGATTTAAAGCACGCCAGTGGTGGAGAATCTTCCACCAATGGTGTTGAATCTTCTGAAGATGAAGAAAGTTCTGGTTATAGTGGAAGCTCAGATGAAGAATCCTCCACTTCAGGAAATGATCATGTGGATGAGACATCAAGTGCGTCAGTCGATGCAGATATTGATGAGCTTTTGGAAGAAGCTGCAGCAGGAACTGAAAGAAGATCTAATTTGATGGATCAAGCTGCTTACTCTTCGTCTTCTCTCCATTCAGCCTTTATGGCTAATGTCGACAGTTCATCAGGTCAGGTATGTGTCGATGAACCCACTGTAGTTAGCTGTGAAAAGTGTGATAGTTTAAATATTAAATATGCAGAAAAGGAAAGTCAGGTTGAAATCACACTCAAACACAATCAACAATTGATTGTAGATCTTGCTAAAGCAACTGAAGCTAACGTATTTTTAACCAGAAATGAAAAGGAATTTAAAACAACAATTGCGTCATTAAGACATGATGTTTCAGAATTACAAAAAGCTGTTTTGCGAAAACAACATGCTAACAATGATCTTATAGACACAATTGAAAAGCAGATGGTAGAGTTGGCAACCGCTCGATGTGAATGTGAAACAATCAAGCAGAAATTGGAAAGTTATTCCAATTCCCGCTATGTATTGGATCACATTATTGATGTTCAAAAGAAAAAGGGGGATAAGAAGTGTATGGGATTCAAATCATGTCCTCCCCCAATGAATCACAATTACTCCAAATTGCCTGATGACGAGGATATGCCCCGTTTTGAACCTACTGTGCCACTCGGTCTAGATGACTTTGCAGCAGGCCTCGGGTTCACAACTGGTACATCATCCTCGGGTCAATCAGAATCTGAGAAAAGTGTGACAGATTCATCGTGTGCTAAGGAACAGAGTCCTCCCGTTGTTGAGGATACTGATTCTTCGGATGATGAATCTGATGAAATTGTGAACCAACAGTCTAACTCGGTTACAACAGATGTTCCAATCGAGAATCACATTCTGTGTGATCCACCAGTGAAACCGAGTAAGACTGAAATGTCAAAAGAAATGGAGTCGATTGTATCAAGTTTTGAAGGGAGTAACTTGGTGTACACGCTCAAAGGAGATAGCAAAATCTACTCTAACAAAGATTTTCCAATTAAAAATGTAAATCAAGAGTTAATTGAGCAAATTTTTGAAGGATGCACTGATAAGTTTTTGGGGAACAAAAGTGGCAAAGTTACCGTCACTCAATGTGATCCAATTCCGTGTGAACAAATTAGAAAACAATACGGAAACCAAAAACTACAAGTTGAGCGAAGACAACAAGTCAATTCTGGAAAAGGTAAGGTACAGGGAAAGAAGGCTCAGAACAAGAATGTTCAAGCACCTAAGGTTCAACAACAATGGGTGCAAAACAAAAGAGCTCCTGTTAAGAAAAGAGAACCGAAAGTGAACTTTGTTGGATCCACGGGTTCAGATAAACTTGAAACATTTCAGGATAAATCTAACATTGATTTTGTAAAACAAGTTAGAATTTTAAAACGAAATGATCAGAATAACTACACCCAACACACCAACGGAGGTGATTTAGGTCCAAGCACGTCTAGATCACAAAGTTCATTGTCTGGTTCTCCGTCTGATCGTCAACATGTTTCTCCGAGGTTTGTAGAGCGGAGAATGTGTTTTGAGTGTGGCACAATTGGGCATATTGTAAGATACTGCCCATACCTGCAAAAGTTGAAGGCAAAAACAAGTGCTCCCCAAGAAACCAATTACCAAAAACGATCATTTTCCCCGAAACAAGACCCACGTGTCTTGAAAGAAAGGGAAAAGAAGTTAAAACAAAAGAATCAAAAGGTAATTGAAAAGGCCTTAAAATCAGAGGTCAAAGAAGAAATACCTGTTCAAGCAAAACCAAAAACTGTAAAACCAGTAAATGCTAAAACAATTAATACAAATACTGGTAAAGGACAAACAGCTTGGAAACAAAAACAGGTAATTCAGTCAGGGGGAGCACCACAGGTTCTTTTTCCTAATCATCAAGTGATTGAAATCACTTTTCTTGATGATCAAGGACGACCCAAGTCCACAAAGGCTTGGGTCCCTCTCTCCAACTAATTTTTGAGTGAGTGTGTAGGATATTCCAGGAGGAACTTTCGATAGTCGTAAGATTGTTGATAGTGGAGCATCCTTACACAAAATAGGCAACAGAAGAAATTGTTGCCTTTGATGGAGAGAAAGGAAAAAGATAAGAAGTCACACATTCCGATGAAGGAATGATGGTGAAAGAATGTGGTTGAATGAGATTGGAAGCTTCGACAGATTGAAAATCATTCCAAAGTTTGATTGTTCAAGGCTTTAATCGGGTCCCCGGGATAGATTCACGTAAAATGTACGCTCCTGCAGCACGTCTGAAGTTCAAACTCAACAAAATGAACGTGCAGTGTACATTTCTTGGCGGTGTGATTGAAGAAAATGTGTTGGTTGTACTAACCAACCGGGTGTGCGGATGCCTTGGTTTGGATTGAACAACCGCATACTACTTCTGAAAGAGAAAGACAAAGACCTTCGCTGGTGAAATGTGGAAGACCAGCCGGACCCGGAGGTTTATGATCTTGTTGCTGTAAAGAGATTTCTCAGAAAAATGAAGTGGCTGCAAAATCGACCTTGAAATCCACACCGGGTGGATATCCAGTTTGGGAGAGCACTCAGATTCCTTGCAATGCACGAAGCAGTTGCAGGATACGGTTTTAAATTTCTAATCTCTCCTATACTTGTCGATATTTAAGCTGCTTTTAGAATTATAATCTCGTACAGCACTCTTTGGCCAGACAATGCTGTCATGGTCTGCAACGCACACCGACATGCCAACTGATTTTTCCAAAATTCGATAAATCTTTTCTGATTTAAAATTAATTTTGGTAAACGGCATTGAGGTAAAACATGAGTTTACCAACATCGGAAAATCATTTTTGTAAATATCTTTGTGTTTTTCATTTTATCTTAGTTTGTTGATTTTAGGGGGAGTAAATCCAACTTTGAAAAATCCAAAAACATTAAAAAATTTCAAAAACACAAAAACAATAGAAAAACCAAAAATGAGTTTCTTGGCGAGCAAAAGAGAAAATGATAGTACATCAGTGGTCTGTCCAAACCTCTTTAAACCTTAAATGCAAAACGATAAGCAGCTCTATATAAGATGTATCGGTAGGCTCACAATCATTTTAAAGTGTGCAGGGTGATACAAACTTAAATCTGACTGAAGACTGGGTGGGAACCATTCATTGGCATATGGTCTTGGTACCGAAATTTCGTTTGAGAGATTGCCGAGGTTCTGAAATATTCGGTCTTTATGCTGCTTATCATCTGGGTATCATGGTTGTTTCTATAAAAGACCAAGTCTAGATCTTCCATGATACCATACATACGTGTACATATCTCATACTGCATTCGACCTCAATAAGTGATCAACAATCACATGTCCAAATCAATAAGTGATAAATTATCACATTCATCCGGGAGTCAAGTTCGTCTCTCTGCCGTACGAAAGTACTGACCTGTTCACGGACTTGCTCCTGTGCCCTCATGCATCTGAAACTCAAGTTCCTCATAAATAAGTGATTCTATCACATAGGGCTTGTTTTCAATCAAAATAAGTGAGAATCTCACATCATATACGGTCAAACAGATGATAATCGGTATACTCACCGGTAAGATGAATCCTCGTGCATACCTTGATACGGGAATGTGTCGTGATGTGGATGAACACCGGTCGGTAAGTATAAATTATACCTTAACGTATCCCCTCGCCATGATTACAAATGATAAGTTGAGCTTATGTGGACAACAATACCGATAATCGTTATAGGATGCTTATCTTAATGTTAACTAAAAGAACAACAAGAGCGTTTTGGCATGACCGTACACTGATATGATTCTCTTACCCTCGAAACTCGCAAAAAGAATGTCTGTAAATATTTATTTAATGTTTCCTGTTTATGCATCTTTGTATATTTTTATTTATTGCTTTCCATCTTTACATTTGAAAAATGAAAATTTCAAAAAGATTTTAGGTGTGTTTTAATATAAACTTTATAAAATCCAAAAAGATTTTGCTTCTAGTTTATTTTTGATTGTCTGATGTTGGAACTCGAGTCTATCCTACCCAAAATCCTGATTATGAGCCGGAAATCAACTGCATCTTCATAAATGGTCGAAGTTAACACATTTTGAAAGTTAAAGGATTAAATTGTACATTTTCTAAACTTTCAAACTGTTGTCGGACGGTGTATGATTGAACAATGGTCACATGTGTGTCGTTTGCTTATGCTATTCCAAGCAGTTGTTCTCATTACGCGTTTAGATTTCTTGCATGTGCAGATTCTAAAGGCTAGGAGAACATGGTCGATGACAAGCTTCGGAATGAAGACACGACGTGAAGGCACTCAAATGATGAAGATGATCGAGTTGCCGCTGGCCATCATCAACACCACAAGGATCTCACTTCATAAAGATCAAGTATTTCACGAGCATAACTCAAGGGGGAGCTTATGTTAAGGGGGAGTTTGTCAACACACTTCCTACATGAAACGGGGAGTTTGTTGGTACACTTTCTGCTTTCAAGACGTGAAGACTTTAAAGATCCTCCGACATTGAAGACGTGAAAAGACGTCAAAGACTTGAAGACACGAGGACCTACAAGAATGAAAATCGAGACAAAGCTACAGCCAAGGGGGAGTTTGTTGGTGCACTTGTGTCTGTACTTTGTCTGTATTTCGTCATGATACAAAACGATGTCTTGTGTTAGTCTGAGTTACGTCTCAGGTTTGTTTTTTATGTGCGTTCGATGTAAGTTTGACCAAGTCAACCATCCTCCTGGTTTGAATTGACCAAACAGTTAGCACATTGTTGAAAGATGTTTGAGTCGAAGGATATGTCATCGAAGGATTTCTTATATCCTTCGATGATGATGAGCTCGAAAGATAGCATTCGATAGATGGACCTCGAAGGATATCATCCTTCGAGGTGCATGTAGATCCTTCGAGCTGTTTCAGATCGACAGATGATCTTTCGATCAGTCTGTCTGATCCTTCGACCAGACGATCTGTATCGGGTATAAATACCCGGGTGTTGTGTTCACTTCAAAAAGTAGAAGACAGAGAGAGACAAGTGAGAGCACACACTTTGAGAGTTTATAGAATACTTCTGTAAACATTGAGCTTGTAACCGGACCCTTCATTCGTATTAATACAAGTGGTGTTAATCGGTGAATGTTGTGTGTTGTGTTTTGTCGTCTTCTATCTCGGTTTGCATGCTAGCTTGGATTCCGCACTCGCTAGTGTGTTTGATATAACAAGGATAAGGTTTAATCTCAACCTCCGAGAGGGACCTACATTATTTTTTCCTTTTCTAACACTCCCCCTCAAGTTGAATTGTGGGATATCCACGATTCAACTTGAATTGGTTTTGATTTTGGGTTGTTTGGTTTTTGGTTTGGCTACCGTCTTCTTGACATGGTAGTTTAAGCTATTGAGTTACCGCCTTTAGAGATGGTAACCTTTGGTTTGACTTGAGTTACCGTCTTTCGACATGTTAACTTTTGGTTTGATTGAGGCCACCACCTTCTTGACATGGCAACCTATTTTGGGTTTTGGTTTCCCCTCAAGTTGAAAAAAATCAACTTGGCCATTTGGGTCTTGGCATTGGTTTTGATTTGGGTTTGGTTTTTTTTTGGGGGTTTTGATTTCTGGGTTTGATTTTTGAGCTTTGATTTTTTGAGCTATCATTTTTGAGATTTGATTTTTTTTTAGCTTTGTTTTTTTAGCTTTGATTTTTTGAGCGGAAAAGTTGATACTTGTTTTTTTTTAATATTTTCTTTTATTTAAAAAAGGAACCCTTCGCCTTTTTAACTTCTTTATTGTCTTCACTCCAACTTTTGCTTCATCAGGGAAGAAGACATAGATCTGTTCAGAGCTATCATTCTTCATAGATTTACCAATAACCAGATCCTCACGCTTCATATGCTCCCCATACTTGGAAACAATCTGCCTTCTATCCATCTCGAGCTCAAAATCTCCAACCAAATAATTCATGTCCTTCAACATCTCCATAACCGTTTTGCATATTCTGAACAACCTCTTGATTTCTTCTTCCGACAACAAAGTCGACATCGTTCATTTCTTCTATGGAAGTGAATTAGGGTTTATTAGCGGCGGAGAGAGAAATCGGCGACAGGGGGAAGATGGTTGTGTGATTGCTGAGAAAAATAGAGAACCTTTATTGTTCTTCGTGGGTTGAAAGGTTCGTTAGTTGAAAGGTTCGTTGGGGAACTGTTTGACGAAGACAGTGTGACAACCGTCACTTTTCCGTACATTCCGTACACTAGATGAACAGTAATTTGTGCTTAAATGACTGTGCATAATCTGGTTTACCAGACAAATAAATTTCTGAATTCCATACAAGTGAATTCATGCATGATATATGCTACAAGAATTACGTTATGAGAGCGTTGCGTCAGAAATATTAGTGAACTCACCGCTAAGACACATCGTGTCAACAGAACTGCAGAAAGCAGTCAGACATTAGAATTGAGGCCTAGGTGTAGGTCCGACGACAAAAGTACATTAAAACCCAAGAGTACATGTAAGGGTTTAATTTATAGACATTGCGAAAGCAAAAATAAGCACTAAAAAGCACCCGAAACGCACTTTAAGTGCAGAATTCTAATAAATTCAGCTCAAATCAGCATTTAAACATATGAATATTATGCAGAAATTTCGTTTTATCATCCAGAATATTTCCCCAAGTGTCGGGAACCGAAAGTGTTACAAAAGGGCACTTAAAAGACACTAAAAGGTGCAATTTAGCACTTTAACGAATCGGTATGTAACCGAACAACCGGATATTACCCGGAACACCAAAAATATTGCTAGAAGCAATGTTTTTATTTTTCTAAGCTAATTAGGGTACCCGAATACCCTAACACCCGTCACAAGAAACTACATTCTAACATCTAGTCTTAAACTCTAATTAACTAACTAATGTCTAACCATTTAGTTAGAAACCAACCAAGAGACCCCCCCCCCCCTAACGAAATCGGTTCCCCAAGGGGACAAACACTTACAACTTTTGATTATAATAATCCCTATGTTTGAAATCTAGAGGGCATAGTTTCCATTGGATAATCTTGCTTGATGGTTTATATATATAACTCATGGTTCATAAACACTTAACCACCAACACCTAGAAAAATTACCCTCTCTCTCTCCCCTCTCCTTGACCTTCGGCCGAGATCCAAGGCACCTCCACCACTTTTTGATTTTGATCAAGCCATTCCAAGCATACACACGTGTTAAGGACCTCCTACAAAGGAGCTCGGTGCATTCGGAACGCGAAGGACCTCACCTCATTGCTTTTATCCACTCATTCTTCGGCTAGATTCTTCCCTAGCCTCGAGCTAGTAGTAAGTTGCTTGAAACACACTCTCGATCTATTTTAAAGTGGTTAAAATAAGATATGACGGTTAAAACTCGTGAACTTGCAAGATGGAGTGTTAAAAGTCTACTAAAATGTTAAAAATGATGGATAAAAGCTATAAAGTTGTGTAAAACTTGTAAGACTTGTTTTGTTGTGATTATTTAGTGTTGATCTATGATTGTGATAGCTCGGATCATCATCTAACCCGGATTAGTCATGGTCAAGGATCATGGCATAGAGTTTGTTTAAGTGTACAAAGGGGTTAAATGATGAACACTACTACACATTAAGCATGAACTTGTGTAAAATCAATATTTCTTATGAAATAGAGTTGTAAACTAGTAGATCTACGGATCTACAAGCGGTATTTTCAAAGGACCAAGTGTCAAGGAAATCTTATTTTCTAAAACCGGATTTTACTTGAACAAGAGTGATTTTTGTAAACACACAAGTGTGTAGACACTTGTGTAACACAAAGTTTTGACAAAAGAACTATTTTTTGTAAATACTGACAAGAAGTTGTAAAGATGTAACTTCTTTAAAAACGAGACTTTCAAGTAACCGAATTGATCTATACAAAGATCCACTAAAAATGATGGAAAGATACTACATATTTTGGAAAACCACAAGTTCATGTATTTCTGCGATTATATCTATTTTAACTAGTTGAATATTGTTTATTGCTGATTGAGGAAATTGTTGATTTGGATTTTAAAAGAAAATGATACGCTAGTAAGCGTGGCCACCTCCAGTTACAGAGGAAACTCTGGCGAAATTTTTCCAGAAAATAGCACTTAGAATATTTTTGGTGACAAGCGTTATGAATGCATTTTTGACTTGTTTTCCAAACAAACTTCGCCATGATTTTTATTACAGAATTACCAAATACCGGAGGTGGATTTTCATAAGTAAAACTTGTTAAATATATATTTAGAATATATATTTATCGCTTGTGTGATTATGTGATTATTTTGTGAAATAGGTATATATTATTTTTTTTAGAGTAAAAATAATATGACTTAGAGATACTCGTAACGAGTAAGAATACAAAAATTCACATACAACATACAAGATACATAATTCGGGTGCAAAGTGCAAAACACGAGATACTTATATTAATTTTAGAGAAAATAATATAAGTAAGATACGTAGTTAAAAATATAGAATATTTTTAACACAAGAATACGTACACAAGAGATAGTGACTGTACTTGTGCGATACAAGTCTAGTGACTAACGTTAAGAAAACACGTATAGGTCACGACGTTAGATAAGCAAATCCGGTGAAGTTTACGACGCAGGAACGCAAAGTTGTGAGTTCATGCTCCCCCCTTTTCTCTAACTGTTTTTGGTTTTATAACTCTCGGGGGTGAAATACATGTTACAAATATTATAATTTTTACAAAGGGTAAAAATACAAGAAGCACTCTTGGTGAGAACGAGAACCGAGTGCAATATGATTTGAGAATACGAGAAGCACTCGTGGTGAGTGCAATATGATGAGCTTTAAGAAAAGCCTAGAAAATACTAGATCATGTGAGCATAGACTAATACAAAAGATGCCATAAAGTCTTGGTGAATACTAGTACCAAGCCATTAAAAACATTCATTAATTAGGGACGAGGGTTAGATCTAACGGGTACGGCCAAGCCCCACTCATGGTCCTTATGTGACCACTTGAGTGCTTCGGTGTCCCAGTCGAGGGAAATCGACGCAGTCGAGGTTAATCGACACAGTCGAGGGTAATCGACACAGTCAAGGGAAATCGACACAGTCGAGGTTAATCGACACAGTCGAGGGAAATCGACATAGTTAGAGGAAGAATATACTAATGCTTCCTATGTCCTCACATGCCTTAAAGGAGAAAATACTAATGCTCCCTATGTCCTCACATGCCTTGAGGGAGAATATACTAATGATCCCTATGTCCTCACGTGCCTTAATGTCCTTGTATAAACAATCATTTAAAACGTGGGGTACACAAGAAAACTTGAATGATACTTGAGTACGTGGGGTACTCAAGAAAACGGGAATTATACTTGAGTACGTGGGGTACTCAAGAAAGACTTGAATTATACATGACACATACTATGTTTTCATACAAAGTATAAAAACGTGAAATACAAAAACGCATGAACTCGCTCAACTTTATGTTGATGTTTTCCAGAATTACATGTATTTTAGGTGACAGGATGGATCTTGGGCGCAAGTGTCATAGCTAGAAATAGACTACAAGTTTAGATGTCATCCACTTTTGTTGAATTGTAACCTTGTCAAAGGTCGTGTTTTGAAAACTTAAATAACAAGTGTTTGTAATACTCAAATTTTCATAAATGGATGAACATCGTTTTGATCATGTAGTTGTTTATTACGATTGAATGCAATGATAACAAGCTAGTCACACATCATACGCTTCTGCAAAAGACCGGGTGTGACAGTTTGGTATCAGAGCTACGATTGTAGTGAACTAGGATTCCTTCTCGAGTCTAGACTACAATCACTAGAGTTCTCTCACGAAAACATTTTTCAAAAAGGTTTTCATTGCATTCACAAAAGCGCCAAGATCCACGAGTCAGACACCTTACAAAGAAAATACAAGGCAAGGACATTAGTGAGGAATACCTTTAGAATAAGGTGCCAACCAAAGCATAGTCTACACGAGTTAGACTAGCCAAAAACAAAATGACCCCCAAAAACGAGAGTTATACGTGATATAATGCATTAAAATGCTTGATTATGCTAAGTAGCATCTATGTTATTGATATACATACATACAAATAAGTGTACGGAATGATTATTGACGTGAATAAGTTACTTTCGACTCCGACTCCTATTACTATACGTAACTCGCACGATGAAGCTACCGACCTCGCGTCCTTTGCAAAGCTCATGGCTGGGAGTGATTACCAAACAAGATGCTGAGCTTGCTTCCGTATGAGATGGCTGTTCTTCCCTCCCGATCGTGAAGATGCCTAACTACGATGAAGATGACGAGGCAGAGGCGGCAACCTTGAACAAATTCTCAATCAACAGGACGAGATCCCTGCGGCTTATGTGAAGCAAGATTGACAACATACTTGACCAGAAAAGGAAGATGAAGTATTCGTCTCGAAGGTGCCCCTCCAACTACTAGGAATTCTCTCTATTCCTATTCCATCTAATCATCTTGCCTATTCGCGCGTAACAACAACGAGTGTTAGCGCGTGGACCACTGCAATGGTCCTTTCCATGACAAGAGGTATAAGGACAGTAGTGTCCCCTCCTTGATTGATCATCTGCTTGGACGAGAGAAAATTTGGGGTAACTGTGCAAGACAATTTATTATTACGGGGGCCCACGTAATAACGACTTGTAGTGCACAGAAATCCTGGTGGACTCTGCGGGTCAAGCTAATGAAAACCATACAAAATTAATCTATAGGTGTCCTCACCTTCATCTGGTAGAACAGCACATAGATCGGTGCTTTAGCACGTTAGAAAGTAGGAAGCCTGTCTTAGCCTACTTCGTGACTGACACTTCTACCTGCATACGAGAAGTTTGAGAAAACGATATTTGAGCGAGAGAGGTGGAATGACATTCAGAAAGAATCAGCGACGATACACTCCCTATCACCTCTACACAAACAACCCCATCAAAGGGGAAATATACGCACCAGTAAAGCTAAAGACCTAAGAAAACCAATGTAGCAGGAAATAACTGAAACTTGAATGACCAAGGCGATGTAGCCTCGAGTTCATTTCAAACAATATGCCAAGTTGGCAAGCCTATGTGAATGCTCAATAACTGTTTCCTCGCTTATAGACTGGTTATATATACGTGTGAAATTGGGTGGCTTATGGTGCTATGTATATCATAGACAATTGAAATATTGTCTAACCTACTTCATACCATTTTGGCAGAAGAGAATGTCGCCCAGGCGAGACACAAACACCAGTACGTTGCCAAGGACAGAAGCCGAGCTGCAAGAACGCATCTCACAGGCGATTGCTCGACATGAAGCCCTCCGCTCTAAGCACAGCAATGGCACTACTGGAAATAACCCTCCAACTAGCTGCACCTATAAACAGTTCCTAGACTGCAAGCCATTAAATTTTGATGGCACAGGAGGTGCCGTTGCATTTGTTCGTTGGGCAGAAAAGACTGACTCCATTCTAAGAATGAGTAACTGTTCGCCCCAACAGAGTGTTACCTATATCTCAGGGTTATTCGTAGATGGCGCACTCTCCTGGTGGAACCTTCAGGTTCAAACCCTTGGTGCGGATGCTGCTTATGCACTAAGCTGGGACGAGCTCAAGGAAATGATGGAAAAGAAATATTGTTCTAGGGCTGAAATCCAGAAGATTGAGGTGGAGTTCTGGAACTTGAAAATGGATGGACCGAATATTCCTGAATACGTCCAACGATTTCACGACTTGTCTAGGGTCGTCCCCTACTTAGTCACACCAGAATTCAAAAGGGTTGAACGATTCATTTGGGGACTTGCACCTCAGATCAGGAGCATGGTTACTACCTCAAAGCCCTCAACCATTGCAGAGGCTATCGATATGAGTGTCACCCTTACTGAAGAAGCTCTACGTGCGGGAAAATTTTCAGAATCCGAGGATGACAAGAAAGAGACTCATGTGGAGTCATCAGGCAATAAGAAGAGGAAGTCTTCGAACCTAAAGATGAGCACCCAAGTCAACTATGGAAGCTCTAAAACAGGCAAAAGGAAGAAAGTGAAACCGCCGCATGACAGGAAAACTGATGGAGCCACTAATAAGGCTTGTGGCAAAATATACTTGGGGACTAAGCCGAGATGCGGGGAATGCACTTTTCACCATGAAGGTCGATGTCTAAGGCCTACGTGCGGAAAGTGTGGAAAAGAAGGGCACAACAAGGATGCCTGTTGGGCGAAGGACCCAGATGGAAGAAATAAGAGAATACCAGGTTGCTACAAATGTGGTGAAGCAGGGCACTTTAGGAAAGATTGCCCTAGGAAGAAACAAGCAAGGAAGGGTTTTCACGATCGAAACTCGTGAAGCACGCCAGGATCCAGATGCGGTTACGGGTACGTTCCCTATTAACCAACCCTATGCATCTACTTTTAATTGATACTGGAATCAACTTTAACCTTGCATGCTTAAGAACATAAGAAACTGCTGGGCCTAGTTTCGAGTAAAAAAATAAATAAATAAATAAACGCCCCGTATTCTTTAGAAATGGGCATATAGGAGGCTAGTTTAAACAGTCGAAGCAATTGAGGATTGCATTTAGGGACTCAGAAGGCCGGAACCTTCTGTTACCATTGACTCGCGATGTCATAATATGATAGTCAGCATGGATCAGAAATCCAAGTATACAGCTAAAGTTGTTCGATATGAGAAAATCAGACACATCCCTCATGCGGATGATGAAACCCAAACTTCCTGCAATAGGTGCAAGGATGCTAGACCCCACAAGGCGGCAGATCTACGACATCCCTCATTGGTCAAAAAGGCATAGAAACGCCTCCGAGTAGACTGCAGAGCCTGAGAACATCCTCGTTATGGAAGAAGTCCCAGTAGCCTTTTCGGAAGACTTGCCAGGAACGCCTCTCCGTAGCGACGAGAAGAGTTCAGCATAAATCGCATGCCAGGAGCAGCATCAGCGCCGAATGACGCCTTACCGACTGGCTTCGTCCGCGAAGCATAAACCTCTGATATAACCGCAAGAGCGGCTAAACAGAGGAAATTAAGGACATAACATCCTTAGATAAGGACTTGAGGAGAAAGTTGGTAATCTCCACTTTACGTAAAACTTCAGAAAATTGAGAATCAGAATCCTTTGCCAAGGATCAACTTGAGGACAAGAGGTCCTCCACTGGGAATACAAGAGGAAATATCCCTAAAACGACCTTTAGGACTCGCTTCGAGCATTACGATATCCTTTTCGTATCATTTGGCTTAACACATGCATCGACAATATTCATGGACCTCATGAATCGAACGTGTGAGCCATACCTGGATAAGTCATATACTTATTGACTACATTCTTATATGGCCAACGACCAAGGAAGGTCGTGAGCAACAGCCGCAATTTACCTTGCAACTCTTAGAGAAAGCACAGTTACGTGCAATGATGACGAAAAACGGATTTCGAGTTCGCGAAGGGAGAACTTTAAGATACATGGTGGATAAGAACGAAATTCACGTCAACCCTGCAACCAAGAACTAAGGAGCTAGAGTTGCAATTATGTGACATCTCTCGACAAGTCTCGATTGTACGTCGATGCAACGAGACCACGACAATGCACACGCGGCACATTGATTAAGGAATCACGAGAAGAGATCTTGAGATAGATACAGTGATTGCGCGCCGCAACTGGACGTCTTTACCTGAAGGAAAACGTTGCACGATCTTTATTGATCACAAGGGTTGCAACACACCGATGATCGTAAGAACTCGAATATGAACTGAGCTGCTGAACAATGCAGACTGTATGAACACAATACGTTCTTGTGTGATAAACTTTGATGAAAAGCCGGAACACTCACTTGCCCTTAGTGGAGTTTTCCTAAAATGGTAGCTATCACACCGTCGTCTAAACCGCTTCATGTAAAGCTTTAGACGGAACATATTGAGTAAATTCCCGTCATGTTGAACGGATACCAGAAATAAACGATCAACTGGCCCGAGATGGCCCAGGAAAAACTAGAGGCAAGATCCTTCAGATATGTGATCATATCAGGACAGCCCGCAGAATACAGAAAGATTACGCCGATGAGCGGCAGAAATCGTAAGAATTTGAGACAAGAAGTATGACCAAAATGAGAGCCTCGCCTAGAGAAGGTGTAGTGTGAGTTGGAAAACGAAAAGGTTGAATCCCCGGTGTAGGGATCAGAACCATTGTTCACAAGATGAAAACTCCCAGAAAAAGATCAGTAGTGATCGCGACACATTCATGTGTCTAATCGTTAGAGGAGTCTGACTTAAGGAACAGTCGTTGTTCCCACAAACAAGATTCACGCCAATGACAAACGACAAGAATTACTATAGAAACCTGTTGAGGTTATGGACCAAGAGTCCACAAGATACAGAAAAGTCATGATCGACTTACTTGAGTATGATATAATTCATGACATGACCCAGAGATTTCATGGGAACATGAAGACAAATCATGAATCTAAGTGACCATATTGGTTTCACAACTCCCCTGCGACCGATGGCATCGCTTGAATTTCGGGACAAAATTCTTTTAACGGGGGGAGACTGTGACAACCGTCACTTTTCCGTACATTCCGTACACTAGATGAACAGTAATTTGTGCTTAAATGACTGTGCATAATCTGGTTTACCAGACAAATAAATTTCTGAATTCCATACAAGTGAATTCATGCATGATATATGCTACAAGAATTACGTTATGAGAGCGTTGCGTCAGAAATATTAGTGAACTCACCGGTAAGACACATCGTGTCAACAGAACTGCAGAAAGCAGTCAGACATTAGAATTGAGGCCTAGGTGTAGGTCCGACGACAAAAGTACATTAAAACCTAAGAGTACATGTAAGGGTTTAATTTATAGACATTGCGAAAGCAAAAATAAGCACTAAAAAGCACCCGAAACGCACTTTAAGTGCAGAATTCTAATAAATTCAGCTCAAATCAGCATTTAAACATATGAATATTATGCAGAAATTTCGTTTTATCATCCAGAATATTTCCCCAAGTGTCGGGAACCGAAAGTGTTACAAAAGGGCACTTAAAAGACACTAAAAGGTGCAATTTAGCACTTTAACGAATCGGTATGTAACCGAACAACCGGATATTACCCGGAACACCAAAAATATTGCTAGAAGCAATGTTTTTATTTTTCTAAGCTAATTAGGGTACCCGAATACCCTAACACCCGTCACAAGACACTACATGCTAACATCTAGTCTTAAACTCTAATTAACTAACTAATGTCTAACCATTTAGTTAGAAACCAACCATGAGACCCCCCCCCCCCAACGAAATCGGTTCCCCAAGGGGACAAACACTTACAACTTTTGATTATAATAATCCCTATGTTTGAAATCTATAGGGCATAGTTTCCATTGGATAATCTTGCTTGATGGTTTATATATATAACTCATGGTTCATAAACACTTAACCACCAACACCTAGAAAAATTACCCTCTCTCTCTCCCCTCTCCTTGACCTTCGGCCGAGATCCAAGGCACCACCACCACCACTTTTCGATTTTGATCAAGCCATTCCAAGCATACACACGTGTTAAGGACCTCCTACAAAGGAGCTCGGTGCATTCGGAACGCGAAGGACCTCACCTCATTGCTTTTATCCACTCATTCTTCGGCTAGATTCTTCCCTAGCCTCGAGCTAGTAGTAAGTTGCTTGAAACACACTCTCGATCTATTTTAAAGTGGTTAAAATAAGATATGACGGTTAAAACTCGTGAACTTGCAAGATGGAGTGTTAAAAGTCTACTAAAATGTTAAAAATGATGGATAAAAGCTATAGAGTTGTGTAAAACTTGTAAGACTTGTTTTGTTGTGATTATTTAGTGTTGATCTATGATTGTGATAGCTCGGATCATCATCTAACCCGGATTAGTCATGGTCAAGGATCATGGCATAGAGTTTGTTTAAGTGTACAAAGGGGTTAAATGATGAACACTACTACACATTAAGCATGAACTTGTGTAAAATCAATATTTCTTATGAAATAGAGTTGTAAACTAGTAGATCTACGGATCTACAAGCGGTATTTTCAAAGGACCAAGTGTCAAGGAAATCTTATTTTCTAAAACCGGATTTTACTTGAACAAGAGTGATTTTTGTAAACACACAAGTGTGTAGACACTTGTGTAACACAAAGTTTTGACAAAAGAACTATTTTTTGTAAATACTGACAAGAAGTTGTAAAGATGTAACTTCTTTAAAAACGAGACTTTCAAGTAACCGAATTGATCTATACAAAGATCCACTAAAAATGATGGAAAGATACTACATATTTTGGAAAACCACAAGTTCATGTATTTCTGCGATTATATCTATTTTAACTAGTTGAATATTGTTTATTGCTGATTGAGGAAATTGTTGATTTGGATTTTAAAAGAAAATGATACGCTAGTAAGCGTGGCCACCTCCAGTTACAGAGGAAACTCTGGCGAAATTTTTCCAGAAAATAGCACTTAGAATATTTTTGGTGACAAGCGTTATGAATGCATTTTTGACTTGTTTTCCAAACAAACTTCGCCATGATTTTTATTACAAATTTACCAAATACCGGAGGTGGATTTTCATAAGTAAAACTTGTTAAATATATATTTAGAATATATATTTATCGCTTGTGTGATTATGTGATTATTTTGTGAAATAGGTATATATTATTTTTTTAGAGTAAAAATAATATGACTTAGAGATACTCGTAACGAGTAAGAATACAAAAATTCACATACAACATACAAGATACATAATTCGGGTGCAAAGTGCAAAACACGAGATACTTATATTAATTTTAGAGAAAATAATATAAGTAAGATACGTAGTTAAAATATAGAATATTTTTAACACAAGAATACGTACACAAGAGATAGTGACTGTACTTGTGCGATACAAGTCTAGTGACTAACGTTAAGAAAACACGTATAGGTCACGACGTTAGATAAGCAAATCCGGTGAAGTTTACGACGCAGGAACGCAAAGTTGTGAGTTCATGCTCCCCCCTTTTCTCTAACTATTTTTGGTTTTATAAATCTCGGGGGTGAAATACATGTTACAAATATTATAATTTTTACAAAGGGTAAAAATACAAGAAGCACTCTTGGTGAGAACGAGAACCGAGTGCAATATGATTTGAGAATACGAGAAGCACTCGTGGTGAGTGCAATATGATGAGCTTTAAGAAAAGCCTAGAAAATACTAGATCATGTGAGCATAGACTAATACAAAAGATGCCATAAAGTCTTGGTGAATACTAGTACCAAGCCATTAAAAACATTCATTAATTAGGGACGAGGGTTAGATCTAACGGGTACGGCCGAGCCCCACTCATGGTCCTTATGTGACCACTTGAGTGCTTCGGTGTCCCAGTCGAGGGAAATCGACGCAGTCGAGGTTAATCGACACAGTCGAGGGTAATCGACACAGTCAAGGGAAATCGACACAGTCGAGGTTAATCGACACAGTCGAGGGAAATCGACATAGTTAGAGGAAGAATATACTAATGCTTCCTATGTCCTCACATGCCTTAAAGGAGAAAATACTAATGCTCCCTATGTCCTCACATGCCTTGAGGGAGAATATACTAATGATCCCTATGTCCTCACGTGCCTTAATGTCCTTGTATAAACAATCATTTAAAACGTGGGGTACACAAGAAAACTTGAATGATACTTGAGTACGTGGGGTACTCAAGAAAACGGGAATTATACTTGAGTACGTGGGGTACTCAAGAAAGACTTGAATTATACATGACACATACTATGTTTTCATAAAAGTATAAAAACGTGAAATACAAAAACGCATGAACTCGCTCAACTTTATGTTGATGTTTTCCAAAATTACATGTATTTCAGGTGACAGGATGGATCTTGGGCGCAAGTGTCATAGCTAGAAATAGACTACAAGTTTAGATGTCATCCACTTTTGTTGAATTATAACCTTGTCAAAGGTCGTGTTTTGAAAACTTAAATAACAAGTGTTTGTAATACTCAAATTTTCATAAATGGATGAACATCGTTTTGATCATGTAGTTGTTTATTACGATTGAATGCAATGATAACAAGCTAGTCACACATCATACGCTTCCGCAAAAGGCAGGGTGTGACAGACAGAATCTTCGTGGACGAAGAATGAATCCTCGTTGGGGACGAAGACTAGAATAGTTCATTGACGGTTTGGACTGAAGGTTCGTTGGGAGCAACGAAGACTGAAGGACGAAGACTGTTAGGAACGGATCTCTGACCCTTTTTTCCGAAAATTGATTTTGATTTTGGATCTGGGCCGATGTGAAAATATGAAGAAGGGTCAACGAAGAAACAGAGAAATCACATATTTGAAAGGTTTGGTCGAACGATTTGTTGAACGATTGATTTGGTCGAACGATTTTGGGGTTTTGGTTCTTGGTTGGAGATTTGATATTCCAAAATTTGTTTGTTTTTTTTTTGGTCTTACTGGTTTGAGCTTGATGAACAGAGCATCCATGGATCAGAAACGCTGCTCTGATACCATGTTGTAAATGATAATCAGAGACAAAAGATAATTTTAAGGAACTGAACTTTATTGATTTTATTTCTTGCATACAAAACAGAAAACCAAGCCTTTATTTATAGGCTTTACAAGAACGAATAAAAAGGAAAGACTTTGATAAATATGGAGATGATCTTGAGGAATCCATAATTTTCTCTATATTATTTTTCCTTTTCTAACATTATCAAATGAACTTGGGTTTTATCCCCCACAAACTTGTTATAAAAGTTTGGTGTTTTACTCTGATAAAAATATTTCCTAACTACGGTCTTGATGTATTTTCTGCTGCCAAAATTTATAAACACCGATACCACCCGCTCTGAGGCTCGTGGCCGCCCACTCCGGGGTCGGGGGTTGCGACATTATCGGTTAGAACATGATGCGTTGTGGAAAAAGGTGATTTATTCAGTGCATGGCTCGAATAGAAGATGGGAAACGTTTTCTTGTAACAAATGATTTTCGGGAACGTGGAGTAAAATCGTGGCTTGTGGTTCTAGATTGAAGGTGCAAGATAATTATTTTGTGAATATGATTCAGGGCTCGGTGGGTAATGGCAATTCGGTCAGGTTTTGGATTGACCCGTGGATAGAAAGGGAGCCGCTAAAAACTTTGTATCCTTCTTTGTTACGGCTAGAGCTAAACAAATGGTGTTCGGTGGCCGATAGAGTTGGAATGGATAATCAAGGAAACATGATTAAATAGAATTGGAAGTCTTATCTAGCTTAGGTTATTAAGATTGATAAACTCGTTGCTGTTCACAGAAAGGTTGCGAACATAAGTCTTAATGGGAATGAAGATGGTTGGGTTTGGAATGGTGATTCGGCTACTGAATTCTCGGTGAGAGAAGTTCGGAAGTGGCTTAAAGGAAACGAAGTGAGGAACAATAATTGTTGTTATAAATGGTGTAAATGGATTCCAAACAAGTGTAACGTTTTTATGTGGCGGGCTCATATGGATAGGATCCCGACTAATAATGCCCCTCAGAAGAGAAATATTGGTGTGGGGGATAGTTTATGTGTCTTATGTGGTGTATCAGATGAGACTTCGGATCCCTTGTTTTCAGCTTGAAGATTTTCGGGTGGAGTGTGGCTTGGAATCTCTTCGTGGTGCAACATATCGCCTTTCTTTGTGTTCTCAGTTAAAGATGTTTTACAGCTAGTCGACTACATGGGCGGATCGGAGACAAAGAAAGAGATCGCTTGTGGTATTCTTATTTTGGCGTGTTGGCGAATTTGGAAGGCAAGGAACGTGAAGGTCTTTTCAAGCATCGATACGAATGTTGTTCAAATTGTTTCGGATATAAAATCCTTGGGGTATCTTTGGTATAGGAATAGATATAAGAAGGGTACGGTAGATTGGAAAGATTGGTGTAAGTTTTCTTTTCCTATGATGTAACTCTTGTTTTTGACGGTTATCTCTAGCTTGGAGATTCCACCAGTTTTGTGTGTTAATGAAGTTTGCCTTTCAAAAAAAAGTGATTTTGTTATCCATATAGTATGTATTCAAATTATCATATATCACATAAGAAGACAGAAAAATACAATTATACCCTTGTGGTTATTAAAATATATGTAAGTTACAAAATATAATTACAATCTTGCCACTAAAGAAAAAATCTAGATCTACAAAATCAATTGTCAGGATAAATTCATTTTGTTCACAAATACATCATTGTTCACTCATGAACCCTACCCTATATATATTACTTACTTACTCCAAAAAGCAAACAATGATATCAACCATTCCATGGTTGACTGTGATATGGTAAGGTGGAGAATATCTTGATCTTAGATTTCCTTATTTTGGGCTTCAAATGAGTGTTTAACACTCATGAAAAACAAAAACTAACAATAGTATCCAAATAAGTGTCTAAAGCAAGATATGTTTTATGTATTTTCATAGTCGTAAATTTTGTTTATTTTCCAATCTCATTGTCCTCTTACTCATACACCTTTGTTTACCGTTTCATGGTGACTTTGGTGATTCCAGCCTTCAAATCTGCTCACTCACATTTGTGGAATTCTTCACAAACCATGAATTCATACTTTACATTTTTACATTTTAAACACTTTTTGGGTTGCAACATGTATCCATACTAAAACACACATACGCACACATACATGCAAACTTATTTACACAATTCGTTTACATGTTTATATGATATGTTGTTTGTGATTTCATGCTAGATTAATCTTTAGCTTAGTTAATTATCATTAAGCTTGCAAATATGGGCGACAATTCTTGACATGACCCGAACCCGACACGAAAAAAACAGGTTTGGGTCGACTAAAATGACCCGTTTAAAAAACGGGCCGGGTTCGGGTTGACCCATTAACCGTTTAACTATTTAGAAAAAAATCTTTTATATTTTTGTTTTTCCGTTTCTATTTTACATGGTTCGTTATAATAATGTTACTTTTGATAGATTATATTATTTAATTGTCACACTCATACTCATCATGAAACATATTATCGATAAACTGCTTAAAACCCAACAACTTGTTTATAAAAACGTCAACTTATATGACTCATTTAAAATTATACGTTAAACGGGTCGGGTTTGGGTTAACCCGGATTTATATGGGTCAGGCTAGGGTTGGAATCTTTGACCCGAATAATAATATGGGCCAGGTTCGGGTTGAACATTTCAACCCACCAATCAGCAACCCGTAAACTCGCCAACCCATTAACCCGACACGATTGGCACCCCTACTAGCAAGCCTCTCTTAACATGTATAACGTTATTGGATTAGCACATCGCCCGTTTTATGGGTCATTGTTAAGTTATTATTTACAGTATTATTTGCTTCGTTGATAAAATTACGCTAGTGTCAAACTTTGGATTGATATTTAGGCTAATGCATGCTAGTATGTTACATGTATACAGTTTAATGCACAGCGGAAGTCTTGGAAGAAAAATAATATTACAAACCGAAATTCAAAGTATAAATAAATATTATACAAACGGTTGTAAGTGGATCCACATGCGGATCATAAACAAAAATGTAAATTATTGTTCAACAAACTTTAAGGCATATGAACTTGCAAGATTCACTATCTATGCCCGAAGCTCCCAGCCAAGTATGGAAAGCACCTGCCACTTAAGTGTTGAACCAGTAAGAGATCTGAACCATTAAGAGCCTCATTAAGAGGTAAACAAACAGCCCCTAAGAAAAAAAACTTCGAACTAAATAGGGACGGATAGCCTACTGCATTTTTTATAAGAGTAAATTACAACTTTGGGCCTGAGTTTAGTTAGTTTAACTATTTCGACCCAAAAAGAATCTTTTAACATCTCAAACCTCCAAGTTGCATTTTGTAACGGTTTTGGCACTAACACTAACTATGTTACTTTATTTTGTTATGTATAAGGGTATTTTAGTACTTTTATGTCTTAGAGGCTGTTTATGTAAGTTATAATGTTTCTTTTAATATTTTAAAGACCGTTTATGTAATTACTCAAATTAACAAAAACCAAAGTCTCAATGGAATGTGTTTTTTTATTTGTATATATTAAAAAGTGTTTTATTTTTATTTTTTGAACTTTTTTATTGTTATTTTGTTTTTATTATTTAGTTATTTTTACGATTATTTTTAATAAGAGAATGAAGAATGAGACCGTGGTTTGATTTTTGTTAATATAAGTAATTACATAAACAATCTCTTAAACATTAAAAGAAACATTATAACTTATACAAATAGCCCCTAAGACACAAAAGTACTAAAATACCCTTATCCTTAATAAAATAAAGTAACATAGTTAGTGTTATGGGGCAAAACCATTACAAAATTCAACCTGGAGGTTTGATATGTCAAAAGATTTTTTTTTTGGCCAAAATGGTTAAACTAGCTAAACTTTAGGGGCCAAAATAGTAATTTACTATTTTAATAATTAAATGACATATACAAAAATAAAGTAACTAAATACAAGAAAATAAAAAGAGTAGATAATAAAAGTTTGTTTGGCCATTTAACGAATAACGTATTATTGGGGTTGGTGGCTCAATGAGATAAGCAAAAGTCTAGAGTATCAAAAATGAGGAGATCATGGGTTCAAGTCCTACAAGTAGGCTGTAAACGAACCAAATGAACAAGGCTTTGTTTGTGTTCGTTCGTGAAGGAAATAGTGTGTTCACGAACAGTTCATGAACAATTAACGAACGAGATTTTTTGTTCGTGTTCGTTCATTAAGTAAATAAACGTGTTCACGAAAGGTTCACGAACATATATGAGCACAAATAAAATTGGTGAAAGGGGCGGAGGCTAGAGGTGGATTGTGAAGGGAGTAGTGCTGGAACTTGAGGCCCTAACCCCGATATTTCCACATATTACCGGTGGGCCCGGCGGGGAGTATCGTGACGTAGTTGATATCGTCATAGTCAAATGTATATAGTTTAATCCACAACGGAAGTCTTGGAAGAAAAATAATATTACAAACCGAAATTCAAAGTATAAATAAATATTATACAAACGGTTGTAAGTGGATCCACAGGCGGATCATAAACAGAAATGTAAATTATTGTTCAACAAACTTTAAGGCATATGAACTTGCAAGATTCACTATCTATGCCCGAAGCTCCCAGCCAAGTATGGAAAGCACCTGCCACTTAACCTTTTGAAAAAATACGTTAGTTTACACTGGTAAATACAATTAACCGACTCTTTTGAAAACATTTATGAAAATTGATTTGAATGCACAAGGCACAAACATTTTATAACTTGGGACAATTATATTAATAACAATCTTGTATCAGATTTACACGTTTGTCCAACATTTAGGGCCGGTATAAATAAACCGAACAAGATTAAACAACACACCACAAATATAAACTCACGGCGGGTTATCCCTAGCAAATGGGTATATCTTTTATATACACACTGACAGGTGTATGCCTACACCTCGTGCTTAAGTCGTGGCCATTTACGCTTTTTAAATGAGCCAAGGATATCCAGGACACGGTTGTTAACCCCCAATGTTATATGTTATCAAGCAATACTGATTAAAACGGGATTATACAATTTAACCATATCCTATTAAAAGGTTTCTACACCCGACTAAGCGGTAATAATTTACCGTATCCCAAGCCCGTATAAGAGAAAATAAGTTAACAGTATTTACCTGAGCTTAAACTGAAATTTTAGTATGCTCAGCCGTATATCCTACTTAGACAAGTGCAAGTGACTTTTACTGGGCTTCTAATCTGCAACGAAGGTTATATTAACCTATGAGATTCCTAAAGGGTCTCATTTAAGTTATAAACTTAGACCGGTTAGTTTAAAGAAAAGTTTTACGGCACGAAACGCTAGATTAAGCGGTGAACGGATTGGAATGTAATTTAGACCCGACAAGTATGAAGACTTGTGTAAAATGGGTAAACTAAATACATTCTGGATTTTGAAATAAAAATGATAAAGTTTGACCCGTTTCGGCTAATTTATGCAAACTAGTTACATAGACCGCACCGAACGCGTATAGGCACAACGGGCAACCGGATGAGTCAAGTACAAGTTCCATAAGTTATTATACTTAAAATATGTTGTGATATCAGTAGGATATCAATAATTATGCCCCAAAAGAATTTAAAACCAATTGAAGTCTCGTAAGGGTATTTTGGTCATTTTAAAGTTTATAAAAGAGGTTTAAATATAAACTGAGGTTCTGGTCTAAAAAATTCAGTAAAAATATTTATTTTATCAAGTTACATCAGTAAGATATCATACATATGTGAGGTTCACCATCTATGGCTAAACTATGCATCGTAGGGGCAATTTGGTCATTTCACATATGTTTTAAGGACAAAAATTGGAAGTCTGATTTCAAGACTTATACTTACTGTTAAAATATTAAAATTTATTTATAAAATCAGTAGGTATCAAGTCTTAGGTGTTAAATATGGTTTTAAACCATACTATGCGCCTAATTTGCGTAAAAGTCGATAATTGACGATATTTGAGGTGTTCATGGAAATCTGAGATTTTGATCAGCCTTTAATGTTTAAGATATTTTATTTAACATATAACATCAGTAGGAAAAGGTTTGGTATGCAAATCATATGTTAAACTTATTTTATAATTAAAAAGGGTATTATCGTCATTTATCGAATTATACTAGAACTCAATGATATGGTCAGTTTATAATCTGACCAAAAATTCCAAAAATCTCTAAAAATAATATCAAAACAGTAGGCAATGGGTTTGGTGCCAAAATTTGGGTTTAAACATGATTTATGCTAAAATGTCATTAAATTAACAAAAAGTTTCATTTTACGCTATCTTGCATAACTTTAGTTTGATATCAGAAATTGATGTCAAATTTTGTGGACATACTTATATATCAGTAATAAAGTTTTTTGTCCTCTCACATTTTCAAAAATCTCGTTTTTATAATATAAGAGCATAATAGTTAAATTTAAGCATATTAACGGAATCATGCAAATAACTAAGATTTCTATGGGACCATGTAGTATAACCTCATAGGATTTTACTAACATATAATATGATCACAAAGGAACCCTAAGGCATAATTAAACTAAGCTAAATCGGGTCAGAACTGAAAGTCAGAGCAAAAGTCGACTTTTGCGACTTTCGGTTACGAACCGAGCCTAAACTTAGAATTGTCAGGTTGAACATGTCTAAACATGTTCTTATAATATTTACCAAGTAATTAAAGTGATAAAATGCGTTTTATAACCTTTACATTATCAGTTATGAATTTTTAATAAAAACTGACTCGTTTGACTTTTCTGTTAAGTACTTTAACCCGACCTGCCCAACGGAAACGACGATTTCGTAGTCTTCTACGATGCCTCTAACCTCGGTCTTGGTTGTGTTCTTATGTAATGGGACTAGGTTATCGTGTACGCCTCTCGACAGCATAAGATCCACGAGAAGAATTATACAACCCACGACCTCGAGCTAGGTGCAGTTATTTTTGCGTTAAAGATTTGGTGACACTACCTTTACGGTACCAAGTGTACGGTCTTCACCAACCACAAGAGCCTACAACACATCTTTAACCAGAAAGAGCTGAATATGCGCCAACGCCGGTGGGTTGAACTCCTCAACGATTACGACTGTGAGATTCGTTACCATCCAGGCGAGGCAAACGTCGTTGCCGATGCTCTCAGTCGACGAAGCTATTTGCATAGCGTTCGTAATACTCAAGCCCATCATAATCTCGAAGCTCTCATCCGCGACGCCCAACATGCTTGTTTTACCGAAGAAGGATCATCGATAATGGCGAACAATTGGTGAATAAATCGAATGATATATTCCATTACCTAGACCGAATTTGGATTCCCAAGCGTACCAATCTGTGACAGATTCTGCTCGACGAAGCCCACAAATCCCGGTATTCTATTCATTCGGGTGCCGATAAAATATACCAGGACATGCGTTTGTAACGCCCCAAAATCCGAATTTTAATATTTGCTAGTATGTTTTCTATGATATAGCATGAAATAAAAATAACTAGGATATTTATATGTGTACGTGTTAAGAATAAGTATATGACTATAATTGTTCGATTATTTTATAGAATGATAGCTAGGAGTACTAACCTAGTTAGACTGCAAGTGATCTCTTGGTTTAAGTTAGGAATGCATGATAACAAAAGTTAACCATAAAGTAGAATGCTCAATATTTGAGGGACCAAACCTGGGCAACTAGGAAAGTAATTTAATTATAATTTAACACAAAACACACACATCAGGGATATGTGTGTGTGTGCGCGACGTGAAGAGCAGGGGGAAGAACAAAAAACCCTAACAACACAAAATAAGTCAAATTAGAAGGAAATTTGAGGGCTAAATGAATGCATGAACTAAGCATTATGATCACCTAAGTGTTCCTAACATCAAGTAAGTTGAATTTTATGTTTTAGTGATGTTTGATTAAGTGGGTTATGTGAAATCCGTGAATGTAGTGTAAAATTTAACATGAACGTTTGTTTATATGAATGTGTAGATGTTATAATATGCTTAATTTTGTCTATGTTGATGATTTGGGGTAAAACCCACTTGATTGTTATAGAATGATCAAGATTTGTGAAGTTTTATATGTAAATTAGCATAATGTTGATGGTATTTTGATGGATAAATTATGTAGAACTATATGTACATAGTTAGAATGTCAAATTTGTGAAGTTGGGGATTGCTATGCTAGTCAATGGATGAATTATGGAAAATATGCTCGAGATACTTGTACACTATGTTTAAAAATTTGTACGCGTGCCAAGTGTTTAATGAAATGTCTAGGTAAAGTTAGAATGTGAGATATTAAGAAAACATTTGGTGAAAAGTAAATCTATCCAGAAAGTTACAGCCGACTTTAATCGGCTGTAACCGGATCAAATATTATAAGAAACCGATGTTTATTGAGTTTGTGATGAACTTCCAGGAAAAACGTTTCAAACCCAACTGGAATTGCATTTTTTTGACAAAAAATGAACGTTTTATGAATTTTTTCGTATCGAAGGTTCAGGCTGCGTTTTCTGGCAGAATTTGCAGCTCATTATGAATGTCATAACTCAATTTAGGAATTGAGTTATGATCTCAAATTTTTACTGTATGTAGCTTCAGGAGGTTATCAAAATCTCCAACTGGAAGTATATCAATCGGATAACCGATGATGTTTAAATGAATTTTTCCGTGGGCTGCAGTCAGAAAGTGACGAATCTGATTGCTGCTTAGTAAATGATTGTTTATACATTTTTGGTAGAGAGTTAGATTCTAAAAATTTAACACAAGGATAAGCCCTCCGAGGGGCACGTCACATAAAAATATTGTAATTTTTGCAAGCTCGTAAGTACAGTAAACGGACGTCCCAAAACAGCCTATTTTCAGTGAAATAAGCTATACATGTTAGTTAATGACTGATTAATGAAAGTAATGTAACTAAGTGATTATGTGGTTCAATGAGTATTGTATTATAAGTATACCATATGCTTGTTAAATTGACTAATGAAATCCGAATGTGAAATGTAAATTGATATGATCGTTCATACGTATAATTTTATATGCTAACAAGAATGTGGATGCAATGAAATGAAAGCATAGGGATCATGTCAAGATGGATGGAAGCGTGAAAGGCTAACGGGTTCGGAGGACGTGAGGAAAGGAACGCAAATACGGATGTGTAAGGTAAGTAATTTCCCGAACTCCCTCTTTTGTAGTAAAAGAGATTATTTGTACGATAATTGCTAGTAGTTATGTTGTAATGTGTTTTCGATGATGATATCAAGCGGTAGTATTAAGTAAGTGATTTTCCGGAATCACTTCTTAGTTTATTTAAGCAATGTTTTGTGTTAGTTATTTAAGTATAAAAATCAAAGTCTAATAAGGTTAGGGTATGTAGAAGTGAAGTTTTCCGCTAAGTAGACCAAACGGGTCAAAAATGAGGATTTATTTCATTACGGAACGATTTGCATAAGTAATGACGACGATATTATAACCGGGTAATGGGTAGAATTTCTCATAAGTGCGCTAACTGAGAAACGGGGATGCGGGTTAATGGGCAAAAGATTTGGTTTAAGTTATGACTAATGGGAACAATTTCGTATAAGGAGATTGTGCTACTAAAGTTCAATTACGTAAAATTGATTGAAATGAATAAGTTTAATGTATACCGGGAATCGGGTTCATAAACTCCTTGTACGAAAATCGGGATAATGTAAAAGAGTTATAGTTATAACGTTCATGTGAGTTTTGAGTATAAACATATGAGTTGTTTGTTAAAAACATGAACGGGTCGAATAATTCGTAATTGAATATTAAGCCGAAAGCATATAAGTTAATAATTTCCTTGGTCCGGATGTTAGATTTTGAGTCCTTACGATAGAGGACCAAATTACGGTCATGTGGGAAGAAACGAGAGTGGAGTTAAACGGGTAAGAGGTTTGAAAGATATGCATGTTTTTTTTTTTTGCATTTATGTTGAAAATATAGAGCTGGGCAGATGCAGTTCAAGAAAAACTAACATTCTGTCGAAACATGCCTGTCGCGCTACGCGACCGCAAGTAGGGAACAACGTCGCGCCACGCGACACATGTTTTCTATGATATAGCATGAAATAAAAATAACTAGGTTATTTATATGTGTATGTGTTAAGAATAAGTATATGACTATAATTGTTCGATTATTTTATAGAATGATAGCTAGGAGTACTAACCTAGTTAGACTGCAAGTGATCTCTTGGTTTAAGTTAGGAATGCATGATAACAAAAGTTAACCATAAAGTAGAATGCTCAATATTTGAGGGACCAAACCTGGGCAACTAGGAAAGTAATTTAATTATAATTTAACACAAAACACACACATCAGGGATATGTGTGTGTGTGCGCGACGTGAAGAGCAGGGGAAGAACAAAAAACCCTAACAACACAAAATCAGTCAAATTAGAAGGAAATTTGAGGGCTAAATGAATGCATGAACTAAGCATTATGATCACCTAAGTGTTCCTAACATCAAGTAAGTTGAATTTTATGTTTTAGTGATGTTTGATTAAGTGGGTTATGTGAAATCCGTGAATGTAGTGTAAAATTTAACATGAACGTTAGTTGATATGAATGTGTAGATGTTATAATATGCTTAATTTTGTCTATGTTGATGATTTGGGGTAAAACCCACTTGATTGTTATATGATGATCAAGATTTGTGAAGTTTTATATGTAAATTAGCATAATGTTGATGGTATTTTGATGGATAAATTATGTAGAACTATATGTACATAGTTAGAATGTCAAATTTGTGAAGTTGGGGATTGCGATGCTAGTCAATGGATGAATTATGGAAAATGTGCTCGAGATACTTGTACACTATGTTTAAAAATTTGTACGCGCGCCAAGTGTTTGATGAAATGTTTAGGTAAAGTTAGAATGTGAGATATGAGAAAAGATCAAATAGGAAGTTTATTTTGGCTAGGAAGTCTAGGATGCAATAGGATTAGGACATATGGAAACATTTAAAATAAAGAAAAAGGGTATTTTAGTCAATCCAACCCTTTCTTCTTCCTTTTCAAAACCCAGTAACTTCAAAACCCACCATTTTCAAAACCCACCATCTTCAACCATTTCTTCACTTTCTATCTCAATAATCACTACATTATAGTGCGATTTTCATCACCAATCAATGATTCAAACACCCGATCAATGTGTTCTTCAGTTTTTTTGAAGAAAACCCAGTTTAATTTCATACAAAATCTCGTTTTTCCGGTGATTTTGAAGATAATCACTCGATCCGTTCGATTCGAGCGCTGATAAGTGTTTCAATCATTCAAAAATCGTCAATTGTTGAAGAAATCACTTCGATCCATGTAAGAAATTCTTTAATTTCATGTTTACGATATGGGTTTTTGATTTAGTCATTGCGTTTTACGATCTTTGCGGGGGCCCGGGGGCAGCGCCCCTGGTAGCGGGGTCCCAGGGGCGGCAGCCCCTGGCGGGGTCCAAGGGGCAGAGCCCCCTGGCTGGGGTTAAACGGGTAGTCGGTTTGAAAGATATGCATGTTTTTTGTGCATTTATGTTGAAAATATAGAGCTGGGCAGATGCAGCTCAAGAAAAACTAACATTCTGTCGAAACATGCCTGTCGCGCTACGCGGCCGCAAGCAGGGAACAACGTCGCGCCACGCGACACATGTTGCAGCCCGCGACAAAATGAGCTAAGTCTCTCGCGACCCGCGGGAGACCACTGAATTGGAAAAAATTCTTATTTTGTTTGTTTTGGTCATGGAACTTGTTATAATTGGTTTTCAAGGCCTCATAACTAATGTTTAAGATGATTTTGATTATAAGTAAATGTTATGGGTCTCCGGATAGTATTAGTATGGGTTTACCTTCGTGTTAGTGTAAGGAAATCTATAGGTAAACGTGCCTAGGAACGAGTAAGTATGTAGGTCGATATGTACAAAACTTATATTATGGAAAGTTGTGAATATGACATGTTAGTATAACTTCATGTGTATGAAAGTATTAAACAAGTACTCGTATGTATGTATGCATTTATGAACGTAAGATGCTATGAATGTACGTAGGAAGGGTTTCAAGATGTCTGGGTATTGACGATTACTAATGACGTGCCTTGAGTTGGAATGAAATGCAGGTATGAAATCGTCGGGTTCATGAGCAATTGAAGCCGGACTTGGATTAAGAGTACCTAAGAGAATGCTTGGATAAATCCATGTTTACATTATGGAATGTTATACGATTTTCAATTATATAGAATAATGTTGTATGGTGTGTTAATGACAAATGGTTAAGTTGTATATGATGTCCACAGGTATCACACGGATTTCCTCTACCACTAATGAAGATAAGCCAGCGTAGATCGAGTCAAAGAGCAAGAATTGTACGGAAGAACAGTCACATAGTTTGAATTATGTAACGCCTTAAAGTATTAATGTAAGTATGAATATTGTGAATTTCTTATTATAAAACGTATGTCATTTTGTAATTTAGCCCTCACGTAAGTAATGTCGCTAATAAAGAAAGAAATTTTCAGGCTCGTATTTTCCGCTACGTCGTTTTAAGGTTAAACGTGTTAGGGTCTTACAGCGTTACAAGTACTGGTGGCTGGGCATGAAGAAGGATATCGCTATCTACGTTTCGAAATGCCTGACTTGTTCCAAAGTCAAGGCTGAGCATCAGCGCCCCTCTGGCTTACTCGTACAACCCGAGATCCCAATGTGGAAATGGGAGAGTATAGCTATGGATTTCATAACGAAACTCCCACGCACGCAATTAGGTCACGACAGCATATGGGTTATCGTTGACCGTCTTACCAAATACGCTCACTTCCTACCGATACGGGAAGACTACAAGGTAGAACGATTAGCTCGAATCTATACAGACGAAGTTATTTATCGACATGGGACACCTCGTGACATTATCTCTGACCGTGATGGTCGGTTCACCTCGCGTCTTTGGGAAACATTTCAATCTGCTCTCGGTATTACTCTCAATCTTAGTACTGCTTTCCATCCCCAGACCGACGGTCAGACTGAACGCACAATTCGTACCCTCGAAGACATGCTTCGCTCGTGTGTTATAGATTTCGGTGGTAATTGGGATTCGTATTTACCTTTAGTCGAATTCTCATACAATAACAGTTATCACTCTAGCATCCAAATGACACCATCTGAGGCATTATACGGAAGGAAATGCCGATCGCCTATTGTATGGCACGAGATCGGGGATGCACAGATTACCGGTCCTGAGCTGTTGCAAGAAACGACTGACAAAATCCTCCAAATTCGAGACAATCTGCTGAAATTTTGAAGTCGCCAGAAAAGTTACGCCGATAGATGCCGCAAGCCCCTTGAATTTGACGTTGGCGACCACGTACTCCTAAAGGTTGCACCTTGGAAGGGGGTGATCAGATTCGGCAAGAAAGAAAAGCTCACGCCCCGATATGTGGGACCCTTTAAAATTATGGAAATGATTGTCAAAGTGGCCTACAGACTCGAACTACCGGAGGAACTGTGTAGCGTCCACCCGACTTTCCACGTTTCGAACCTCAGAAAATGTCTAGCCGACCAGGAATTACACGTCCCTCTTAAGGATTTACAAGTGGACGAAACATTACACTTCATGGAGAAGCCTGTCGAGATCATGGACCGAGAAACCAAGGTACTCCGACGCTCACACATTCCTATTGTGAAGGTTCGCTGGGAAGGCAAACGCGGCGCCGAGTTCACCTCGGAACTCGAAAGTGACATGAAGGCGAAGTATCCGCAACTGTTTGTTACGCCTGCTTCTTAAATTTCGGGACGAAATTTCCTAAAGTAGGGGAGGCTATAACAACCCGACTTTTTGAAGTCAAAGTACAAGTCAAAGGAAGAAAAGATTGCTAATTGCGATCTGTCACTCCTTGCTTAATTATTGAATTGTACTTCACGACTAGCATCGATACCCTATTTTAAATCGCTTTAGTTGTATTATGTGGAGTACTTGTTTATAAATCGCTATTTAATCGCTAACCGACTTATCGCTAATCGCATCGCTATCGTATCACAACTCGAATTATAGGTTATTGATATTGTTTTACGTGTGTTTGTGCTATTATGTCTTACTTGTGCATGTTTTGTTTATGTTGAGGTGATTAATCGCAATCGCAACTCTATCATAACGCAATCTTATCGCAAACTCGCGATTTAAGGTTTATATTTATGGTAATTAGTAGTTAGATTATTTGTGTAACTAATGGGTAATACTATCGCATCGCTCACTCGAAACACATCGCAACGCTCAACGCACGAAACGAAACATCAAAAATCAACTCACCGGATCATTTCGATCGAATGACCATTCGATCGAATGGTCATCTGTACGGATGACCATCTGATCGGATGGCCATCCGATCGGTTTGCCATTCGATCGAATGGTCATCCGTACAGATGACCATCCGATCGGTTTGCCATCCGATCCGTTACCTGTGCACACCTTTCCTCTTTTGGAAACCTATAAATACCCCCTGTGCACACCTTTCCTCTTTTGGAAACAGTGATGTGACAGCTCTCTCGTTCGACCAGCACTTCCAACCCTCTTTTCCTTCGATTTCTTGCGATTCTTGTAAGTTTTCCACTCAAATCTTGTACATCTATCATCTACACACACTTCTTCATCATTTTCACCTTTAAATCTTCACTTTTAACCCTGAAATCAACGGGTTTGAGGTGTTTTAGGATGATGTCATCATGGGGTTCTCATGAACTTCGAGATTTGGCCTCATTCCACCAAGAACAACTCAGATCTACATGATTTCCACATTATTAAACACTATTTTCGCATAGATCTAAACATTTTCATGGTCAAGAAGGATTGAAAGATGGTTTCACAACTTTCTTTCAACTCTTTTACACTTAATGCCTTCAAAACCGATAGAATCGGAGCTCGTTTAGGCCTTCTGCTCGTTTACTAGTGAAGTATCGGTCTGAGATCTGATTCCTATCAAAGAGACAACCGATTCCAGATTGAACACAAACAAACTGTCACGAACAGTTAACCAATCGGACTGGGGTGATTCCCATCCGATCAGATAGACTGGACTTGGTGGGGTTCCTGTTGTTCAATACGTTGTCATACCGTCTTGATCAAACCGCAAAGTTTTCAAACGTAACGAAATATTCAAATCTTCAGAACAATCAGATTGTTGGACGGATTGCCGTTCAATCGGATTACCATTCGATCGGATTGCCATCCGATCGAACGACAATCCGATCGGATTGCATTTGGTCTTCAACACTTCAACTTTTTATCAAATTTTCAAAGATCATCAGTTTCTAACGAATTTCCATCCGATCGGAAGACCATCCAATCGAATGACAATCCTACTGTAAACTTGTTCTCTGAAGTGTCTCACTGGACGGATCACTCTCCGATCGAACGACATGAAAGGTAGAGATACTTCTCTGATTTTAAAATGCTACAACGAAAACTTCAAAGTCACATCATACACAAACACATCCATCCCAAACGAATGTCAATCCGACCGAATGGCCATCCGATCGGATGACCATCCGAACGGATTGTCATTCGATCGAATGACCATCCATTCGGATTGTCATCCGATCGAATGACCATTCGTCACTTGGTTCACTCTTCACCGTTTAATGCATCGTTAATTCTCTTATGCTATCGTTAACTGTCCAGGCTAATCACATAGCGCTCCCTTCAATCCAAGAGAGTATTTATTTACTAAACACGATCTGTGAGTATACTCGATACATTTTTTCTTTAAGCACTTTTGGGTGTTACATACGTTACTTATATCAAATCACATCGATCACACAACGCAAACACTTTTATACGCTAACTGTTACTGCATGTTATACGTGTTACTCGATGAATGCTTGTATGTTATGTTTACACAGTGATTGTTGCCTGACACCTTAGCAACGATAGTACTATAGTTTAGACTCAGCACCTGTCGTGGACAGGGGTTGTTAAGGGCTTTTCTCACATGTCGCAGTGGTGATATGTGTTGCGCATTCTACAGCTCGCAGTCACGTCTGTGCATATTTCATTGTCGATAACCTACTTGCTTCACATTATACATGTTACATGCTGATTATGCGTAAACTCGATTTCGCTACTACTATACTATTAAAACTTGTATGCTCACCTTTACACTATGTGTATTGACCGTTATTTTAACGTATGTGACAGGTGTTTGAATGCTTAGGATGCTTTGCTTGCTTTCATGGAATCGAGCTTAGGAGAGTCTAGAAACAAACGTTATAAAATCTGAGTTCTCGGAACATTTATTTGTCTAAGAGATATCTATGTCTGTAATAACTACTTTATTGTGATGAGTTATGGTATGGGACATTATATTTTATCCGGTAAATTAGTTGTTATGGATTTCTCCTGGACAATCTGTTTCGCTCAGTGTCGCGCCCCGATGTTTCCGCAATCGGTTGGGGTGTGACACATATAGTATGTGTTCAAATTATCATATATCACATAAGAAGAGAGAAAAATACAATTATACCCTTGTGTTTATTAAAATATATGTAAGTTACAAAAGATAATTACAATTTGCCACTAAAGAAAAAATCTAGATCTACAAACTCAGTTGTCAGGATAAATTCATTTTATTCACAAATACATCATTGTTCACTCATGAACCCTACCCTATATATATTACTTACTTACTCCAAAAAGCAAACCAAGATATCAACCATTCCATGGTTGACTGAACCATTCCATGGTTGACTGTGATATGGTAAGGTGGAGAATATCTTGATCTTACATTTCCTTATTTTGGGCTTCAAATGAGTGTTTAACACTCATGAAAAACACAAACTAAGAATAGTATCCAAATAAGTGTCTAAACCAAGATATGTTTTATGTATTTTCATAGTCGTAAATTTCGTTTGTTTTCCAATCTCATTGTCCTCTTACTCATAACCCTTTGTTTACCGTTTCATGGTGACTTTGGTGATTCCAACCTTCAAATCTGCTCACTCACATTTGTGGAATTCTTCACAAACCATGAGTTCATACTCGACCTTTTTACATTTTAAACATTTTTTGGGTTGCAACATGTATCCATACTAAAACACACATACGCACACATACATGCAAACTTATTTACACTCAATTCGTTTACATGTTTATATGATATGTTGTTTGTGATTTCATGCTAGATTAATCTTTAACTTAGCTAATTATCATTAACCTTGCAAGTAGGAGCGACAATTCTTGACATCGACTAAAACGACCCGTTTAAGAAACTGGTCGGGTTCGGGTTGACCCATTAACTGTTTAACTATTTAGAAAAAAATCTTTTATATTTTTGTTTTTCCGTTTCTATTTTACATGGTTCGTTATAATAATGTTAATTTTGATACATTATACTATTTAATTGTCACACTCATACTAATCATGAAACATATTATCGATAAACTGCTTAAAACCCAACAACTTGTTTATAAAATCGTCAACTTATATGACTCATTTAAAAATATACGTTAAACGGGTCGGGTTCTGGTTGACCCGAATTTATATGGGTCAGGCTAGGGTTGGAATCTTTGACCCGAATAGTAATATGGGCCAGGTTCGGTTTGAACATTTCAACCCACCAACCAGCAACCCGTCAACTCGCCAACCCATTAACCCGACACGATTAACACCCCTACTAGCAAGCCTCTCTTAACATGTATAACGTTATTGGATTAGCACACCACCCGTTTTATGGGTCATTGTTAAGTTATTCTTTACAGTCTTATTTGCTTCGGTGATAAAATTACGCTAGTGTCAAACTTTGGATTGATATTTAGGCTAATGCATGCTAGTATGTTACATGATTTAATATACTTTAAACATGTGGATTTGAGACTCATTGTTATATATGTTGTGTACACAAACTAGTACGATTACCGACATAATTTGTGTTGACAAATATTTTATACATGTTGTAGGAAATGATTGATGATGCTATCACAAGAAATCTACTTAGGATAGATTTAGAAACTCACCTGATTTTATTTATGCAACTTGATGTTTTAGTCTTGTAAGTTACAATTGTTGTATTTCTGGTTTTGAACAATGTGATGTACTATTCAATATTATGAAAATGAAATTTTGAACTTTAATTTATTTTCGCAAATTTAATGTTATGATATCTTTGAACAATATATTACGTCTCGCTTTGATGTTCCAGCCATTGATTGATGTATGACATAATGTCCTAAATTATGTATATGTCACTAAACATATTGGATAAATATATATATATCGATCGACGTTACTTACACAAAATCATCTAAAGTGACTAGTTTTGCTTTGTTGGAATGTCTTGGAATGTATATAATTAACTTCTTTTTTTATAAGAATACAACAAATATGTGGAAATAAAATGGATATGTGAATAGTAAAACTAGTCAAGCAAAAAGCTAAGAGGCTGTTTGGCAACATCTAAGTGGTTAAGTGCTGAATTATTAAGAGGTCTGAACCATTAAGTGCTGAGCCAGTAAGAGGTCTGAACCATTAAGAGCTTGTATAATGCTTAACCGTTCAGAGGCAAATTTCTGACCAATTCAGATTAGAGGTCTTAACCATTCAGACTCTGTATAAATCTTAACCATTCAGAGGGAAATGTCTGAACCATTCAGACATCTGGTCATGAAACAAACAGTCTTAACCATTAAGTGCTGAACCAGTAAGAGATCTGAACCATTAAGAGCCTCATTAAGAGGTAAACAAACAGCCCTAAGAAAAAAAAAACTCCGAACTAAATATGGACGGATAGCCTACTGCATTTTTTATAAGAGTACATTACAACTTTGGCCCTGAGTTTAGTACGTTAGTTTAACTATTTCGACCCAAAAAGAATCTTTTAACATATCAAACCTACAAGTTGCATTTTGTAACGGTTTTGGCCCTAAGACTAATTGTGTTACTTTATTTTGTTATGTATAAGGGTATTTTAGTACTTTTATGTCTTATAGGCTGTTTATGTTAATTATAACTAGTTGATTTCCCTCGCGCTTCGCGGCGGGATTTAGATTTAAAAAAACGCCATGAAAATAGCCAGTTAAAAACGCCATAAAACATCCAGTTCAGGAAAACGTCATGAAAAAATCAGTTGAAAACGACATAAAACACTCGGTTCAGAAAAAACGCCATGAAAATACCTAGTTAAAACGCCATAAAAACACCTAGTTCAGAAAAACGCCATGAAAATACCTAGTCTAAAACGCAATAAAACACTCAATTCAGAAAAACGCCATAAAAAACCCAGTTCATTTTTTTTCGAAAAGTATATCAATAGTATACTCGTTGGAAAGATAAAAAAAACGTTGAGTTTTATGGTGTGATTTTTTTTAAAGTATAAAAAAAAGTTATTTGCGTTTAAATATGATCAGGGGAAATGACATGTGATTAGTTATTGGCGTTTAAATAAAAAAACTTTGTTTGGATCTTCCTATTTTACCCCTCCCGGTAGTTCCAAGACCCCTAGTATTTACAAAAATGTCACCGCATCAATCTCAGCCACAAAACTACTAAGATCTTGTGGCTGAGAATCGTTCTCACCGTTCTCACACTTTGAGTCATTTTCTTCTGATCCTGTTCCTATATATATATACATACAGGGTCAGGATTTAGGGAAAACGATGAAAAATGTGAGAACGGCGAGGACGATTTTGGTGTTGACACGTGACATTGATGCTAAATTACATTAAGGGGTAATATTGTCAAAAAAACTCACTCACATAAACTGGGTGTTGAAATAAAACGCCATAAAAACACCCAATTCAGAAAAACACCATGAAAATACCCCAGTTGAAAACGTCATAAAAACACCCATTTCATAAAAAACGTCATGCAAATACCCAATTAAAAACGCCATAAAACACCCAGTTCAGAAAAACACTATGAAAAACTCAGTTGAAAATGCCATAAAGCACTCAGTTCAGAAAAACGACATAAAAATACCTAGTTAAAACGCCATAAAATACCTAGTTTAAAAAAATGTCATGAAAATACCTAGTCTAAAATGCCATAAAACGTTAAGTTATGAAAAACGCCATAAAAACTCAGTTAGTTTTTTTCGAAAAGTATATCAATAGTATACTCGTTAGAAAGATAAAAAAATGCTGAATTTTATGGTGTGATTTTTTTGAAAAAGAAATCGCGTATATAAAGTTATTGCCGTTTAAATATGATCGGGGGAAATGGCATGTGATTAACATGTGCACCCTTTTTGGATCTTCCTATTTTACCCCCTGGTAGTTCCAATGCACCTAGTATTTACAAAAATGTCACCGCATCAATCTCAGCCACAAACCACTAAGATCTTGTGGCTGAGAATCGTTCTCACTGTTCTCACCGTTCTCACACTTTGAAGTGTTTTCTCCTGTTCCTGTTCCTATATATATAGCAATTTAAATATTATTAAAAAATAAAGCAATTATTTAAAAATTGGAAAACACTATTCATGATCAGTTGGTTTTAATATAACGCCATCAAAACACCCAATTCGGAAAAAAGGCAATGAAAATACCCTAGTTGAAAACGTCATAAAACACACAGTTCAGAAAAACGTCATGAAAATACCCAATTAAAAACGCCATAAAACACCCCGTTCAGAAAAACGCCATGAAAAACTCATTTGAAAATGCCATAAAACGCTCAGTTCAGAGAAACGACATGAAAATACCTAGTTAAAACGCCATAAAAATAATAGTTTAAAAAAATGTCATGAAAATACCTAGTCTAAAACGCCATAAAACGCTCAGTTCTGAAAAACGCCAAAAACACACCGTTCATTTTTTTCGAAAAGTATATCAATAGTATACTCGTTAGAAAGATAAAAAAACACTGAATTTTATGGTATGATTTTTTTTGAAAAAATAACCGCATATAAAAAAGATATTGCCGTTTAAATATGATCGGGGGAAATGACATGTGATTAACATGTGCACCCTTGTTTGGATCTTCCTATTTTACCCCTCCTGTTAGTTCCAATGCCCTAGTATTTAAAAAAAATGTCACCGCATCAATCTCAGTCATAAACCACTAAAATCTTGTGGCTGAGAATCGTTCTCACCGTTCTCACACTTTGAAGTGTTTTCTCCTGATCCTATTCTTATATATATATAGCAAATTAAATATTATTAAAAAATAAAACAATTATTTAAAAATTAGAAAACACTATTCATGATCAGTTGGTTTTAATATGTATAATGTTTCTTTTAATATTTGAAAGACCGTTTATGTAATTACTCAAAATAACAAAAACCAAAGTCTCTATGGAATGAGTTTTTTTTTATTTGTATATATTAAAAAAGTGTTTTATTTTTATTTTTTAAACTTTTTTATTGTTATTTTGTTTTTATTATTTAGTTAATTTTAAGATTATTTTTAATAAGAGAATGAAGAATGAGACCGTGATTTGATTTTTGTTAATATAAGTAATTACATAAACACTCTCTTAAACATTAAAAGAAACATTATAACTTATACAAATAGCCCCTAAGACATAAAAGTACTAAAATACCCTTATACTTAACAAAATAAAGTAACATAGTTAGTGTTAGGAGGCAAAACCATTACAAAATTCAACCTGGAGGTTTGATATGTCAAAAGATTTTTTAATGGTTTTGCATTAAATGAACGAATGTTCACGAACACTTTATCGAACGTTCATGAACATAACCGAATGAACGAGACATTTGTTCATGTTCGTTCAATTAACTAATCGAACGTAATTTATTATTCATGTTAATTTATTTATTAAACGAACGAACGTAAACGAACTTTCCGTCGTGAATTATTCGCTGAACGTTCAGTTCATTTACAGCCCCACCTACAAGAAGTTAAATGAAATTTGTTGTTAAAAAAATAATAGAAAACGTATATTACATGTCACCATGACTGTTGGATCTGAGTTTCTTTTTGATTGTATTTTACGTTTGTAATTAAGATGGAAATGAAAGAGTTGTGTAGCGGAAATAAGATGAAAGCAAACTTTGCATACAATCAAACGAGAGTAATACTTTTATCAAACATCTTTTCACAAAGAACCGAATGATTGAATTTGTTTCAACAACGATTACAATGATTGATGTAAGAATGCAAACTCCCCCTCAGCCATAGCTCAGTAGTTTGTTCGTGCAAAGAAGACGATTGATCAAAAGAGCTAATAGAACAGTACAAAGTACTGAACTATTTATAGGCACTTGCAAACCACTGAGCATCTTAGCTGACGTCACCATGAAAGTGACATCTAACCTCCTAACAAACTCTAACTACTGATCTATAAACACTGATGTACTAAACTACTGCTATTACATTACATTACATAAAAGACACTTAAACTGCTGCTGCATCCTTCCACTGCTGTGAACCCAGCAGTGCTTGTCCGGATCAGCAGTACTTGACCCAAGGCAGTAGATAGAGTCAACAGAGCTTTGGTCTTCCATCAGTCTTTGACTTTAGTCAGTAGATATAAAGCAGCAGTTGTAGGTCAGCACTTAGTATGATCAGCAGATAGAAGGTCAGCAGATATGAAACCACTTTCAAGGGGAGAGATTTGCATGAACCAACTGTAAACGTCTGCTTATTCTGGATCCACTGCTTTGATCCAGTTTTGGCTTTACATTATCTGTTCCTCTGATAGGGTTCAATCCCAACAATGACACTATAAGAGCATTCACATCCGTCCCCTAAATTCTGTGAGGGAGCTTTTTATATTATGAAAAATGATTGTAGGTGGTTGGAAGTGATTGTGAGTAGAGGAAAGAGAAACTATTAGTGTTCCTTTTGTAAAATTGGGGGGCACTGTTCACCCTTTATAATTTTTTAATATATTTTTGAAAGTGGTTGTGAGTGAAGGAAAAAGAAAAATGATAAAAGTATAAAAATATTGTTTAAAAAAGAGAGAGAAAATAGTTGTTTTTAGTGAAATTATAAGGTAAAAAAATGGAAGGGATATGAGTGCTCAAATTGTATAAAAAATTAACAATTACCATATTTTTTGTGATATTATTTTCCGTATCCTTGTAAAACAAATGATCGCTAGGTCGCTCCTTCTCTTAACTTACACATTAATACTTTATACTGTTGTACCTAAAAGTGCATGACACATGGAATCCATTAGGTAAGTGCACATCTATAAGCAAATTTGATGGTCTCCCAACACCTATCAAAGTTTCATTATTATCACTATTTTATTTTTGGAGAAAATGATGGTTGATGCATGTTCTTGATATCAAATTGTTCCCTTTGGACATTCTTTGAACTTAAGCCTTGATAACCCCACCAATTACCCATTTGTCTAATACTTTTTACATTGATAACAAAGTCAAACCTTCCACAATGATGAATATATTCAATTTATATTATTTATATATGAACTTTTGTTCTTTGTTCTTTGTTCTTTTCACATGTTAAAAATCAAAATAAGTTCCACCATTTTTGATTTAATGGTATTGAATAAAACATTTTAATTTTAAATTGTAACTTTTAACTTTTTAACTTTCACTAATTAAAATTGTCTCAAGGATATACATCCTTCCCACTTTTAGGGTTTGATCCATTTATGGTATAATTAGATGAGTATACAACTATAACAAATTTATAAATTCCCTAATATAATTTCTTTATCGTTTGCGAAAAAAAAAATAAGTATCAAAGGTCTTGTCTATGAGTTTTGAGTCCTACCATAACTTCATATGGATGTCACTTTCAAATATTCCATCAAAAGTGAATGGCTCGATGCTTTCTCCACTATGGATGTCAACACCAAAAGGCTACAATTTCTTGAAACTTCTTCATATCTTAATATAACTTTATGCTAATTTCAAGAAATGGTTGATTTTCTATACAATAAAGTCTACAAACAAGTTATATGATGTTTTAGATTTTTATCACATTATGTAAGATATCGATCATTGGTAAATTCTTATTTGTTTAAAATACTTTATGAACACAAATCTATATTCTTACTTCATAATAAGGGTGGATAATCTCGGCCTATCCCAAGAGGAAAGGGCCCACTAAAATTTGATCCACTAGTGTAAATATTTTCAGATATAAAAGCTTCTAATATATTATCAGTCCCCTTACGAAGAATCCAAAAGGCCCAAACTTGGAATACATGTCAGATGTGTCACACTCACGTTACTTTACCCTTCAATTCTTCAAAGACGAGTTGTTGGTGATTTTAGTGTCATCAATCTATTTGGGTAATCGAGGTCAACTTAAAAATCAAATGTAAAATTGAAATAAATGTTGATAAGATTTAGGAAGCGTGTAGTGCACACTCGATCGACACTGTTATTGATTTCGGGTGCCATGGAACTTCAATGGTTCTAAAGGGCGAAACCTCTAGACCTTGGGGGTTCAAAGGGGCAACACCCTTAGAGGGGATCGAGAGCAGTGGTACTAGTGAAAGTTACGTGGAAAATGATGGTCAATGGTAAACTTTTTTTTTGAAGGTGTGAATTATTCGCGAATGTCGAGGTCTAGCATACGTTGTCTTAACCGGGTCCCCGTTAGAGAACCCCATCGCACAATAGATCCCCAATCTAAACCCCGCAATGAGAAACCCCTATCACCCAGACTCGAACTTAAGACCTGGAGGGGAAAATTCACAGGAATCTAATTCAAGGTCATGATTAGACTTACATCTCCTTTCTCACAATTATCTAACTTTAGTTATATCATAGTATTCAGTCATGAAACTTTAAATTTATTTGTAATCATGCAAATTGCTTTTCCTGTCCAAACGATTCTAATAAGATTGTAATTAGTCAGTCGCTTGCGGTTTTTGTAGCGTTAACAATCAATTTTAAGAACAAAGATGAATAGAATGCTTGTCCTCATATATTTCAAAATTGTGTAAAACTAAGAAGATCTACAAACAATGTTGCAACCAACCAGTCATGTAGTGTAACGATACCGACTACCGAAAGATTAACATGGACCATTGTAACACCCTAGACAAATCCCATATTAGTCGTGGAAAGGAGAGATTCTTGGTTCATAAAACATTCTCCGCCTCTTATATCACCAACACGTTTTGGGTTTAGTTGGCTGCGGAGTACATGAAAACTCCACGGTTAAGCGTGCTCAGGTGGGAGTAGTACTAGGATGGGTGACATCCTAGGAGGTCTCCACCGGAGCAACCAAAAACAAATCCGTGAGAACCTGGATGGGCAACCCCTTGGGAGCAAAGCAAACAATATTGGTAATGCGAGGGTTCGGATGTTACATGTAGAGTGTTGCAACTAGTGGTATTGGTAATGCGAGGGGTCGGATGTTACATGTAGAGTGTTGCAAATAGTGGACTTTATCAAGGTGGTTCTCATTGAGGTCTGGACTGTATTGGAAAACTGGGAAAACTTGTTAAAATATTATTAAAAATATTACCAAAATAAAGATGTTACATACCAAACGGGAGAACACAACACAAAAGACTAGTCTAGTGGGAGCCTCGTTGGTCACGGCTGGCTCTCTCCAGACCACCACTCCGTGGGCCACCACTCCGAGTTCTGGCTCTGATACCAATGTTACATACCAAACAGGAGAACACAACCCAAAAGATTAGTCTGGTGGGCAGTGTTGTAGAAGGCGCTAGGCGCTAGTCGGGCGGTGAGGTACCGCCTAGGGATTAATCGGGATTAATCGGATTGGGATTTTTATATGTATTTTTTCAAAATTATATATATATACCCAATAATATAAAAATAATACTTCAAAATTCACATAAATACTTCAAGTTTCAGATAGTATGGTTCGATTTTGACCGATTTTGACTGATTCTGACCAATTTTGACCGCCTAGGACCGCCTGGGACCGATTTTGACCGATTTTAACCGATTAATATAGGCCGATTAATCCGATTTTTGACCGCCTAGGACCGCCTAGGACCGACTTTGACCGACTCCGATTAATTGGCCGACTAACTCAAAATTAGTCAGTAAGTAGCCGCCTAGCGCCTAGGCGCCGATTAATCGGCCGCCTAGGCCGATTTTTGCAACACTGCTGGTGGGTGAGAGAACCCTTTTGGTATATAAACCACACATCAGTTGCCCATACAGCTGATGTGGGACAAGTCCCATACCTTGCAATGGTATTAGTCCATAACAAAAGACTTCTTGAGAATGGGATATAGGCACGCCAATATATATCTTTGAACGTGTGTTAAGAATATGTTTAAATTTACTAATTTTCTTTTTACATAAATTTGTGTCTAGTCAAATCGTGCTTAGTAATCGATAACAAGTCCACCTGGGTTCTTTTTTTCATAAAAACGTAAAAGTAGTTGCATTTTTTTTACCCGACCTATACTTTAGCTCTTGTGAAAATTTCTGAATCCATTTGAATCGGAAATGATAATGCATACTTAAACTATCCCATTGTTGTTGGCAAGTGAAATTACGATTATTAAGTGATATAAATATTATATGATGGGCAAATGGCCAAATTTAGCTTTTAAAAATGATGAGTGTAGGCTTAAGTGCTTTAAAGTGTGGGCTAAGTCCAGTTGCTAAATAACTGAGATCTCTTAATAGGCCCAAAGTACATACCAGTTAAGAGGCAACCCATAAAATTATCTACATTTCTTCTTTCCATTTTCTTAGCTTTTATATGTTCAATTCGTAAAAAATGTTACAAATTTAAACTTTGATGCATAGTTCCAATAACACATGTAATGCTTACAAAACCCATTTTTTTGTTCTTTAAGATGGAAAGATTGATAGAACGTTCAATCTTTTCTATTAATAACCAACTTTGTTTAATGTTCTATTGATATTTCTTAAAACTCTTTTTCAATATAAATCATTCAAGTTTATACCATACTGAATCGATCGAGTATTATTAATACTGACACCAATATTTGTTTTTATTCGATGTAAAACACGTGTTAATATTATTTTTGTCATATCATGACTTTATTCATTTTGATGTTTCAAAAGTGCATATTTAGCCCCTTGGACCCCGCTTCTCTCGGGGGCGCTGCCCCCTTGGATCCCCCGTTAGTCCCGATGACATTCAAATAAGCGTGCACTCTGATTTGTATGTCACATGCAATCTCAAATTACACTAAAATATCCAACACAAGCCGGGCCTCACCCCCTCACACACACCTATACATACATATATATAAAGGGGTTCATCCCCCACCCCCTAGGTTCATCCCCTTTAGGCCCATCCTCACACCCGCTTACATGGCGACCCATCCTTGGAGTACTACCCTCCTCCATACCTTCCAGTCTTACTTTAGCTTTTTCATTCTTTACATGTATTGGGTTGTGTGTATGTTAAACTATTCTTTATAAACATTACATTAATCATTTGAAACTATTTCCTAATAACACTGTGGCTAGAAGGCAACACTAGACTAGTTAATTCGGTTATTTCGGTTACGGTTCGGTTAATTCGGTTATATGCTCACCCCTGTCACTAGTTCATAACTTCATATTATTAAGCATTCCGCTTCTTTAGCATTTATTTCTTCCTTAACATTCTTTATTGAGTTTGTACATCACCCCTAAACTATCTAAAAAGGGGGTCTAGAAACTCACATGTGGAAAGTGGCTAACGATGCTATGAACTTAATGGCTTTTACCCTTGTAGAATATAACTCAATATGGTCTAGGGTTCATATGTGAAACGATCAATTTTCGCATGACATAAATAGTCCACAGGTCAAATCCCGCACAAGTTTTTCATGCGAGATCTAGAGTTTTTGTATGGACATGCTCTCGCATAAACATAACTCTACGAAAACCACACATAAAGGTGGCTAGATCGATGAACTCGATATCATTTATCTCTCCAACTTCTTTCTCTATAAGTATGGATGTGGGGGAGATGAAATGAGGCACCCCAAGGCCTCTCTTTCCATTTAGGCTTGTAAACAAATGACCAAAATGCCCTTGGGCCTTTACAAGTCCTTTTTTTCATGATAGGCTTATCAAAATAGATCCGTATAGGGTGCTAGTGAATCCACATCCCATCCCCCACCCCTTACCGCATTTTTAAATTTGAGGGAACATGACAAAAAACTATAGAAGACACTTCTACATTCTATCCTCCATCCCCATCCGCATCCCCCATATCTCATAGGAAAACAAACCAATCCATCAAATTTGTTTCTTGGTATTCATCCCCATATCTTTTTTACATCTTTTTATGGATGGATGTAAGTGTATGAGGTTCTTAAAAAAAGTGAAAAACAAATTTTAAACAATGAGCTTTTTAGTTAAATTGTATGGTTAAGAATTTAAGATGGGAGATAGGATGTGAATGCTCTTAGACCATGTGTAGTGGTAACTTGTTATAATGCCCCCACCATGGGGCATTATCCGACACGTGGCAACCCAGTCAGCATGGGGCATTATAGCATAAAGTGGTGTAGTGGGGATAATGCCCAAATAATGCCCCTTTCAATCCTTAAAAAAAAAAACAAAGTGATTTCTCATTGGTGGGTCAACCCAAGTCAAACCTCCAACAAGTGCAAAATGGCGTTTTAATTATAATGCCCAAGCAATTTTTTTCCCCCATAATGCCCCATAATGCCCTATGTAATGGAAGAGTGGGCGTTTTTTTGATTATAATGCCCCCGTAATGCCCCATAATGCCTCACTACACATGACAAAAGTAAAAGAAAAAATGTTAGTGGTCTATGGGGCATAAGATCATTGGTTAAAAACAAGAAAGTAAAAGTCCAAAACTTTAAGGTGTAGATGGCAATTTTAGAGGAGTAAAACTGTGAGTTATCCTAATGTTTATACAAGGAAAGGAGACATACATATACAACCAAAAGGTTGGGAGTTAAAAGTGTATAAGTTTACCAAAAGGTGGGACGGTTTACCCACTTATGTGGGGTTTTTGTCCGGGAGGTCTCAGAGTCGAATCTTACGGGGGGCGACTGTGGCACCGATTCAAACTGGCAATAATATGCCAACCGCATGATTTCTACTCGTGACCTGGGTGATCAAAGGCCAAAGACTTAACCGTGTGATCTAGCCGTCCAAAAAAAAAGCGTATAAGTTATCCTGATGTTTATGCAAGGAAAGGAGACACTAATTCCTGTTACTTTTTTGTAATAAACTTCCATACTAAGATAATACTGATTCACTTTGCAAATATTTCCATATAAGGATTGCTTAAAGTAACATTGTGCTATATAAAGTCCAAATGATTAAGTTGTACACTTTAAGCACAAGATAAAATCACAAAACTCTTTATTTCAAAATATATCTTACCACTTTTGTAACATTTTTCTAAAAAACGGTTGATATTATTTCTTCACCTGTCTCATGTTATAAATTAATCACTCATATTAAATCGAAATAACCATTATGTAATGATATAATTATAATAACATAAGTAAGTAATGTAGCTATGTTAATTGAGTATGTAATTAGGAAAATTTAGTGGAACATTCATTACAAAAACAATTTTAATTAGAGGATAACAAGAAGCGAATAATATACTTGTACGATGTGCTTGACACGTTCGATGAAAGAGAGAGAGAGAGAGAGTATGATAAGTGGTTACGTAGACGCCATATATATTACAATTAAAGAAAATATATAAGTATTTATGCGGTTCTGTTAGTTATCATATTCATTTTGTATCAAGTGTACCCAATCCATATCTTTCTTTGCAATAACTTGTTATATCCTATTAACAAAGTAACTTGACATAACAATGTTTATCATATGAAACACATTATATAAGATATTTTTTTATCTATAATTAACAAAATCATTAAAATGAAAAAAAAAATATTGCACCCTAATACTTTATTTGAACTTGTCACCAAAAGAACAAGAAGAATTCACAAAAGTTTATTATTATATCATCTGACAATATCAAACATAAATACTATAGGAAAAGGAGTAAACATATCAACATAAAGTCTAACAACCTCACATAACACTAGTTTTTTTTTAAAACTAATGTTTTGACTTGATTTTATGCACTACTTTGAACAATGTTCATAATCGAAAGTGCTATAGCAGACAACTGGAAAGTCGCATCATTTCTCTTGGTTAACGGCGAAACGATACCCTTTTTTTGTTTAAATCCGTCTTCACAAGTTGTAGTGGCATCCATAACCGAACTTATTTGCACATTTGCATCAAAAAAGCGTTTGGAATTGTAACTCTCCATGGCTTGTTTGATGCCTGAAATAGCATCAGAATAAAGTTCAAAACAATCATCCAAACATGACTTCACATAGGGATCAAGCTTCTTTGTATTATTCTTGAGCAACTGCTTGATGTAACACCTTGTGTCGGTCACGTTATACCTCGTTAGTCTAATGGACATCATCCCTAGACCCTTAAGGTTAGCGCAATGGCTAGCCGGTGCAGCTTGAAGAGAAGTCGTGCAAAATTGGAGCTTCACATTAGGATCTTGTTGTGAAGATGTTTTGCAAGTGTCATATATGAGATCTTGGCCATTGATGGATAACAAGAATAAGGAAAATAAAAACAATGTAACATAGAAAGATGAAGAACTCATTTTTTTTTTATGTAACTTTAGGGGGGGGGGGGGGGGGGGGGGGGGTAGGTAAAATGTTTCTTGGTTTTCTTGTGAACAATGAGTGGATTTATAGGGAATGAATCCTTTTTATTTAAGATAGAGCATGTGCAACTTGACATTGTGAGTACGTTATTACTTTTTTTCAGTTAAAGGAAATGAAACCTTCATTTTTCTATAAAGTAAAACCGTTAGTTTTATATAAACTAAAATCGTCACAAAATTCAGTAGTCAAATTTGTCTAAATATAAATCTATAAACTAATAGCATGCACCTTTTGGTATTAATACTTTCTATAAAAAAAATGATTCTTGATAATAACATGTCTTTGTTCAAACTTGTAAAACTTAATATACTTAAAAATGAAATTAAAAGAGAATATATGTGACAAAAAGAAAACCGTTCGGATCCAAAAACGGTTCTAAAACGAATAATGAATCCGATTACCGGTTCCAGTTCAATCTGACTCGCCGGATTGAGATTATATACATTAAATACATATTCATTTCGAACAGGTTTGGCCCATATCTTCTTCCAATCCATTCCAATACATTGAGTTTATCACTCGAGGCAATCCCAAACCAATTTCAGACTGAACCAGTTTGGCACAAAATCTGGTTTATGCACATAGAAAGGGGACGATTTCTCGTAATCTATTTAGTTTTAAAAATTACTTCAAAAATTAAATGCAATTTAACAATTGATTCGTAATGTTCATTTTGATTTGTATGAAAGGAATGATTATAAAATTATAGGGTGGATCTATAATACAAAAGGGGAAAAGTTGAGGGTATAATTGTGATTTGTGAAAGATTGTTGATTCACTTATGAGTTAAGGAAGTATTAACTTCACCAAAGTTTTTAAGTAACGGTAACACTTGATTATCCATGAATGAGGTTATGTATGTGACCGCTCTCCGGTGTGAGAATAAGTAATCGGTTTGTTGGAGTAAATTGGAGAGAGTATATTAAGAGAGTAGATGATCTACCATTGGTTTGGTCCAGTCTATTTATAGTATTCGGTAGTTTAAGGTTTCTCCCTTTTCAGAAATTACACTTGTATTGGAATTGTACCCGAAAATAAAGGATCATGTAGATCTTCTGTACTTTTGGAGATTTTTTTTTTTTTTTGAACGGCAAATTAGGATCACTGACGGACCACTGAAGTATAATCGTGCCACCAGCAGAACCACCCGATCATATCCATCTCCGCTAGGCAATAATGCCTATACACCAATTCAGGAGGAAACCCAATAAATTTGGGGAAACCCCCTTTGTGGGAATTGAACCCATGACCTAATGGTCATAAGCCTTATCCCACCACCAAGATACCACTAGGCTATAATGCGTTGATCATGTCTATCTATGTGAATAGAATATTCTGGAATATCATTATGTTGATTTTTTTTTTTTTTTTGAGAACCGACTTTCATTCACCAACCAAAAAAACACCAACTATCTCCAAGTCAGAGATAGAGGCCGAAAACCACAAAGAGTACAACCAAGAACAATTACATCACATCAAACAAAATCCGCCTATCCCAATCCACTATCCCTTGTTTAAATCGATACTTGTACCAAAGACTTAATGCCCGCTACCAAATCCGTCACATTAGGCATCTTGTTCGAGAACACCTTGTCATTTCTAGCACGCCATAAACGCCAACATGTGATAATAATAACCCCATGCAAAACCTCCTTCTTATTACCCGAAACGCCACTATAATCTTGCATTTCAACCAAATCTTTAACATGAAAGACGAACGATCTAGGAACCTTACACCAAGTAGTAATAGCGGCCCATACTCCCATAGAAAACGCACATCCTGTGAGAATATGTTCAATAGTTTCTTCATTACTCTCACACCAATCACAAATATTATTTTCGATCATGATTCTTCTTTTAATCAAAGCCGTCTTTGTAGGAAGCCGGTCCAAATACGCACGCCACATGAAGATATTACATTTTGTCGGCACCCATTTACTCCACTTGAAACCAAAAGTAACCGCTTCATTATTCGACCCTCTCATCCATCGTTTAACCGAGGCAACCGAAAAATCATCATTATGTTGATAGGGGGAGGTTCATTTGAGAAGAAAAAGTAGTGAGAAGAAAAAGAACAAAAGGCAAAACTGTAAAACATCAAATACTTTTTTCCATCTCATTTATTATTATCTTTGACTAATTAGTCATAAAGACTATCATCATCTACAATAAAAATTTTTGCCTACACATATCAAAATTTATCCTACACATTTTAAAATTTATCCTACACATATCGAAATATATCCTACACATATCGAAATTTATTATACACAACTCGTAATTTAGCATACACATCTCGTAACTTATCCTACACATCTCATAACTTATCCTACATTCTAAATTTTTATTTTTTTTAAATATGTTTTTTTTAAAATAAGTTACAAATTTAATGTAGTTAATTAAAGAGGAAGACTTGTAATTAATGATCTATTTAAGTTTACCAATATACCCTTATTATAATATTAAATGAATCAAAATAAAGCATTCTTATTGGTTAAAAATTCTTCTTTCTTCTTCTTACAAAAAATTTCTTCTCATTTGAACTCTCCACTATGTTGATATTATATTATATTATTATTAAGAAAAGGGTTTGACCGGTTTACATTGACTGGATCGGGTCATACATTGTCATTGGGTAATTTGGACCAATGGGTGGAGATACAATAGGAAGTTTATTTGGCTAGGAAGGCTAGGAAGTGATCTTGACCATCCATTAAGTTAATCATGGGCTAAGATTAAATCAGGGAAATTGAAAGGAAGAAAAGAGGCGCGTGAGTTTGTTCAAGAGCATTCTAGTCAATCCAAGCCAATAGTTTCTCTCTCCTCCAATTCCCCCCCATTTTTTAAACGTTAATAACTCTTTCATACGACATTATTTTTTTTATAAAAATTGCACCAAAAAAACGAGCGTTTTTTTATCTTTAAAACAAGTATACTATTGCTATATTTAAAAAAAAAAATTAAACCCAGTTGTGTAAAACGCAATAGAAAAACCACCAGTTACGTAAAACGCAATGAAAAAAAAACCCTAAAAAATGACATTTTTTAAAACGCAATGCGCAAAAAACACAAAGAAATGACTTATTTGTAAAATGCAATGGCCAGAAAACACAAAGAAATGTCTTATTTCTAAAACGCAATGGACTGAAAACACATAAAAAAGTGTTTTACCTAAAACGCAATGCACAAAAAACACAAAAAAATGTCTTATTTGTAACACGCAATGGCCAGAAAACACAAAGAAATGTTTTATTTGTAAAACGCAATGGCCAGAAAACACTTAAAATGTCTCAATTCTAAAACGCAATGACCTAAAAAAACAAAAGAAAGTGTTCTCTGTAAAACGCAATGGACTGAAAACACCTAAAAATGTGTTTTACCTAAAACGCAATGACTAAAAACACTTCAAAAATGTGTTTTACCTAAAACGCAATGACTAAAAATACTTAAAAATGTGTTTTTTCTAAAACGCAATAGCCAGAAAACACATAAAACTCTCTTATTTCTAAAACGCAATGGACACATAAAACTGTTTCTGAACTGTTTGTGAATTGTCTGTGAACTGTCTACGAATTACTGTCTTCGAAATGAGCCAATTTCTGGAAAATTAATTTTTCTGATGCGTTTTTAGTACAGGGGCTGCCGCCCCTGGGACCCCGCTACCGGGGGCGCTGCCCCCGGACCCCCGCCAAGATCGTAAAACGCAATGACTAAATCAAAAACCCAGATCGTAAAAATGAAATTAAAGAATTTCTTACCTGGATCGAAGTGATTTCTTCAACAATTGACGAATTTTGAATGATTGAAACACTTATCAGCGTTCGAATCGAACGGATCGAGTGATTATCTTCAAAATCACCGGAAAAAACGAGATTTTGTATGAAATTAAACTGGGTTTTCTTCAAAAAAGCTGAAGAAACACGTTGATCGGGTGTTTGAATCATTGATTGGTGATGAAAATCGCACTATAATGTAGTGATTATTGAGATAGAAAGTGAAGAAATGGTTGAAGATGGTGGGTTTTGAAAATGATGGGTTTTGAAGTTACTGGGTTTTGAAAAAGAAGAAGAAAGGGTTGGATTGACTAAAATACCCTTTTTCTTTATTTTAAATGTTGCCACATGTCATCCTCTTATTGCTTCCTATCCTTCCTAGCGAAATTAATCTTCCTATTTGATCTTTTCCCTTGGACCAATTCCCTTCTCTTTATATAAACAAGAACGCGTCACGCGTGCACCCACTCGCCTGAATCTCTAACCCACGCGCCACACATCAACTCCTAAACATTCCTCACGAATTACAAAAGCGCGTGAGATTCCGACATGATTTCCAGCCGGGTCAAGCTCACACTCCACTGGACAAACCCGTTGAAAGCCAGTCAGATATTTGCAGGCTCCACATCCTCAATTTCATTTGAACTAGGATTTTGACTCGCCGCGCGTTGCGGCGGCGTCTAAAGTTAAAGTAGCTCGTATTTATACTGTATATTTGACCCGACTCTTTACTTAAAAAAATTACATCGCCATCGAATGAAAACGTAGTATATTTGACCCGGCTTGCTTTCAAATACAGTTTACGAACGTACACAAAATAAGTAGAACATACATAAAAAAAAGTATAATAATTTGTCCACGTTGCGGTGTAAAGTCGTAAAAGTCATTTAAACCAAAGGAGGTGTCAAGTTATTAAGTAGAAAAGGTTAAGAAGGTCAAAGTTGTCAATTACTGAAAGTTAGAAGTGAATGTGCAACTTACTTAAAGATAAAGGTTAATAGTATTTCATGTCAAAAATTAAAGGTGTAAAGTGGAAAAACTTGAAAGTATAAGGGTCTTTTTTGTTGGTTCAAAACTTTAAAGAAAAGAAATGAAAATGTAAAAAAAAAAAAAATCAAAGGAAGCAAGAGAGGTCTGGCAACTCTAAACTCTAGAACTCAGTCATTGAAGCAAATAAATGCACATTTGTTTTGTCTTTGATGGAGGATATAAAGATAAAGGTCACCGACCTTTGTCTTTAATATTATATAAATTGTTTAGAAATAACCGGAATCAACGGTTTATGCTAATGGTACATGATTACAGTTTTTAATCATTGTTTAGATGCATCTCTTGCTCAAGGCTCATTTCTTGTTTTTTTTTTTTTTGACAGGCAAGGCTAATTTCTTGTTGGCAACCACTTCATCAAGCGAAGGCATACTAATGGTCGCAAACCCTCACCTTCGGATCATGCATGCCAGCTTCATAATATTTAGTTGTCATTTTCATCTACAATACAAGGAGAAATTTAGTCGTAGTACCCATTCAGGGGTATCAAAAACAAATTCAGTGTACATTGTAACGGATTTAGAAAAGAATGTGAGTGTATACAGTGGCGGATCTATGTAAAACCAAGAAAAATGAATTTTTTCGCACTTCACTAGGGTATCCCGGGCACCCTCTCAATCCACTATAGATCCTCCCCCTGTTGCCATACGCTACTTAAAAAAACATATGTATTGAATTAATGTTTACCAAAAGGACTCGGTTCTAGTATCATTCTCTATATATTAAAAACCGAGGGGATGAATAGTTATAAGTTTCTTTTTAAGTTTTAAATTTTATTATAATTTATTTTGATCCCATTTTATTTTTTCTATTATACCTTTTAAGATACTATGTTTTATAAAACTCCAATGATTATAGTGTTACGACGTGACTATTTTTATGTACACGCCAATATAGTTTTATTTACCGAAACAAAGTTATTCGTAGTAATGTACAGGTGAGCGAAGCACAAACATAGATGTTATCAAAGCTATCTCACATTTATTATTATTTTTTTAAATTGACATCATGGACCGAAACCATGACCGGGTTCCCGTCATGTAGGAAGGCCAAACCGATTATGGCTGAGCAATTAAAATATATTGTTTCTTTTTGTCTCTTAAGCTGGGACGAAAACTGGCGTAACACAAGACCTAGTTCAAATATTTCACTGCCTATATCCACCTCATATGACACAAGTGGGAATTGAACTTGAGTCTACACTGGAAAACCCAAGCCTCCTACCACTAGACCACAAGTGGGGTGACTCATTATATATTAACTATGATCATCATGAGGACTTGTAAAGGTCAAATTGTATCCAAAATTTGGAACAGATGGGTTTACTAGCATATCTTTTTCCCTTTGTAAAGTTTTCATTGGTATCTAGTTTTTATTGATCTTTATCATGTGCAGATGACTCGTTTTCTTTTCAGCCAACCATAACTTATACCTCCTACCTATTCATAGGTAAAGATTGTTAAAACTGCCGCCTTAGAAATAGTTCTCCTGAAATGCACATTAAAGTGCTATAAAGTTTTTAAAGTGTGTCAAATTCTATTCATATAGTTCTTATATCTTTTGAAGTGTATTTTAAATACATGGAATTAATAAATGCAGTCTATTTTGAAAACAGATTCTTAATTAAATAGTGTAGTCATTATAATCATGATTAATAATTCTTTTTTTTTTTTTATATAAACAGCCTAAATTAAAATCTTGCAATGTTTTTATTGGTTTTCTTATACTCATACTCTCCACTGCATCATTTCTAGTAAGTTGTAATAAGTGCATATTATTGGTTTTGAATGACAAGTAATGTGCACCATATGATGTCCATATGACTACATGAGGGTCACATGCATGTTTACCACATAGTCATTAAAGTTTTATAAGTGCACCTAACTATGGGGTGTGGAGGGGCTGGGGTTGGGGGCATTGCTCGACACGTGACAGGTGTGGGCTCCACCAGTTCACACTCAAAAAAGTGGGGTGTGGAAGGGGCGTGGTCAGGCCGGCGTTGGGGTGCCATGTGGCTATGCCTAACGGCTAGCCAAACGGTCATCAACACCCAGCCAACCATTGCCAGACACGTCACCCCACGCCAAGCGGGCAACGCCCACCAATACACCAACCCGGGGTGGTGTACCCGGCATTAAAGGGCCAACAACGCCCCTTGGCCACGCCCACACCCACCAGTCTTAAGATGCAACTGTAAGTATTGTCTTCTCTACATCCTGTTCCAGTCAAAGTTCATGCAAACGCCTTTGAAGAATCAAACTTATTCATTAACTTCAAGAAACTTAAACATAAGGGTATAGTATACATCTTGAAGCCATTACTGTCTATAAATGCTTCTAAACACTAACCACAAAACCGTATAACAAAAAAATTAAAAATCACACTCACACGCGCACACAAGATACAGAACTTTATATAACCAAGCCTTAAGAAAACCTCATTAAAACTGTACAAGATCATGTATAAATCCAATCTATATTCCCTTTTATGCAGGCACAGTAAAACCATCAACGGTTAAATTAGTAAGATAATAGAAATTTACCTTCAAGAATAATATTACGGGTTCATTCTGTAACATCTTCAGACGTCTTTCTAAGTAACTCTTCCAACTCTAGAATCTGTTTATCTTTTTCTTCAATAATATCATTCGCTTTTTGTAACGCTTCATTATCATACTCCGCTTGTTCTTCCATCATCCTTAAAGATTGCAAAGCTTCTGTATAAAGTGCAGCCTTTTCCTCTTGTAACCGAGTGATCATAGCCATTGCTTGATTCGTAGCAACAGCTGATGCGTTTCGTTCTTCTTCCAACTCTTGATATAAAACACCCATAAGTTTCTTATCGTGTTCAACTTGTCTTCTTAATCTATCAACCATAGATTCCCCTTCAATTTCACTCACAATGCTACCTTCTAACGAAATATTAGACTCGTTTCTTTCCAAAGAGATTCTACTTTGAAGTAACTGCAAACCCGTTAATTCATCGCTGTTAAAAGATAACTTGGGGCTTATTAGACTATCATTAGATCTGTGTGATAATAATATCTTCAAGTCTTCACCGATTCTCGCTGAAGAATTATTGAACGATTTCAGGTCTAGAAGCTTCCCGGAGAGTTGTCTTCCTTTAGCGCTGCTTATAGCAAGCTTATACGCATCACCGAGATCTAATTGGTTTGATATTTGGTGACCGTTTGTAGTTGCAGGGTCTTTGATCACTTCATTGGTTATTGGAGGATTGACTACAAAACAGACAAACTATTAGTTATATTGCAGCTTTAATGAAGTTAATTGTTCGAAACTAATTTATTATTTGACCCTCAATAATGAGATAACTAGAAGCATAATCTGTTTATCCAAATTAAAAGCTAATTACTATGACTACAGTCTACAAGTCACAATAATCAAACAATCACTTTCGAAATACACATCTCATCATCATCATACTCAGTAAACCCCACTAATGGCAAAGCTAAGGTGTAGACAACCTTACCTCTACCCCGTAGGAATAGAGAGGCTGCTTCCAGTGAGACCCCCGGCTCGATAGTAGTTTTGCATCAAGCCTTGGACATAAGGCACATAACACTCAGCAATTAAGACAACGGCCGATTAGTGCATGTACTCTCTTGTCTTTCGGCTATCAACGCCACCACTTGATGCATGATTAACCCCCCCCCCCCCCTTTTTTTAAGGTTATTTACACGAAATTAGTAAAATAACGTTTAAATTAGTGCACTTTCACTTCCCCCCCCCCCCCCCTCCCCCGAGCGCCCACACATATATACATTATATGCGCATACCGCAAGCGGGGCGTTTTGAAATGCACATCTAAACACTCTAAAAAGGAGATTGAACTTACTTGTCTCTAGAAAGTCATCAGCAGGAACTTTGGCATTGTTCGATGACGAAACCTCATCAAAGGAGACCGGTTCATTAATCGGAGATATAGCTTCCTTAATTTCATCATTCTGACATTTAACTTCATCTATATCACGTGTTGCGACAGTAGCAGAATCGTTGTGAATATCGGAAAATTCAAAATGCGAATCAGCCTTCAAATGAACCTCCGGAATAATATCAGGAACAATATCAGGAACCGGGAGTTCTAATACATTGCCGGAATTAACATCATCATCTTTCGGATATTCAACCTCCAATGAACGAGCAGTTAGATTCTTTTCACTATGAATAGATATACAAGATTCGAGAGATTCGTCCACAAAAATGTTCTTTTCATTCTTAGCATGCTCAGCGTTTGTCATCAACGATTCAGAAGCATGTGAATGTAACGAATTAGTAGGAAGCAAGTTTTTCACATGGTCTCTAGAACCATATTGTTCATAGCAACAAAAACAGATTCTCGAACCCGAAGAATCATGATTTTGTAACCGAAAAGTTTCATCGTTGAGCCTGTTGTTCACTAGACAATTTTCACATATTCCATTAACATGGGAAATAACCAAAGATGAAATCTCAGACTTATGATGATTACAGAATGAATCCCAGTAAATTCCTGTTTTGTCCTTTGCAAGAACATGATCATGTCTTGAGCATAATACACATGGACCTTGAAGCTGACAGTAAGATGCAAATTTTGCAATCAAGTATGTGAAACATGCATCAATGAATAACAAAAACATGAGCAGCCATTCAGAAACTGCAAACTGTAAAGCCTTTGAAAGCCTGTGGAAATAATTGGGTGACTGTAAAGATGATGAGTTATTATTCTTCAGACCCATTTCAGAATATGCTTATTTCCTTCCAGCCTAATAAGTAATAACAGATCAAGAACCCTGAAATAAACTGAAAAAAATAATAAAGATTGTTATAAAACTCTTAATACCTACAGATTTACAAGTTAGAACAAAAGGGTATCCATAAAAAGTCAAACTTGACAAGATTTAGTAGCTCTAAGCACAAACTATTAGGGTTTTGTTAAATTAAAGCAAGCAAAAATAAATCAGAAGATCATGGATTGATGAGCAGAAGTGAGAAGCAGATCAAACCTGATAAAGACAGCACAGTGAAGATTAACTGGATCTTGTTTAGATTCAAGATTATGAGCAGGGGTGATTATTGATTTTGATTAAGAAGAAATTTGCAGTGTTTATATGTGTGTGAAAGGAACTCAATAAAATCCAAAGTTTGAAAGAAAGAGAGGTAGGAAGTAGAAGTCGGCTACCGAAAGTGGGATGAAACCAGCCATGATCGACCCACCATTATTAACTTTTTAGTCATCTTGTTTAAACTTCAAAAGACCCAACTTTTTACTTTTTCTAGGCTTTTAAATTTGTTTTGAAATAAAAATGAACTAGAATTAAGCACCCCGCGTTGCGGCGGGGCTTAAAATTATGTCAAATCACATCAATTCCACACCATTGGTAGCGACCAACAACACTGTAGTTGCGTCGTGTTAATGCGAATAAATAAGACTGAAACATATAACATAAAAAAATAACTATGTCGATTTAGGACACACACGTTGCGACGAACTTGTTAAATGGAAAAAATAGACGTAAAAATGTTGAACCGCACACGCACGTTGCGCTGTGTTAACTCGCAAAATAACGTAGAAAAGAATAGCTAAGTTAATGTAGGATCCGCCCGTTGCGACGAACTTGCCAAAGGGGGAAAGTAGACACGTTGCGACATACCTATCAAATGTGAAAGAATAGACGAAAAACGTTAAACCACACACGCACGTTGCGACATATTAACTCGCAAAATTTAGAACGAAACGTAAAACGAAAAACTTGCGAAAGATAAAAAGTATGGGGGACCAAAAATGTAAATAAAAAAAATTTGGGTTAAATTACAAAAGATGAAAGTTTTGGGTTAAAAGTAAACAAATTAAAAGTGTTAAAATACAAAAGATGTAAACTTTTGGGTTAAAAGTGAAAAATCACAATTTTTTTTGAAAAACCCCCTATGCTTAGATTACAACAACATAATGCAAGAAGGTGTTGCAAATTTAAAAAGTGTTAAAATACAAAAGATGTAAACTTTTGGGTTAAAAGTGAAAAATCACAATTTTTTTTGAAAAACCCCCTTATGCTTTGATTACAACAACATAATGCAAGAAGGTGTTGCAAATTTATATTATGGAAATGGTTAATTATAAGTTTGTTTTTATCATTTTTATACAATTATGAGGAGACAGGTTTTTATTTCTTTGTCTTTTCATGATCTTTAAAGAAAATTAGTGATTTGGATGCTATTAGTGCTATAAATGAATCAAATTTGTTTGTGTTCGTTCGTTAAGAAAATAATTGTGTTTATGAATGGTTCATGAACGCTTATCGAACGACATTTTATGTACTCGTTACTTCATTAAGAAAATGAATGTGTTCACGAACACAAATAAAATCGGCGAAAGTGATGGAGGCTAGAGGTGAATGACAGAGGGAGCAGCGCTGAGACTTGAAGCCATAATCGTGGAATGGAGATCGATGTAAATATTGAGGAAGGAAAGGGGAATGATGCATAAACACAATGGGAATATGGTTTCATATTTTAATTGTTAAGATAATAAAATAAATAAAAATTAAAAAGTATTAAAAGTTTAGATAAAAAAGGTACAAAAGTCTTTCACGAAAATATAAAGAAGTAAACATAAACGAATGTTCACGAACACGTTAATGAACGTTCACGAACACAGTCGAACAAACAAGACCTCTGTTTATGTTCGTTCATATAACTAATTAAACGAAATTTATTGTTCATGTTCATTCATTTATTAAACGAACGAACGTAACGAACTTCCTGCCGAACAGTTCATAAACTATTCGCTGAACGTTCGATTCGATTACAGCCCTAGATGTTAATAGGGGTGTAAACAAGCCCAGAGGCTCGAGAGCTACTCGTGATCGGCCCGGTTAAAAGCTCGAACGAGCCGAGCCTTAACGAGCCCGAGCCCGAGCTCGAGCCTGAAATAGAGCTCGTTTTGTTATCGAGCCCGAGCTAGAGCCTGAAATACAAAGCTTGTTTAGGCTCGCGAGCCTAAACGAGCCCATACATAATTTTAATTTTTTTATATATAATATATTAATAATGATGATAACATTGATGAGCCGAGCTCGAGCCGAGCTTTGCCTTGTTTAAGCGATGTTGAAGTGAGCTCGAGTCGAGCTTTTAGCTCATTTAAGGTTGTTCTCAAAATAGTTCGAGCCGATTCGAGCCGAGCTCGAGCTTTGGGTTTTACTAGCGAGCCGAGCTCGAGCTCAAAGAAGTAGGCTCGAACCGAGCCGAGCTCGAGCTTCATAAAAACCTAACGAGCCGAGCTCGAGCCTGGTCGAGCTCGGGTTCGGCTCGGCTCGTTTACACCCCTAGATGTTAATTTATATTCATACATAACATAAAAATGCTATGGATGTACATGTTTGATAATCTTATTACCATTTGCTCATAACAGAGACTAAAAGTCTTAGATTATATGTTGTGATGGGTGAAATATGAAAATAAAAGTAATGTCACAATGTTATGTAGGCATGGGGTTTTACATTGGGTCCTAATATTAATGCATGGCAAAAACTTATTTACACATGGTGTATACGGGCCGTATAATGTTATACGGCCCGTATAGAATTTAAAAAACTAACAAAGTCTGTGCCAGCAGACTTTGTCAGTTTTTTTAATTCCATACTGGTCGTATAACATTATACGGCCCGTATACACCATGTGTAAATAATTTGTCTGGTCATATACAATGTATACGAACTTGTATACGGGCCGTATACTGTTATACGGCCCGTATTCTTCGAAAATTAGATTTTTCTCAAAGTATTTAAGGGATTTAAGGTGTTAATTACACGAGATATTTTACAGTCATGAGGTGATCAAACCTTTCTAAAAGTAGAAAAAAAATAAAACAAACATTAACAAGTAGCAAAGATTGAAGAACGAAAAAAACGTGTCGTATGACTGTAATAAAACGGAAGCTATCAACGCGGGATTACGGGCATGGTGTTATTCTTTATTTAATATCTACAGAATAAAAGGAAGGGTGAGGCATTTGATGAGAGTTGTAAGGACTCATTTGAATCGTCTCGAAAGTACTGAACAACCGAAATAACAGCTTCGGTTTCATCAGGCTGTACCGAAGAAACCAAATTCGCAACAATGAGTCTGAGTCCATTGTTGTTCGTGAATGTTTCGAATCATCCTAGAAGACGTGTCGGGTTCTTCTGCTAGTGGTCGGGCTTCCAATGCTCACACAGGGTGATAAACAACGCTGATATGATCACAAACCAACTGCTTTATCTTGAGTCGTTGGGAAAACTTTTCCTCAAGGGGGGGGGGGGGTGAGTAGTATGAGTCTGAGTCCATTGTGGTTCGTGAATGTTTCGAATCATCATAGAAGACATGTCGGGTTCTTCTGCTAGTTATTCGGAATGTTTCGAATCATCATTAAAATTAACAATGCGGTCTTGATTGAAGACGTAATTGCAAGACTGTTTGTCGGGCTTCCAATGCTCACACAGGGTGAAAAACAACCCTTGATGTTGAAACCGGTTTTACCTCATGAAAAGGAAAGAAACAATTTTTTTTAGAGAAGCGTTGGGATTCAAGGGTTTATGAGTCAAAGTTAACATTCAAATTCAGATTCAGAAAGCAGATGATTAGTACTTGGTTTATTCTCTTTAATCTATTAGAACGATCCTTGTTTTGTCATGTACATGCGTTTAATTCCCAACATACTCATTTTGTCACGTACATTTCGTAAGAAAATTTTGGTGCACTAAACCTTCAGTTGTGTACGCAAATTCACCACCGGTTTCTACAGCACAAGCACATACACAGGGAGAATGTTCTCGAAATTGAAGGAAAAGAAAAAATTGTTGCTGATGTTTTTAACTATCAGGATTTTGTTGGTTTGTTTCCAGGTAGGGTTTAGAATGTTTGAAGTATTCTTGGTTCAATACCAACTATTCTGAAAGACAAGAATACAACGTTCATGTATCACAAGGAATGACCGATCTAAGGCAAAGATCTACATCTATATCTTTTGTTCACTGACAAACTATGTGACATGTGTCTGGTCCATAGCTACACGTAAACACCGCATTCGAAGATCCTTGCATTGGATACAATTAGTTGGAATTTGTGGATCAACAGAAATAACTCGCCATTCTCTTGCACCTTCAACTATGTTGGTTCGGCTTAGTTATTTTCCGACTGTTTCAGTTATGATTCAATAAATAATATCTGATTGAGAAGCACTAAAACGGTTGCGGTTGTCCAATTCCAGATCGTCTTTAGTAGTGTTTGTTTGAGAAACTGATTAAGATAAACAACGGTTCTCCAATTCCAGAGTAAGCAAATACACATTCCGAATAACTTCATAAAGATTTGTTTAATACCAACAAATGATTGGTTTAATACCAACTGCTCGAAATCCCTTTCGTTTTTTGAATCGTTCTAATAGATTAAAGAGAATAAACCAATTTTTACCATTTTTTACCATAAGAATACGGGCCGTATACAATTATACGGCCCGTATACACAAAGTTAAAAAAAATTACCGGATCGTATACAATGTATACGATCAGTGTATACGGGTCGTATACTATTATACGGATCGTATACTATGGGTAAAAAATGATTGTATCAGACTCTCTCTCCTTTTCTCTCTCTAACACAATTTGATGGAATTTGTGGATCAACAGAAATAACTGAAATAACTCGCCATTCTCTTGCACCTGTATACGTTGACTGTGGATTTAACTTGCAAGATACATGGATGGAATTGGGTCCGTCACATGATAGAAGATACATATCGTCCGTTCAAGTTGAGCTTTCCTGATGCAATTTGTTGGAATTTGTGGATTTCGGTTGGTTCAGATCTCAGAAGTACTGAACAACAGAAATAACAGCTTCGGTTTCATCAACCGGCTTTGAAAACCGGACGAAATCTACGAAGAAACTGTTGGAACTTGTGGATTTTAGTTGGATCAGAAACTTAACAAGAGAAGCAACTAAAGTTGAGCAAGAATTGGGTCCGTCGCATGATAGAAGATACATATCGTCCGTTCAAGTTGAGCTTCCTGATACAATTTGTTGGAATTTGTGGATTTCGGTTGGTTCAGATCTCGGAAGTACTGAACAACAGAAAATAACAGCTTCGGTTTCATCAACCGGCTTTGAAAACCGGACGGAATCTACGAAGAAACTGTTGGAATTTGTGGATTTCGGTTGGTTCAGAAACTTAACAAGAGAAGCAACTAAAGTTGAGGATGGAATTGGGTTCGTCGATAATAGAAGATACATATCGTCCGTTCAAGTTGAGCTTTCTGATACATATCGTCCGTTCAGTTGAGCTTCCCGATACATATCTTCTTGAGTATTTTTCTAACTTTATGCTTACATCCACTACAGTGAATGTTAACTGAACTCAACCAGTCAAATCACACACTATAAAGTGTAAACTTATCGTGTGTTGTAGTTTGGAAAGATGATCGAATAGAGATCTGAATCAGGCGTTGTTCTTGTTGTTGCATCGGGAACGGAGGAGGAGACTCAACTGTCGCTGCACTGTTCTCATTGTGGTCGACGTATACCAACGGTTCTGCGAAAAGAAACATTATCTGTTCATCATTGTTCTTGAAGATGAAGATGAAGAAACAAGGGTTTATTCTCTTTAATCTATTAGAGTGATCCTTGTTTTGAGAACCTGATTCTGATTTAAACAATCCACGACATGTCTGTTAGTGGTTTCTGTAACCAATTGGGAACCACATATTTGCTTCAAGATTTACGTCTGATGTCCAAGTTTGATCACATTTGACTTTTTTCTACGTTTTTTGGATCGTTCTAATAGATTAAAGAGAATAAACCATTTTTACCCTAAGAATACTGGTCGTATACTATTATACGGCCCGTATACACCATGTGAAAAAATTACCAGATCATTTTTTACCTTGTTAATACGGTCGTATACTATTATACGGCCGTATACAACATGTAAAAAAAGTTTAACCTATCGTATACAATGTATACGATGACTGTATACGTCCCGTATAATATTATACGTCCCGTATACTATGGGTAAAAATTGGTAAAAATGGTTTATTCTCTTTAATCTATTAGAACGATCCTTGTTTTGAGAACCCTGATTCTGATTCAATAAATAATATCTAATTGAGAAGCACTAAAACGGTTGCGGTTGTCCAATTCCAGACCAGTAATGTAAGGAGAAGCATTGAGATAACGGACATCCATCGAATACATCTTTCAAACTTTCAAAATTCAAATCAAACTAACACAAAATATCTCGATATGGTTGGTGTAAAAGCTCACATTTTACTACGTTGACCATGTTTTTTGACAAATCATCTGTTTCCTGAATCTAAAAGTTAACTAGACCCCTCAAGTTGTCATTCATAACAACTAAGCGTCTGGAGAAGAGTATGTTGATATAGGAGAGTTGATGTGTCACACCCCAACTGATGGCGGAAACATCGGAGTGAGACGAAATAGATTGCAAGAGACTTCATAACACTATTTGTGACATGTATTTAAATGATAAATTTTCATTTCATTTCTAAAGAGTCAATTACAAGGATTTGAAGCAAATACAACAACATGAATAATGAAATACAATACAATAGGAATACAAAATTTAAAGTGTGTATCTAAGCATCCTACTAGATTCCATGCATCACCAACATCATCGCTAAACCTGCAACATGTTTTAAAAGCATAGTTCAATACAAAGGTATTGGCGAGTACACAAGTTTTAGACTCGTATTATGTGTATAAAAGTATTTTCAATCCAACATAGCAATTTGGTATACAAGGTCAAACTATCATGCATAACTAAAAGTCAAACCCAAGTGTCCACTAGTATAATACCATCCCTCGATGTAGCAACATCGAGACCGTAAAGTATGAATAATAGCATCCCTCGATATAACAATATCGAGACCGTAAAGAATAAAACTTAACAAAACCCCATCGAGTGGTGTGCTACTCCTATAGCGCTATAATTTTTAAGGCGGGTTAACAAGTAGTATGAATTCTAGCATGAACTTAAGCATAAAAAAGCATGTATAAGGATTGATTGAATAAAGCATGTTTGTGAATTGTTTTAACAAGTAAAACATGTTGTATCCAAAGTCTATTGAAAGGAAAATGGGTCAAGTGTACTCACAAAATTGCATATGCTTTCTGATTATCCAATTGTTGACGAGCAATGAGATTAGGAGATCGAAGGTATAAGGGTTAAAGTTCAAGGTATGTTTAGAGTCGAGCTTCGGAATTTAAAACATAAGAATATAATATATGAAAGTAATCATCTTTTAACACATAATACTTGTTTGACACTATGAAACCCCAAGGGTTAGAATGTTTTCATGGGTAGACACCCATTAGAATCATAACAAGTTTTAGGTCTTAGATGATGCAATCTAGTACTTTGACGAATGAACACAAATTCATCATCAAAGGTTCGAATATTTGGATAGTTTATACAAGTATTTTATAGGTTATGTAATATACAATAATAAGTCCAATAGTTCAATATTTCAAGCATGAGGTAGGAGGATGAATCCTCCATTTAGGTACCTCTTTAAGTGTCATAGAAATCATGTAGGAGGTAGGAAGAAAAGTCTTCAATTTAGGCACCTCTAAGTGTTCACCACTACACTTGATGTTTTGAACATACAAGGAGGGTCATCAACAACAAGTAATACAAGAATACTAAACACTAATCTATAAGAAATCATCAAGCAATATGTGGATTTTATGTAGGACAACCCAAGTTAATCCTAAATCACACTTACATCAAGTCTTGAAGTTGAACATCACGTGTGGGTTAAACCCTTGAACACCTCTGATTTTACATGTCTTAACCTTGTTTTTAAGCCTAACTAACCATAGATGTGGTTATAAGAATAAGGACATAGGTTTGAGATGAGTTTCCTCAAGTTTAATCAAGTTTATCAATGTTTGAATCAAGAATAGAAAAATCAGTCAACTTTGGAGCCCTTTTGGCGACGTTCCAAGCTCTGATTTTCCAGGAAAAACCTATGGAAACGTAGCTAAGGTCAATACAAAGAAGTAGGAAAAAGAATCGAGTGAATCGGATAAGAATTGAGTGAGTTATGATCATTTTCGTAAGAGGTGCTGAATCTGCTCGAACTCTTGCTTTCAGCTACGGTTTGGAGGATGTTTTGAGAGTTTTTAGTGTTGCAAAAGTGGTAGGGAGGCTGGTTATAAGTGGTATTTATAGGGGGTATTAGGGTTAAGTTGTGTGAGCATTTAATACAATTAGGTGAGAGTTTAAGCAATAAAAAAAGAAATAATTCAGCCATAGTTGGCTGATTGCAAGGGCTATTTGGCAGCTTTTATTATTTTTCTGTTGTTGTTTAAATGATGTAAAATGTATAAATAAGAGGTATTTTATATGATTAAGATGCTACATAAAGCCTAATGTGCATTTAACATGTTATCAAGGCCTAAAAGGATTAAGGGACATGTTTTAATTACACCAACTTGCTATATATTGAGTGTGTCATATGAAACAAGTATGAATGATTTACATTTAGGTATTAATCAAGAGAAAAGCATATAACTTAATTTTATAATCGAATAACCAAGTGTTTTAACGTACGAAAGATTTAAGAATTGCGAATACACGATCATTGTTTATGAATTAAACATACGTTTATGCGAATTACGAACCATGTTCAAACGAGTGCACGTAACAATGTATAACATGTATAAACGATGTATAAAAGATCCGTTTCATTATGATCAAAGTCTCGGATTTTACAACGATACAACGAAATACGATTACAAGGAATACAAGATTTCCAAAAATAGAAATACAAGACGAGACTTTCTAATTATGGTAAGTACGAATAAGCAGGGCGTTATAGTCTCCCCTTCTTTAGGAAATTTCGTCCCGAAATTTATTCAAGAGGAAGGCTTGAAATAGTTTTAAATAAAAAGGTGATTATTTAAAATTGAGACTTGAAATTTTTGAAATGATTTGAAAAGTACGAAATTTTGGAGAACGACAAGGTAAATTTGCAAGGGAGTTCATTGTCTAAAATAATTTGAGGTACCAAACATAGTTGAAAACGTGTAGGTGCGTATATAGGTAAAGTGAGTCTAAACAAGTTTGGATAACTTAAATTGAAGATGTATTAAAAATGGGACGTATTAAGAAGGGAGATTTTGACAAACGGTTTGTATTTTGTTGGAAAGTGGGGTAGTTTATAGGGAAAGTTTTAAGGATGGTATAAAAATCACACTTACGTAAAAATAGTTTATTGAGAGTAACGAAAAGGTTTGGTACTTTGAATAAAGCGTTAAAGGTATACTAAGTACATTTACACAAGAATAAAGAATGCGAAGACGGTTTTAAAGGTAATGAGATAAGTTAGGATTTGAATGTTTAAACAAGCTTGATTGTGAACGGGGTTCATATGAAAGAAAGGATAATGGAGAATAATAGGAGTATAGGGCGAACGATTGACTCTAAATGAATGCAAGTATATGAATGATATAAGTATTAGATAAACGAAAGTAGCGTGTTAAAGATGAAGTCTCGTCATGGATAATCAGATATAATGCGTTTGTGAGTTGTTTAAAGTTTGTATCAGGTCAAAAGGTCTGCAAAACACTGAATTTCTCATGGCACGTTTTACGAAAGTTTGGTAACATGGTGAAAACACTTATATATAGGAAGTACCAACGGCGTATCCACCATGTTTTGACCATGTTATGTCCGTCTCGTTATTCGGTGTCATGTTACGTTCAGTGTCTTACCATATACAGTAGTACGCTCTATGGTTTTCATACGCCTATCACTATAATCCCGTGTGCACCCGCGATTATTTTGATCGTCGCATGATCCGCATAGCTTGTACTAGTTGTGTATGAATCAGGATATACATAATTTAAAAATAAGAATGTCTATGTATAAGAATATAGTTTATAAGAAAGTCCATGCTTAAGTATGTATGGGACCCACGTAAGCGAATCACTCGGATTACGCTCGCGTACGCGTGCGAATGTATGAATCATGAGTATGAATGAAAGTATAAGCATAAGTATAAGTTTAAGTATGAATATGCACGTAAGTATGTGTATAAACATAAAACGTACGAGTAGTATGAGTATAAGTATAAGCATAAAACGTATGCGTATAAGTGTAGGTACGAATAATAAAATTTACGTATATAGTGTACGTTGGGATATAGCGGATTTAAGCGTATAAAAGCATTCAAAAGGTTGAGTATGTAAATACGAACGATATGAATGATGTTATCGCGAGGTATCGACTAAAATGTGTATGATGATATGCATGTATAGTTGTTTAAATGAAACGTTGAGTTTATCGAATCAAAATTAGATTGAGCTTGATTTGAAGGGTAGAATATAGTTTGTATATGGAAGAGGATATAAAGTACTCATTGGTTACGCATAATGTATTTTGTAATGAATGGAAATGCTACTTTTGTTTTAAAAGAGTTTACGCAATCCGAAGATGGTCGGTCCCATGAAGTCTTCTTGCCCACGTGTTTTGTAAATTGGTATAGGAAAAAGGTTTCCGATAAAAAGTAAGTTCATTTCATCAACCAAGAAATTATGAATTTTGGAGGTTCTTGTGAAAACGAGGATCCTTAGAAAAGAAATTTAGCAAAAGGACTTAGTGATTGTTAAAAGTTTTAACAAATGATTTGTTGATGTTGAAAAGAGTATTTGGTAAAACGATCATATAACATCTATAAGATCTTATAAGTAACTGAGAAAGGTTGGTTTGATTTCGATTAAGAATGGAAGTCTCAAGTATGATTATATAACGTGTGCGTGTTTTAGTGATTAAGTTGAATATGAAGTTCATGGGCCAGAGATTCATTGGACCGATTAAATTGATAGGTAGCATTTCATAAGGTTTTGAAATTCGGGAAATAAAATGTTTTAAGGTATGATTAAGAATTTCGTGTATGTGAGTTATGTGAAAATAGATTGTAGGATAAAAAGTATGTTTGATAAAACAATGTATTTTGGAATTGACATAAGTGGGTATTTTGATAAATGATAAATGATTTAGGTATGAAACATGATTGTGTTTGCTTGATAAAGTATTTTGAAGGAAAGTTTTGGTAACGATCGCCTAGGTAAGGGAATCACCCCTAACTCGTTGGTGAGGTTGTTTTAAGAAAAGAAGGGGTGGAGTTAATGGTCAAGGTAAGGAAATCACTCCTAACTCAATGATATGTCTCCATTTTGGCGTTATAAAGAATGTAAACAAAATTGAGTGACGTTTTGAAATCATGCATAGGTATAAATGTATGAAAAAGATTTAGTATGATCAGTGTGTGAGAAGAAAATATCGAAAGTAAATTCGAATTTGAAAGATTGCATCGTATAAAATAAATAATAGAAACACATGTTTAATTAAAATTTGGGATGGTTCCAAAACGGAACTTTGACTAATCAAAGTGGTCGAAAAGTCTTTAGAATTTGAGGAGCATGATTTGGCCTAATGGGTGGAATACTCTCGCCGACAAGTCGGTTAACGGTATTTACCCTTCCGGTTACTACATGTCCCAAATCAATCGAAATTTCAAGACTTTGCGGGATTTATGAAAAAATCAAGGAGTGGAACTAGTCGACAAGGTGTGGTTTTCACCCCTAACTTGACGATTTCGTATCCTAAGTGTGGTTGGTACTCGTCGGGTCAAAATTTAATTTCAACACTTTGACGAGGGTCCACTAGAATTTGAAAGCGAAAATTCTCCATCAAGGTGAGGATCTCACTCCTAACTTGGTGGCGAATTTCGTGTAAAAAGAATAGGTGGATTGAGAGTCTTTCACCAAATTGTGGGTTTCACACCTATTTTGGTGAAGTCATCTCGTTTGTGTATTACAAGTGGTTTCGAATTTAGTATAAATGAGTAAAAGACGTATGTTCAAAATAATAATAACAAGTATAAGCACATAAAGCATTTTAAGAAAATAACACGTAAGAGACATTTCAAGAATAACATGTAAAGATATTTCATAAAAGTAGCATGTGAAGCAAGTATGGTCGAATTTTGGGGCTTAACTTTAGACTAGGTCAAAAGCATGGCAATTTTCCTAATTCCCTATAGTTATGGCTCTGATACCAATCTGTCACACCCCAACCGATGGCGGAAACATCGGAGTGAGACGAAATAGATTGCAAGAGACTTCATAACACTATTTGTGACAAGTATTTAAATGATAAATTTTCATTTCATTTCTAAAGAGTCAATTACAAGGATTTGAAGCAAATACAACAACATGAATAATGAAATACAATACAATATAATTACAAAATTTAAAGTGTGTATCTAAGCATCCTACTAGACTCCATGCATCACCAACATCATCGCTAAACCTGCAACATGTTTTAAAAGCATAGTTCAATACAAAGGTATTGGCGAGTACACAAGTTTTAGACTCGTGTTATGTGTATAAAAGTATTTTCAATCCAACATAGCAATTTGGTATACAAGGTCAAACTATCATGCATAACTAAAAGTCAAACCCAATTATCCACTAGTATAATACCATCCCTCGATGTAGCAACATCGAGATCGTAAAGTATGAATAATAGCGTCCCTCGATATAACAATATCGAGATCGTAAAGAATAAAACTTAACAAAACCCCGTCGGGTGGTGTGCTACTCCTATAGCGCTATAATTGTTAAGGCGGGTTAACAAGTAGTACGAATTCTAGCATGAACTTAAGCATAACAAAGCATGTATAAGTATTGATTGAATAAAGCATGTTTGTGAATCGTTTTAACAAGTAAAACATGTTGCACCCAAAGTGTACTAAAAGGAAAATGGGTCAAGTGTACTCACAAAATTGCATATGCTTTCCGATTATCCAATTGTTGACGAGCAATGAGATTAGGAGATCGAAGGTATAAGGGTTAAAGTTCAAGGTATGTTTAGAGTCGAGCTTCGGAATTTAAAACATAAGAATATAACATATGAAAGTAATCATCTTTTAATACATAATACTTGTTTGACACTATGAAACCCCAAGGGTTAGAATGTTTTCATGGGTAGAACACCTATTAGAATCATAACAAGTTTTAGGTCTTAGATGATGCAATCTAGTACTTTGACGAATGAACACAAATTCATCATCAAAGGTTCGAATATTTAGATAGTTTATACAAGTATTATATAGGTTATGTAATATACAATAATAAGTCCAATAGTTCAATATTTCAAGCATGAGGTAGGAGGACGAATCCTCCATTTAGGTACCTCTTTAAGTGTCATAGAAATCATATAGGAGGTATGAAGAAAAGTCTTCCATTTAGGAACCTCTAAGTGTTCACCACTACACTTGATGTTTTGAACATACAAGGAGGGTCATGAACTACAAGTAATACAAGAATACTAAACACTAATCTATAAGAAATCATCAAGCAATGTGTGGATTTTATGTAGGACAACCCAAGTTAATCCTAAATCACACTTACATCAAGTCTTGAAGTTGAACATCACTTGTGGGTTAAACCCTTGAACAAAACAGAAAGTTTGTGAGGTTTACACCTCTGATTTTACATGTCTTAACCTTGTTTTTAAGCCTAACTAACCATAGATGTGGTTATAATCATAAGGACATAGGTTTGAGATGAGTTTCCTCAAGTTTAATCAAGTTTATTAATGTTTGAATCAAGAACAGAAAAATCAGTCAACTTTGGAGCCCTTCTGGCGACGTTCCAAGCTCTGATTTTCCAGGGAAAACCCATGGAAACGTAGTATCACACCCCAACTGATGGCGGAAACATCGGGGCGCGACACTGAGCGAAACAGATTGTCCAGAAGTTTCCATAACAACTATGATTACCAATTATTTAAAGCATCATGTCCCATACCATGACATAAAAAGTAATATAATTATTACAGACAAGATCTAGTCAAATTGTTCTGTTCCGACAACTCAGATTTTAAATACAGACACTTCACTTATTTGTTTCCAGACCTTAGCCTCGATTTCACAGCAAGCCAAGCATGTAAACATCTTAAGCACCTGCCACATACGTTAAAGTAAAAGTCAATACACATAGTGAAAAGGTGAGCATACAAGTTTAATATATATAGTAGAGTTCGAAATCGTTTACGCATAACGAGCACGTACACAGTGTGAAATGAAGCACGTTAGTTATCGACATGAACCTATCGATACCAATGATTGCGGGTTGACTACCCAAGGCAGTTCGTAATACACACTCACCACTGTGAGCCATGTAACAAATTGTCCTTAACAACCCCTGAGTGAACAGGTGCTGAGTCTAAACTAATAGTACTATCGTTGCTAAGGCAGGTAGACAGCATTCCATGTGTAAACATAACAAACAAGCATTCATTAAGTCACGTATTACATGCAGTAACGGTTAGCGTTAAAGTATTGCGTAGTGTGTTCGATGTGATTTAGAATAAGTAACGTATGTAACACCCAAAAGTGCGTAAAGCAAAAAGGGATCGAGTATACTCACAGCGATAATGGATTGAAGGGAGCGCTAGACCAAAGTTAGCCTGAGCAGAACGATAACATAAATGATAAGCGGCGCGTAAAAAGAAGCAACGTGTCAGTGGATCGGACGGCAATCCGATCAGATGGCTATCCGATCGGGTGACCGGTCGATCGGATGACAATCCATTCGGGTGGTCGCCCGTTCGGGTGGCCACTCGATTGGATTGTCATCTCGTTTGGGATGGATGTGTTTGTGTATGATGGTTTGTCTTTTGAAGTTTTCGTTGTAGCATTTTGAAAACAGAGAAGTATCCCTACCTTTCAGGTCGGTCGATCGAACGGTTGTTCGATCGGACAACAATCCGATTGGCGAGGCTTCTCAGGTTGAGAACGAGTTTACAGCAGGACAGTCACTCGATCGGATGGCTATCCGATCGGGTGGCAATCCGTTCGGATTGAACATGCTGAAAAATTGTTTAAGTGTTGAAGTCAAAACATCACATGGTCGAATGGCAATCCGATCGGGTGGCAATCCGTTCGATGTTCAAAACCTCAAATATTGAAAGAAAAGTTAAGTGTGGGACCCAAGGTGCAATCCGATCGTGTGGCAGTCCGGTCGGGTGGCAATCCGATCGGACGGCAATCCGTCCCAGATGACCTGGTCGTCTTCTTCCTTGGTTGTTTTGGTAGTTTGTCGTTTTCTCGAGATCGTTTGATATCGTGCTAAACAACAGAAACCTCGTCAAGTCCTAGTGACCCGATCGGACAGGAATCACCCAAGTCCGACCAGTTTAACTGTTCGAGACGGTGTTTCATGTTTAACCTGAAATCGGTAATCTCTTGGATAGAATCCAGATCTCAATCGAACACATCCACAAGAAAGAGTAGATGGTTAGAACAAGCTCCGATTCTATCGGTTTTGAGTGCATTGAGTGTAAAAGAGTTGAAAGAAAGTTGGAAAAACCATCTTTCAATCCTTTTCACCATGAATATGTTCAGATCTATGATAGATATTTGTTCATTCATGTGGAAATCATTCAGATCTAAGTTGTTCTTGGTGGATTGAAGCCAAAACATGAAGTTCATAAGAACACCATGATGACATCATCCTAGAACACCTCAAATCTAGTGATTTCACGGTTATAAGTTAAGATTCAAAAGATAGAAAGGTGTAGGAGTGCGTGTAGATCAAGAAAGTACAAGATTTAGGTGGAAAACTTACAAGAATCGCGAGAAATCTGAAGAAATAGCGGCTGGATCGAGTTGGGTGAAGAGGGAGCTGTCAACATCAAAGGATGTAACAAAGGAGGGTATTTATATGGTTTCCATAAATGGAAAGGGGAGTAAGTGGCTGGTCGATCGAGTGGCAGCCCGTCCGGGTGGCAGCTCGATCGAGTGGCAACTCGGTCGGGTGGCACCAAGGTCGGGTGGCAGCTCGATCGAGTGACACTCCGCTCGGGTGGCAGCCCGATCGGGTGGCAACTGTGACAACTGCCACTTTCGGGTAATTTACGTACATTTAAAGCAATGATTTACATTATACAAGTATGTGTTTTGAATATTCGAACTACATGATTACATGATATACATCTTAGAGAACTCAAGGAATATTCATTTATGATGCACATTATTCATTTTTATTGGTTACATTTGAAATAGTGTAAACAATGCATCGAAACAACTAGAGTAGTACCTAGTAAACTAGTGTGCTGACGAGAACTCAGGTTCCGCATAAACCATCTAAATTACATCTTTAGGACTTAGACAAAAGTCCAACATCAAATATACATTAAACCCTATATGGGAATAAAAGGGTTTGGTTTAATATATTACCAATGTCCGGTAGCACCAAAAACTGCCCGAAAACTGCCGAAAAGCACTAAAAGCGATGATTTCTACACTTTTCCGTAGAAATTTTGCTGAAATCAGCTTTCTAATATTTTTACGACATGTAAAAATATTATTTAACATAGAATTCATGTGTGGATACATTAGGGTATCATCCGAACCAATAACTACATCAATTCACACAAGTTACACAACTTAGCGTTCAAATAACGTCTAACCGAAACAATTCGAAACGAATATCCGAACAATGTCGGATCTTTTTTTTAGTGACCATCTAATATTATTTAGATCACATTAGACTAGTAATGGTCACTTAACACCTTCTTAACACATTTATACACTTGAAACATTTAAACACCTAAACTTTGCTAAAAGTTTCTAACACTTTAAACACTTAATAACATTTCAACAATTCAAGACCCCCCCCCCCCATGTTGTGAACGGTTTTAAAGGGGTCCCACACCCTATTTTTTTTGTTAAATATCTAGATATTTTATTAGTTACAAGTGGATGAAGTTGGTGCTTTGCTACAACACTTAACCATTAAGCAATACTAGCACCTTACACTCATTTTACATCTTTTATTACTTTTACCAAAAGCTCTCATCATCTTCATCCATCTTACCAAGAACACTAAAAACCCACTTCAATTTTAGTCTTTTATTAGATGATTAACATGGGTTTCCAAGTAACATAAGGTGATCTAAAGCTTTTGGAAGTGAAAGGAAGGATTTTCATTCATACAAAAGTGTTCTACCATCAAGATCATCATCTTCTTAGTTCTTATAATCTTCTAAGATCATCCCTAGCCTAGTGCTAGAAGTAAGCTTCTATATCTATTTTTTTTTATACAAATATATTATGTTTATGATTGTTATTATTACTAATAATAACCATGTAATCATACATAATAAGCATGAAAAATACAAAGAAGCAAAGATAAAAATCATGATATAATTATGATTGTTTATATTATGATCTAAGACTTGATATATTCTTATTTAGTCTTGTTATGATGTTTATGATGCAAATAAATTATTAGAAGATGTTTTAAGTTATGATCTAAAAATTATGCATGTTTATGTTAAAGGGTTTTTAACATAAAGGATTAATGGATGATCATAACTATTGATCTTGTGAAAATATATAAGGTTTTTGGTTAAAAACAAGACTTTTACAAGATTATAAAAAGTAACATACAACTAGAGATTTTTATAAAAGTTGTTAAAACTAGGAGTAAACTTGGTTGTTGAACTAGTTAGCATATGTTGTGATCATGTGCAAAACCCTACATGATTTGGATATCATTTTGATAAGTTTATGTTATAAAAATCTCATAAGTTTTTAGTGAAGATGTTGAGTAAATTGTTGATGATTTGGAAAAGAAAATGATATGTTTATTAAACATGGTTAGAATAAAATACAAAGGTTATATAGCCATTTTTCATAAAAACTTTATTTTATAAAGTAACAACATTTTTGGTTGTATTTAGACAAGAGAAATATATATTTTTTTTTGAAAAATATATATTTGGTGATTTAACAACTTATGTGCTATGTGATTATTTGATGGTATTAGTTATATATATCAAAGATAGGAACTTTATTACAATGGTAATAATGAACACATGATACATAATAATCAAAGTCTTATAAGACTTCACATAATTACGCCTTAAAACGAGTTACGGACGATTCGAATAATCGGACACCATTTATGGTCAAAATGAACGACGGACGACTACATAAGTGAATTGCCAATCCGGGGAGTTACTACGACGTTTAGACGATTTATCGACACGAAATATAAGTATCCTATCGATAACAAATTTCGGATGTTTATAAACTTATAAACACTAGTATGTTTATTTACTAACAAGTATACTTAGTAAATTTTTATAAAAAGGTTTTTATAAAAATAAATGGGCTTATTATACTAGTGGGCTATTTTTATAACAAATGGGCTTATATTACTTAAAGGGCTATTTTACTTAATGGGCTATTTTTCTTAATGGGCTTATCTTCATAATGGGCTTAACATAAATTCATGGGCTAAGCCCAAATACTAAACATATGGGCCAAAGCCCAACACCATTCAAGCCCAACACTATTCAAGCCCAATTCAAGCCCAACACTATTCAAGCCCAATTCAAGCCCAACACTATTTGAAGCCCAACACTATTTGAAGCCCAACATTATTTGAGGCCCAACACTATTTGAGGCCCAACACTATTTGAGGCCCAACACTATTTGAGGCCCAACACTATTTGAGGCCCAACACTATTGAGGCCCAACACTATTTAAGGCCCAGCACTATTTAAGCCCAATAACTTGAAAACATGGGCTTGGCCCATTGTTCCCATTATTGGAAACACAACTATACAATTGATACATATAAGACACGAAATTCAGCGGACTAGATCCGACTAAACAACTCATTCATCGAATACACAGTTAACGAACAGTAAAGACATACAAGTCTTACACATATTGAAGACACAAGACTTGTACTCAAGTTCTTTACAAAGACCGAAGTGTCTAACAAAAATAAGAACATTTGTAGGTCGCAACGCTATTCAGGACGACCGCACGTGAGATCTTATTTACTTCTATTCATGGACGCAATTCTGTGAGTTCATGTTCCCCTGTTCATTTAAATGTTTTACAACTTTACAACTATCGGGGAAAATACATGTTCATAGTATGTTAAAGTTAGGTAATGAAACACCATAGATCATGTGCGAATTAGGGCCATACTATAAGCACCATTAATCCAGTTTGGACCAAGGAACAAAGGACTAGATCTATTGGGTTTTGGCGAGCCCCACTCTTGGTCGTGGACCCATACAGAAGAGTGCGTTTGTGTCCCAGTCGATAGGAATCGGCATAAAATCGTCTAGGGTTGGTTTGCTTCCTATTTCGTCACACATATTAATGTCCTCGCGAAACATTAATGATCAACGATTTCATTGACGCTTTACATACTACATCATACATACAGATACATTTTATACAATTCACATGTTGTGGATACAGTTTATACATCATACATACAGATACATTTTATACAATTCACATGTTGTGGATACAGTTTATACATCATACATACAGACACATTTTATACAATTCACATGTTGTGGATACGGTTTATACATCATTCATACAGATACAGTTTATACAACTCACATTTTACAGATACATCTCATACAGCTAAACTGCATGAACTCGCTCAACTTTTGTTGATGTTTTCAAACTTAACATGTATTTCAGGAAATTAGTGGACCTGGCAGACATTTCAGTCAAGGAAAACAAGTATCAATACTCCATGCCAACTATTGAAGGGTTTGCCTGTTATATACCGCCTCTTTGCGGTGATATAGTGGTCAAAGTCTTGACATTTTAAGACTTACATTTTGATGTATAAAACGATGACAACTTATTTTCATTTGATGGTTTGTAACCAATACATTCAACTTATGTTGCATTCTTTTGGGAAACACATATGTAATGGCAATGGCAATGGAGTATGTTTTATTCATATAGTTTGTTCATGTACATCGATATTTATGCAATGAAAACCATACAGATCACACCTTGCGTTTCCGCTACGAGCGGGTGTGACAGATTGGTATCAGAGCATCGATTGTAGTGAACCAGGATTCTTTCTCGAGTCTAAGTCTACAATCACTAGGGATCTCTCACGAAAACCTCTTGTTCATGTTGAACAGATAATAAATAAAATTGGACAAGTCAAAAGGTTTTCATTGCATAAACATTTTTTTTCAAGGTCCACTACAGCAAAAATTCATTTCACATAAATCAAGCGAGGACATTTCCATGGGTGAAGTCTATGAGAAACAGACGCAATACATTAATAGACTATGTGCCTACAATACAATACATTATCAGTTTATGCATTATAAACAGTTCACAAATTCAGCTTATACAAGATAGAAATCCTTGATTGATAGGATTTTACATGATTATATATATAGGTGGTTCATATATATGTTGCATGAAATATTTTGCCAAGGACAAAATACCTTCGACTTCAAACCCTATAATTATTCTTTACTCACACGGTGAAAATATCGACCTCATGTCTATTGCGGAGCTTATGGCGAACATGATTCCTAAGTGAAATCTTAAACTTAATTCCGTAAAATATGGTTGCTTTCTCGCGAATGCTGAGATGCCTGACCATGATAATGACGACGAGGCGGAGGTGGTAACCTTGGACAACAACTCTATTAGTGGGACGGGATCCCTGTGACTCATACTAATCAAGGTTGATATACTCTTGTCCCTACAAGGAAGATGAAGTACTCATCTTGAAGGTGCCCCTTTAGTTGTTATTGTTACAGATTCTTTCCATTTCTATTCCATCTAACGTTGTGCTGTTTTGTGAGTAATGAAAACGGACGTTGACACGTGATCTATCACGAAGGTCCCTCCTATGTTGAAGGTATATAGACAATAGTGTTCCCCCTCTGACTGATCGGCTGTTTTGTACGAGAGAACGCTAGGGTGACCATGCAAGGCAATTTATTATTACGGAGGCCTACGTAATAACAACTTGTAGTGCATGGAAATTCTGGTGGACTCTGCGGGTCAAGCTAATGATCACTATTCATTCAAAATTCTTAAGTTATTACTTGAGATTCAATTCTTCCTATCTAGTAGAACATGAACTGTGGGTGGTTAGTATAACACCCTACAATACAATACAATACAATGCAGTACAGTACAATACAATACAATACAATACAATACGGGAAGACGACACATATTTGTTCACACCTAACATTCGATCTATATCACGATTCAGTTGAGACTAGTCATTTAAACAAACAAAACGTGTTAGCTACTCATGGAGGAATTTCCTCAACATTCTCGAAATTCTTGAACATGGGTTGGTTCCAGGGTGTCTATGACACTTTACCCTACTTTACCTTACCCTACCTTATCATATTTCACCTTATCATATTCATTGGAAATGATACAATAAATTCCGTCGCTTGACATTTGTCTTTTCCCAATGAATGGTATGGCATGAGCCATGCTGCAACTCCCTCATTGCATTTTATTCGACATTTTTGGAGATTCTAATAATCTTGCTAGAGCTTGTGAAACTCAAGCACTATTACCATAATTGTCACATGGACAAATAAGACAAAGGATTCTCTCTACTTAGGACGATCGAGGTCCATAAAGTAGGGAATACATATTATATGGACGGAGACCACTGGTTGGTTTCCCCTCCTCAACGAATTATTTTTTTTCTTCTTCTTTCTCTTCTTCTTTTTCCATTTAAACATATGACCAATACACGCAAGAGGCATTACACCTTTTGGTTTTGGTTATCCACATTATCATTTATTCAAACATGTATGAACAATATAGTCTTGAGGTTTCCATGACCGATTGATTGCATTCTTCATTCTTGGGCACATGATAGACTCTATTTATCCAAATACATGTCTAGATTCTTTTAATAGTGTGTATTAAAAAGATCATGGCGCCAAAAGAATCAATTGTTTAAGTTAAAAGTTATGTGTTGAAAACCATTGCTTTTAATCAAGACATGTTTTATACATGACATTGTTACGCAAGACATTGTTATACATGTCATTGACGTTGGTATACACAAGACATTTTTGGTGGTTATTTGTAAGTGATGAGACGTGTGTAATATGATAAAAGCATGGTGGATACGCCGCTGGTACTTCCTATATATAAGTGCTTATATTATATTGCATATCGTGGTGTTATTCAAATCTCTTCGACAAAGACAAGACACGACATTTTCGCACAAGACACGACATCCTCTACACAAGACATAATATTCTATTTCGAGACATGATATATTTATACACTACATTTTCATTGGTTATTTATTTAACCATACATTATTCTTTTATATCATCTGATTTTCATATCTATCTTCATATGATTTTATAAAAGAACTCGATCATAACTAGAGCCAATATTGTTGGTTACACTTGATGCTTTCACGATATCTCAAGGGTTGTTCCATAATGGGTAACACCCGAATTCAAACACCTTGAGTGTTACATTTTGGGTTTAGCCTCAGAGATCCGAAGCATAACCGCATCATCCCTCCCTACCTCGATCACTCAAACAATAACTCTCGCTATGAGAGAAATGAAGGCAACTGCTGCCATAAACGATTGTGGCACCAGAATGTATGCTGGTAACTGCCGAAATCCTAAATGTGAATAAGTGTGTGCGTGGTTAGAACTATGTATACTCCACAAAATCCCAATGAAGTCATGAGTACGTACACTCTACGATCATCATGTATCAATTTTATTAATACCAACACCGAGCTTAGCTATTGCTTTTAAATGTTAAGCATATACTCGAATTAGAGTCTTGTTGGACACACATTACTATATCAAGTTAGCTAATGGGGAATTAGCTGACTCTTGTCAAATCATAAAGGGTCACCGTTACGTATCCTATTCGTCAACATTTCACATCCATGTTATTTTATACAATTGGCAATTTTATCTTTATCTCAACATTTCACATACATGAGTTCATGGCTAGTGACGGGATTATCCTAGCTACAATTAGGGGATTTGGTTATCCTACATCTGAACATAGGGATGGGGTTATCCTACATCTAAACATTGGAACTGGATTGTTCTACATCTAAAATTATACAGTGAATTTTTCACTACATAGAATTCAAAATGTACTTGGCCTAGAGTCAAACAAGCTAGAAGTCTCCTCATTCTATAGAATTAGCAAAAAGTAAACTAGTCAAGTCTAGAGCTGAAATTCAATATCGATCTCTTCCCTGTTCAGTTGAGTAGTTTCGAAGTAGTGGTTGACATGGATTGGTTATCCGATAACCTAGCCAAAGTCTTACGTCACGAGAAGATAATTCGTCTACCACTACTAAACGAAGAGACACTTGTGATACATGGAGAGAAGCGCGACACCTCATTGCGGATCATCAATGGCATGAAAGCACATAAGTGCTTACGGAAAGGTTGTATTGCCTATCTAGCACTTGTTGTAGACAAGAAGGCCGTTGGGCCACAGCTGACAGATATTCTTGTGGTAAAAGAATTCCCTGAAGTCTTTCCTAAAGACTTGCCAGGACTACCACCATATCGACAAGTCGAGTTTCACATCGACTTGGTACCGGGAGCTGCAACCGTAGCCAAATCTCCATGTTGACTAGCACCTTCTGAACCTTGTAGTTGACCGAATAAGGATGTTGTGAGTTCATAACCCTCACTCTTTACCATTGGGGGTGGAAATACATACAAGTTTTGCAAAACTGCACAACATTTCGATGAATGAAAATTCATATTTCTAAACCATGTTACAAATGAATTTCCAGCTAACTCAAATGGTTTATGAAAGGTTCTAGCTTCTACTCTAAGATAGACTTACGATCGGAGTATCATCAGTTACGAATTCAAGAGGAAAGCATACCGAAAACGGCTTTTAAGACTCGTTACGGTCATTACGAGTTTCTCGTTATGCCTTTTGGTTTAACAAATGCACCAGCGATCTTCATGGATTTAATGAATCGTGTGTGCAAGCCGTATCTCAACAAATTCGTCATAGTGTTTATTGACGACATTTTGATATACTCTCAATCGACTGATGAACATGAGCAACATTTGAGAACCATTTTAGAATTGTTAAAGACAATAAATTCGCCTCAAATCGAAAAACAAGATATAGCATTACAACTTATTCTTAAGATTGGTGCATAGCATTTTACAATCTTATCAATATCCGACGATACCGATGACTCTGTTGTAGACTATGATGCTTCGCATCAAGGATTGGGTTGCGTACTCGTGCAACGTGAAAAAGTTATTGTGTACACGTCGCGCCCATTTAAAAAGTTCACAAGAAGAACTATACCACTCTCGACCTTGAGTTAGGCGTGGTGGTATTCGCTTTTAAAAAAATTTTTATTATGGCGACATTATTTATATGGTACTCAATGCATTATTTTCACGGATCATAAAAGTCTTCAACACATATTCAACCAAAAAGAATTAAATATACGTCAACGATGTTTGTTGAATTGTTGAACGACTATGATTGTGAAATAAAGTACCATCCGGGCAAGGCAAACGTTGTAGCAGATGCCTTGAGCCGCAAGGAGCGAGTTAGAACACTAAGAGTTCAAGCATTAGAGAAGATGATTCACAAGCGCTCAAGGAAGAGTATATTCAAGCAGAAACACTTCGAGGCATGAAGAAACAATTAGTGTAAAGAAGATGGAACTTTATGTTGGGTTCGTAGGCTTTAGGGTAGCCGGCCCTAATTAGGGTTAGCCTGCCCTAATTAGGGTTAGTCGGCCCTAGTTATTAGGCCCACTTAGTTAACTTGTTAACCAAGTAGGAAACCCTAATCTTGTTCTATAAATACCTATGATGTAATTGTAGTCTGTATCATTCTGAAAACAGTTGTGAGCATCTAATAAAAGTAAAACCCTAGTTGCAACCCGTGGACGTAGGTCACCTTGACCGAACCACGTAAATTCTTGTGTTCTTTATTTTCTGCTAGTGTGTGTGTGTTTGTTCCGCTTCCGCTCGAGCCTATTCTGATCCGATACCCCTAACAAGTGGTACCAGAGCCAAAGGTTCAGTAAAATACACGGTTCACACGGTTATCGCAGGAGAAGGAGAGAGCTGGACGAGAGATCTTGATCTGCTGTTGCTGCCGTCGCCGCTGACTTGTTTACGGCCCGTACCTATTCTCTGGTTACGGCTCGTAAGGTCTAGGGTTTGCATCGTAGGGTTTGCTGTTGCAGATCTGGTGGTTTTGGGGTGTTTGGCGATTAGGGTTTCGGTTCTTGAACCCTGGTTATTCGCTGATTTTACGCTCGGGTTTGCAAGAGAAGTCGCTGGTTCGGGTACTTCGGGTTTTCTGGTTTATTGAAAGTTGCTCAGGTTTCGGGTGCTTGGTTTCTTGTGGTTTTTTCTGGTTTTTCTCGTTTGCTATGGCTGAAGACGGGAAGTTCCGAATCGAGAAGTTCAACGGTACTGATTTTGCATGGTGGAAAATGCAAATTGAGGCGTTGGTTGGTGAATGCGATTTGGATGTGGTACTGGAAGAAAAACCTGCTGGAATGGATAAAGTTGCCGAAGCAATTTGGAACTCAAAGGACAAAAAGGCAAGAGGTAAAATTACATTGGCTTTGACGAGGAGCGTTGCATTTAATATCATGAAAGAAACAACTGCTCGTGATATGTTAGCAGCTCTGTCAAATATGTATGAGAAGCCGTCTGCCGGTAATAGGGTGTTCTTGATGAGGGAACTGTTTAATATGAGGATGAACGAGGGCAGTTCAGTTGCTGATCACATTAACGAGGTCAATTCAATTTTGTCCAGGTTAGCAACTGTGGGCATGAAGTTGGATGATGACACTCAGGCTGTGGTTTTGTTATCTTCCTTACCTGATAGTTGGTCAGGATTTGTGACAACGGTCACTGAAACTGCTGGAACTGGAAATTTGAAGTTTGATCGGGTCCGGGATAGTGTTTTGGGTGAAGACGTTCGCCGGAGGAACACTAGTGGAGGATCTACTTCTGGTATGCTCAGTGTTAGCAGGGGAAGAGGTAAAAACAGAAGCAGTGGGAGTCGTGGGAAAAGCTTGTCTAAAGCTGGGAAGAATGTGAGGTGCTGGAACTGTGGTGAAAAGGGGCATGTTAAAAACGAGTGTCCTGATCCTAAGAAAGAGGGTGGTAGCCAGCATGTAAACAGTGTTGTGTCAGATGAATCTGACGGTGACGTACTGGTTTGCTGTGAAGAGTCTATAGATTCTTGGGCTATGGATTCTGGTTCTTCGTTTCACGCCATGCACAGCGGGGAGACGATGGTGAATCTGAAAAAAGGAGACTTTGGAAAGGTACGATTAGCTAACGGTCATGTTCTAAATGTTACGGGTATGGGAGATGTCAATCTGAAGACTCCACTGGGCACTACATGGAACTTAAAGAACGTCAGGGTAATTCCAGGTTTAACGAAGAAACTTATTTCTGTTAGTCAACTGGATAAACAGGGACTAGATGTTAAGTTTGGTGGTGGGAAGTGGAAGGTGATTGATGGAAATCTTGTTGTTGCCTGTGGGAGGAGACGAGGATCGTTGTATCTAGTTGAGATACCTGCTGAGGGAGTAGCCGTCCCTGTACAACATAAAGTCTGGTTCACTGAATCTAGTAAGCGGAAGAGGGTTCAATTTGCGAACTTGAATTCTGGTGCTTTGGGGATGTCAGTTGAATGTGGTCGGGGGTCTAAGTTTAAGCCAGTCAGGGGATTTGGTGATAGTGGGAGCACGGGTCGTGTTCTGGGTACAATCACAAAGAACCGTTGGGTTTTGAAGACGAAGGTTCCGACTGAAGAAAAAGGCTCTCCTGGAAATAGTTTGCAAAATGTGGAGAGTGGTATTAATTCTCGGTGTATCTCTGGAGCTGGTGGATCGTGCAAGCCGGTTGAGATAGAGAATGGGTCTGATAAGACTGTTGGGTTGGAGCTTGTGGGAGCTTCAACTGGTCTCTCAGTTACTTGATGAGAGGTGTGGTTGCAACTAGGTGGCTTGGATGTGACTGAAGTCTTAGCTTGTTCTTGGAACTGGAGGCTGGGAAGACTTGAACGTAAAGATTACTGAAGTTACTGGTGATGGGTTTCTTGGATGCACTTTGTGGACTATGCAAAGCCTCCGAGTGGGAGATTGTTGGGTTCGTAGGCTTTAGGGTAGCCGGCCCTAATTAGGGTTAGCCTGCCCTAATTAGGGTTAGTCGGCCCTAGTTATTAGGCCCACTTAGTTAACTTGTTAACCAAGTAGGAAACCCTAATCTTGTTCTATAAATACCTATGATGTAATTGTAGTCTGTATCATTCTGAAAACAGTTGTGAGCATCTAATAAAAGTAAAACCCTAGTTGCAACCCGTGGACGTAGGTCACCTTGACCGAACCACGTAAATTCTCGTGTTCTTTATTTTCTGCTAGTGTGTGTGTGTGTTTGTTCCGCTTCCGCTCGAGCCTACTCTGATCCGATACCCCTAACACTTTATACCTTATGAGTCAAAATTGGGTTCTATTCTTTGGCGGCCTTCGAGATGATATTTTGAGGAAGCACATAGGCCTAAGTAGTGAAAGAATACTACTGGTGGCCTAACCTCAAAAGTGATATCGTGACTTATATCGGAGAATGCTTGACTTGCGCGAAAGTCAAAGTCGAGTAGCAAAATCCCTCGGACTTGTTACAACAACCCGAGATTCCCGTTTGGTAATGGGAACAAATATCGATGTACTTCATTACGAAGTTACTCAGGAACTCAAGAGGTCACTACATGATATGTGTAATCATCGATAGACTAACAAAGTCCACGCACTTCTTACCGATTTGGTAGAAGGATAATACTGAGAAACTAGCAGAACTCTATCTCAAAGAAATAATGGCTCGTCATGGAGTGCCTATTTCAATCATTTCAGACCGAGACGGTCGTTTTATTTCTAGAATTTGGAAATCATTTCAACAGGCCTTTGGATCTCATTTGAATCTAAGTACGGCCTTTCATCCACAAACTGACGGCCAGAGCGAACGGACAATCCAAACACTCGAAGATATGCTTCGTGCATGTGTTATAGATTTAGGCGGCAATTGGGATACTCATCTACCTTTAGTTGAGTTTTCCTACAATAACAGCTACAATACTACTATACAAGCTGCACCGTTTGAAGCTCTATGTGGTCGAAAGTGTCGCTCTCCGCTATGTTGGGCGGTAGCAAGCGATAAACAATTAATTGGTCCGAAACTAGTCCAAGAGACTACGGATAAAATTTTTCAGACCCGAGACCGTATCAAGACGGCTCGTGATCGACAAAAGTGCTACGCAGATAAAAGACGAAAACCATTATCTTTCGAGGTTGGAGACAAAGTCTTGTTGAAAGTCTCGCCTTGGAAAGGCGTAGCGAGGTTCGGTAAACGTGGAAAGCTTAGCCCACGTTACATTGGACCATTTGAAATCTTAGAAAAGATTGGCACTATTGCCTACAACTTGAAGTTACCAGACGAACTAAGCAGTGTACACGACACGTTTCATGTGTCGAATCTTAAAAAGAGTCCAACACAAGCAACCGTTAACATTCTTTCAGATGAAATTCACATTGATGACAAACTTCAATTCACAAAGCACCTGTTAAGGTTATGGACCAGAAGGTCCAGAAAATACAAAGGTGTCGTAACATATTAGTAAAAATTCGTTGGAACTCTCGACACGGACCCGAATATACTTGGGAACGTGAAGACCAAATCAAAGCCAAATACTCTCACCTGTTTGAGAACAATCATGCAAAGGATGACTCAGCTTGAATTTCGGGACGAAATTCTCAATAACAGGGGGAGAATGTGACAACTGCCACTTTCGGGTAATTTACGTATATTTAAAGCAATGATTTACATTATACAAGTATGTGTTTTGAATATTCGAACTACATGATTACATGATATACATCTTAGAGAACTCAAGGAATATTTATTTATGATGCACATTATTCATTTTTATTGGTTACATTTGAAATAGTGTAAACAATGCATCGAAACAACTAGAGTAGTACCTAGTAAACTAGTGTGCTGACGAGAACTCAGGTTCCGCATAAACCATCTAAATTACATCTTTAGGACTTAGACAAAAGTCCAACATCAAATATACATTAAACCCTATATGGGAATAAAAGGGTTTGGTTTAATATATTACCAATGTCCGGTAGCACCAAAAACTGCCCGAAAACTGCCGAAAAGCACTAAAAGCGACGATTTCTACACTTTTCCGTAGAAATTTTGCTGAAATCAGCTTTCTAATATTTTTACGACATGTAAAAATATTATTTAACATAGAATTCATGTGTGGATACATTAGGGTATCATCCGAACCAATAACTACATCAATTCACACAAGTTACACAACTTAGCGTTCAAATAACGTCTAACCGAAACAATTCGAAACGAATATCCGAACAATGTCGGATCTTTTTTTTAGTGACCATCTAATATTATTTAGATCATATTAGACTAGTAATGGTCACTTAACACCTTCTTAACACATTTATACACTTGAAACATTTAAACACCTAAACTTTGCTAAAAGTTTCTAACACTTTAAACACTTAATAACATTTCAACAATTCAAGACCCCCCCCCCCCATGTTGTGAACGGTTTTAAAGGGGTCCCACACCCTATTTTTTTTGTTAAATATCTAGATATTTTATTAGTTACAAGTGGATGAAGTTGGTGCTTTGCTACAACACTTAACCATTAAGCAATACTAGCACCTTACACTCATTTTACATCTTTTATTACTTTTACCAAAAGCTCTCATCATCTTCATCCATCTTACCAAGAACACTAAAAACCCACTTCAATTTTAGTCTTTTATTAGATGATTAACATGGGTTTCCAAGTAACATAAGGTGATCTAAAGCTTTTGGAAGTGAAAGGAAGGATTTTCATTCATACAAAAGTGTTCTACCATCAAGATCATCATCTTCTTAGTTCTTATAATCTTCTAAGATCATCCCTAGCCTAGTGCTAGAAGTAAGCTTCTATATCTATTTTTTTTATACAAATATATTATGTTTATGATTGTTATTATTACTAATAATAACCATGTAATCATACATAATAAGCATGAAAAATACAAAGAAGCAAAGATAAAAATCATGATATAATTATGATTGTTTATATTATGATCTAAGACTTGATATATTCTTATTTAGTCTTGTTATGATGTTTATGATGCAAATAAATTATTAGAAGATGTTTTAAGTTATGATCTAAAAATTATGCATGTTTATGTTAAAGGGTTTTTAACATAAAGGATTAATGGATGATCATAACTATTGATCTTGTGAAAATATATAAGGTTTTTGGTTAAAAACAAGACTTTTACAAGATTATAAAAAGTAACATACAACTAGAGATTTTTATAAAAGTTGTTAAAACTAGGAGTAAACTTGGTTGTTGAACTAGTTAGCATATGTTGTGATCATGTGCAAAACCCTACATGATTTGGATATCATTTTGATAAGTTTATGTTATAAAAATCTCATAAGTTTTTAGTGAAGATGTTGAGTAAATTGTTGATGATTTGGAAAAGAAAATGATATGTTTATTAAACATGGTTAGAATAAAATACAAAGGTTATATAGCCATTTTTCATAAAAACTTTATTTTATAAAGTAACAACATTTTTGGTTGTATTTAGACAAGAGAAATATATATTTTTTTTTGAAAAATATATATTTGGTGATTTAACAACTTATGTGCTATGTGATTATTTGATGGTATTAGTTATATATATCAAAGATAGGAACTTTATTACAATGGTAATAATGAACACATGATACATAATAATCAAAGTCTTATAAGACTTCACATAATTACGCCTTAAAACGAGTTACGGACGATTCGAATAATCGGACACCATTTATGGTCAAAATGAACGACGGACGACTACATAAGTGAATTGCCAATCCGGGGAGTTACTACGACGTTTAGACGATTTATCGACACGAAATATAAGTATCCTATCGATAACAAATTTCGGATGTTTATAAACTTATAAACACTAGTATGTTTATTTACTAACAAGTATACTTAGTAAATTTTTATAAAAAGGTTTTTATAAAAATAAATGGGCTTATTATACTAGTGGGCTATTTTTATAACAAATGGGCTTATATTACTTAAAGGGCTATTTTACTTAATGGGCTATTTTTCTTAATGGGCTTATCTTCATAATGGGCTTAACATAAATTCATGGGCTAAGCCCAAATACTAAACATATGGGCCAAAGCCCAACACCATTCAAGCCCAACACTATTCAAGCCCAATTCAAGCCCAACACTATTCAAGCCCAACACTATTCAAGCCCAATTCAAGCCCAACACTATTTGAAGCCCAACACTATTTGAAGCCCAACATTATTTGAGGCCCAACACTATTTGAGGCCCAACACTATTTGAGGCCCAACACTATTTGAGGCCCAACACTATTTGAGGCCCAACACTATTGAGGCCCAACACTATTTAAGGCCCAGCACTATTTAAGCCCAATAACTTGAAAACATGGGCTTGGCCCATTGTTCCCATTATTGGAAACACAACTATACAATTGATACATATAAGACACGAAATTCAGCGGACTAGATCCGACTAAACAACTCATTCATCGAATACACAGTTAACGAACAGTAAAGACATACAAGTCTTACACATATTGAAGACACAAGACTTGTACTCAAGTTCTTTACAAAGACCGAAGTGTCTAACAAAAATAAGAACATTTGTAGGTCGCAACGCTATTCAGGACGACCGCACGTGAGATCTTATTTACTTCTATTCATGGACGCAATTCTGTGAGTTCATGTTCCCCTGTTCATTTAAATGTTTTACAACTTTACAACTATCGGGGAAAATACATGTTCATAGTATGTTAAAGTTAGGTAATGAAACACCATAGATCATGTGCGAATTAGGGCCATACTATAAGCACCATTAATCCAGTTTGGACCAAGGAACAAAGGACTAGATCTATTGGGTTTTGGCGAGCCCCACTCTTGGTCGTGGACCCATACAGAAGAGTGCGTTTGTGTCCCAGTCGATAGGAATCGGCATAAAATCGTCTAGGGTTGGTTTGCTTCCTATTTCGTCACACATATTAATGTCCTCGCGAAACATTAATGATCAACGATTTCATTGACGCTTTACATACTACATCATACATACAGATACATTTTATACAATTCACATGTTGTGGATACAGTTTATACATCATACATACAGATACATTTTATACAATTCACATGTTGTGGATACAGTTTATACATCATACATACAGACACATTTTATACAATTCACATGTTGTGGATACGGTTTATACATCATTCATACAGATACAGTTTATACAACTCACATTTTACAGATACATCTCATACAGCTAAACTGCATGAACTCGCTCAACTTTTGTTGATGTTTTCAAACTTAACATGTATTTCAGGAAATTAGTGGACCTGGCAGACATTTCAGTCAAGGAAAACAAGTATCAATACTCCATGCCAACTATTGAAGGGTTTGCCTGTTATATACCGCCTCTTTGCGGTGATATAGTGGTCAAAGTCTTGACATTTTAAGACTTACATTTTGATGTATAAAACGATGACAACTTATTTTCATTTGATGGTTTGTAACCAATACATTCAACTTATGTTGCATTCTTTTGGGAAACACATATGTAATGGCAATGGCAATGGAGTATGTTTTATTCATATAGTTTGTTCATGTACATCGATATTTATGCAATGAAAACCATACAGATCACACCTTGCGTTTCCGCTACGAGCGGGTGTGACAGATTGGTATCAGAGCATCGATTGTAGTGAACCAGGATTCTTTCTCGAGTCTAAGTCTACAATCACTAGGGATCTCTCACGAAAACCTCTTGTTCATGTTGAACAGATAATAAATAAAATTGGACAAGTCAAAAGGTTTTCATTGCATAAACATTTTTTTTCAAGGTCCACTACAGCAAAAATTCATTTCACATAAATCAAGCGAGGACATTTCCATGGGTGAAGTCTATGAGAAACAGACACAATACATTAATAGACTATGTGCCTACAATACAATACATTATCAGTTTATGCATTATAAACAGTTCACAAATTCAGCTTATACAAGATAGAAATCCTTGATTGATAGGATTTTACATGATTATATATATAGGTGGTTCATATATATGTTGCATGAAATATTTTGCCAAGGACAAAATACCTTCGACTTCAAACCCTATAATTATTCTTTACTCACACGGTGAAAATATCGACCTCATGTCTATTGCGGAGCTTATGGCGAACATGATTCCTAAGTGAAATCTTAAACTTAATTCCGTAAAATATGGTTGCTTTCTCGCGAATGCTGAGATGCCTGACCATGATAATGACGACGAGGCGGAGGTGGTAACCTTGGACAACAACTCTATTAGTGGGACGGGATCCCTGTGACTCATACTAATCAAGGTTGATATACTCTTGTCCCTACAAGGAAGATGAAGTACTCATCTTGAAGGTGCCCCTTTAGTTGTTATTGTTACAGATTCTTTCCATTTCTATTCCATCTAACGTTGTGCTGTTTTGTGAGTAATGAAAACGGACGTTGACACGTGATCTATCACGAAGGTCCCTCCTATGTTGAAGGTATATAGACAATAGTGTTCCCCCTCTGACTGATCGGCTGTTTTGTACGAGAGAACGCTAGGGTGACCATGCAAGGCAATTTATTATTACGGAGGCCTACGTAATAACAACTTGTAGTGCATGGAAATTCTGGTGGACTCTGCGGGTCAAGCTAATGATCACTATTCATTCAAAATTCTTAAGTTATTACTTGAGATTCAATTCTTCCTATCTAGTAGAACATGAACTGTGGGTGGTTAGTATAACACCCTACAATACAATACAATACAATACAATGCAGTACAGTACAGTACAATACAATACAATACAATACGGGAAGACGACACATATTTGTTCACACCTAACATTCGATCTATATCACGATTCAGTTGAGACTAGTCATTTAAACAAACAAAACGTGTTAGCTACTCATGGAGGAATTTCCTCAACATTCTCGAAATTCTTGAACATGGGTTGGTTCCAGGGTGTCTATGACACGGGGTGTTACATGTAGCTAAGGTCAATACAAAGAAGTAGGGAAAAGAATCGAGTGAGTTATGCTCATTTTCGTAAGAGGTGCTAAATCTGCTCGAACTCTTGCTTTCAGCTACGGTTTGGAGGATGTTTTGAGAGTTTTTAGTGTTGCAAAAGTGGTAGGGAGGCTGGTTATAAGTGGTATTTATAGGGGGGATTAGGGTTAAGTTGTGTGAGCATTTAATACAATTAGGTGAGAGTTTAAGCAATACAAAAAAAGAAATAATTCAGCCATAGTTGGCTGATTGCAAGGGCTGTTTGGCAGCTTTTATTATTTTTCTGTTGTTGTTTAAATGATGTAAAATGTATAAATAAGAGGTATTTTATATGATTAAGATGCTACATAAAGCCTAATGTGCATTTAACATGTTATCAAGGCCTAAAAGGATTATGGGACATGTTTTAATTACACCAACTTGCGATATATTAAGTGTGTCATATGAAACAAGTATGAATGATTTACATTTAGGTATTAATCAAGCAAAAAGCATATAACTTAATTTTATAATCGAATAACCAAGTGTTTGAACGTACGAAAGATTTAAGAATTGCGAATACACGATCATTGTTTATGAATTAAACATACGTTTATGCGAATTACGAACCATGTATCAAACGAGTGCACGTAACAATGTATAACATGTATAAACGATGTATAAAAGATCCGTTTCATTATGATCAAAGTCTCGTATTTTACAATGATACAACGAAATACGATTACAAGGAATACAAGATTTCCAAAAATAGAAATACAAGACGAGACTTTCTAATTATGGTAAGTACGAAGAAGCAGGGCGTTATATGATGCAATTTTCCAAGCATTTTATCGTGTGTTGTAATTTTAATGAAACAATGAAGATTGAATATGCAAACCGCATCCGTTTTGTATACGGAAACAGTGGCTATGGCAAATACAAACCCGACACGTCTTCTGTGATGATTCGAAACATTCCGAATAACTAGCAGAAGAACCCGACACGTCTTCTGCTAGTTACTCTTTTCTTCGATTTCAACAAATCTTTCAAGACCATTCACCTCTTTCAACCTACCAAAACACCGTAAACCCCTTCTTTTAATCTATAAAAAACATCCTTCTTTTAATCTATTAGAACGAGACAACTTTCCTTATCACCCGAACCGGTGATTTCTTATCCATACTATTCTTCATAGCCATATTCCCACGCACAAGTTGTTGATCTTTGGGTGGTGATTTACTCCCGAACAAACCATGCCCACCTTGACCATTGAACTACGCTGAGAATCCACAACGCTTATGGCCAGATTCTTTCCTTCAATCTTGGCAAAATCAATGCCTGCTTGTTTTATTATTTTCGTCTACATGTGTTTTGAAATAGTACGTTTTGCATCGGTGCCTGCTTGAATTGCAGAAAACAAAGGATAACGAAGATGAACATTGTTTGAGAACCTGATTCAGATACACAACAGTCTCTTTGCTTTGTCCACTAGAACTATTTGTGTATGCATTCTTTTGGTAGTTAACAACGCTAATTAGAAAAAAATTGTAAAATTAATCATATCGATTGCTATAACAGGATGCATGTGACACACACAGATAGATAAGCTGTCACAATTGTCAAGACTGTTTGTCGGGTTTCCAATGCTCACACAGGGTGATAAACAACGCTGATACGAACACATGTGTTTCGAAATAGGCTTTGTTCTTGGTTTAATGAAGTTACACGTAACATCTAGTTATATTCAGATTTAAACAATGCACGCCTCAACTGAGATAACGGACATCCATCAAGCTCAAAAAGAAAACTTGTGTTTCCCATAGTCACAAAAGATTGCGGTTTGTATTTCGCATAGCCACCGTTTCCGTAGTAAAACACGGTTGCAGTTTGTATTTCGCATAGCCACCGTTTCCGTAGTAAAAAACGGTTGCGGTTTGTATTTCGCATAGCCACCGTTTCCGTAGTAAAAAACAGTTGCAGTTTGCATATTCAATCTTCAATACTTCATTAAAAATACCACTAGTAGAAGAACCCGACACGTCTTCATGTTACGGAGAATGTTATAGAAATTGAAGGAAAATGAAAAGATTTGTTGAAATCGAATTTGACAACTATGACAGCTTATTAAAAGTAGCAATCACCTCCAATCATTTCCTGGTCAAATCACACAATATAAAGTTTAAAGTTATCGTGTGTTGTAGTTTGGAAAGATGACTGAATAGAGATCTGAATAACAAACTGTGGAGAACTTGTTTGTGTCGGGTTCTTCTGCTAGTTATTCGGAATCGATAAATAACCAACACGAAGATCTCTGCGATCGCTAAGGTTTCCATCAACGAACTGATCGGTAACTGTAACAACCCTCGGTAAAACCGACACCCTCATAATATTTCTGACACTCTATTATATTTTAAATTGTCCCAATATGTCTTATATTATACCCCGTATGTGAAAACCGAGCCCGAAATAGATTATAACATATAAAATAAAATAAAAATCTGAAATAAATAGTTGAGGCCGGCCGCGTAAGACCCTTCATAAGCTCACGCGGGCCGCGAGAGACCATGAAACGCGGAAACATCCTGAGCCGACACGTGTCATCATCGTGGCGGACCTACCCAACGACTCATCAAAGCTATAGGTTGACCGTGTATTGACGCGGGCCGCGTAAGGCTTAGCCTTACCTTACGCGGGCCGCCTGAAAGTCAGATTTCACAACTATAAATAGATAGCATCAGATTACAATTTTCGTCGCTCACATTTCAATCTCAATCTCGAATTCTGAAGTATTAAGCATAATATTTGAGTATTATACCCCCTAATTAGCGAGGTTCTGCTCTGTTGTAAGTATTATAACCCCAGTTTCATAATAGTTACGCTACCCGATTGATTTAGGGTTCCGTAACAACTATCGTGGTTCTGCCCGACGTAGTTGTTGGAATGCCGTCTCGGGGAGGGTATTATTAATAATTTCAAAGGGTTATGATACTAACCAATGTACATTTGTATAAATTATAGATTATATCCAGGAAACCCTTACGAGAAGCCTAAGATAGCAATGTGAGTTTATCCTCTTTTTGTTAATGTTTTTGGAATGTTTTACAAAACCTTAAATGTTTTAGAATGCGATTAAGCGGTGATTGAGTCTTTGTAGTTCTTCAATTACTGCCGGTATTAAAGGGTTTTGTATACAAAATTTACTACGAGTAGTAGTAAGTCTGAATGACAGTGCATTACCATTGGACGACGAGTTAGCCAATGGGTAATTTGACCATAGCCATAGATCCGGTCGAGTGGCAAATACTGAATGAGTAATTGTGTAGAAATAAACAATGTGATTGCTCTCAATACTGTTTTAATTGATAAAATGTTTCTTGATTAAACTGGGATTCACTCACCAGTATTTCCGACTGACAAATGTTTTTAAAACGCGTTACAGGTAACACAATGTGAACAACCAATTAGTGAAAAGCCAACTGGAGAGCACTGAAGGCTTGGGAAAAATGTGGCTATAAAAGTTACCTAATAAACGATGTTTTAAATTCAATAAAATAGGGTTTGTCCCTATAAATGTATTGTAATAAGAAACTTGGGTTTTGCCCATGTTATTATTAATATAAAAGAAGGTGGTTTTACTCTGATAAACATTTCCTAACTACGGTCCTGATGAAAATTCCGCTGCTAGATTAAATAACCTGATACCACCACAACTGAGATCGCGTCCGCCCGTTCCCGGGAAACAGGGATCGGGGGTTGCGACAGAAGGTGGTATCAGAGCCTAGCCACTGGTCTAAGCCAAAGAAGTGTTCTACTGATACTTAAATTTTAAATTTTGTGTTAGGAAATAAATTACGGAAATACATGCATAACTGTAATTATGTGTTATGTGTTATTTGACTATTTGTTAGTTTTCAGTATGAGTGATCAAGGACCATCAGACGTGAATCGTCAGTTAGCTGATTCACCTAGGAGTGAAGGTACATCATCACAGCTTGCCCTTTCGGGGTATTCTGCTGATCAGGAAGACGGATTATTTGCTTTTAGAGCTAAATCTGAAGAACCATTTCCTAATAAGAAACGAGGATGGTTCAGTAAAGAAGCTTTTGCTCGTAGGAAGAGAATGCGAAAATTGCAACAGCAAAGGGCTTTAGTAGCTATTAAGCGAGAGACAGATGCCCATACTCAAGATATGCTAAATAGAAGCCTAGCTAATTTCCATATCTTAGCTACGACTGCTGCTGACCCAAGTCTGGAACAACTAGTAGCCCCACAACCACAAAACCTAGAACATCCTATGGAGATAGAAAATCAGGAAAACCAAGTGGAGATGTACGATTTTAATCCAGAAGAAATCCCTAGAGTGCCTGCACCAAACCCTCTAGATCCAAATTACGACCCCTGGTGGGACAACAATAGGGATTTTGTGCAACGTTACCCTATTCAGGACTATCCACCCATACAGAACATAGAAGCTTACCCAGGTATGGACCCTTTAGATCCCTATTACCAAGATGATTATATTAGGGAAATATTAGAGGATCCATACCAATTTCAGGCACCTACACCCCCGTATCAGGAACATGTACCCCAGATTCCAAACCCAGTCCGAGAACCTGCACCCCCAATGTGTGCAGAAAACGTGCAAGAACTTAGAACTTTCGGAGAGGAAATTTTAGAGAGCAGTGAGAGAATGCGTCAGGTGGGAGAACGTCTCGTATGGAAATATGATGAACGTAATATGGATTTTTGGATAAATCCATATCCATGAATGAGATGGTGAAATGATGGTAGTAATAATAATATAATAAAATAAAATATGTGTGTACGGATGCATATTACTATTTTATTTCTGTTGGTATTGTAATCTTTATTTCTGTACTAGTGTGTAATAGACGCATAGTATATGAAAAAGAGTATAGTCGCAATGATCGACGGTTTTGGTTAAATTGCGTGTCATATAATTAACTATATTACCTATTAATTGTGATATTAATATGGGATAAATGTTTAAAATTCAGATGGCCGACGAAGGAAATCAAGGAAATCTGAATAACGATAACCAGAGTAACATTAACGTGGTTAATGAGAATCCAAGCATCAATAACAATAACAATCAAGTGGACAATAGTGCTATCCAACACATAGTAGCACAGGGAATTATAGATGCAATGACATTTATTCTTCAAACTGTTAAAGATGCTGATAATAAAAGTAAGCATAGCAGTAAGCGACCAAGTGAACCAGAAAACAGCGTGAACAATGGACCTGTACTTCAAATGCCTATTCCCAAAAGAAGAAGAACCATGCCTTATGGTTGTTCTTATAAAGAATTCTGGTCTTGTAAACCAATGGAATTCTCAGGCAACGAAGGGGCCATTATAACCTTACGCTGAATAGAGAAAACTGAGGCAGTTTTAAGAATAAGCAAATGTGCTGAAGAAGATAAGATACTGTTTGCTTCTAATCCGTTTAAGAATGCAGCACTAGAATGGTGGAACACTATCCTCCAAACAAAAGGAAGTGATAGAACCTATAATATGGAATGGGAAGAGTTTAAGAACAAGATAGAAAGGAAATTCTGCCCTCCAAATGAAAAAGAGTAGATAGCAAACAAATTCCTAAACCTTAGAATGACTGGTGTGGATAGTAAGGGATACACTAAAATATTCTTTGAATATGCTAGAATAGTGCCAACTCTTGCTTCGCCAGAACCAGTATTAATTTCCCGTTATATTTGGGGATTAATTGGGGAGATAAGACACGTAGTTAAGGCAGCTAGACCTCAAACCATAGAAGAAGCTGTAGAACTAGCCAATACCTTGACAGATGAATTAGTCCGTACCCGAGAAGAGGATCAAAGAAGGAACCTAACCCAGAAGCTCACACAAGAATTTCGTTCTAGAAATTCTAATCGTGGAAGAAATATAGGTTCTACCTCTGCACCCTACTGTAGGTATTGCAAAAGAAAGCATTCAGGAAGATGCTCCATATATTGTAACTTTTGCAAAATATCGGGACACAAGGAAGAAAATTGCAGGAAGAAAGCTAACAGTCGGGTATGTTACAATTGCGGAGAACAAGGTCATATCAAGATAAATTGTCCAAAATTAGCCCCAGCTACAGACAACAAGAATACTAAAAATGCTAGAGCATTTGTTCTGACTGCAGAAGAAGCCAAGATGATTCCAGATGTCATAGCTGGTACGTTTTTAGTTAATGATGTTTTTGCTAAAGTATTATTTGACTCTGGTGCAAACCAAAGTTTTATTAATACATCGTTTTGCAAATTTCTAAATCAATCATTAACTAAACTACCACTAGAATGCTTAGTAGAGACAGCTAATGGGGAAACCGTTAGAATTTCTGAAATCTTGCAGGAAGCAAGTATAGAAATTTCAAATCAGAAATTTATTGCAAATCTTTATCCCATGAATCTGGTAGGATTTGATGTTGTTTTAGGAATGGATTGGTTAATAGCTAATAAAGCCAGTATTTTATGTGATCAAAAGGTAATTCAAGTAAATTCACCAAAAGGAAAAATGATCACAATTAAAGGAGATAAATCCTCTAGGACCACAAAATTCATCTCTGTGATGAAAACTGCAAATTGTATGAGAAAAGGTTCTATAGTGTATTTGATTTCTATAATCACTAACACTAAAGGAAAGGATTTAAAAGATATATCAGTAGTATCTCAGTTTTCAGATGTCTTTCCAGAAGAATTGCCAGGGCAACCTCCAGACAGAGAAATTGAATTCAGAATTCACCTGCTACCAGGAACATCACCAATTTCCAAAGCACCTTACCGTTTGGCACCTGCAGAAATGCAAGAATTAAAGAAACAATTGGACGAATTATTGGAAAAAGGATTCATACAACCAAGTTCGTCGCCATGGGGAGCACCGATATTGTTCGTTAAAAAGAAGGATGGATCAATGCGTATGTGCATTGACTACCGTGAATTAAACAAAGTCATGATTAAGAATCGGTATCCATTACCAAGAATCGATGATCTGTTTGATCAGCTGCAAGGAGCTCGATTTTTCTCTAAAATCGATTTAAGGCCAGGATATCATCAATTAAAGGTACAGGAAGAGGATATTCCTAAGACCGCTTTTAGAACAAGGTATTGACATTATGAATTTACTGTCATGCCATTTGGTTTAACCAATGCCCCAGCTACATTTATGGACATGATGAACCGAGTATGTGTCACACCCCAGATTCCACGTTTCACCGGTTGGCCCGGTAGGGGAGTATCGTGACGTGGTTGGCAACATAATAGTCAAACAACACAATATTTAATATGCACAGCGGAAGCAAATTGTAAGATATGATTCAACCGAATATAATATTGTAATATCAAATATCACAACTGTCGATTGTTTATCCATAGACGGATCGAAATAAAATATGAAGCAGTAGTTCAACAGACTTTTAGGCATCTTAAGTTTGCGAGACTTCTATTGATGCTAAGGAGAAATCCCAGCCAATTACGCTTAGTACCTGCATTTAATCTTTTTGGGAAAATACGTCAGTTTAAACTGGTAAATACAATCAACTGGTTCTCCTAATCTGGAACGAAGGTTTATAATAACCTATTAGAATCCTAACGGGTCTTTAGTTAAGCTTAAGCTTAGACCGGTTAGTTTCAAAGATACGGTTCGTACGCACGATTAAGCGAAGACCGGATAGAATGTGATTTAGGCCCGAAAATTTCAGAGACTTGCAATATGGGTATTTCATACACATTCTGGATTTTGAGATAAAACCGATAAGGTTTGACCCGTTTCGGCTAATTTATGCAAACTAGTTACATAAACCGAACCGAACGCGTAATAAGCGTAACGGGTATCCGTAAGAGCCATATACAGGTTTCCTAAGTTAATATGCTTCAAATATGTTGTGATATCAGTAAGATGTCTTTTATTATGCCCGAAACGAATTTAAACACAAACTATGCCCCGTAGGGGTAGTTTGGTCATTTAAAAGGTTATAAAAGAGTTTAAGTATTTACCTGAGTTACAGGTCTGATATAATCAGCAAAAATACTTATTTTACTAAGTTATAACAGTATGGTAAAATATATATGTGAAATTTATCAATTTTAACCAAACTATGCACCGTAGGGGCATTTTGGTAATTTCACATAAGTCGTAAAGCTCAAAACTGAAGTCTGAGTTAAACAACTTTTTCCTACTGTTAAAATATTATAATTTACCTCAAATATCAGTAGGTATCAACCTTTGTATGTTTAAAATAGTTCTAGTACATACTATGCGTTAAAAACGCTTAATTAGGCGATTAGAAGCCATTTCCGGGTTCTATACTTAAAGCTGATATTTTTATCATTCCAGAAGGCCTAAAATAATTTATTTATCATTTAGGATCAGTAGCAAAAGGTTTGGATTCGATTAGATATGAAAAACTCATTTTATAGCCCGTAAGGGCAAAACCGACAATTACCGGATTAAGCCTATGACTATTAGTTATGCTCAGCCTAAAATTAATTAAAAATCTTCAAAAATCCCAAAATAATATATTACATCAGTGGGTAAAGATTTTGATATCAAAAAGTAGGCTTAACTAGGCTATACGCTAATTACGCCGTTTTATTAACAGAAAGCTTCTTAATTACGCTAATGAGCATAACTCTCAATCTACACCTCAAACTGATATCAAATTTTGGGTGCAAGTTTATATATCAGTAATTAAAGTTTCTACTCTTTTACATTTCCAAAAATCACGTTTTAAGATGAAAAGGGCATAATGGTCAACATATGAGCAATTAACGGAATCATGCATATTAATTGGATAACTAATGAACCAAGGTGTATAATCACAGAGGGTTATACTAGCATGTAACCTAGTCCAATTAAAGCTCTGAGGAATTTCTAAAACATGCCTAAACGGGTCAGAACTGAAGTCAAAGCAAAAGTCAAAGCTTTGCGACTTTCGGTTCCGAACCGAGTCTAAACAGGAAATTGTCGGGTTGAACATGTTTAGACATGTTCTTAAACTAATTACCAAGTTATATTAATGATCAAACAGGTTGTATGTGTTCTACATTACTAATCATGCATAATTTAGAAACTAAGTATCCTGTTGACTTTTTATTAATAAGTTTGACCCGACATTTGACCTAGTTAGAGTGGGAATCAGGGGGAACCCTTTTAAGGGTTTATTACCCACATAATTACCAACTTATAACTACTTTCAATTCGACTAATCACTGGACCATTAGTGATTAATCTTAAAGTCAACCGTTAATTACGACGGTTTGACTTTTAAGCTATAACTAAGCAAAAACTTAACTAAGAAAGGTTAAGCAAACTTACAAGAGTCCTATGAACGACCAGAGATCACTTGAGAGAAGTCTTGAGCTCCAGAAATGATCAGGAATGCAAGAGAAGGTGTGAAGAACTTGGTTCCAACTTAGTGGCTTTATATAGTGTTTAAATCACCATAGATTGTTGACATCTAAGTCTACCACTGACCACAATTCATCCACAAGTGTCCCTAAGTGTCTAGGACTATTTAGGGGTCGCCCACAATGTGAAAATATCTGTTTTGGGTCGATTAAGCATGAATACAGGCTGCTGTTTACGTATTCTGCATCTGATGGTCTGACGCGGCCCGCGTAAGACCTTATGGTCTCTTACGCGGCCCGCCTGAGTCTTGTAAACAGATTTCACATTTTCTAGTTTCCGCATCCTTGTCCCTTGGCTCTTCGAAAGGTCAACTAGCTTATTTTTGCACTTTGACCCCTTCTTATTTACCTACAAGGGCTTTAAGACTTGTACCCACTTTGACAAGTCCCTGGACATTTATGGTTAACCCGAAAAGTCATAACTTTCAACGTTAACGCTTTAACCCCTCGCATACGAATTTGATCATAACTTTCTCATACTATAACGAAACTTTATGAAATTTATATCGTGTATTCTAGTGAACATAATTAACCGTTACAAAGCTTCGGGTTTGTCAAAAGGTCACTCAGAGGTATAACTTAAACATGTTGACACATTTAACCCCTGTAGTTTGTAATCTCTCACTTTCTTTCATAATTAGCTTCGTATGATCCATGATTTATTCGTTTGAAGGTATGAGCATCATGTAGGGTTAATGTACAATATATTTATTCACTGTTGACATTTAGAACTCGTATTTTCATATACTTTTCATGTTTGTCAACTTTAGTCCTTTCAGAACATTCTTTCACACGTTCAAACATATGACACGTGTCAACACATTATAGGACGTGAATTTTTTGAGGTGTTACATCCTCACCCCCTTAAAAGAAATCTCGACCCCGAGATTTACTGAAATAAATAAGGGTACTTTTCTTTCATTGTGGATTCAACCTCCCACGTATATTCGGGACCTCTACGGGCATCCCATTTTACCTTTACAATAGGCACATGCTTCCTTCGAAGCTTCTTAACCTGTCGATCTTCAATCGACAATGGTTTTTCCACAAATTTTAAGCTCTCATCTATATGCACATCTGTATGTGGTATAACCAGTGATTCATCAACGAAACACTTCTTCAGATTGCAGATGTGGAATACATTATGTATACTACTGAGCTCTTCAGGTAAGTTTAACTTATAGGCAACTGACCCGACACGTTCGATAACCTCGAAAGGTCCTATGTATCTCGGGCTTAGCTTGCCTTTCTTACCAAATCGCATCACCCCCTTCCAGGGTGATACTTTAAGCAACACTTTGTCACCTACTTCGAAGTGAAAAGCTTTACGCTTTGGATCTGCGTAACTCTTCTGCCTATCCCGGGCAGCTTTGAGACGGTCACGAATCTGGACAATCTTGTCCGTCGTTTCAAAGACTATCTCTGGTCCTGATAATTGGACCTCTCCAACTTCCGCCCAACAAACGGGCGTTCTACACTTTCTACCGTATAAAACCTCGAAAGACGCAACCTTAATGCTGGTGTGGTAGCTATTGTTGTAGGAGAATTCAATAAAAGGTAGGTGGTTATCCCAACTACCACCCAAATCAATCACGCATGCTCGAAGCATGTCTGTTGGTGTACTAAATGTCTGTTGATTACGTCATAATCAAGTCTTGTGTTTAGAATTGTTTGAATGATCACACAATAGGGTTTATTTAGGGTTTGTATGTAATAAACTTGAAGGTTTCTCTTGAAACAGCTTCAAGCGAAATCAACATGTGATGATTTCGCTTCAAGCAATCTCAATCGAAATCTCAAGTCTATATATAGGCTGTTGTGTTGTTCATTTGATAGAACTTGGTCATTGTATGAAACACGAAGTGCTGCCGGATTTGTATCAGAAAACGTTGTACAAGCACTCAAATCAATCAGAAAAGAAAGATTAAAAGGATTAGAGCTGTTATGACTTTGTTTACGTTAATTCCGCCTTCGTACGCAAAGATGAACTGCCTTAACTGACGGTTTAAGGTCGTAGAACGGTCAGGACGAGGAGTTCATACCATAGCAGCGGATTCTCTTCTTTCTACTCATTTCTTTTTATATTTTTCAGATCTGAACAAGTTCCAACGGTCGAAATGGTCTGATTTTCGAGTATATCGTGTAAAACGTAGTTTTAACAAAGCCTACAAAGATTCAGCCTAAAATTCAGACTAAAACATGTTAAAAATGACCAAAAACAGGTTTTCGCTTGAAAGTATTCGAAGATTATAGGTTGATTTCGCTTGAAATCAGACAATTTGACTTGAAATCAGACAATTTCGCTTGAAACTTCTGAAGCGAAATAGTGGTTTTCGCTTGAACAGTTGAAGCGAAACTGTTCTTTCAGTTTTCGCTTGAAGTGTATTTCTGGGTTTCGCTTGAAACTGTTTAATCTGATCTTGTGGGATTTCGCTTGAAGGTTCTAATTAGTTGAAGCGAAATAGTAGTTTTCGCTTGAAAAGTGCTTGGATCAGATTTCGCTTGAACAGTATTATAGTGCTGATTTCGCTTGAAGTCATTTCATTTCAAAGTATTTTGCTTGAACTTGCTGAATTTTCGAAACCTAAAAATTTTCTAAGTGTTTGACTGATTTTTCAGGTACGTTCACGATGGATGATATTTTCTTGAACCCGTTTAGTGATATGTACGCATTCGCAGGAAACTCGGGAGATGATACTTCTACAAACAATAACAATACGAACGAGAATGAGAATACTCCGAAAGAAAAGAAGAAGGAAGCTTGGGAATCGGAAAGTGCCTTCGGAACGTTTAATAAACCTCCGAAGCTAATGGCTATTGAGGAGTATAGTCGGTGGTCCAGAAAATTTGAAGACTGGTTGATGGCATTCGCATTTACTAGCTGGAAAAGTTTGAAAAACGGTTATGCCAATGGAAAGAAACATGGTGAAACTTTAAGAGCAGCCGAGGAGATTGACTCGTTTGTAGCTGAACAAAAGTGTGTGGCATTGTTATTTCAGTCAGTCCGGGAAGACATAATCTCATTGATTGACTATTCAAATGCAAAAGATCTTTGGGAAAAGTTAGAAAAGAAATGTTTAGGTAGTACTGAAATCATAAAAAACAAAAAGAAACTTCTTAGGAAAGAGTTTGATCTGTTTGGTTATCTTAAGAATGAGTCAGTGTGTAAAATGATAGAAAGGTTTGGTCATCTGAAGCTAGAATTATCAAGACATGATATCAAAATTTCTGAAGAAGATCTTATCGACAAATTGTTCGATTCGTTACCTGACGAGATGGATTGGAGATATTATGCGCTGATGCTGAAGAATACCATTAAAGAACCAGAAAAGCTGACATTAGATTTGCTGATTGAGAAACTCGAGAGTCACGAGTTGGAGTTGAAAAAGACGTACAAAGTCAATCATTCATCTTACCACCAGAATTTGGATTTGTATTATCCAAAGAGCATGATGCCAAAAGCAACTTCTCCAAAAACTGCGTTTTCTGCTGAAAATGTTTTGACAGCCGGAAAAGAAAGTCAAAGTGGTCAAAGCAGTGGAAGTCACAGTGGTTATCACAGTGGATCTTCATCTTCTGAAAGTCATTCTGATGCAAAGAATCGTTTTCAATGCAACATCGCAATAGACTTGAAGAATGCTCAGAACTTTGATGAGGAATCGGCCAAGCAGCAGATGATCTTCCTAGCATCGGTGTTGGAATCATATGAAGGGTTGGTAGCTGGGAAGATAGGCAACACAAATCTGACGAAAGAAGATTACGATCAGATTGATCCGGAGGAAATGGAATTGATTGATATTCGTTGGGCTATGGCAAGTGCTGTTCGTCGTGCACAAAGATTCATGGAAATTACCGGCAGAAAAACAATTGGTGGTGCATCTACCAAACTGGGATTCGATAAATCGAAGGTGACTTGCTTCAAGTGTAAGCAAAAGGGTCATTTCAAACGAGAATGTCGAAATGCTTATGCTGATGAGTTAGAGAACCCTTTCAGAGATGATTACTACAAGAAGGCGATTTATCACCAAAATAAATCTGAGCCGCCTAGATTGAAGCAGGTTGAAGACAACAGAGAGAAATCTAGAGCTCTTGCGGTGATTTACGATGATGAGGGTTATGACTGGAGTTAAGAGGTTCTACCAGAAGAAGATGCGGTTGGTTACGCATTCATGGCGAAAAATGATGATCCTATTCCGTGGAAAGACGATCGAACTGAAGAGCAAAAGTATAGTTACAGAAAAATGATAGCTGAAAACAAAATCATTAGAATATCTCGTATCTTTCTGGAAGCAAGGAGAGCCAATAGATGGGATCCAGATAGAGAATGCTATCTTGATGAGTATGGAAATATTGCAATTGATGATAGTACACTTGATATTGAAGCCATAATCCAGCAATACAAAGAAGATGATGAGTATTGGCAACACAAATGGTGGGGAACTCCAACTTCTAAAATGATTGAAGAAGAGAAAGAGAAAGAGAAAGAGAAAGAGAGAAAAGAGAAAGAAGAGACCGAGAAAGCAAAGAAGATTGATACTGGAGTTATTGACACAACGCAGGAGTTGACTGCTGAAAATCTTGGAAGAATGGCTGACAAAGTGCTAGCTGCTAAGGCACTTGAGGTAGACTCTAACTCCGTGTCTGAGTCAAAAAGCCAGGTCAGTTCAGATGTGTCAACAAATGTGTCAGGTAAGAAAGTTGAAGGAAATGCTGATTGCAAAAATTGCAACAAAGATTGCAAATTTTGTAGCACAGTCACGTATCTCAACGGGAAGAAAGTTGATGATCTGACAGCTAAAGTCAGAAGCGTTGAGAATCAGATTCTTGATCGTGACAAAACAGTTAAAGCTTCAACTGAACGGATAAGATAATTAACTAAACAAATTGAAAATGATAAAATTGATCATGATAAAATTAAACAAGAAAATGAAAAGTTGATTCTTGAAAACCGTCAGATTTTTGAAAAATTTGAAAAACTAAAAAGCACATTGAAAGATTGTGATGATCGAAATGGTAAAACTTTTAAAGAAAATGAACATCTAAGAGCAGTGCTTAGAGTCAAAGAAGAATCAATCAATCAACAACTGGATGAAATCGCTAAATTGAAACTTAAAGTTCAAGAGGTTGTAATCGAAAATGAGCGAATCCAGTTGAAGCTTAACAGCTACAGCTCCGCAAGCTTTGTTTTGCAACATATCATTCCCAAACCCATTGGGAAAGACAAACCGGGCGAAGATGTGTACTGTGATGGAACTGGGGTGGGGTTTCATCAAGTTCCACCACCCATTCTTGATAATTACACGAAAAAGCAATCTGGGTTGGTTGAAATTGATGAAGAAAAAGAAGTTAAACTTCCGGAGAACATTGATGTTACTTTTACATCATCTGATGATAGTGTTCAGACAGAGATTGTTAAGAGCACAGCTGAAAGTGTTTTAATGTCTGATTCAGCGGAAGATGATGGGTGTTTCTTGGACAAATACATTCAGAAATCAAAGTCCAAAAACAACTTAAGTGATGAACTGGGTCTTGTGATGTACAAGATGGCTGGATCTGATAAGTTGTATTCGGATTCTGAGTTTTCAATTGAGAATGTTAATGTGAAAAAGTTGACAAATGTTTTCAAATTGGTTGAAGTTGAGTTGTCGGAAGTGAACAGTTTGAAACAAACAAAAAGGCAAATGAATTTTGAGAAAGATAAAGCTTACTACAAAAAGCCTGTTGTTCCACCAAGGTTTTATAATAACAATCGAAACAATTGGTCGGGTGGTTATTGGGATGGTAAGAGTTATCAGAAAAAGAGTTTTCAAAACAAAAGGTTTGCTGAAAAGAAGATGTTTGTGAACAGTTCAAGTTCACTTTCTGATGAGGAAAATGAATTTTTTTCAAAATCAAACAAAGAGTTTTTTGAGAAAAGAGCTTCACATTATCGGTCTGAAGGCACAAGTCTAGTTGTGGATACTAGAACATGTTTTAGATGTAACAAAGTTGGTCACATTGCAAGAAATTGCACCAACTCCAAGCCTAAGATTGAAAATGTGAAGATTCAACAGAAGAAAGTTGATGTGAAGGGTAAAGCACCAATCGTTGTTGAGAAAAAGAGTGTGAAAAATAATAACATAAAAGTGAAAAATGAACCTGTAAAGAAAGTGGTAACTAAAAACGACAAGTTTTATAAACAGGTTGCATTATCTCAACAAGTTTGGAAACCAAAAACTGAAATGAAAATTTCAACTTCTGAAGTGAAAAAGGCTGAAGAATCAATTTCGGTTGATTATGATGCAAATTTTCCACCTTTGAAGGCTGAAAATTTCAAAATCCAAATTGCTAGAGTCAAGGTTATACCTAAGGCTGATGAGGCCTGGGTGGACACCATGTTCGAATAAGCAGTTTGAATTGCCGGAGCTTCCTGGTTCGCGGAGCATGAATCGGCATCTTTATTGAAATGTTTTAAAATCAACTTGTGGTATGTGCAGGATCTTCCAAGAGCCATTTCAAGATGGATCATGGATAGTGGTGCATCTCGACATATGACAGGAAAAACCGCGTTGCTGTATGATGTAAGAAACATTAATGGTGGTTATGTGGGATTTGCTGGTCATGAAGGTGGTCGAATTGTTGGTGAAGGAACGTTATCCAATGGGATTGTAACGTTTGAGAGAGTTAACTACATCACTGAGCTGGAGAACAATCTGCTTAGTATCTCGCAGATTTGTGACAATCAGTATACTACTCACTTCACTGATAAAGAATGTTTGATCTTGAAACCTGGTTTTGTTATTCCTGAAGAATGGATTATCATGAGGGCACCTAGAGTGAATGATTTATATGTGTTAGATATGTCTGTAGCAACTACAACAACTGGTCAAGCACATTGTTTTGTGTCTAGAGCAACTGAGAAAGAATCAAGATTGTGGCACCGAAAGATGGGGCATATACATCTTAGAAAAATGAATCACTTGGTGCACAATGATTTGGTATTGGGAGTTAATATCAAAGGTTTTCATCTGGAAGGGGAGTGCATTAGTTGCATCAAAGGCAAGCAGAAGAAAAAGTCACACCCTACAAAGAAAGTCAATTCAGTTTCAAGACCTCTGGAAAGACTTCACATGGATTTGTTTGGTCCTGTGAATGTCAAAAGTATTACAGGAGATTACTATTGTTTGGTCGTTACTGATGATTATTCCAGATTTTCGTGGGTTTCTTTCTTGAAGACGAAAGATGAAACATTTGACAGTTTGATGGGGTTGTTTAGGAAAATTGAGAATTTGTACCAAAGGCGTATCAAGAGAATTCGAAGTGATAATGGTACTGAATTCAAGAACAACAAGATGGAAGAATTTTGTGATGAAAGAGGTATTTTGCATGAGTTTAGTGCTCCGTACACTCCGCAGCAGAATGGAGTCGCCGAACGTAAAAATCGGACACTAATCGAGACGGCTAGAACTATGCTCGCAGATTCAAAGTTACCGATTAATTTTTGGGCTGAAGCTGTTTCCGCCGCATGCTATACGCTCAACAGGGTTCTTACTATCAAGAAGTTCAACAAAACATGCTTTGAGCTAATCAATAATCGCAAACCGAATTTGAAGTATCTAGAACCGTTTGGGTCACCTTGTACGGTTATAGAGCCTCATGGAAAGTTTGGTCCGAAGAGCATTGAGGGAATATTTGTTGGTTATTCAAATCCATTGCGACGTGTCTTCGTTCGAAGTGAGAAGCGGATTATTGAAGCTGCAAATGTTGAATGTCAAGGTTATACTATGCCGCCACAGAACCCTGGTGATTCATGGCGTTATCATTATGACAAACTTTGGGATTCGTTTGACATGAGAGAAGAATCAGAGGATGAAGAAGATTTCTTTGATGAGTTGGATATTTTGCGTGAATATGAGTCGCAGTTAAGGTTCCCAGCTGAGTATTCGAGGAGACCACGGGAAACTTCAAATGATGATGAAGCAGGTCCAAGTAATGCTGGTGAACATGATGATGTCCAACAGAATGAAGTTGCTCAGGATAATCAGTCGGCTCAGAATGATAATCTAGAAGCTGAAAACATGCCAATATTTGATCATAGTGATTCAGATTCAGATTCTGAGGGGGAGCAAATTCAGATTTCAGGTCAAATAAACCAAGTTGGTGAACAAGATGCAGAGCAGAATGTTACTAATCTGGAGGGAAATGTAGATGTTCCGAGTGAAGTGATGCCGCGAACTTTTTCATATCATCCAGAGGAGTTGATTATAGGAGAATTGCAAGCTGGAGTTCGCACTCGAAATCAAATTGATAAAGGACTTACATGTTTTTATACAAAAGTTGCTCCTTTGCAAACTGAATTTTCATTAAGTTGTTTTATCTCGCAGGTTGAGCCAAGAACTTACAAAGAGGCGCTTACTGAAGACTCTTGGGTCAATGCAATGCAGGAGGAACTTAGTCAATTTGAGAAATTGGGAGTGTGGAAGTTAGTTGATTTGCCGGATGGTCAAAGAAAGATTAACACTAAGTGGGTGTTCAAGTGTAAAAGGGACGATAGAGGAGTTGTTGTAAGGAACAAAGCTCGACTCGTTGTTCAGGGATTTAGTCAACAGGAGGGAATTGATTTTACCGAAGTCTATGCTCCTGTAGCACGACTAGAGGCAATCAGAATTTTCCTAGCATTTGCGTCTTGGAAGAACTTCAAAGTTTATCAGTTGGATGTTAAATCGGCGTTTCTCTATGGGAAGGTCAAAGAGGAGGTTTATGTCGGTCAGCCGCCGGGCTTTACCGATCCAATCCACAAAAACAAGGTCTACTTATTGGACAAAGCGCTGTATGGTTTACACCAGGCCCCGAGAGCCTGGTACGAGACTTTGTCTCAACACCTACTAGCCAACAAGTTCATTCGTGGAAAAGTGGATGCCACTCTCTTCACTAAAGAGGTCGATGGTCATCTTCTGATAGTTCAGATTTATGTGGACGATATAATCTTTGGGTCGACAAATGAAAATCTATGCAAAGATTTTGAATCAGTGATGAAGCAAAAGTTCGAAATGTCATCAATGGGGGAGATGAAATTCTTTCTGGGTTTACAAGTTGAACAACTTCCTGAGGGAATTTTCATTCATCAGTCAAAGTACGTTCATGATATTCTAGAGAAATTTGGGATGTTAAGTTCTACTCCAGCTGCTACCCCAATTGCAACAAATCATGGGATTCACCCAGATCTCACCGGAGACAGGGTTGATGCAACGTTTTACCGTTCCATGATAGGTTCTTTAATGTACCTAACTGCTTCACGTCCTGATATCATGTACCCAACGTGCCTCACAGCAAGATTTCAGTCTAACCCAAGAGCATCGCATATGATCATTGTGAAGAGGATATTGCGCTACCTGAAAGGAACTCCTTCATTGGGGTTGTGGTATCCTAGAAAAGGTGATTTTACGCTCGAAGGGTATTCCGATTCGGATTTCGGATGCTGCAAAGTCAATTCAAAATCAACAACGGCAGGATGCCAGTTCTTTGGTCCTAGATTGGTTACCTGGCAGTGTAAGAAACAAACGTCTGTGGCGTTATCTACATGTGAAGCGGAGTATGTTTCTGCTAGCAGTTGCTGCTCTCAGATCTTGTGGATACAGCAACAGATGCGCGACTACGGTTTGCAGTTTCTTAACACACCTCTTTTTGTTGATAATGAGGCCGCTATAAATATAACAAAAAATCCAGTACATCACGCTAAAACTAAACACATAGAAATTCGTCATCACTTTATTCGTGATTGCTTTGAGAAAAAGTTGATACGAATTGAGAAAATCCACACTGACGAACAGAAAGCTGATTTACATACCAAAGCTTTTGATAAAAATCGGTTTAAATATTTGTTAAAACTGAACGGTATGAAGCTTCTGTCGGTGTCGGAGGGCATTATTGGCTTTGATGAGAGTACTGTTGCGGATGAAGACGAGAAACAATCTGCAATGGTTTGTCGAATTTTTACTTGTTTTGGTATTTAGGGGGAGTAGATGTTTGTACATAGTTTATTTTCAGAAAATACAAAAACAGTAAAAAATTGATAAAATACAAAAACATGATAAAATGAAAAAGAGCTTGTGTATATAGGGAAAATGATAGTACATCAGCTAGACGATCACAGTATGCTAAAGATTTGAATAGTATAAAAGAGTTAAACAATCTCACTAATGATGTGTTGATAGGTTTTCGTACATTTAGTAGATTTATTCGGGATATAAACCTAAAATTCAAACTTGTGAATTCGTGGGGAACACTACTTGGATATATAGGTAACCCCTGAAATCTCGTTTGAAAGGTCTCTTAATCTGATATACTAGGTCTTTATACTCTATGATATCTGGGGTATTATTCCGGGACTTCTGCTGAACGGTGGTTCTGACCTAGTCCCTGGATAATGCTTGCTGCAATGCTTGAAACACAGCATTAAACCCTCAGCATGCTGAAACAATAAAATTGATAAATGCTGTTGTTGTAAGCAAAAAGATCCTCTAAAGGGGACACACCAAAAAGTCGAAGCTGATATCTCTCTGCGTATACGGAAGTATCGATCTGAGATCCCTCGGCCCTCGCATACCTAAATTATATACAGATATCATTGTAGTATTCTCACCTGTAAGACTGATTATTGGGATTCTGGATACGGGAGTATATTCAAGAGGTGGGACACATGAATGAACTAAGTTCTTAATTCATCTAAATCATATCCTTAGTAAATTGAAATGTGTGTGGGAATTTAAGATGGATCAGTATATCGACAATCGAGGTGAATTGTTTAAGTCTGAGTATGAAATGAAGCTTAACGGTACTTGTGATTTGTCTGAAAAGCTGATATGATTCCCTGACACGCTCACCAAAAATATGTTTGTAAATAGTTTACTTTGTTTACTTTCTGCAATTTAAGTTTTCTGTATTTCATTTCTTAGTTTAGAATACTTTGATAAAATCCAAAAAGATTTTATTTCTGCTTTATTTTCTGACAAACCAAAGTGGAGAGTTGATTGTTGGATTCTCAGATGTTTGAAGCAGATGCAGGAAATTCTGGACTGAAGAATGAGGAGAGCTTACTTTGATGAAGTTTGTTTTGTTTGAAATGTCAAAAACAAGTTCATTAACTTGATACTTGTTATTTTTTCAGAAAATGTTTGAAATTGTTGTTTTAAAATCAGTGTGATTCGTCAAAAGATCAACCAAGGTCATTAATTTGGACTTGGTAGATTAATCAAGTGATCAGGGTCATTAACTTGGACCTGAATACTTGAGTGGATTTCTAAAACTGATTGAGTTTGTGAATTATTATTGAAAAGATAGAATTGTAATGTTTGTTGGTTGAGTAACAGGATTGGATTTCATTATTCCCAATGGAAGCTAATTGTCAAAAGCTTGAACCAGATTTCTCAGATTCTAGCATATCGAGAGGGGGAGTCTGTGAAAGGGGGAGTCTGGATCAACGGTCAAAGGGAAGATTGAAGATAAAGATTGAAGAAAGTTTTTTTTTTTACAATGTTTGAAGATTGTTAAAGACAAAGACTTGAAGCCAAAGACTTCATCAACATCCAAGGGGGAGTCTGTTGGTGCACTAAATGTCTGTTGATTACGTCATAATCAAGTCTTGTGTTTAGAATTGTTTGAATGATCACACAATAGGGTTTATTTAGGGTTTGTATGTAATAAACTTGAAGGTTTCACTTGAAACAGCTTCAAGCGAAATCAACATGTGATGATTTCGCTTCAAGTAATCTCAAGCGAAATCTCAAGTCTATATATAGGCTGTTGTGTTGTTAATTTGATAGAACTTGGTCATTGTATGAAACACGAAGTGCTGCCGGATTTGTATCAGAAAACGTTGTACAAGCACTCAAATCAATCAGAAAAGAAAGATTAAAAGGATTAGAGCTGTTATGACTTTGTTTACGTTGATTCCGCCTTCGTACGCAACGATGAACTGCCTTAACTGACGGTTTAAGGTCGTAGAACGGTCCAACAATGTCTTCCAATGTTTGAATAGTACGCTCACTCTGACCGTCCGTCTGAGGATGGTAAGTCGTACTAAAATTTAAACGCGTGCCCAAAGATTGCTGGAAACTTTTCCAAAAATTTGACGTGTATCTAGTATCTCTGTCAGAGATAATAGACACAAGTATGCCATGTAAGGCTACAATCTTATCCACGTATAACTGGGCTAACATGTCGGAGTTATAAGTCTCCTTAATGGGCAGGAAATGTGCTGACTTAGTCAGTCTATCAACTATAACCCATATTATATCATTTCCTTTCCTTGTCTTTGGTAACTTGGTGATAAAATCCATAGTTACCATTTCCCACTTCCACGTAGGAAGTTCAGGTTGTTGTAGAAAACCTGAAGGCTTTTGATGTTCTGCTTTGACTTGCGCACAAGTCAATCACTTAGCTACATAGGCAGCTACAGACTTTTTCAAGCCTATCCACCAATAGTTTGCCCTTAGATCCTGGTACATCTTATCAGCTCCAGGATGAACGGAATATTTAGAACTATGGGCTTCCTGAAGGATAACATCTCGAAGTCCTCCATAAATTGGAACCCATATTCGTCCATTTAATCTCAGAATTCCATCCTTGCTAAGGGATAACTGTTCCTCAGTTACTCCTAGCTTTTCGTTAGGATAGTTAGCTTCCAGCACAGCTTCCTTCTGTGCAGCTAACAACCTTTCAGTCAAACTGTTCTTTATTTCAATACTCTTGGCATTGATTCGGATGGGTTTCATCCTTTCCTTTCGACTCAAGGCATCAGCGACTACATTCGCCTTGCCGGGATGGTACCTGATTTCACAATCATAATCATTTAGAGTCTCCATCCAACGGCGTTGCCTCATGTTTAAATCCTTCTGATTAAACAGGTGCTGGAGGCTCTTGTGATCAGAATAGATCACACATTTGATTCCATATAAATAATGCCTCCACAGTTTTAGTGCGAATACAACGGCACCCAACTCCAAGTCGTGGGTGGTGTAATTCTTTTCATGCACTTTTAACTGTCGTGATGCATAGGCAGTAACCTTGCCTTTCTGCATAAGCACACACCCCATGCCAGTGTGCGATGCATCGCAGTAAACCACAAAATCTTCTATTCCATCTGGCAATGTCAGTACTGGGGCGTTGCTCAACTTTTGTTTAAGGATATCAAAGGACTCTTGCTGCTTAGGGCCCCAAACGAACTTTACTTTCTTCTTAGTCAAGGAAGTTAAGGGTGCAGCAATCCTTGAAAATTTTTCAATGAAACGCCTATAATATCCTGCCAATCCCAGGAAGCTACGAATCTCTGTAGGCGTCTTTGGCTCTTGCCATTTCATAACAGTTTCCACCTTAGCGGGATCCACTTGGATACCACACTCACTAACCATATGTCCAAGGAATTGGACTTCTCGAAGCCAGAATTCACACTTAGAGAATTTGGCATAGAGTTTCTCATGATGTAGGAGTTTGAGAACACAACGAAGGTGTTTCTCGTGGTCAGCTTGGTTCTTCGAGTAGATAAGAATGTCGTCGATGAACACGATGACGAATTTATCTAAGTACGGCTTGCAAACACGATTCATGAGATCCATGAACGCGGCTGGTGCATTAGTGAGCCCAAAAGGCATCACTAGGAACTCGTAATGACCATAACAAGTTCTAAAGGCAGTTTTGTGTACGTCTTCATCTCTAACCTTCAGTTGATGGTAGCCTGACCTCAAGTCAATCTTTGAGAAATAACTTGCCCCTTGCAATTGATCGAACAAATCGTCGATTCTGGGCAACGGATACCTATTCTTTATCGTGACATTATTAAGTTAACGATAATCGATGCACAGACACATCGATCCATCCTTCTTCTTGACAAACAAGACTGGTGCTCCCCAAGGTGACGAACTAGGTTTTATGAAACCTTTAGCTAGCAATTCATCCAGTTGCGTCCTTAGTTCTTTCATCTCCGTGGGCGCCAACCTATAAGGTGCTCTAGCAACTGGTGCTGCTCCAAGGATGATGTTAATTCTGAATTCGACTTGTCTATCTGGTGGTAAGCCAGGTAGATCTTCAGGAAACACTTCAGGGTATTCAGAAATGACGGGGATGTCTTCGATCTTCGGTTTAGGCTCATCAATAATCACTTGTGCCATGTAGATGACACAACCCTTCTTTAAGCACTTGGAAGCCTTGAGCATAGTCACTTGCTCAGGCAGTCCATATTGGGTATCTCCCCGAATGGTAAGTGATTCACCAGACGGAGTCTTAATCACCACCTGCTTTTTGTTGCAGACAATTTGGGCCTGGTTATGAGATAACCAGTCCATACCCAAAACTATGTCAAAACCGGCTAGCGTAAATGGAAGTAGGGATAGAGGAAAAGAGTGGTTCTTAATGGATATAACACTTCCCTCTAACACAGTTGAGACGGTTTCTATGGTGCCATCTGCTAACTCCACCTCATAGTTTACACTTAAGGTTTTGACAGGTAAATTCAGCAATTTGCAAAACTTATGATCAACAAACGACTTATCAACGCCTGAATCAAATAGTACTCTTGCATAGACATCATTTACAAGGAAAGTACATGTAATCACGTTGTCGTCTAGAACTGCTTCCTTTGCGTCCATTCTGAAGACTCTAGCATTTGTCTTGGCCTCTTCAGGCTTCTTGGCGTATTTAGGGCAGTTGGTTTTAATGTGCCCTTTCTCATTGCAACTATAGCAAGTTGCATCCTTCAGCTTTTTGCAATCCAAGGTCTTGTGGTCCTTCGACTTGCATATCCCGCAAGAAAAATTTCTTTGCGGGTTCGATTCGAGTCTGCACTTTCCAAAGTGTTGTTTCTTGCAAATCTTGCACTTGGGCTTCTCACCAGACTGATGCCCATCTTTCCTTGACTTAGATCCCCTCTTGTTGTCACCGTTTCCACGGTGCTTCTTGCTCGACCTCCGTGAATTATCATCTTCACGTTTTCTCTTCTCGGCATCTTTGTTCCTCAGCGATCTTTGTCTGACCGCGTCCAGAGTGAGGGACAAAGATATGTCAGCTACAGATCTAAAAGTAGTTGTCCGAGAAGCCTTGACGCTTGCCTTTATCTCGGGGGCTAAACCACCGATAAAACGAGCTATTCTTTTTGGTTCCGGGGTCACCAGATACGAAACCAACCGGGACATTGTGTTGAAGCTCGTGAGGTAAGCTTGACAGTCAAGGTTTGTCATAACCAATGATAGAAAATCAGACTCTATCTTCTCAACCTCATGCTGGGGGCAGTAATTTTCCCTGATGAGGGCAACAAATTGATCCCATGAGATGTTGTACAATGGGATTTTCCCGGTGGCTTGAATCAGTGATCTCCACCAGGCTAAAGCCTCGCCTTTAAAAGATTAAGACACAAACTTGACTATATCCCTCTCAGCGCACCCGCTAATATCCACTACCGTATCCATCTCGTCTAACCACGTCATGCAGTCAAAGGCTCCTTTTTCCCCAGTAAAATCTCTGGGTTTGCATGAAACAAAGTATTTATAGGAGCAACCCTTGTTACGGGGTTCTTGATTTAATACAATCTGCTGAGATGGAGCACTGTGGTGGTTTGAGGAGAGTCTATCATCATCTTTCTTCAGTTCTTCCTTCTTGGAAGGTGGCTTCGAATGCGGCGTAGAGAGGGTCCTACTTCGAGTCCCACTATACTCTTCGTACTGCCGCTCTAAGGCTTTTGTAACTGCGTCGTCTACCAACGCTTTCAATTCAGCACCCGTTAAATGAACTCGGGCGTTATCAATATTCTCCACTGGATGGCTATTAATTTCGTCTGAGTTAGCCATTTTAATTGAACTGTTACAGAAAACAAGGACAATAGTTTATTTGGGAGTTTATTATGGAATTGCCCCTTAGGGTAATTAATTAACCATGGTAAACAGAGACCATATTTGGTTAATTTATTAATCGTATTTAATTAGGATTTCAATTATAATTTATCCTAATTATAGACAATAACAATATATATTAGCACATAAGGCCTAGTCACAAGGACATTTATAAATTATAAGCTATGATTTCAGAGAATCAAAGCATGAAGGTATATTGGCACAACAGGCCTAGTCACAAGGACATTTATGAATTATAAGCTATGATTTCATAGAATCAAAGCATGAAGGTTTGAACCTAGTTCATTACCTTTATCTGACAGGGAGTCATCGCTACCACTGTCTTTTGGCTCATATGGAAATGAGCAGGGCCCATAGGCGCTATATTACCACGTATGGTCAAAATATGATCATCTCAATTGATGATCTAAACCCATGATTCAGAGATCATTAAATTGGGTTAGGAATCTTTTGAAGAATCCAATAATAAGAATGACGTGTGTGATTTTAATGAATCACGTCTGCTAGGAGTGTTAACATGTTTACAGATGTTAACAGGGATTTGAATCTTTTAAACAGGTCTTACCATCATGGCCAGGTCTTCATAATGACACTCAGGCTAGGTTTCACTCTTAAGATTCTCATTCAATATTTAAATAGGCAGATTATTATAAAAAAGGAATGATTTTGATTTATTTATTTCATGTAATATATTTATGCAGATAAAAGCAAAAATGAAATTTATAAACATAACATTCCATTAATTTATTAAAAGGTTACACGTCGCCCTAAACGGGACTTTTTAATAAACAAACTTACCCTCGTAGGGGTTTAAACAAGGACTTACCCACGCAGGGGCTTAACAACGAACATCATAATAGTCCACGCAGGAACTTACATAAATAACATAATAGTCCACGAAGGGACTTAAACAGTAGCATACCCTCGTAGGGGTTAACAGAAAGATAGACCCACGCAGGGGTCAAAACAAACCAACATACATACCCACGCAGGGGCTAATACAGCAAGACAGGCCCACGCAGGGGCTCAAATTACAACAACAGTGGAAGGATTCAATGGTCCTTCTTGCTCTTCCCTTTTATCAGGCTTGTCAATCCTTGGAAGAAGGTCTGTCGCTCCCTGCGATCTCGGTGAAAGTCTCGCTCAACCTGATCCAGTCTCTGAAGAATTTCCTCCCGTTCTGGGGGAGAAAACCGTGGCGGCTGCGATTGGGTCCGTATAATAGGTCTGGGAGGAATCTAGTACCCATGAGTTGGGTAACTTACTCCCCAAGGAGCGCCATAGGGTCCATCCGGGTTAAAGGCGTTGTAATTGGCCGCTACCATGTACGGGTCGGCTTCAGCGTAACCGTAGTTGGTGTGAGCTGGTTGTTCAAACGGGTTGTACGCCATAGAACCCGTGTATGCTAGAATCGGGTTATCAAAACCCATCGGAGGTGGTTGCTGTGCAACTGGTTGCGAAGGCCCACCCATCTGTGAGTCTTCTTGATGTGGCGGATAATGACTGCCACTCGATTGTCGAGGAGAGCTAAAATGAAAGTCTCCTCCTCGCGCGGACATCCGCGCTCCGTTTCTCATACGCCTCGGCGGTTGTGGAGGTGCCGGCTGAACTGGTGGCGGTGGAGGCGGTGGCGTGACTGCCACAAACCGTGAATCCACAGAGGGATCCTGCTGCTGCTGTTGCTGCTGATGAGGCGACGAATGATGCGAGGGTGTGAAGTACCACTCGTGCTGAGTAAACCTCGCCTGAAAGCTGTCTGGACCACCGTAGGGTGATCCGTGAAAAGAAGTTCCATCCGAGATCTCTATGGGATGGATCGGTGTACCACTAGCAGGTTCGACGGGATCCGCGTCCTCATCCATATCCATAGCATTGTCTCCCGAGAAGTGGTGCTCCGGTCCCAATGGGTTAAAACCCACTGGTTCTTGTATAAAATTTGCCGGGTTAAACCGGCCCCTAAAAACAGGTGTAGGGTCACCAAAGGAATTGTGCGATAAGGATCGCTGTAAAGGTATGTATGAAGGTTGAGGGTTGTTGGGCTCATACTCCGGCTGTGGCCCATAAGGGTTATGAACAGGAGGTGTTGAACTGTGCGAAACCGACCGTCTAGCCGGCTCGAAGAGGTTCCTCCGGTTCTGTCGAGGATCGTCACTCTTGGTGGTTGAAGGAGCTTGCACATGCGAAGGCCCGACTTCATTATCATTGGGAGCGGTGATTGGCCCCTTGCCTCGTTCTCTTCGTCTAAAGAATCTTGGCGGTATTTTTTAATCCTGTCAATATAGCATGAGATAACAACAACAATATATAAAATAAAGACAAAGAAAAAATAAGTTGAAACAAATTTGGATTGTTCCTATGTTCTTTGTCCAGACTCGAAAATTTTGGAATGTGCAATTGTGTAACTGAGATTAAACACAAAAGGCTAGTGTTTAATTCACTCTGTGTTGGCTCTGATACCAACCTGTCTCACCCCGGATTCCACGTTTCACCGGTGGGCCCGGTAGGAGAGTATCGTGACGTGGTTGGCAACATAATAGTCAAACAACACAATATTTATTATGCACAGCGGAAGCAAATTATAAGATATAATTCAACCGAATATAATATTGTAATATCAAATATCACAACTGTCGATTGTTTATCCACAGACGGATCGAAATAAAATATGAAACAGTAGTTCAACAGACTTTTAGGCATCTTAAGCTTGCGAGACTTCTATTGATGCTAAGGAGAAATCCCAGCCAATTACGCTTAGTACCTGCATTTAACCTTTTTAGGAAAATACGTCAGTTTACACTGGTAAATACAATCAACTGACTCATTTTAGAAAATGATTGAAAATTGATTTGGATGCACGTGGCATAAACATTTTATAACTTGGGAGAATTATTTAAATATATAATCTTGTGAATGAATTACATGTTCCTTATGCGTTTAGTAGCCCGGATCGTGTCCGGGTTAAAGATCAATAGACACACCACATTATTCTTTTGTGCACTGACGGGTGTACGCCTACACCCCGCGCTTAAGTCGTGGCCAATTCGTAAAATGATGCCAGGGATATCCGGGACATGGTCATTAACCCCCCAAAGGCTTTAAGTAAACAAGACGATTTAAACGGGCTGATCAAATTATTCAATTAACCACCAAACGATGGAAGATTTGATGCCCGACCAAGCGGTATTTTATATACCGTAACCCAAGTCCGTATAGGGAAAATAAGTTAAAAGTATTTACCTGAGCAAAGTAATAATCACAATAAGCAAATTGCAAGTAGCTTTTACTGGTTCTCCTAATCTGGAACGAAGGTTTAAAATAACCTATTAGAATCCTAACGGGTCTTTAGTTAAGCTTAAGCTTAGACCGATTAGTTTCAAAGATACGGTTCGTACGCACGATTAAGCGAAGACCGGATAGAATGTGATTTAGGCCCGACAAGTTCAGAGACTTTCTTAATATGGGTATTTCATACATATTCTGGATTTTGAGATAAAACCGATAAGGTTTGACCCGTTTCGGCTAATTTATGCAAAGTAGTTACATAAACCGATCCGAACGCGTAATAAGCGTAACGGGTATCTGTAAGAGCCATATACAGGTTTCCTAAGTTAATATGCTTTAAATATGTTGTGACATCAGTAAGATGTCTTTTATTATGCCCGAAACGAATTTAAACACAAACTATGCCCCAAAGGGGTAGTTTGGTCATTTAAAAGGTTATAAAAGAGTTTAAGTATTTACCTGAGTTACAGGTCTGATATAATCAGAAAAAATACTTATTTTACTAAGTTATAACAGTATGGTAAAATATATATGTGAAATTTATCAATTTTAACCAAACTATGCACCGTAGGGGCATTTTGGTAATTTCACATAAGTCGTAAAGCTCAAAACTGAAGTCTGAGTTAAAATTTTTTTGCCTACTATTAAAATACTATAATTTACCTCAAATATCAGTAGGTATCAACCTTTGTATATTTAAAATAGTTCTGGTACATACTATGCGTTAAAAACGCTTAATTAGGCGATTAGAAGCCATTTCCGGGTTCTATACTTAAAGCTGATATTTTTATCATTCCAGAAGGCCTAAAATAATGTATTTATCATTTAGGATCAGTAGCAAAAGGTTTGGAGTCGATTAGATATGAAAAACTCATTTTATAACCCGTAAGGGCAAAACCGACAATTACCGGATTAAGCCTATGACTATTAGTTATACTCAGCCTAAAATTAATTAAAAATCTTCAAAAATCCCAAAATAATATATTACATCAGTGGGTAAAGATTTTGATATCAAAAAGTAGGCTTAACTAGGCTATACGCTAATTACGCCGTTTAATTAACACAAAGCTTCTTAATTACGCTAATGAGCATAACTCTCAATCTACACCTCAAACTGATATCAAATTTTGGGTGCAAGTTTATATATCAGTAATTAAAGTTTCTACTCTTGTACATTTCCAAAAATCACGTTTTAAGGTGAAAAGGGCATAATGGTCAACATATGAGCAATTAACGGAATCATGCATATTAATTGGATAACTAATGAACCAAGGTGTATAATCACAGAGGGTTATACTAGAATGTAACCTAGTCCAATTAAAGCTCTGAGGCATTTCTAAAACATGCCTAAACGGGTCAGAACTGAAGTCAAAGCAAAAGTCAAAGCTTTGCGCCTTTCGGTTCCGAACCGGGTCTAAACAGGAAATTGTCGGGTTGAACATGTTTAGACATGTTCTTAAACTAATTACCAAGTTATATTAATGATCAAACAGGTTGTATGTGTTCTACATTGCTAATCATGCATAATTTAGAAACTAAGTATCCTGTTGACTTTTTATTAATAAGTTTGACCCGACATTTGACCTTGTTAGAGTGGGAATCAGGGGGAACCCTTTTAAGGGTTTATTACCCACATAATTACCAACTTATAACTACTTTCAATTCGACTAATCACTGGACCATTAGTGATTAATCTTAAAGTCAACCGTTAATTACGACGGTTTGACTTTTAAGCTATAACTAAGCAAAAACTTAACTAAGAAAGGTTAAGCAAACTTACAAGAGTCCTATGACCGACCAGAGATCACTTGAGAGAAGTCTTGAGCTCCAGAAACGATCAGGAATGCAAGAGAAGGTGTGAAGAACTTGGTTGCAACTTAGTGGCTTTATATAGTGTTTAAATCACCATAGATTGTTGACATCTAAGTCTACCACTGACCACAATTCATCCACAAGTGTCCCTAAGTGTCTAGGACTGTTCCACAATGTGAAAATATCTGTTTTGGGTCGATTAAGCGTGAATACAGGCTGCTGTCTACGTATTCTGCATCTGATGGTCTGACGCGGCCCGCGTAAGACCTTAAGGTCTCTTACGCGGCCCGCCTGAGTCTTGTAAACAGATTTCACATTTTCTAGTTTCCGCATCCTTGTCCCTTGGCTCTTCGAAAGGTCAACTAGCCTATTTTTGCACTTTAACCCCTTCTTATTTACCTACAAGGACTTTAAGACTTGTACCCACTTTGACAAGTCCCTGGACATTTCTGGTTAACCCGAAAAGTCATAACTTTCAACGTTAACGCTTTAACCCCTCGCATACGAATTTGATCATAACTTTCTCATACTATAACGAAACTTTATGAAATTTATATTGTGCATTCTAGTGAGCATAATTAACTGTTACAAAGCTTCGGGTTTGTCAAAAGGTCACTCAGAGGTATAACTTAAACATGTTGACACATTTAACCCCTGTAGTTTGTAATCTCTCACTTTCTTTCATAATTAGCTTCGTATGATCCATGATTTATTCGTTTGAAGGTATGAGCATCATGTAGGGTTAATGTACAATATATTTATTCACTGTTGACATTTAGAACTCGTATTTTCATATACTTTTCATGTTTGTCAACTTTAGTCCTTTCAGAACATTCTTTCACACGTTCAAACATATGACACGTGTCAACACATTATAGGACGTGAATTTTTCGAGGTGTTACATCCTCACCCCCTTAAAAGAAATCTCGACCCAGAGATTTACTGAAATAAATAAGGGTACTTTTCTTTCATTGTGGATTCAACCTCCCACGTATATTCGGGACCTCTACGGGCATCCCATTTTACCTTTACAATAGGCACATGCTTCCTTCGAAGCTTCTTAACCTGTCGATCTTCAATCGACAATGGTTTTTCCACAAATTTTAAGCTCTCATCTATATGCACATCTGTATGTGGTATAACCAGTGATTCATCAGCGAAACACTTCTTCAGATTGCAGATGTGGAATACATTATGTATACTACTGAGCTCTTCAGGTAAGTTTAACTTATAGGCAACTGACCCGACACGTTCGATAACCTCGAAAGGTCCTATGTATCTCGGGCTTAGCTTGCCTTTCTTACCAAATCGCATCACCCCCTTCCAGGGTGATACTTTAAGCAACACTTTGTCACCTACTTCGAAGTGAAAAGCTTTACGCTTTGGATCTGCGTAACTCTTCTGCCTATCCCGGGCAGCTTTGAGACGGTCACGAATCTGGACAATCTTGTCCGTCGTTTCAAAGACTATCTCTGGTCCTGATAATTGGACCTCTCCAACTTCCGCCCAACAAACGCGCGTTCTACACTTTCTACCGTATAAAGCCTCGAAGGGCGCAACCTTAATGCTGGTGTGGTAGCTATTGTTGTAGGAGAATTCAATAAAAGGTGGGTGGTTATCCCAACTACCACCCAAATCAATCACGCATGCTCGAAGCATGTCTTCCAATGTTTGAATAGTACGCTCACTCTGACCATCCGTCTGAGGATGGTAAGTCGTACTAAAATTCAAACGCGTGCCCAAAGATTGCTGGAAACTTTTCAAAAAATGTGACGTGTATCTAGTATCCCTGTCAGAGATAATAGACACAGGTATGCCATGTAAGGCTACAATCTTATCCACGTATAACTGGGCTAACATGTCGGAGCTATAAGTCTCCTTAATGGGCAGGAAATGTGCTGACTTAGTCAGTCTACCAACTATAACCCATATTGTATCATTTCCTTTCCTTGTCTTTGGTAACTTGGTGATAAAATCCATAGTTACCATTTCCCACTTCCACGTAGGAAGTTCAGGTTGTTGTAGCAAACCTGACGGCTTTTGATGTTCTGCTTTGACTTGCGCACAAGTCAATCACTTAGCTACATAGGCAGCTACAGACTTTTTCAAGCCTATCCACCAATAGTTTGCCCTTAGATCCTGGTACATCTTATCAGCTCCAGGATGAACGGAATATTAAGAACTATGGGCTTCCTGAAGGATAACATCTCGAAGTCCTCCATAAATTGGAACCCATATTCATCCATTTAATCTCAGAATTCCATCCTTGCTAAGGGATAACTATTCCTCAGTTACTCCTAGCTTTTCGTTAGGATAGTTAGCTTCCAGCACAGCTTCCTTCTGTGCAGCTAACAACCTTTCAGTCAAACTGTTCTTTATTTCAATACTCTTGGCATTGATTCGGATGGGTTTCATCCTTTCCTTTCGACTCAAGGCATCAGCGACTACATTCGCCTTGCCGGGATGGTACCTGATTTCACAATCATGATCATTTAGAGTCTCCATCCAACGGCGTTGCCTCATGTTTAAATCCTTCTGATTAAACAGGTGCTGGAGGCTCTTGTGATCAGAATAGATCACACATTTGATTCCATATAAATAATGCCTCCACAGTTTTAGTGCGAATACAACGGCACCCAACTCCAAGTCGTGGGTGGTGTAATTCTTTTCATGCACTTTTAACTGTCGTGATGCATAGGCAATAACCTTGCCTTTCTGCATAAGCACACACCCCATGCCAGTGTGCGATGCATCGCAGTAAACCACAAAATCTTCTATTCCATCTGGCAATGTCAGTACTGGGGCGTTGCTCAACTTTTGTTTAAGGATATCAAAGGACTCTTGCTGCTTAGGGCCCCAAACGAACTTTACTTTCTTCTTAGTCAAGGAAGTTAAGGGTGCAGCAATCCTTGAAAAATTTTCAATGAAACGCCTGTAATATCCTGCCAATCCCAGGAAGCTACGAATCTCTGTAGGCGTCTTTGGCTCTTGCCAGTTCATAACAGTTTCCACCTTAGCGGGATCCACTTGGATACCACGCTCACTAACCACATGTCCAAGGAATTGGACTTCTCGAAGCCAGAATTCACACTTAGAGAATTTGGCATAGAGTTTCTCATGATGTAGGAGTTTGAGAACACAGCGAAGGTGTTTCTCGTGGTCAGCTTGGTTCTTCGAGTAGATAAGAATGTCGTCGATGAACACGATGACGAATTTATCTAAGTACGGCTTGCAAACGCGATTCATGAGATCCATGAACGCGGCTGGTGCATTAGTGAGCCCAAAAGGCATCACTAGGAACTCGTAATGACCATAACGAGTTCTAAAGGCAGTTTTGTGTACGTCTTCATCTCTAACCTTCAGTTGATGGTAGCCTGACCTCAAGTCAATCTTTGAGAAATAACTTGCCCCTTGCAATTGATCGAACAAATCGTCGATTCTGGGCAACGGATACCTATTCTTTATCGTGACATTATTAAGTTCACGATAATCGATGCACAGACACATCGATCCATCCTTCTTCTTGACAAACAAGACTGGTGCTCCCCAAGGAGACGAACTAGGTTTTATGAAACCTTTAGCTAGCAATTCATCCAGTTGCGTCCTTAGTTCTTTCATCTCCGTGGGCGCCAACCTATAAGGTGCTCTAGCAACTGGTGCTGCTCCAAGGATGATGTTAATTCTGAATTCGACTTGTCTATCTGGTGGTAAGCCAGGTAGATCTTCAGGAAACACTTCAGGGTATTCAGAAATGACGGGGATGTCTTCGATCTTCGGTTTAGGCTCATCAATAATCACTTGTGCCATGTAGATGACACAACCCTTCTTTAAGCACTTGGAAGCCTTGAGCATAGTCACTTGCTCAGGCAGTCCATATTGGGTATCTCCCCGAATGGTAAGTGATTCACCAGACGGAGTCTTAATCACCACCTGCTTTTTGTTGCAGACAATTTGGGCCTGGTTATGAGATAACCAGTCCATACCCAAAACTATGTCAAAACCGGCTAGCGTAAATGGAAGTAGGGATAGAGGAAAAGAGTAGTTCTTAATGGATATAACACATCCCTCTAACACAGTTGAGACGGTTTCTATGGTGCCATCTGCTAACTCCACCTCATAGTTTACACTTAAGGTTTTGACAGGTAAATTCAGCAATTTGCAAAACTTATGATCTACAAACGACTTATCAGCGCATGAATCAAAGAATACTCTTGCATAGACATCATTTACAAGGAAAGTACCTGTAATCACGTTGTCGTCTAGAACTGCTTCCTTTGCGTCCATTCTGAAGACTCTAGCATTTGTCTTCTTGGCCTCTTCAGGCTTCTTGGCGTATTTAGGGCAGTTGGTTTTAATGTGCCCTTTCTCATTGCAACTGTAGCAAGTTGCATCCTTCAGCTTTTTGCAATCCAAGGTCTTGTGGTCCTTGGACTTGCATATCCTGCAAGCAAAAGTTCTTTGCGGGTTCGATTCGAGTCTGCACTTTCCAAAGTGTTGTTTCTTGCAAATCTTGCACTTGGGCTTCTCACCAGACTGATGCCCATCTTTCCTTGACTCAGATCCCCTCTTGTTGTCACCGTTTCCACGGTGCTTCTTGCTCGACCTCCGTGAATTATCATCTTCACGTTTTCTCTTCTCGGCATCTTTGTTCCTCAGCGATCTTTGTCTGACCGCGTCCAGAGTGAGGGACAAAGATATGTCAGCTACAGATCTAAAAGTAGTTGTCCGAGAAGCCTTGACGCTTGCCTTTATCTCGGGGGCTAAACCACCGATAAAACGAGCTATTCTTTTTGGTTCTGGGGTCACCAGATACGAAACCAACCGGGACATTGTGTTGAAGCTCGTGAGGTAAGCTTGACAGTCAAGGTTTGTCATAACCAATGATAGAAAATCAGACTCTATCTTCTCAACCTCATGCTGGGGGCAGTAATTTTCCCTGATGAGGGCAACAAATTGATCCCATGAGATGTTGTACAATGGGATTTTCCCGGTGGCTTGAATCAGTGATCTCCACCAGGCTAAAGCCTCGCCTTTAAAAGATTGAGACACAAACTTGACTATATCCCTCTCAGCGCACCCGCTAATATCCACTACCGTATCCATCTCGTCTAACCACGTCATGCAGTCAAAGGCTCCTTTTTCCCCAGTAAAATCTCTAGGTTTGCATGAAACAAAGTATTTATAGGAGCAACCCTTGTTACGGGGTTCTTGATTTAATACAATCTGCTGAGATGGAGCACTGTGGTGGTTTGAGGAGAGTCTATCATCATCTTTCTTCAGTTCTTCCTTCTTGGAAGGTGGCTTCGAATGCGGCGTAGAGAGGGTCCTACTTCGAGTCCCACTATACTCTTCGTACTGCCGCTCTAAGGCTTTTGTAACTGCGTCGTCTACCAACGCTTTCAATTCAGCACCCGTTAAATGAACTCGGGCGTTATCAATATTCTCCACTGGATGGCTATTAATTTCGTCTGAGTTAGCCATTTTAATTGAACTGTTACAGAAAACAAGGACAATAGTTTATTTGGGAGTTTATTATGGAATTGCCCCTTAGGGTAATTCATTAACCATGGTAAACAGAGACCATATTTGGTTAATTTATTAATCGTATTTAATTAGGATTTCAATTATAATTTATCCTAATTATAGACAATAACAATATATATTAGCACATAAGGCCTAGTCACAAGGACATTTATAAATTATAAGCTATGATTTCAGAGAATCAAAGCATGAAGGTATATTGGCACAACATGCCTAGTCACAAGGACATTTATGAATTATAAGCTATGATTTCAGAGAATCAAAGCATGAAGGTTTGAACCTAGTTCATTACCTTTATCTGACAGGGAGTCATCGCTACCACTGTCTTTTGGCTCATATGGAAATGAGCAGGGCCCGTAGGCGCTATATTACCACGTATGGTCAAAATATGATCATCTCAATTGATGATCTAAACCCATGATTCAGAGATCATTAAATTGGGTTAGGAATCTTTTGAAGAATCCAATAATAAGAATGACGTGTGTGATTTTAATGAATCACGTCTGCCAGGAGTGTTAACATGTTTACAGATGTTAACAGGGATTTGAATCTTTTAAACAGGTCTTACCATCATGGCCAGGTCTTCATAATGACACTCAGGCTAGGTTTCACACTTAAGATTCTCATTCAATATTTAAATAGGCAGATTATTATCAAAAAGGAATGATTTTGATTTATTTATTTCATGTAATATATTTATGCAGATAAAAGCAAAAATGAAATTTATAAACATAACATTCAATGAATTTATTAAAAGGTTACACGTCGCCCTAAACGGGACTTTTTAATAAACAAACTTACCCTCGTAGGGCTTTAAACAAGGACTTGCCCACACAGGGGCTTAACAACGAACATCATAATAGTCCACGCAGGGACTTACTCAAATAACATAATAGTCCACGCAGGGACTTAAACAATAACATACCCTCGTAGGGGTTAACAGAAAGATAGACCCACGCAGGGGTCAAAACAAACCAACATACATACCCACGCAGGGGCTAATACAGCAAGACAGACCCACGCAGGGGCTCAAATTACAACAACAGTGGAAGGATTCAATGGTCCTTCTTGCTCTTCCCTTTTATCAGGCTTGTCAATCCTTGGAAGAAGGTCTGTCGCTCCCTGCGATCTCGGTGAAAGTCTCGCTCAACCTGATCCAGTCTCTGAAGAATTTCCTCCCGTTCTGGGGGAGAAAACCGTGGCGGCTGCGATTGGGTCCGTATAATAGGTCTGGGAGGAATCTGGTACCCATGAGTTGGGTAACTTACTCCCCAAGGAGCGCCATAGGGTCCATCCGGGTTAAAGGCGTTGTAATTGGCCGCTACCATGTATAGGTCGGCTTCAGCGTAACCGTAGTTGGTGTGAGCTGGTTGTTCAAACGGGTTGTACGCCATAGAACCCGTGTATGCTGGAATCGGGTTATCAAAACCCATCGGAGGTGGTTCCTGTGCAACTGGTTGCGAAGGCCCACCCATCTATGGGTCTTCTTGATGTGGCGGATAATGACTGCCACTCGATTGTCGAGGAGAGCTAAACTGAAAGTCTCCTCCTCGCGCGGACATCCGCGCTCCGGTTCTCCTACGCCTCGGCGGTTGTGGAGGTGCCGGCTGAACTGGTGGTGGTGGAGGCGGTGGCGTGACTGCCACAAATCGTGAATCCACAGAGGGATCCTGCTGCTGCTGCTGTTGATGGGGCGACGAATGATGCGAGGGTGTGAAGTACCACTCGTGCTGAGTAAACCTCGCCTGAAAGCTGTCTGGACCACCGTAGGGTGATCCGTGAAAAGAAGATCCATCCGAGATCTCTATGGGATGGTTCGGTGTACCACTAGCAGGTTCGACGGGTCCGTATAATAGGTCTGGGAGGAATCTGGTACCCATGAGTTGGGTAACTTACTCCCCAAGGAGCGCCATAGGGTCCATCCGGGTTAAAGGCGTTGTAATTGGCCGCTACCATGTATAGGTCGGCTTCAGCGTAACCGTAGTTGGTGTGAGCTGGTTGTTCAAACGAGTTGTACGCCATAGAACCCGTGTATGCTGGAATCGGGTTATCAAAACCCATCGGAGGTGGTTGCTGTGCAACTGGTTGCGAAGGCCCACCCATCTATGGGTCTTCTTGATGTGGCGGATAATGACTGCCACTCGATTGTCGAGGAGAGCTAAATTGAAAGTCTCCTCCTCGCGCGGACATCCGCGCTCCGGTTCTCCTACGCCTCGGCGGTTGTGGAGGTGCCGGCTGAACTGGTGGTGGTGGAGGCGGTGGCGTGACTGCCACAAATCGTGAATCCACAGAGGGATCCTGCTGCTGCTGCTGTTGATGGGGCGACGAATGATGCGAGGGTGTGAAGTACCACTCGTGCTGAGTAAACCTCGCCTGAAAGCTGTCTGGACCACCGTAGGGTGATCCGTGAAAAGAAGATCCATCCGAGATCTCTATGGGATGGTTCGGTGTACCACTAGCAGGTTCGACGGGATCCGCGTCCTCGTCTATATCCATAGCATTGTCTCCCGAGAAGTGGTCCTCTGGTCCCAATGGGTTAAAACCCACTGGTTCTTGTATAAAATTTGCCGGGTTAAACCGGCCCCTAAAAACAGGTGTAGGGTCACCAAAGGAATTGTGCGATAAGGATCGCTGTAAAGGTATGTATGAAGGTTGAGGGTTGTTGGGCTCATACTCCGGCTATGACCCATAAGGGTTATGAACAGGAGGTGTTGAACTGTGCAAAACCGACCGTCTAGCCGGCTCGAAGAGGTTCCTCCGGTTCTGTCGAGGATCGTCACTCTCGGTGGCTGAAGGAGCTCGCACATGCGAAGGCCCGGCTTCATTATCATTGGGGGCAGTGATTGGCCCCTTGCCTCGTCCTCTACGTCTAAACAATCTTGGCGGCATTTTTTAATCCTGTCAATATAGCATGAGATAACAACAACAATATATAAAATAAAGACAAAGAAAAAATAAGTTGAAACAAATTTGGATTGTTCCTATGTTCTTTGTCTAGACTCGAAAATTTTGGAATGTGCAATTGTGTAACGGAGATTAAACACAAAAGGCTAGTGTTTAATTCACTCTGTGTTGGCTCTGATACCAACCTGTCACACCCCGGATTCCACGTTTCACCGGTGGGCCCGGTAGGGGAGTATCGTGACGTGGTTGGCAACATAATAGTCAAACAACACAATATTTATTATGCACAGCGAAAGCAAATTGTAAGATATAATTCAACCGAATATAATATTGTAATATCAAATATCACAACTGTCGATTGTTTATTCACAGACGGATCGAAATAAAATATGAAACAGTAGTTCAACAGACTTTTAGGCATCTTAAGCTTGCGAGACTTCTATTGATGCTAAGGAGAAATCCCAGCCAATTACGGTTAGTACCTGCATTTAATCTTTTTGGGAAAATACGTCAGTTTAAACTGGTAAATACAATCAACTGACTCATTTTAGAAAATGTTTGAAAATTGAATTGGATGCACGTGGCATAAACATTTTATAACTTGGGAGAATTATTTAAATATATAATCTTGTGAATGAATTACATGTTCCTTATGCGTTTAGTAGCCCGGATCGTGTCCGGGTTAAAGATCAATAGACACACCACATTATTCTTTTGTGCACTGGCGGGTGTACGCCTACACCCCGCACTTAAGTCGTGGCCATTTCGTAAAATGATGCCAGGGATATCCGGGACATGGTCATTAACCCCCAAAGGCTTTAAGTAAACAAGACGATTTAAACGGGCCGATCAAATTATTCAATTAACCACCAAACGATGGAAGATTTGATGCCCGACCAAGCAGTATTTTATATACCGTAACCCAAGCCCGTATAGGGAAAATAAGTTAAAAGTATTTACCTGAGCAAAGTAATAATCACAATAAGCAAATTGCAAGTAGCTTTTACTGGTTCTCCTAATCTGGAACGAAGGTTTATAATAACCTATTAGAATCCTAACGGGTCTTTAGTTAAGCTTAAGCTTAGACCGGTTAGTTTCAAAGATACGGTTCGTACGCACGATTAAGCGAAGACCGGATAGAATGTGATTTAGGCCCGAGAAGTTCAGAGACTTGCTTAATATGGGTATTTCATACACATTCTAGATTTTGAGATAAAACCGATAAGGTTTGACCCGTTTCGGCTAATTTATGCAAACTAGTTACATAAACCAAACCGAACGCGTAATAAGCGTAACGGGTATCCGTAAGAGCCATATACAGGTTTCCTAATTTAATATGCTTCAAATATGTTGTGACATCAGTAAGATGTCTTTTATTATGCCCGAAACGAATTTAAACACAAACTATGCCCCGTAGGGGTAGTTTGGTCATTTAAAAGGTTATAAAAGAGTTTAAGTATTTACCTGAGTTACAGGTCTGATATAATCAGCAAAAATACTTATTTTACTAAGTTATAACAGTATGGTAAAATATATATGTGAAATTTATCAATTTTAACCAAACTATGCACCGTAGGGGCATTTTGGTAATTTCACATAAGTCGTAAAGCTCAAAACTGAAGTCTGAGTTAAACAACTTTTGCCTAGTGTTAAAATATTATAATTTACCTCAAATATCAGTAGGTATCAACCTTTGTATGTTTAAAATAGTTCTAGTACATACTATGCGTTAAAAACGCTTAATTAGGCGATTAGAAGCCATTTCCGGGTTCTATACTTAAAGCTGATATTTTTATCATTCCAGAAGGCCTAAAATAATTTATTTATCATTTAGGATCAGTAGCAAAAGGTTTGGAGTCTATTAGATATGAAAAACTCATTTTATAACCCGTAAGGGCAAAACCGACAATTACCGGATTAAGCCTTAGACTATTAGTTATGCTCAGCCTAAAATTAATTAAAAATCTTCAAAAATCCCAAAATAATATATTACATATGTGGGTAAAGATTTTGATATCAAAAAGTAGGCTTAACTAGGCTATACGCTAATTACGCCGTTTAATTAGCATAAAGCTTCTTAATTACGCTAATGAGCATAACTCTCAATCTACACCTCAAACTGATATCAAATTTTGGGTGCAAGTTTATATATTAGTAATTAAAGTTTCTACTCTTTTACATTTCCAAATATCACGTTTTAAGGTGAAAAGGGCATAATGGTCAACATATGAGCAATTAACGGAATCATGCATATTAATTGGATAACTAATGAACCAAGGTGTATAATCACAGAGGGTTATACTAGAATGTAACCTAGTCCAATTAAAGCTCTGAGGCATTTCTAAAACATGCCTAAACGGGTCAGAACTGAAGTCAAAGCAAAAGTCAAAGCTTTGCGACTTTCGGTTCCGAACCGGGTCTAAACAGGAAATTGTCGGGTTGAACATGTTTAGACATGTTCTTAAACTAATTACCAAGTTATATTAATGATCAAACAGGTTGTATGTGTTCTACATTACTAATCATGCATAATTTAGAAACTAAGTATCCTGTTGACTTTTTATTAATAAGTTTGACCCGACATTTGACCTAGTTAGAGTGGGAATCAGGGGGAACCCTTTTAAGGGTTTATTACCCACATAATTACCAACTTATAACTACTTTCAATTCGACTAATCACTGGACCATTAGTGATTAATCTTAAAGTCAACCGATAATTACGACGGTTTGACTTTTAAGCTATGACTAAGCAAAAACTTAACTAAGAAAGGTTAAGCAAACTTACAAGAGTCCTATGAACGACCAGAGATCACTTGAGAGAAGTATTGAGCTCCAGAAATGATCAGGAATGCAAGAGAAGGTGTGAAGAACTTGGTTGCAACTTAGTGGCTTTATATAGTGTTTAAATCACCATAGATTGTTGACATCTAAGTCTACCACTGACCACAATTCATCCACAAGTGTCCCTAAGTGTCTAGGACTGTTTAGGGGTCGCCCACAATGTGAAAATATCTGTTTTGGGTCAATTAAGCGTGAATACAGGCTGCTGTCTACGTATTCTGCATATGATGGTCTGACGCGGCCCGCGTAAGTCCTTAAAGTCTCTTACGCGGCCCGCCTGAGTCTTGTAAACAGATTTCACATTTTCTAGTTTCCGCATCCTTGTCCCTTGGCTCTTCGAAAGGCCAACTAGCTTATTTTTGCACTTTGACCCCTTCTTATTTACCTACAAGGGCTTTAAGACTTGTACCCACTTTGACAAGTCCCTGGACATTTCTGGTTAACCCGAAAAGTCATAACTTTCAACGTTAACGCTTTAACCCCTCGCATACGAATTTGATCATAACTTTCTCATACTATAACGAAACTTTATGAAATTTATATCGTGCATTCTAGTGAGCATAATTAACTGTTACAAAGCTTCGGGTTTGTCAAAAGGTCACTCAGAGGTATAACTTAAACATGTTGACACATTTAACCCCTGTAGTTTGTAATGTCTCACTTTCTTTCATAATTAGCTTCGTATGATCCATGATTTATTCGTTTGAAGGTATGAGCATCATGTAGGGTTAATGTACAATATATTTATTCACTGTTGACATTTAGAACTCGTATTTTCATATACTTTTCATGTTTGTCAACTTTAGTCCTTTCAGAACATTCTTTCACACGTTCAAACATATGACACGTGTCAACACATTATAGGACGTGAATTTTTCGAGGTGTTACAGTATGTAAGCCATATTTGGATAAATTAATAATTGTTTTCATAGATGATATTTTAATTTACTCTAAGAATAAAGAGGATCACGTAAAACATTTGCATGCACTTTTAAGTTTGTTAAGAAAGGAAAAACTTTATGCTAAATTCAATAAGTGCGAATTTTGGTTAGAACATGTACAATTCCTTGGACACCTAGTCAATCATGAAGGAATTCATGTAGATCCAACAAAGATTGAAGCAATTACGAAATGGAAAACCCCTGAGTCACCAACTGAGGTTAGAAGTTTCTTAGGATTGGCCGGTTATTATAGAAAATTTATTCAAGATTTTTCTAGAATAGCCATTCCCTTAACAAAGCTAACCTGTAAATCTGTTAAGTTTGAATGGGGATTTAAGCAAGAAGAAGCCTTTAGAATTCTTAAGCAAAGATTAACCCATACACCCATACTAGCATTACCAGAAGGAACTGAAGACTTCATAGTCTATTGTAATGCTTCTAAACTAGGTTATGGATGTGTGTTGATGCAACGACAAAAGGTTATAGCTTACGCATCTAGACAACTCAAGAGTCATGAAGAAAATTATTCAACCCATGATTTAGAATTAGGAGCTATAATTTTTACTCTTAAGATTTGGAGACATTACCTTTACGGTAGTAAGTTTACCATATTTACTGATCACAAAAGTTTAAGGTATGTTTTCGGGCAGAAAGAATTAAATATGAGACAAAGACGTTGGATGGAATTTCTTAGTAATTATGATTGTGATATCCAGTATCATGAAGGAAAAGCCAATGTAGTGGCAGATGCTTTAAGCCGAAAATATCATGAAAAACCAAAAAGAGTATGTTCTCTTAAATTAAATCTGCAAGTAGATTTAAATGATCAAATAAGAGAAGCACAAGAGTCAGTGTAGGATCGTTTGCTGACCCGAACGAGTCGTTCAGAGGTTGTCACTTGCGTTTCAGATGCGGAATAATAAGAAATGCAAGTAGAAGTAGCTTGTTCTTCTTCCTAACTGCTTGTTTTATTGATTTGAAACGTTTTACAGCTCGATCTTCACACCGGCAAAGCTTCGGCGTGGAATTTCACATACATGTTATGAGGTCCGTTCATGAGGCACCTATATATAGACTTTCTGGTTCGCTTATGTGTCACATGTCCATAAAAGCGGACCAGACATGTCCATATAAGCGGACCAGACATGTCCATATAAGCGGACCAGACATGTCCATATAAGCGGACCAGACATGTCCATATAAGCGGACCAGACTCCCTATGTCCCTATGAGCGAACCAGACCTGTAACACCTATACAGACTCTTGTTTTCTCGTATTCCGTGCCCTACGCTATACAATATGACATAAGACCTGATCCTAGACACCTAGACGGAATCAACAGATGTAGTGCACCAACAGACTCCCCCTCAGATGTTGATGGAGTCGCCAATACACCCTGACTACAAAACCGTGTCTTCTCATCTTCAATCTAGATCAGTCTCTGGGCTTTTTCTTCTTTCAATCTTCAGACTCCCCTTCTCGATTTACTGGTATTCTTTTGTTCTTCAGTAACATCTTCAGGATCGTTGTCTGATCTACACAGGCTTCCAGAATTGATTTCCAGGAACGAAACTTGGCTCTCTTCCCACAAAGATTTTCAGAATATCGAAACCTGGCTACCTGCACAATCTTAACCCAGACATAAATTTTCTAATTTTATCACATATCAAATACCTATGCACCAACACATGACTTTCTCTCAACTATCTATGATGAACCACTTGAAGAAGGTTAGATTTAACGAAAACAGTTAGATTTACATAAACACTCCCCCTCAAATGCTGCTCATCATGTTTAGCACTCGGAATTTTGAAAATCAGTTTTCCAACATCAGTTGTCGAAAATCTTTTTGATTTTTTTAAAAAATTATGCTAAAACACACACAAAATCTTTTTGGATTTTAAGTGAAAAGAAATGCAATAAAGAAATATTTACAGACAATATTTTTGTGAATTTTGTGTAAGAGGATCATATCAGTTTTTGACAAGTCACGAGTACCGTTGAGCTTAGTTACACATTAAGAATTAAACAATTCACTTAGATTGCCGATATACTGATCCACTTAAATTCTCACACAAATTTCAACTAATTCAGGATATGAGTTAGGTGTTTTAAAGACTTAAACTCATTCATGTGTCCCACCTCTTGAATATACTCCCGTATCTAGATCCCAATATTCAGTCTTACAGGTGAGTATACCACAGATGATATCTGTCAGGGGAATAAATTATAGTACGAGGGCCGTGAGAGCTCAGGTCGATCTTTCGATACGCAGAGAGATGACGGCTTCGACTTTTGGTGGGTCCCCTTTAGAGGATCTTTTGCATTACAACAGCAATGACTATCAATTTTATTGTTTCATCAAATTGCTGAGGGCTGCGCTATATTTCAAGCATGTGGAAAGTATTCTCCGGGGACTAGGTCAGAAATTTCTTTCAGCAGAAGTCCCGGGATAATACCCCAGATATCACTGAGCATAAAGACCTAGTATCTCAGAATAAGGGACCTTTCAAACGAGATTTCAGGGGTTACCTATATATCCAAGTAGTGTTCCCCACGAAATAAGCAAGTTTGAAATTTAGTTTATATCCCGAAAAAGTTTACTAAATGTGTAAAAACTTATCGGCATATCATCAGTGAGACTGTTTAACACTATTCAAACATTACATTTCTTTAGCATACTGTGACTGTCTACTGATGTACTATCATTTCCTCTTCTTTGACACCAAAACTCATTTTTGATTTTATCATGTTTTTGCCTTTTTCAAATTTTCAAATGTTTTTGGATTTTCTAAAATTTCTTACTCCCCCTAAAATGCAAACACATTTCAGGAAATTTGAAAACAAACTGTACAATAACGTGACAACTAATATCGAATCACCTCAATTCGCCATCCACTTGGCATAAACAATCAGAACTCCCCCTTTCACAAAACTATTTTCTCATTATGATTTCAAAACACTCAAGTTTGTTTTAACCAAAATGATTTGTCCGGAAAATAAGTTTTGTTAATTTTCAAACCACTTGTAGGTTAGGGGAATGGTTCATCAAATTGTCCATTCAATCTCTTGTATCAGGATTACATCAAGTTCAAACTAATGACCTTGAGTAATCACTTTTTCAGAATCAACCTCTTACCACTTGTAAGTATATCCAAAACAATTAATCACATGTAGGAATAAAACATCTACACAAACCATTTTACCAATCAAGATGCCGATTCCTGCTTCACACTTACCAGCCTGGAAGCTCCGGCAATTCCTGCAGTATGACTTGCCAAAATTTAACTATTACAAGATTCATTCACAAAAACAATTACTTAGAAAGATGCCGATTCCTGATCCGCAATTACAAACTTGGGATCTCCGGCAAGTCAGGTGTTTTAAGCAAAGAAAATGTCCACCCAAGCCTGACCAGCCTTGGGTGTTTTCAGTTCAGAAGCAGTTGGAGTGTAAGTTGCTTTCTTTTTAGCATAAAACTCCTTTACCCCTTTTACTTTCCCTTCAACCATTTTTCCAAAAATCTTCTTAACTTTCCCATTAAACGCTTTCTCAACATCAAATTCATTCTTGTCAGAATAAAATTGATTAGAAATCTCAACTTTCCCAACTTTTTATTTAAAATTCTCAATCCTCAATGGTGGAAAGTTCTCATCATCCATTGAAGGAACTGAGTTTTCATCACTCTCATCAAACTGTGGCTCCTCTGATTTTGTGGAATCAGATTCATTGCCAGATTTTACCTCTGATTTCTTAACAACCCAAGCTTGATTGTCAAGATTTCCCTTCTTCTTGTAAAACCTTTTCGAACACTCACCAACTTCATATGTTGAATTTTTGAAAACTTTAAATTTTTCAGTTGGTGGTTCGGTTTTATCAACAATAACTTCTTTCAGTTTTCCAGAAACTCCCTGTTTTGTGTTAGTCGCTTTCGGACAGTTCCATGCAATATGACCAACTTCATTGCATCTGTAACAAGTTCTTGTCTCTTTCTTTTGAAAAGCTCCATTCTTCATCTTTTCAGCAAGAAACTCCTTGTTTGACTGTTTCCAGAATGAGCTCTTTGCTTCTTCTTCATGACTAGTTCCTACAACATATGTCATTTTTGATTTAAAATCTCGAACATATTTTTCATTTTTATAGTTTTCAGGTGGAATAAAACCAAGTCCTTTCTTTTTGTAGCTACGATTGCGGTTTGATTTCTTTTGAAAACCAGAACCAGAATTGTAACCCTTTTTCTTGTTTATCCGCTGTTGAACTCTTGAAGTGTATTTTTTAGGTTTTTTAGTAAGATTTAAATCTTTTATTTCAGAAATACTAATTTCTGTCATTTTGAAAACCTTTTTGATCATGTCAAAACGAACACTTCTTATTGGAAACTCTTTATCAAAATATAATTTGTCAGAATCATTCAAAGTATATGCAACTTCAAATGTTTCGTCATTCAAATTAGATTTTGACAACAAAAACTCTTTACTGTAAACCCTTTTTCCCGACGATTTTGAACTCTTTTCGGATGAATTTGAACTCCCGACTGACTGACATGAACTTTCGGACTTGGACTTTGACTCTGACTCTGACTCCTCATCCTTATCCAACACCTGATCAACCACTCTTTTTATCAGTTCTGACTCATGATCTGTGTCGGACGCTGTGAACGTGACATCAATATTGTCCGGTAAAGCATCAGTTATCTCAGATTCTAACTTAATATTGACCGCCTTTTTTAGTTCTTCCTCGTTAGGTTTCCTAGACGAGTACCCTTCCCAAATCGGAGGCGGACACTTATTATAACATACACCCTGTTTCTTACCAGTATCCTTTTCCTTTGGCTTTTTGGTTTTATCTTCATCTTTAAATGCCTCGAAACCTTCAACTGTTGGATAAATTCTATCCATTACGTAGTCACAATCTTTGTAACTTTGCAGCAATCTTCTGATTCTTTCATTCTCAGCTGCTTCATTCTCCAACTCTTTCTTTCTCTTTGCACATTCTTCTATGTACATGTTAATCTCTTTCTGCTTTGTCATCATAGTAGCATTCAACATCTTCAAAGCTTTCTCTCTTTCAGAGTTAGTCTTTTCCAGACTATTCACAGTTCTGTTCAATACATCATATGACTGTTTCAAATTTTTTACATCAAACAACAACTTTTCTTTCAACTTTTCTAACTCACTAAACCTCTCATCTTTCTCTGTACATTGTTTACAAGACTCTGAACATGTAAGACAAGGTTTTGTGATTTCAACTATTTTCTCGACTTCAACTATCTTTTCAACTTCCACAATCTTCTCAACCACTTTGATTTCTTTCAATCCTTTTGCAGCTTTCCTCTCTTTTAGTTTCTTCAATTTCTCTGCAAAATAAAATTCAAAACTGTCAGAAGATAAATGAGATTTTCCAATGTTTATCTGTTCAACTTCTTCATCATCATCACTGCTTTCAGAAGAAACAGATTTTCCATCTTGACTCTCCTCATTATCCGACATCACATCCATCCACTCCTTCATCAACTCTGGCTTTTGCACAATCTGAGCAATAAAAGCTTTAACATTAGGATCAGCTGGAATGTACTTGTCCCAGCTAAAACCATCAGCTACTTTCTCGTCATCTTGATCCATGATGCCATAGTAAGCCTTCTTGTTTGCATCCTCGATCATTCTTCCATGTGCCGTTTGAGGTTCCTTTTGTTGATGCGGTTGGTGAGTAATTTGCTGATAAATGGTCTTCCGATAATAATCATCTTTCCCAGCAGACTCCTTTGCTCCTCTTGGTTCCTGATTCTTGCACTCCCTTTTAAAGTGGCCTTTCTCCCTGCAACGAAAACAAACAACTTTAGATTTATCAAACCCTAAATTAGAAAGGTTTGCATCCAAGAAATCATTTCTTCCTGTAACCAATCTAAATTTTTCTGCTCTCCTCAATACACTAGCTAAAGCCCATTTAATATCCATCAGTTCCAACTCCTCTGCATCGATCTGGTCATAATCTTCCTTTGTGAGCATCGGGTTACCAATTCTTCCGGCAATCAACCCTTCATAAGACTCTAACGCAGTGACCAATAATCCCATATGATGCTTTACAACTTCTTCAGAATAATTTTGACCATTTTGAAGATGTAAAGCCACATTGCACTGAATTAGATGACCATTTCCAGCAGATGAACTTTGAACACTTGGAGGATTCACCGTTGAGAACCCACTAGTGTTGACTGATCCTTGACTGCTAGGTGTAGATTGATTTCCAGCACTAAATGCAGTTTGTATCTTTGGGCTAACTTCAGCAGTTTGAACATTTCCTTTATAGTACAATTTAATATCTTGTTGATGAGTTGAACTGTTCATTCTAGCAATTTTCTGCTGTTCCAGATCATGTGCCTCCAACTTCTCGATAAACTGTGCAATCGATAACCTTTTAAATTGTCCGGAATTCTTCAATATCATCAGATATGTACCCCATTCCTGTTGCGGTAACGCGTCAGCAAGCTTTTCAACCCATTCTGCTGGAGTTTTTGTAATCTTCAACTGTGACATGGTGCGTACAAGATGACAATATCTTTCAATAAGACTCTTTGTTGTTTCACCAGGCATGCACGTAAACAATTCAAACTCTTTTTTAAACAAAGCTGCTTTACTTTGTAACATTTCAGTGCTTCCCTCAAACTTCTTTTGAAGAGCTTCCCAGATAGAATAAGAATTTTCATCATGTTGAAGCAACACAAATATATCTTCTTTTATCGCTTGTTGTAACAAATTGATCATCATTTTCTCTCCTTTATAACTTTCCCTCTCTTGTTCAGTAAATTCAGAAATGATTTTATCAGCTCCCATTGTATTCTTTGGCCTCTCATATTCAGTTTCGATGCTCTCCCAAGCTTTTAGATGATTTGCCTGAACCCAATTCTCAAACCGTTTCTTCCATCCGTGATAATCTTCAATTCCCATAAGCTTCGGGGGTTTTTGCATTGTTCCGGTTTCGTTTTCTGCATTCATGTTTTGAGCAATTGAAGCTGGAGTAGTCGATGAAGCAAATGCGTTGTAGAACTCGGAATCCATACTGACTTAACACGTATTTCAAGGCAAATGACAAAAGAGCGAACCAACTCTGAACAAATAAGTGAATCAGATGTTGTTCACTGAAGCGGACCAGATGATGTCTGTTCGAGCGGACCAGACTTGTTCGTTCGAGTGGACCAGACTTGTTCGTTCGAGCGGACCAGACTTGTTCGTTCGAGCGGACCAGACTTGTTCGTTCGAGCGGACCAGACTTGTTCGAATGAGCGATCCAGATGTCTTTGGAGCGGTCCAGAAATTGTTCTTCAAGCTGACCGGACGAGCGAACCAGCAATCAAAATTGTACATTGGAGCGGACCAGAAATTGTACGTAAAAGCGAACCTGCACTTTTGACAGCGAAATCGAACAGAAAAACTTAGATTTCTCCTAAACGGTTAGGAATTTGGATCTGAAACTTTCAAGGATTTATCTCGATACTATTTCGCACAAGCTGTGAAAATTTGAGCAAATTCCGACCGTGAAATCTTTTCGAATCAGTAAAAGAAGGTGTAGAAGTGAGAAGAAATAATGAAAAAACAGCTACAATCTGCAGAAAACCTCCTCCCAAGCTCTGATACCACTTGTAGGATCGTTTGCTGACCCGAACGAGTCGTTCAGAGGTTGTCTCTTGCGTTTCAGATGCGGAATAATAAGAAATGCAAGTAGAAGTAGCTTGTTCTTCTTCCTAACTGCTTGTTTTATTGATTTGAAACGTTTTACAGCTCGATCTTCACACCGGCAGAGCTTCGGCGTGGAATTTCACATACATGTTATGAGGTCCGTTCATGAGGCACCTATATATAGACTTTCTGGTCCGCTTATATGGACATGTCTGGTCCGCTTATATGGACATGTCTGGTCCGCTTATATGGACATGTCTGGTCCACTTTTATGGACATGTGACACATAAGCGAACCAGAAAGTCTATATATAGGTGCCTCATGAACGGACCTCATAACATGTCTTGTAGGATCGTTTGCTGACCCGAACGAGTCGTTCAGAGGTTGTCTCTTGCGTTTCAGATGCGGAATAATAAGAAATGCAAGTAGAAGTAGCTTGTTCTTCTTCCTAACTGCTTGTTTTATTGATTTGAAACGTTTTACAGCTCGATCTTCACACCGGCAGAGCTTCGGCGTGGAATTTCACATACATGTTATGAGGTCCGTTCATGAGGCACCTATATATAGACTTTCTGGTTCGCTTATGTGTCACATGTCCATAAAAGCGGACCAGACATGTCCATATAAGCGGACCAGACATGTCCATATAAACGGACCAGACATGTCCATATAAGCGGACCAGACTCCCTATGTCCCTATGAGCGGACCAGACCTGTAACACCTATACAGACTCTTGTTTTCTCGTATTTCGTGCCCTATGCTATACAATATGACATAAGACCTGATCCTAGACACCTAGACGGAATCAACAGATGTAGTGCACCAACAGTCAGTAATCAAGGAAGATACTGAAAAGTTAAAAGGTATGCTAAAAGAATTAAAACAAGGAACAGATGGAATTTGGAGATTCCATGAAAAGAAAATGTGGGTACCTAAATTAGGAAATCTACGTCATCGTATATTAGAAGAAGCCCATAAGTCTAAGTATACGATGTATCCAGGAAGTGATAAAATGTACCAGGATTTAAGGAAAAATTTCTGGTGGATAGGAATGAAAAAGGATATAGCAACCTATGTTTCTAAATGTTTAACTTGTTCACAAGTTAAAGCTGAACATCAGAAACCCTAAGGTTTGTTACAGCAATTAGAAATGTCAGTTTGGAAATGGGAATTTATAACCATGGATTTTGTTACTAAATTACCCAAAAACTAAGAAAGGAAATGATACAATCTGGGTGATTGTAGATACACTAACTAAGTCAGCTCATTTCTTACCAATGAAGGAAACAATTAGTATGGAACAATTATCTAAATTGTATGTAAATGAAATTGTTTCTTTACATGGCATTCCTTTATCAATTGTTTCTGATAGAGATAGTCGCTTTACATCTCATTTTTGGTCAAGTTTCCAAAAGGCAATGGGAACCAAGTTAAAGTTAAGTACAGCTTATCATCCACAAACGGATGGACAAAGCGAAAGGACAATTCAGACAATGGAGGACATGCTTAGAGCTTGTGTAATTGATTTCGGATGTAATTGGGACGATCATTTACCTTTAATAGAATTTTCTTATAATAATAGTTATCATACAAGTATAAATGATGCACCATTCGAAGCACTTTATGGATGAAAGTGCCGAACCCCAGTCTGTTGGGCAGAAATTGGGGAAAAGAAATTATCTGGACCTGAAATAGTGCAAGAAACAACTGACAAGATTATTCAAGTCAAGGAACGACTGAAAGCAGCACGTGATCGACAAAAGAGTTATGCCAATAACCGACGCAAACCATTGGAGTTTCAGGTAGGAGATAAAGTATTGTTGAAAGTCTCTCCTTGGAAAGGAGTGGTAAGATTCATCAAAAGAGGAAAGCTAAGTCCCAGGTATATTGGACCTTTCAAAATTATTAGAAGAGTAGGACCTGTAGCCTATCAGCTACAATTGCCAAAGGAAATGGCAGGAATACATGATGTGTTTCATGTATCTAATCTCAAAAAGTGTTTAGCTGATGAATCATTGATAGTGCCTCTTAAGGATATAGAGGTAAATGTATAACTCAAGTTTGTAGAAAGACCCCTACAAATTGAAGACATGAAAGTCAAGAATCTCAAGCATAGGAGATTAGTTCTAGTCAAAGTGAAGTGGGACTCCAAAAGAGGACCTGAATACACATGGGAGCTTGAGTCAGAAATGCAAAGGAAATACCCGCATTTGTTTCAGTAGATCTCAAGGACGAGCTCTAAAGTAAGGTGGGGAGAATGTAACAACCCTCGGTAAAACCGAAACCCTCATAATATTTCTGACACTCTATTATATTTTAAATTGTCCCAATATGTCTTATATTATACCCCGTATGTGAAAACCGAGCCCGAAATAGATTATAACATATAAAATAAAATAAAAATCTGAAATAAATAGTTGAGGCGGGCCGCGTAAGACCCTTCATAAGCTCACGCGGGCCGCGAGAGACCGTGAAACGCGGAAACATCCTGAGCCGACACGTGTCATCATCGTGGCGGACCTACCCAACGACTCAACAAAGCTATAGGTTGACCGTGTATTGACGCGGGCCGCGTAAGGCTTAGCCTTACCTTACGCGGGCCGCCTGAAAGTTAGATTTCACAACTATAAATAGATAGCATCAGATTACAATTTCCGTCGCTCACATTTCAATCTCAATCTCGAATTCTGAAGTATTAAGCATAATATTTGAGTATTATACCCCCTAATTAGCGAGGTTCTGCTCCGTTGTAAGTATTATAACCCCAGATTCATAATAGTTACGCTACCCGATTGATTTAGGGTTCCGTAACAACTGCCGTGGTTCTGCCCGGCGTAGTTGTTGGAATGCCGTCTCGGGGAGGGTATTATTAATAATTTCAAAGGGTTATGATACTAACCAATGTACATTTGTATAAATTATATATTATATCCAGGAAACCCTTACGAGAAGCCTAAGATAGCAATGTGAGTTTATCCTCTTTTTGTTAATGTTTTTGGAATGTTTTACAAAACCTTAAATGTTTTACAATGCGATTAAGCGGTGACTGAGTCTTTGTAGTTCTTCAATTACTGCCGGTATTATGGGGTTTTGTATACAAAATTTACTACGAGTAGTAGTAAGTCTGAATGACAGTGCATTACCATTGGACGACGAGTTAGCCAATGGGTAATTTGACCATAGCCATAGATCCGGTCGAGTGGCAAATACTGAATGAGTAATTGTGTAGAAATAAACAATGTGATTGCTCTCAATACTGTTTTAATTGATAAAATGTTTCTTGATTAAACTGGGATTCACTCACCAGTATTTCCGACTGACAAATGTTTTTAAAACGCGTTATAGGTAACACAATGTGAACAGCCAATTAGTGAAAAGCCAGCTGGAGAGCACTGAAGGCTTGGGAAAAATGTGGCTATAAAAGTTACCTAATAAACGATCTTTTAAATTCAATAAAATAGGGTTTGTCCCTATATCCCTATAAATGTATTGTAATAAGAAACTTTGGTTTTGCCCATGTTATTATTAATATAAAAGAAGGTGGTTTTACTCTGATAAACATTTCCTAACTACGGTCCTGATGAAAATTCCGCTGCGAGATTAAATAACCTGATACCACCACAACTGAGATCGCGTCTGCCCGTTCCCGGGAAACAGGGATCGGGGGTTGCGACAGTAACGTTACTCTACATGTGCTCCGATTTAAGCGGCGTGTTTCGATCAACGTTTATCGACATTGTTAAAGTTGATGAAGAGTTTAGATACCCTAGAATGATTGTGTTTTTACTGGAAAAAACGTGATACTTTAAAAAACACCATTATATACGGCATGTATACAGTTATACGGCCCGTATAAATGTGGTAACATCAAAAACCTCCCAAAATAAATCCATTGAGCCGTATACGTTTTACAAATCGTATACCGATGTATACGACCGATGTATACGGCTCGTATAACTATATACGAGTTGTATATAATAAAATCAAAAAAACATTCTTTGCGCGTTTTCCTATTAAAAAACATTCTATACGGGCCGTATACACTAGGGGATGTGAAAATAAGATATAGGTGGTGTGGGAACAAAGGGAGCCTTACATTTCACCTTTCACTGAGATGGTGTTGCGAGAGTGTGAAATGTGGTGAGGTGGAAAATAAGAAATGGAAAACAAAAATGGTGTGGTGAGAATAAATCTTACCAATAGCAAAGGTAAGGTACTGTTTAAGGAGAGTAAGAAATAAACCGTCTTACCTATACCCTCTAGGAATAAAGAGGTTGCTTCCGGTGAGACCCCCCGACTTGATAGTAGTTTTGCATCAAGCCTTGGACATAAAGCACATAACACTCGGAAATTAAGACAAAGCTAAGTTAGGGTCTGAGGAGGGTAAGATGTTGACCGCCTTACCTCTACCCCGTAAGAATAGAGAGGCTGCTTCCAGTGAGACCTCCGGCTCGATAGTAGTTTTTGCACCAAGTCTTGGACATAATTATGCATATAGGTGTTGTACTCAAATGTTTTAAGAGTTTTTCAAAATAAATTCTAATATTACGTACTCAAATGTTTTGAGAGTTGTTCAAAAAGAAATTCTAATATTACACTTTTAACTCAAATCTATTCGACTTTTTACTTTTAACCCAAATATTTTCATTTTTTTGCAATTTAACCTCACAGCTTTTTTACTTTCACTTTGTGATGACACCCCACAACACTTAGTCATAGACAAGAAATAGTCCCACTCAAATATCACTATGTGAACGATTAATGACAGGTGTCATTCTTAGAATTTTTATTCGCGTAAACAAAAACAAATATATAAAGTTCTTGTAGTTAAATTAGGAGTAAATTACAAGTTTTGTCCTTTATGTTTGTCCAAAATTGCAGGCGCTGTCCTTTGTCTTTAAAATTGATGAGTTTTGTTCTTAATGTTTGCAAATCTTGCAAGTTATGTCCTTTAGACCAAACCCAGTTAGATTTTTTAGTTAAATCTGGTCATGTGCAATGCACATGAGGGTATTCTTGTCATTTCAACTATACAGGGGTTATTTTGTAGAGAACTTCTATTCAGGGGCCATTTTGTACAAACTTAAAAGTAAAACACTATATATATAAACTCTCTCTCCTCTCTCTCTAACATCTGATAAACTCTCTCTCTTCTCTCTCTCTCTCTCAACTCTCTCTCTCTCTCTCTCTTCTCTCTCTAACAATAGATTGAAGTGGTGTGTGGCGGTGGTGAGTTAGGTACGGCGGTGGTGGTAACAGATTCAAGCTGGTGTGTGGCGGTGGTTAGGGGCGGCGGCGGGTTAGGTACGGCGGTGGTGGTGGTGCTTCGGTGGTGGTGGGTTAAGTGCGGTGGTGGAGGTGGTGTTAGTGTGTCGGTGGTGGTAACAGATTGAAGGTGGTGTGTGGCGGTGGTGAGTTAGGGGCGACGGAGATGATGTTTCAGCCGCTTTGATGGGTGCTGATGTTTTCCGACGCGGCGATGAAGATGATGTTGTGAAGAAGAATAATAGTGACGAGTGGCGATTAGGTCAGAGATTGTTAGGGTTTCTTCCATATCTCCATATTAGGTCAGACTTTAGAGATTTGGGGGATTTCTTTCAACAGCGGGTACAATGGATTAGCTTAGACTTTAGGGAAGTGATTTTGTTGAGCAGGTTGTGTTTTAGGGTTCTTATTCAGCGGCTTCTGATCTGAGCTAGCTTAGACTTTAGGGATCCTGAAAGTGATTTTGTTGAGCAGGTTGTGTTTTAGGGTTCTTATTCAGCGGCTTCTGATCCTAAGCAATCTACATGTTGTTGTGATTTGTGATTTGTGAATTTGTGAATTGTTGTGAATGAATCTTGATGAATGGAGTTTTAAAGATGAATTAGGTTGTTGGTGGGTTTTGTATGATACACCAGATGGATATGGAGTTGAAGCTGTGGTGAGTCTTGAAGAAGACCTGCATCAATGGCCCGTTCTCGAATTTGATTTATAAATAAATTACAATTGGCGGTGAAGGGGGGTGGTGGTGGAGGTGCAGGATGGTGGTGATAGGTGGTTGCTAATTTCAGAAAATATATATATATATATATATATATATATATATATATATATATATATATTGCGAGAACCACCTTTATTGCGAGAACTGCGAGAACTGCGAGAACCAATGTGAACACAACCTAAAATAGCTAAAAAAACCTAAAAAAACCTAACCCCCACCCCCCCCCCCCCCCCCAAAAAAAAACCTACCCCCCCAAGCTAAATGCTAAAAACTAAACCCCCCAAAAAACCTAAAAAAAATCTAACCCCCCCCCCCCAAAAACCTAAACCCCCCCCCCCCCCCCAGCTAAAAACTAACCCCCAAAAAACCTAAAAAAATCTAAAAAAATCAAAAAAAAAATCTAAATTTTTTTTTTTTTTTTACTATTTTTTAAGTTAAAATCGCTACTTTTAGAAGCCAAAAAAAAAAATTATAAAAAAAATTAAAAAAAAAAATTGTGTGTTTTTTAGCTATTTTTGGTTGTGTTCACATTGGTTCTCGCGGTTCTCGCAATAAGGGGTGGTTCCTAACGGATCTTTGTCCTATATATATATGGTTATAAAAATAATATTTTAAATTATTTTGTTTTATTTTTACATATTAGCCCCTTGATATAATGTATCTTACACAATAGTCCTTGGACAATGAAATTACAATAGTACCCTCACATGCCTTGCACATGACCAGATTTAACTAAAAAATCTAACTGGGTTTGGTCTAAAGGACATAACTTGCAAGATTTGCAAACATTAAGGACAAAACTCATCAATTTTAAAGACAAAGGACAGCGCCTGCAATTTTAGACAAACATAAAGGACAAAACTTGTAATTTACTCTTAAATTAGACATTATTAGTTCGTTAAAGTTGTAAATTTATGTCAGATAAAGATTGTAGAAATTGTTCGGGATGCATTTTGAAAGCAACATGAGAATAGTCGTGTAGCTATGAATTTCAGTTTTGTAGCAACATACACACTTGAAGTTTTCAATATAGCTTGGGATGAGCACGGTATTCGTACGGCATCGAACCGGCACCGAAAAATTGGGGAAATTGGTTCCGGTACCTGAATACACCGGTTCGGTACCGATATCCGGTACCAAATGCTCATCCTTACTACTAGCTATAAGAATTCAAGGATCCATCCATCATCTTCCTTATTCGCTCGCAAACAGCCTGCATTGTTAGGTTTATATCTACAATCTACCTTTAAAAAAATGAAATTATGTTCGAACCTACACCAAGTTTGAACCATATATGATGTCAATGTTGTAAAGGGATGATAATAGTTAACATGGTATAGTTCAAAATGAAAGAAATAAAAAAACTGAAAATTTGTGTGGGTGAATAATATATTTTATATATTGAACAAATGAAAAAAATAATAATAAAGCTAACCAACTAATGATAATAATAAAACATCAATAACTATCATAATATTTAAAGTAGAGATATAATTATGACTAGCACAAATTAATAAATGTAATAGATAATATATTAACTCGGCTAACACAAAATAAATCCAATCGCTAAGACTATCGGGTGTGGGGGTCGTCTCCTCCCCGTCTCGGGTCGTCGGCCACGTTGCACACCGCCCTCTGCGGATCGTCGCGGCGCAAGCGGCACTCTTCGGACGTTGGGGACGAGCTTGTTGATTGGCTGCTTATATTTCCCCCACAAATTTGCTCTCTCTCTCTCTCTCCTTGCAGGGTACAAGTGAATCAGCACAAGGTACAACATTTGGGTAGTCATTGTTTCCCCTCCACACCCTTGGGTAGTCCTCCGCCCTTGCTGAGGTCAGGGGCGGACATAAGGGTGGCCTAAGGTGGGCGGGCGCACCCCCGGGAAAAAAAAAATTAGTGCTAAGTTCCGTCGAAAATCCCGTCCGCACCCCTTGAAATTTTTCGTTCGCACCCCTTGGAATTTTCCGTCCGCACCCCTTATGTAAGTGGTGATATTTTTCCTTTTTTTTATAGCCACATACACCACAACGATCAGACCTGGTAATGTAAAAATAACCCTTAACTCCGTTTCAATAGTGTAAAAATACCCCGCAACTTCGTCTCCGTTATACAAAGGATACCCCTGGTCTAAAAAATAAAAAATTGGAATACCCCTAAATTTTTGGGCTAGTTCCGCCGCTGTTTATATAGAGAAATAGTTGCTTAAGAAAGTAGGTTTAGATGATGTTTTGTATAGTTTTCAAAAAATGAAAACTCGTAATGCGACGTTTTAATTATGTTTGTAACAAGGTTTGACATGTTTTGATAATCATATAAATTTAGTTTGATGTTCTTTTGTTTTACATGACCCGACCCAACTCGAACCGACCCGATACGAACCGATGTTTTTACTTATATACCTTGGAGCCTAAAATTTTTAAAAAAGTTCCGCACCCCCTTGAAAAAATTCATGGGTCCGCCACTGGCTGAGGTGACGCCTAAGTGACGGGTAGTTCATTTGGGGACTAGCCAAACCACACCCAATGGTCTAAGTAACTAAGTTTGACATACTTCTTAGACACCTATAGTCCTATAGACAGGGGCAAACCTACTTAGTGTTGTGGGTGGGCGGTCGCACCTGTTGAAAAAAAAATAATGTGTTTTTTAGGCAAAAAAACTCTACCGCACCTCTTGAAAATGTGGTTGAACCCCTCATCTGTACCCCGACAAATAATTCTTGAGTCCGCAATGCCTATAGAAGTGAGTTTTAATGACATCGTCAATGTTGAAACATTTTAATATGCACTGATATTTTTTTTGAAGAGGAGTCGAAGGCTTACTTCATATACTGACATTGTCAATGTTGCATTTTATTAAAGAAGAACGACATTGTCAATGTTCAAAAAAAAATTTTAAAGAAGATAAATTAAGATCAATTCAGAAGTAATTAAATATTTACAAACTTACTTAAAAGGCATTTAATAATTACGAGCCACCTTTTAACCCTTCGATAGTTATATTTCGAAGAATCGTTGAAATACCTCTTCTATTTTTTATTGACCTTTCCCTTATTTTATCGTGTATAGTTAAAGAATAAATTTCAATAAAATATTTACAGAAAGTATAAAACTGCAAGGTAAGGGTGAGGGGGGCACCCACCGATGTGCCATGCGGGGAGGGAAGTAGCCGAGCGGGAAGGGTGCCGCTATCCAAGAGGGGACCCAAATCGGTGGGTTTGTTCGGGGCTTGTTCACCGAAGAAGGAGAGAGAAGATGGTGGGGCTACTCTCATTTTCAACCAATCAACATTTTTTTTTTTTGAATAAAAAAACAAGTCACCTAATATAATATGGGAGTGCCGCCATTAAATTGGGGTGCGAGGAGAGTTTAAGAAGGGAGTTGACGTGGCATAACCTGATTGGGTGTGTGTAAGAGAGGGGCATCCCCTAACACCCTAAGTTGAAGAAAATAGTTGTGAGTAAATAAGCTTTGTCATCTATCGGTGGCATGTTCAGTTGTTCAAGCTCTCATGAATCTCGTGAGTAAATGTTTTTAGCCGTTTCAACATACATGTCGTCTCATGACTCATAAGGCTAGAGGGTATGGTGATAGTCCTCCCTTGGAGGATGATTCGTCATGTAGGCGTCACATCATAGTCCTCACAAGGATGGTTCATCCCACAAAACCAGAGGGTATGAAGGATGGTCCTAGACGATCCCACCCCACCACTTTTATGTTTTTTTTATTTTGAGTAAACTGCCATTTTGGTCCCTGTGGTTTGGGCATTTTTGCCATTTTAGTCCAAATCTCAAACTTTTTAAATCTGGGTCCCTGTGGTTTCATCTTTATTGCCATTTTAGTCCAAAATTCAAAATCCCCCTTTTTTTGACTGTTCAAAAAAGTTTGAGATTTGGATTAAAATGGCAATAAAAGTGAAACCACATGGACCAAAATGGCAGTTTACTATTAATTTTGGACTAAAATGGCAATAAAAGTGAAACCACAGGGACCCAGATTTAAAAAGTTTAAGATTTGGACTAAAATGGCAAAAGTGCCTAAACCACAGGGACCAAAATGGCAGTTTACTCTTTTATTTTTTTAATCTTCTACTTTTTTTTAACATTTAACAAATAAACTAACAAAATATTTTCATTAATATTAAAAACACATTACATAAACTTAAAAAAGAAAACATAAACTTAAAAAATAAAAAAAGATAGACTTAAAAAAACATAAACTTAATAAAAAAACATAAACTTAATAAAAAAAACATAGACTTAAATAATTTGATGCTTCTTCATGATGTCAGTTTGTAGTTTTTTCAACATCGAACGTTTCGGCTCGGGATACTCATTGACATCCATCGTTATTATTTCTCATTCCTTGAGCCAAATCTTTTCATCGGAAATTCGGATTTTTTCATTGGACAATCTGACCTTTTCGCGTAACTTTTCTACCGCCACACGAGTCTTTTCTTCGATGCTCCGCTCCTTCGCCTTCGCCTTTTGGGCCGAGACGTCCGTGTACGTTTTAAAGTGTTCTATAAACTCTTCCATCTTCGGGTCCACCTTTTCCTTTTCTTTCCCCTTCGCCCGCTCCTTCTTTGATTTGTCGCGGCCCGGTGGACGCTCCGCTTCATGTACGGCATATTCCTCTTCGTCAAACTCGACGTCATCGTTTAAGTTTATGTGACACCTCGCGTCCGATCCACCGGCGCTAAAACTACCCGATTCTGATGTCCTTTGCCGCTTCGCCATCTCCACCTCGTTGGGAATCAGCGCCCATTTTTTGTGCGTTTTCAAAACTTTCCACGCGCGAACGTGTACGAAGTTCGTATTACCATTGTTCGCCTTGTACATCTCCAACGCCTTTTTAAACACATCTTCGTCGCTCATGCCGCTACGACGCCCACTTGTATATATTTTATTATATTCATCGCAAAACTTATTGACGAACCAGTTCATTTTTCCCCACTTTGATGACACCGAGTCGATATCTCGATACGGGCCTTGGTCCATTAGCTCAAGGAACTTCGCCAAAACCTTGGTCCAAAACCCGTCACCCGTTTGATTATTACCTATAAAATATGTTAAAAAAATATGTTACAAAAAATAAAAAACTAATTCAAAAAAATATAAACTTTAAAAAAATAAGTTAGTTTTACGAACCTTTTGTCTGGTGTGACGTGCCTATGTAAGCCTTAGCTAAGGCTTCTTCCTCGATTGGCGTCCACGGTTTCGCCTTTAGTTTGGACGGTTGCTCACCCACCACTTGCTTGCCTTTTTTTCGTTTGCCTTTTTCTTTTTGCGGTTGGGTTTCGGGTACAACTTCCACATCGTCGTCGGGTTCGGATTGTTGAACGGGTTGCGTCGGGATCGGTTGGGGTTGAACGGGTGGCGTCGGGTTCGGTTGGAGATTAAAAGCACCCCGTATCATCATTTGTTGAAGGGCTTGATTTTGAGAGAATTGAGCGAATTGGTTCGGTGAGTGTTGGAATGACGCAAAGGCATTTAACGAATATTGAGAGAATTGGTTCGGTTCGAGCGTCGGACAATATCCCGGAACCGAGAAAACATTCGGTTGGGTCGGGTTGTTAGGATTGTCTGGGTTGTTGGGGACGTTCGGGTTGTTGAAGGGATCCATGGTAGAGTATAAGTTTATAAAAGTGGAAGATGATTTATAAAAAATAAAGTGAGAGATGAGAAAATGGGTTAAAATGGTGAATAGAGGTGAAAATGGATTTGAAATTTATATATTTTGGATTTTTGACCGTTGCTTTTTTTGTTTAAATTGGAAAAAAAAATTATTTTAACGGTAACTTTTCAAAAGGGGCCACTTTATTGGATCGTCGCCAACGTCTTATGCACGACGGAGAGGGCGGGACCGGGGGGGGGGGATGGTGTTCCGCCGGCGCCGAACCTCGACGGGGTTGGGGACGGACCCCATACCCTATAGCCCAAGCATTACACGTTAGCTAGCGGATCCTTTATACGCATTCTTCATCCATCATTCATTACTCCTATCTCAGTGCCACGTCACCATACCTCCTCTCATCATTCACCTTCGTTACTCAACCTATGTTATACCGATCACTCATCACTCACATATTCTTATATTTCTAATACAATCAAAATATCAAATATAGAGAGAGAGAGAGAGTGAATGATGAGTGAGATGGCCACCCTGTGAAGTCTCTTAACAAATAATCATTCCAGTCATAATTTTTTATGTAAAATGATGTTCCCCGTCTCCATCTATAATTTTTTTTGCATGTTGCTTATAATTTTTTGCATTGCGATCAACTCTCAGAGTTTTGTAAGTTTATAAATATTTAAATGAATAATGTTGTCATCTAAATTAAACCCTTTAACTAATTTTTAATGTGTAACATCTAACATCTTGACTATATATGTACGTTTTTGTCCACCACCGTTCACTCTCTCTCTCTATATATGTAATGGAGTTTTATGATTTATAGTTAGGGGAGCGGGGTGGTCACAAGTGATGGAATTCCATCACTCACAAACATCCAATCATGTTCCGCCATGTCAGCAACCACTATTCTATCACTCACAAGCATTTTTTAGTGGCGGTGGTCATCACTAGTTTCATCATTCACAAATTTTTTTATTATTTTTTTAAATTAGAAATTAACAATAAAACACTAAAACTATAAATTTCATTAAAATTAAAACATATTAGTTCAATTTAGCATACTAGAAGCTACAATTTAAAAAAAATACTAAAAAAACTCTACTCCTCGTCCGACTCATGAAACTCCAAACCTAAAGAACCTACTAGTTCTATTAAATCGTATCTCAACCGAAAGTGAGTTTCTTCATCACGCAAGTCTTGTTGGATATTTTCTGGGACTTGAACTTGTGTAGGATGATCTGGCACCCAATCCGGAGATATTGCACGTCCATCTTCTTTGATTATCATATTGTGCAATATGATACATGCATATACTATGCTATGTATGGATTTCTTGTTCATCGCACGAACCGGTCGGTGTAGTATACCCCATCTACCCTTTAAAACACCAAAACCCTCTCAACATCTTTTCTTGCCGATTCTTGCAATTTTTTGAACACGATTTCTTTAGCCTTGACAGGAAATGAAGGAGCTTTCACAAAAACAGACTATGATGGGTAGATACCATCCACAAGAAAAAAAAGTCTCGTCTGTAATATCGTCCGTTAACATAGAATGGACAGAAGTGTGCGGTACCATCCGTGACGGTTTGAAACAACGGCGACATGTGCAACACATTGATGTCGTTGTTTGAACCTGGAACACCGAAATATGAATGCCAAATCCATAAATCATTCGACGCCACCGCTTCTAGTATGATGGTTGGTCTTTTGATGTCACCCCTAACATACGCCCATCGCAACTCTCTTGGACAATTTTTCCACTCGATATGTGTACAATCGATGCTACCGAGCATCCCTGGAAAATGCCATCTAGCCTCATGTACGTAAATACGTGAGATGTCGTGTCTCGTTGGTTTACGTAAAAACTCTTTACCATACAACTTAATGACCGCGTTGCAAAAAAATTGCAGACGTTCACGGGAAGTTCTGGACGCCATAGCTAGATATTCATCATATTGATCGGGAGGGTTACCTATCGCTAGTTGGCGAATGACGGACGTGCATTTTTATATCGGCGTGAAACTTGGTTTGCCCCTCGCATCGTAACGTTCTTGAAACCATTCCGCTTGCTTTGATGTCTCCAACAATTTTTAAAAATAATTCTTTTGGTAAACGAAAACGATCTCTAAATGTTTCGGAATTGTAGAGCGGATTCTCCACAAAATAATCGTTCATTAACACTTCGTTGGCACGTATACGATCACGGTCTACCATCTTTTTCTTTGGGCGGGGCGAACTAGTATCAAGTTCGTTATACACCGACACAAAATATTTTAGCGTCTCATTGTCAGAAGACTACTGGGTATCGCCATCGCTGTCCATCGGAAACATCGAATCCGTAGGAAACTCCATTTAAGAAAGATGTAGATTGTGTGAAATGTGTTTGTGTTTTGGTATGGGTGAAATGGTTTAAAATTGAGAAGTATATATATAAAAGGTTTAAATGTTATTTTTTTATTAAGTTTACCGTTAAAAAACGGTCAAAAAATAAAGCCCAACGTTCAAATTTCTCAATCTTCAATGCGTAATATTCTCCACGCGTTTTAATTTTCACGAGTGATGATGTTGGTGACGGCGGTGTGCTAAAGTTGGTCACGCGTAATGGAGTGTCCATCACGGACCACCCCATTCCTCTTATGCAAATGCTTACAAATAAATGAAATAACCAAATCGAACTGTCACTATAGCCAAACTTATATTTTGTGATTTTCGATAAATAATATATCATAAAATTTACGTATTGTCTCAACCTTATCCTTCATAATTAAATTGGTATGTTAGTTGCATTTTTTAAACATTGATTTATTGAATTAAACTTGAATTGACGAACACTAAACACCATAGTTGACCAATATAACTAACTAGAATTGATTCCCTATGTTGTGAGGCCGGTTCTTTTTAATGTGATTTGAACGTATTGTATTTTTTTTAAGACTACAAAAGTCTTTGCGAAAGGACATCGAAAGGTGTTTCGGGGTTCTTCAACAACGATGACATTTTATTAGAAATCCTTGTCGTATGTGGGATAATGATAGAATTCGAATGGTCATGTATGCTTGCATCATAATATGATTAAATGCTCAACTACTGCAATCTAAGGAAATACATAACGCATTAAAGGCGGATTTGGTGGAGCATGCTTGGGTGATTCGCCCAATTCGACACGATGGCGACATCGAAGAAGACTACGAGGAAGAAGAAGATGTAGCAGAATTCGAAGCTGGGAACTTTGCAGACGGAGGTTTGCATGATAGAGAAAACGGAGAGGAATAAGGAGAGAACGACGATGACGACAAAGATTAAATGTATTGTTTTTTTTTTAATTTAATTAAAGTGTTTTTTTTAAATAATTTAGAGATTAAATGAGAAAAAATAGAAAATTAACAATTAGGTAATGATGGGTATAGGGCTTTATGACTACACCCTCTTGTGATATAAAACCACATAAAGCCCCCTCTATGACGTATGTCGCCACTTATCACATAACATCCCATAAAAGGCTTTATGACTACATATACATATGGCCTTATCTCACAAATTTAGGTGTGTGACCCACTGCCTTTCCTCTCACTAAGTGAAAGATGTAACAAGTAATAGGGAGGTGTATTTAGATACACCAAAAAAAATGGTTAAAGAGATTGTAGTGAAGCAGTCAACATAATAGGGGGAGGGGTGGTTCACTAGTGATGGGTTCTAGTGATGGGAGCACCCAATCAAATCATGCCATGTCAGCACCCAATATTCTAGTGATAGTGATAGAAATGTAGTGGGGGTGGTATCACTAGTGATGGGGATTCCAATGTACAAGTATTAATGCACAATGTACAAGTCATACCCTATCAAAACTCAAAGTTCAACGCGTGACCACCATAACTCGTTATACTTCCACGAGTGATAGAAAGCACCGGCGGCGGTGTTCCGTGGCCATTCAACGCGTTATGGACAACCATAACGCTTCCGCCCCGAGTCCTCTAATGCGCCTTCTTCGTTTGTAACCAAAACCGATGTACCGTAAACAATTTTATAATAAATACTAGTAGGTGCACAAAGTACATATAATAAGACTATCAGGTGTCCCCCACCCCAAGTCCCAACCAACTCCCCACTCCCTATAGTCTAAGAGATATGTTACACGTAAATTAAATATACTTACGCATGAACATAATCACGTATATAGCAAAACAATTACGCATGAAGTAAATATAATTACGCAACCTATATTTATCGTTGATACGGTCCTCAAGTTAAAATCCTTTTTTGTATTTTAATCTTGGGTTATTGGATTTTTATCACCCTTAACTATTGGTCATTGGCCGCTGCCGCCCTCAACTATCACTTTGACTCCGCCACCCCCAACTTAACACTTAGTGTGTTCTGTTACCATATCACTAACTTTTGATCTTGTTACTATACTTTTGGGGGTGTCCTAAGATCCCTAAAACCTTCCCAATATCCCTATGACACCCCAAAAAGTGTAGTAACAGTATTAAAAGTTAGTGATTAGTTAACGACGTGGTGACATAACACACTAAGTGTTAAGTTGGGGGTGACGGGCATAAAAATGATAGTTGCGGGTGACAGCGGCCAATAGCCAATAGTTCAGGGTGATAAAATCTAATAACCCGTTAATCTTTTATAAAGGGGTGCCTTATTCCCACATACCTTATATCTTATTTTCACATCCCCTATTGTATACGGCCGTATACAATTATACGGCTCGTATAGAATGTTTTTTAATAGGAAAATGCGCAGAGAATGTTTTTTTTGGTTTTATTATATACGGCCCGTATACAGTTATACGAGTCGTATACATGTGTATACGATTTGTAAAACGTATACGGCTCAATTGATTTATTTTTGTGGGTTTTTTATGTTAGGACATGTATACGGGCCGTATAACTATATACGGGCCGTATATATTGGCTTTTTTCAAGTATCACGTTTTATTCCCGTAAAAACACAATCATTCTAGGGTTTCTAAAACTCTTCATCACCTTTAACAATGTCGATAAACGTTGATCGGAACATGCCGCTTAAATCGGAGCACAGGTAGAGTAACGTTACCGATCAGTCCGTTGATGAAAACCTTAGCGATCGCAGAGATCTTCGTGTTGGTTATTTATCGATTCCGAGTAACTAGTAGAAGAACCTGCCACAAACAAGTTCTCCACAGTTTGCTATTCAGATCTCTGTTCGGTCATGTTTCCAAACTACAACACACGATACTTTTAATAAGCTGTCATAGTTGTCAAATTCGATTTCAACAAATCTTTTCATTCTCCTTCAATTTCTAAAACATTCTCTGTTACATGAAGACATGTCAGGTTCTTCTACTAGTGGTATTTTACTGAAGTATTGAAGATTGAGGCGGGCATTGTTTAAATCTGAATATAACTAGATGTTACGTGTATCAGCGTTGTTTATCACCCTGTGTGAGCATTGGAAACCCGACAAACAGTCTTGAAAACTGTGACATTTTATCTATCTATGTGTGTCACATCCATCCTGTTATTGCAATCGATATGATTAATTTTTTCAGATTTTTTTTCTAATTAGCGTTGTTAACTACCAAAAGAATGCATACACAAATAGTTCTAGTAGACGAAGCAAAGAGACCGTTGTGTATCTGAATCAGGTTCTCAAACAAACACTACCAAAGATGGGTTGGTGAAAAATACCGGAGTTGTTATCTCGGTTGTTCAGTACTCTCCTATATCAACGGGATCAGATGGTTTGAGTATCTTTCATCCTCGTTTGGCTAATCTCACACTTGAAAATGACCACATTGGTATTTTCTCAAACACTTCTACATCTTTTAACCACGATGGACTCAGACTCATGTTCAAGTAAGTGTCTAAAAATCTAAAAATTCAGGTTTACCTTGTAAATTTCTCAAAACAAACTCTCGTTTCTTCATCTTCATCTTCATTTGTTGAGAAACCATTATCTTATCTTTCAGAAGAGTTTGTATTGAACCAAGAATACTACAAACATTCTATACTTTGCAACGTATACAGGTGCAAGAGAATGGCGAGTTATTTTTCAGTTATTTCTGTTGAATCACAAATTCCATTGTTTAAACCAGAATCAGGTTCTCAATACAAGGATCGTTCTAAGAGATTAAAGAGAATACACCATTTTTTTACCATTTTTTACCATAGTATACGAGCCGTATCATAATATACGGCCCGTATACAATCATCGTATACATTGTATACGATCGGTAAATTTGTTTTTTACCAATGGTATACGGCCGTATAAACGGTATACGGCCCGTATACATATGGTAAAAATGGTAAAATAAGGTCTTTCTTTCCATTTTTTAGTTGCTTATCTTGTTAAGTTTCTGAACCAACCGAAATCCACAAATTCCAACAGTTTCTTCGTGGATTCCGTCCGTTTTCCAAACTCGGTCATTCCTTGTGATACATGAACGTTGTATTCTTGTCTTTCAGAAGAGTGCTGTAATAGAGAAATCATCCTATGTCTTTTATCAACCGAAGAGGCAGCAAGGACAGATAATACTTCATTTGTCGAGAAACCATACGGTCAAGAAACTAACATCTTTTAATACTTCATTGCGTATGTGCTTGTGCTGTAGAAACCGGTGATGAATTTGTGTATCTAAATCAGGTTCTCTGCCTTAGATCGGTCATTCCTTGTGATACATGAACGTTGTATTCTTGTCTTTCAAGACAAGGATCGTTGGAAGGATTGTAGTAGCAGGACATTGGTACCACTGTGAAAATTGCATCAGGAGGGGAGAGAGTCTGATACAATAAGGATGTTGGGAATTAAACGCATGTACGTGACAAAATAAGGATGTTCGCATAAACATATATTCGTTTCATAACATCCTCCTATAAATCAACCACAACCGACAAAGAGCCTGTATTAAAAGCCATCCTATGTCTTTTACCAACCGAAGAGGCAGCAGAAGACGTGTCGGGTTCTTCCAACATTCACGAACCACAATGGACTCAGACTCATACTACTCACCCTCCCCTGAGGAAAAGTTTTCCCGACGACTCAACAAAATCCTGATAGAGAAAAAACATCAACAACCATTTTTTCTTTTCCTTCAATTTCGAGAATATTCTCCCCTGTGTATGTGCTTGTGCTGTAGAAACCGGTGATGAAAAGTTTCAACCAAAGGGAAATCCATGAAACGAAAGGGATTTCGAGCAGTTGGTATTGAACCAAGAATATGATACCTTCGAGATACTTCGTGTTAGTTTGATTTGAATTTTGAAAGTTGGATGTCCGTTATCTCAACCGAACGTTAATTGCTATTGTTTTAAATAACAACAGATAATGAACGGATTGTTGGTGGATAACGCAAACAAGTTCTCCACAGTTTGTTATTCAGGTCTCTATTCGGTCATCTTTCCAAACTACAACACACGATAAGTTTAAACTTTATAGTGTGTGATTTGACCAGGAAATGATTGGAGGTGAAGGTTCAGTGCACGAAAAGTTTTTTACGAAATGTACGTGACAAAACAAATATGTTGGGAATTAAACGCATGTCCGTAATCCCGCGTTGATAGCTTCCGTTTTATTCAGACTCCTTACAACTCTCATCAAATGCCTCACCCTTCCTTTTATTCTATAAATATTAAATAAAGAATAACACCATGCCCGTAATCCCGCGTTGATAGCTTCCGTTTTATTACAGTCATACGACACGTTTTCTTGTTCTTCTGTTGATGCACAAGAATGTCTGTTGACTGCATCTTCATCAAGTCTTAGTTCATGAAAGTCATAATTGGATCTTATATGTCAAATTAGGGTTTTAGTTATGATTTTAAGAAGTGTTTTAGAGGGTTCCGTTTGAAACGAAAGTTTGAATGAGGGTTCCGTTTGAACTCATTGTTTGAAATGAGGGTTCCGTTTGAACCAAGTTATGTTAAGTTCAAACGGAAGGGTAAGTTCAAACGGAAGGGTCATTGTCTCTATATAGGTGTGTGATAGGTTCATTTCAAACGGAACGGTCAGGAAAAACAATACCGAAGTGCTGCCGGTATTTCCTCTCGCTGTAAACACTGTTAATCGATTATACAAGAGGTTTAAAGTGTAGATCAAGTTGTTTTGTAGTGCGTTTCTTAGTTTCCGCCTCTGAAACGTACAAGAGCTCTTCCGAACGACTCATTTAGGTCGCGAAACGATCCTACAATTGGTATCAGAGCTCAGGACGAGGAGTTCTTGCCATATTCAGCTTGAAAATCTCATTTTCTACACCTTTCTTAAAACCGATACTTTTTACGGTTGAAATTGGCTGAAACGTTCACAAAGTGTGCGTAATGATAGTTTAACAAAGCCTTAGAAATTTCAGACTAAAACTCGAACTAAAACTTGATAAAAATATGGCTTCCGTTTGAAATTGTTCGAGAGTTGATGATGTCATAGATCTGTCATTTGAAAAGTTAGTCCATCGTTTGAAAATTCTGATCCCATCGTTTGAATCTATCGTTTGAAAACTGACTCTATCATTTGAAAAATGGATTCTGTCGTTTGAACTGCATCGTTTGAAGTTGATCGTTTGAGTTGGTTGTTTGAACATTTATCGTTTGAACTTTGTCGTTTGAACAGCTGACAGTTTGAAACATAACATGACCGTTTGAAGCATGATTTTTGTTTGAATATATTTCAGTTTTCACGTGATAAGTGCTTTGGGTGGTGTGATTCTTTAATCGAAGTGATTTGAAAGTCTCGTAAATTGGAAATGCATTGTGTAGTGTGAAATAGTTTCAGGTCTAAAAAATTGAAATGTGTTGGTCATAACAGTTCATGAGCATGTGATAAAGTACATTGAATTGTGTGAAATATTCTGATCGAGGATTGTTAGTTAATTGAGACAAGAATTCACGAGCTTTTGTGTCAGTTGGCACGAGGTGTTCATAATCAGATTATGTGTAATATTGAGTTTGAAAGAATGTCAGTAGGTCACATGGGTGTCTATTGATTTGTTTGTTTGTGATATTTGAGTTGTCGGCAAAAGATAGAATTTGAGTTGATAAGTGTGTGTCAGAATATATGTGATATTGAAGTTGAAATATTAGTTAATATTTGCATGAAAAGCTGACATGATACATGTGAATACATCGATTTTTGAGATCCTTTATTGCATGTAATCTGGTTGTTTTTAATCGATTATATAGTGTTTGCATGTGCATGTGTCAGACATCAATTGAGATTGCAAAATGTTAGTATCACGTGATTTTGTGTTTTTGTTTTGTTTGTTGGTGGATTTATAAATACCAATAGTTGTTGTTCGTGTCCCAATTTGTACGTATTGAATCCATCGGGTCATTTGAGTTCAAGCTGTTTGTACTTGATCATTTGTGACAAAGGTCAATTAGTATCAAAGTCAGGTCACAAGGTTTGGAGCACGGTTCAATCAGTACGTTTGATCAGTCAAGTCATTTTGTGTGGTCAAGTTGCGTGATAGTTGTCCAGTTCATACGGTTTGAAGTTCAAAGATTTCAAAGGGTCAAGTCGTTTGATTTCGATTCGGGTTCTAGAAGTCCGCACAGTTGGTCAACGTTCAGTCCGCACAAAAAAAATCGACAGTCTGAGTACCAGTTTGTTTCAGTTAATTGATAAACGTTTAAACTGATTGTGTTTTTTGTTTGTTGATTGTAAAGGTACTTGTCAAGTGTAAGGGTCAAGACGTTTGTTTTCGATTCGGGTCATAGCGGTCAACACAGTTGGTCAACATTCAGTTCGTACAGTTGGTCAACATTCAGTTCGTACAGTTGGTCAACATTCAGTTCGCACAGTTCGTTAACATTCAGTCCGCTCAAAATTGTTATCAGTTCGAGTATTAGTTTGTTTCAGTTAATAGATAAGTCCGTTTAAACTGATCGTTTGTTTGTTCGTCCAGGTGTTTCCCGAAGTATCTCCTGATTACTGAAACATGGAAAAGGAGTTGTTGAAGAAGTCATTTGACATGTTTGTAGCTTTTGATCATGAAACAACAAAGATGACCATTGATAGATATTGTCATTTAGTCTTGGAAATGGGAAGATTGAACATTAAGAAAGACAATGATGAATGGATTGATAAACTTGCTGATGCATTACCACAGCAAAAATGGGGAACTTATCTGTTGATTGTAAAACATATGAGAAAACATGAAAACATGAATCTGGCACAGTTTATTCAGAAAATTGAAGAACATGAGTTGGAAGCAAAAGTAGAAACTGAGAAAGCAGAAGTTGAAGAAAGCTCAACAAAGGAAACTGAGGAACAGAAAGCTAAAATTGAATCTGAAGAACCAGTGGTTGAAAAGATTGTAGAGAAAATTGTTGAAGTAGAAAAGATCGTAGAAGTTGAGAAAGTTGTTGAGGTTGATAAGATAGTCGAAATCATTAAACCTTGTCTGAATTGTAAAGAATCTTGCAAAGTTTGTGAAGAAAAAGATAAAAAGATTGCTGATTTAGAGAAGATAAAAGAAGATTTACTGTCTGATGTGAAGTATGTGAAGGAGTCGTACGATGTGCTGAATAGGACAGTTGATAGTTTGAAAAGAACAAATTCAGAAACTGAAAAAGCAATGGATAAAATGAGTGGAACATTAATGACAAAACAAAGCATCATCAATGAGTATATTGAAGATTGTGCACAGTTAAAGAAAGAAGTGGAGCTTGAAAAGATCGAAAGTGAACGGATTAAACGATTACTGTTGAGTTACACTACTTGTGATTATCTGATTGATCGTGTTTATCCTACTGTTGCAGGTCTGGAAGCTTTCATGGATAAAAAGACTGAAGATACTGATACTGGTAAGAAACCAAGTGTCAAGTATAACAGATGTCCGCCCCCGATCCATGAAACTTATTCTCCAAGGAATCCTAATGAGGAGCGTCTAAAAAAGGCAGTCAACATCAAGTTAAAGTCTGAAATCATTGATGAATTACCAGACAATATTGATGTTATATTCACAGCGTCTGACACTGATCATGAGTCTGCGTTAGTAAAGAAAGTTGTCGATCAGGTGTTAGATACGGATGAAGAGTCAAAGTCGGAGTCTAAGTCAGATAGTTCGAGTTCGTCTGAGAAGAGTCCGAGTTCACCGGTTAATAGGGTTTACAATAGAGAATTCATGTTATCAAAATCTAATTTGAATGACGGATTAATCAAAGTGGCATATACTTTGTTTGATTCAGACAAATTATATTCTGATGAGGAATTTCCAATAAGAAGTGTTAAAACTGAAATGATCAAACAGGTTTTCAAATTGACAGAAATTAATATTTCTGAAATAAAAGATTTAAATCTTGATGAAAAACCTAAAAAGTACACTTCAAGAGTTCAACAGAGATTGAACAAGAAAAAGGGTTACGGTTCTGGTTATGGTTATCGAAAGAATCCAAACCATTATAGTAATCTCAAAAAGAAAGGTCTTGGCTTCAATTCTTCAGAAAATTATAAAAATCAGAAAACTTATAAACCAAAAACAAAATTTGTTTCAAGAGGAAGTTGTGAAGATGAACAGAAGAAATCGTTCTGGAAGCAGTCGAATCAAGAGTTTCTTGATGAAGTAAAGAAGAATGTGAGAAGGTTTGCTGAAAGAGTTGACAGAAGAACCTGTTTCAAATGTCAAGAAGTTGGACACATAGCTTGGAATTGCCCCAAGACCAACTATCAAAAACAGGGAGTTTCTTCTAAATCTGTTTTGAGAAAGACTTGTGTTAATAAGAAAGAACAACCTGTAAAAATTGTTAAAAAATTTGAAAATTCTACTTCTGAGGAAGGAGAAAGTTCAAAAAGATTTTACAAAAGAAGAGGTGATTTGAGTAAACAAAAGTGGGTGGTTAAATCTGAGGGTAATTCTGACAATGAATCTGATTCCATAAAATCAGAGGAGTCATGTGTTGAGAAAAAGGTTGATAATTCCGTTCCTGAGATGAACGAGGAAAATTTTCCGTCATTGACAAAAGAAAATTTGATGAAGAAAGTGGGAAAAGTAGAGATTTCAAATCAATTCTTCGCTGATAAGGGAGAATTTGATGTTGAGAAGGCTTTCAATGGAAATGTTAAACATATTTTTGGAAAGATGGTTGACAGGAAAGTGAAGGATGCTAAAGAATTTTACAAATCAAAATGTTGGTGGGACAGATGTTTGCCGCCAAAATCACCCAAGGCTGGTCAGGCTTGGGTGACAGCATTTTCACCATAAATTTCTGACTTGCCGGAGCTCCCAGGTTGGTAAGAGTGGAGCAGGAATCGGCATCTTTCTTAGCAATTGATCCTACAAGTAGTACAGTTGGTAAAGTACAGATGGTATATTTAAATTGTTATATTTTGATTTACAAGTGGTTATGGTTGGTGAATGAATTTGTAAGTGGTTGAAAGAGGTTTTCATCTTCAAGTGGTTAATCAAGGTCATTAAGTTGAACTTGATTGGACCATTCTTACAAATGATTGTTTGGAAAACAACATGATGAACCCCTAACTTTACAAGTGGTAAAATCAACAAAACTAATTTTCCGGAAAAACCATTTGATTAAAACAAACTTAAGTGTTTTGAAATCATAATGGGAAAATAGTTTGTTGTAAGGGGGAGTTATGATTGTTTATGCCAAGTGGATGGCGAATTGAAGTGATTTGATATCAGTTGTCACTTTATTGTATAGATGGTTTTCAAATTTCCTAAAATGTGTTTGCATTTTAGGGGGAGTAAAAATTTTCAGAAAATCCAAAAACATTTGAAAATTTGAAAAAGGCAAAAACATGATAAAACCAAAAATGAGTTTTGTTGTATAAAAGAGGAAATGATAGTACATCAGCGGACTGTCACAACATGCTAAAGAATTGGAAAGTTAAATGTGATAAACGGTCTCACTGATGATGTGTCAGTAGGTTTTTGCACATTTAGTAAATTGTGACGAGATATAAACATAAAATTTACTTGCGTCTACGTGGGGAACACCTCCAGGATATATAGGTAACCCCTGAAATCTTGTTTGAAGGGTCCCGTATTCTGAGATACTAGGTCTTTATGCTTAGTGATATCTGGGGTATTATCCCGGGACTTCTGATTTTGCGGAAGCAATGGCCTAGTCCCTGGAGAATACTTTACGCTGCTTTGAAATATAAGCCTCCCCTCAGCATAAAAAATGATAACACATTGCAAAATGGTTAATCATGTGCTGTTGAAAAGAAGATCCCCAAAGGGGACCCACCAAAAGTCGAAGTCGTCATCTCTCTGCGTATCGAAAGATCGACCTGAGCTCTCACGGCCCTCGCAATTAACCCCTTACAGATATCATCTAGGTATATTCACCTGTAAGACTGAATACTGGGGTCTGAATACGGGAGTATATACTGAGGTGGGACACATGTAGATGTTTAAGTCCTAAAACACTAATTCGTGTCTCGAAGCAGTTGAACTTTGTGTGAAAATTTAAGTGGACAAGTATACTGACAATCTAGGTGAATTGTTTAGAACTTAAAATGTAATGAAGCTTAACGGTGTTGGTGATATGTCTCATAAACTGATATGATCCTCTTGCACAAACTCACAAAAATATTGTTTGTAAATATTTCATTTCTGTATTTCTTTTCGATAAAAAAAAATCCAAAAAGATTTTCGGTGTGTTTTAGCATAAATTTTGAAAAATCCAAAAAGATTTTAGACGACTGATGTTGAAAAGCTGATTTTCAGAATTCCGAGTGCTAAACATGACGAACAGGTTTGGGAAAGTGTGTTTTGAAGATGTGAGAAATGAAAATGATATATATTCAAGTGGTTCATCAGAAATTGTCATGATAAATTTTTCATTCAGGGTTGTGTCTTCAAGGGATTAGCAAAGTTTCTAAATTTGTTATATCTTATCTTTTGTGAAACTTACTTATGGGTAGAGAATATGCAGGTGAATCAGGTTACGATACCTGAACCTGTGAAAGCCAGACTGCGATCCCAGTACATTTTGAGGGGGAGTCTGTTAGAGAAAGAGAGTCTGAAATTGCTAGAGCCAGCTGTTGATCCTGAAGAATACAAGAGAAAGACAGAGTGGAAGAAAAGACTAAGACTGAAGACTCAGGAGCTGAAGACTACGTCAACATCCAAGGGGGAGTCTGTTGATGCACAAGAATGTCTGTTGACTGCATCTTCATCAAGTCTTAGTTCATGAAAGTCATAATTGGATCTTATATGTCAAATTAGGGTTTTAGTTATGATTTTAAGAAGTGTTTTAGAGGGTTCCGTTTGAAACGAAAGTTTGAATGAGGGTTCCGTTTGAACTCATTGTTTGAAATGAGGGTTCCGTTTGAACCAAGTTATGTTAAGTTCAAACGGAAGGGTAAGTTCAAACGGAAGGGTCATTGTCTATATATAGGTGTGTGATAGGTTCATTTCAAACGGAACGGTCAGGAAAAACAATACCGAAGTGCTGCCGGTATTTCCTCTCGCTGTAAACACTGTTAATCGATTATACAAGAGGTTTAAAGTGTAGATCAAGTTGTTTTGTAGTGCGTTTCTTAGTTTCCGCCTCTGAAACGTACAAGAGCTCTTCCGAACGACTCATTTAGGTCGCGAAACGATCCTACATCTTCAATCTTTATTACTTGTTGATGTTTTATTTTGAGCACCTCACCACTCTAAAATATTTTAAAAATCAAAATTTCGTTCCATACGGGCCGTATACTGTTATACGGCCTGTATACACGTTCGTATACATTGTATACGACCAGTCTAACTTATTTACACATGGTGTATACGGGCCGTATACTGTTATACGGCCCGTATAGAATAAAAATGGGCCGTATAACAGTATACGGCCCGTATACACCATGTGTAAATAAGTTTTCCCATGTATTAATATTAGGACCCTTTATAAATTCTTTTAAGACAGGCATGGTACAACGGCTAACTGGGACCCATATCTTCCACATTTTTGTCCTAAAAACCCTCTGTAACCTTTAATCATGTCTGCTTTTTTTTTTTTTTAACCCAGAAAAGAACACCACATTTTGCACTGGATATAGCCCCCCTTTCTTGAACTGCTTATTTCCCCCACATTTTAGGGTTTCAGTGGAAATCTTGAAGATGGTAGAGAAGAAGATTTGTAGTTTCCATTGGTTAATTGCTCTAGGGTTTCTGCTACTTGCTGCTACTTCTGTTTCATCCAAGAATCATGGTAACTGTTCTGTTCTTTTTTTTTCTCATTTTGTGTTTCTGTGATTGTGAGTTTTCTTTATGTTAGTTTGCTGATTAAAATTTCAAAAAAATAAAAAATGTGTTATTTTTTAGTTTCTCAAGGTTAGCTCTTTAGGTTTCAGATTTTCTGCTTGAAATGGGACATTAATGGTGGTAGGATTTGTCACATTATTTGCTTTTGAAATTTCCTAAAAGACTGTCAACTGCACATTAGTAATTTATGGGTCAGTGTGCTAGAGAGTTTTACAATGAGAAGATATGTTCAATTATTCAAACTTCAAACTAGAGCTAAACTAAATAAACTGAATGAGATATCGATGCTTTGAAGTTCTAGAGGAGCCTTGAAAAATCCGAAATGGTGCATTTCCTTTAGAATTTAAATCTTTAGGCCATTTCTCGCAAACTTAATAGACTGAATGAGATATCGATGCTTACATTCTGATCAATTTATGTTATGATATTAAGGAAATCAAGCAAACGACCTTGTTGACGTTATCAACAAGAACCGAACAGCAAAAAACCTTCCACAGCTAAACAACAGTCCTGGTCTCGGCTGCATAGCCTTACAATACATAAAAGAATGCAGAGCCAACTGCAGTGAAAACAACACGCTCAACTGTAAACCACCAGAAAACGACTTCACCGAAATATTCGCCCCAAATTGTGGGGTTGAGCTTCCTACATTTGGCACAATCTCGGGGTTCATTGTCGGATGTCAACAAAAGCATCTAGACCCGCCAGAAGCCTTCTCGCGGGTGCTCATCCACAACAACAGAACGCTTTCAGTCATACACAATAAGACGCATACTGAAGTTGGAGTCGGGATTGTGCGTGCGAAAAGTCATGAAGGCCCTTACTTGTGGTGTGCTTTGTTTGGCAGTAATAAAAAGAACTCTACTTTTGTTCTTGAGGATCTTGGCAAAGGGATTGAGCAGAAGGAAGGGTGTTACAGTGGTAGTGGTGTTTCTTGCAGCTCGGGAGGGCGAAATGGTCATTTTGTATTTGCAATAAACTGTGTTTGGACATTGGTTTTCTGTTTTCTTGTATTGATTAGAACTGGTTTCTTTTAGAATTGTACAATTTTGGAGTGTTTTTCTTTTTATTAGCAAAAATTGTGTTTGTGTAGAAGACTGGATAGTTTTTCTCATTCATGTTTCATTTCTTCGTTTGTTTGTTTTATGAATGGCAAACAGGGATGCAAACGAGCCGAGGCTCAGCTCGGTTTGAGCTTTGTTTTCAAAGCTTGAGCTCGGCTCGTTGGCAGTTTCTCAAGCTCGGCTCAGGCTCGACTCGTTTATTATCTATTAATTAACATATAAAGTAAAATAATTAAATAATAGACTCGTTTAGGCTCGTGAGTTTGATAAGTGAAGCTTGGGTTCATGCCATAGTTATCGATTGCGCCTGTTGCGAGCGCTATTGCGTTTAGCGATGCGAAGCGGACTACCGGCGCTAAGTGGCTCTAGCGACTGAAAAGCGGGAAAAATAGCGACTACGCACGTATTCCGGCGGCGAATTCCGGCGCCGGTGCTGCAACTTCTGCCGGAAACGAGGAAGATGAAAACCGAAGGCTCAAATTGATAGGAAAGAAAGAAGAGATACCTTGTTTTGATGACCTTCATAGTAGTTTTTCTAGTGCTTTTCTGTAATTTCATGGTCGTCTAATACAGAATTGGAGTTCTGAGATTTGGAGTTCTGACGGCGGAGGTAACAATTGGGTGACGATCCACTATTTTAGGTTTAAATTAGTTTGTAGTTTTACAATTTAACCCCTCAATCTTTCTGTAGTTTACATTTATTCTCTAACTTGTAAATTTTTAGGATAAAAAGAGTGAAATTAGTTTATGCATTTCAACATTTACCCCCCTCTATCTTTACTAGTTTACATTTGGTTCTTAAACTTACAAATCTATGAATATAAAGTATAAAATTAACATTATAATATATGTATATAATTATAAATAGCTATATTTTTATTTTTAAAATTTTCTACTACCTTATCGCTATACACAAAATAGCGGGCGCTATTTCGTCGCTATCGCTACGTAGCATATAGGTCGTCTGTCGCTATTGACCGCTATTCGCTATCGATAACTATGGTTCATGCTTGTTTACTAAACAAGCTTATTTTTAGGTTCCAGCTCGGCTCGTAAACAAGTTTAAATAAGCTTAGCTCGGCTTGTTTACTAGACAACTTTAAACAAGGGGTAGATGTTATTAAATATTAATAAAAACTAATATTACACTAAAGCTTGACAAGGCTCGACGAGCCTGACGAGCTTCACATGCCATACTCGAGCTTGAACTCGGCAAAACGAGCTTTATTCTAGGCTCAAGTTTGGCTCAGGCTCGCTAAGGCTCGCCTCGTTTACTAGACAACTTTACTCAAGGGGTATATGTTATTAAATATTCATAAAAACTAATATTACACTAAAGCTTGGTAAGGCTCGACGAGCCTGACGAGCTTCGCATGCCAATTGAAGAAATCGGATCTAGAAATTGAAATCAAAAGGAGAGCAGAGGTCAAGCATGTCGAGCAGATCTGAAATCGAATTGGATCTGAGATTCGAATGTGACACAGATCTAGAAATTGAAGATAGATCTCAAATAGAGATGTAATCGATTGAAACCCTAGATAAATCTGCTTGAATCGGTGAATCAATTGAAATGATAGATCTGGTTGAATTGGTGATCGAGCAGTGGTAGGGCAGAAGTAGCAGGTCGGACCAATGTTAGGGTTTTGATTCTGATTATTAACGATTCAACTGAAATTGAGAAAAACACAATATATTGAAGAAGATGATACAGACTCCATAACTAACCACCGAAGTGGCCCAGGGCCATGCCCTTCTCAATGCATAGCAAAGAGCCAAATGATCTCACTAACATTCCTCCTACCTCCCTATGACTAACGTTCCTCCTACCTCCCTATGCGTTATTGACACTTATTTATAGAAGAGTAAATGGCACTTGACCCCCTCTAACAATAGACAATGACAATTTAGACTAGAACTAGAATATGATTCCTCTCATCTCGTTTCAAGCTTTTTCTCGAGCCGATCTCGAGCACTTGCGCTGCTCGGCTTGTTTGCACCCCTGTAGGTAAATAGTACATGCATAGCTAGATGAAGTTGGGTCGACCCGAAAAAACACTATTTGGATGGAAAATAAGCTGCATTTGTGTCACGTGGCACCGGTAATGTTTTGACATCATTCGTTTAATCGTTGCACTTGACAAGGTCTACAGGCGTGAGCGGATTTAGGTTCCGAGAATGCATCAATTGACACGGGCAATTTATTTCTAGATGTTATATATTTGTATTCAACAGTGAAATAGAGTTGTAAAACTACTGACCTGAAGGCTTAAACAGAACTAGATAAACCAAGATAACATTTAGTTTAAACATGTATCTGTGTCTTGACTATTTACATACTATGGTTGTGCCAACATGTGCATATATAATTTAATATATATATACAGTTGCATCATCAAGCTGGGAGTTCTGAAGTCGAAACCGAAGCCTGGGTGTCGTCTGCATGTGTGTCACAAACATTGCATCTACAAACCGGGCACACGCTGAAACAAACAAAAAGAGAACAAGTTGCATTTAAATGTGCATATAAACTAATAATTGTAATTTAATGCTGCATATATAACAAAAAGAAATACCCGTTGACTTCTTTAAGCCATTTATCGACACAAGGGGCATGATATTCATGTTGGCATGGAAGAACCCTAATTTTATCTCCTTCCTCATAATCAACCAGACAAATGTAGCACCTGTTCCCCAATTGCTTACATTATAATACCATTTTAAAATATTAACTGCATTTTGTGTCAAACTATTGACCATTTGACTTACTGTTGCACATAATTTGGGCCACTTTCGGATGCGTTCATCTTCTTGTGACTTTTAAGAAGAAAGGAATCCACAACAGACTCGGGGGCAGGTAGTGAGAGCATTGGCATTGATAATGATAGAGGCTGCCTGTGGATTTCATCCAGTACCTAACCAACAGAATAAAATATATCAAAAAAACTAAATTTTGGTAATTCGAAACACTAACAAGTTTTATGTTTTACCATTATGACCAATTTTTCTAGTTGCTCAATTTTAATTATTCAAACGTAGATTGTATTCCATTTTAATCAACATAATTACTTTAATAGTTTTGTGTAAAGGTGGCAATTTGGACCCGTTTACTTATGAATGGGTCCATAATCCATATTGGTTGTGTTTTCCCACACAGCTCAAAAAAACGAGTAAAGTGCAATTTCATCCCTGAGGTTTGACCACTTTTGCGACTTCCGTCCCTGAGGAGCCATTTTCATCCAAAAAGTTTGAAATCTTGCCATTTTCACCCCTGAGGGTCATTTTTCAAGGGACGAAAGTCGCAATAAATTGCCAACCTCAAGGATGAAAATGACAAAAAAAACCAAAGGTGAAGGACTGCATGCACAAAAAAAGTCGTTTTGGATGAAACAAGCATATATGGCCCAAACCTCAGGGACGATTTTGGCAATTTACTCTAAAAAAAATTACCTCAGACAAAGCCTGAGCAAGCAAAACCACACGGGATATAGTTCCAAGTGCACCAGCCTCTTCATCCATGAAAGACGAGCCACACGAGCAAGTTCCATCGCGATGCAGCCCAGATGCACAAAGCCTAGCATGTTCATCAACACCACCTAAACTTCTTTCTGACATCTACACATATAGAACACCATTAGATGCTATTTGATTGTAAAAAAAATAAAACAAAGTCCTAAAAATTATTGAACTTGTAACAAGCTAATAGAATACTCTCACATACATGTACCTGGATATAATAAGAAATATTTTTTAGGGATTTATTCTTTGTTTTTAGTTGTGTTTCACCACTTTATATTTTTTTCTATGTTTCTACTCCATCTCTTTCGTTGTGGTTGTTGGGAAGAGGTGAGAAGTGGTATTTGGTTTTTGATGATTTGACAAGTTACCAAATTGTGACATTTTAACCTAAATTGACTATTCCACCCTTGAAGAAATGAGCTAAATAAGATCTTACGATATTTTATTCTTTAACAGCAAAGTATAGGACAGATTACAACTAAAAGTGATGCCAAATATCTATTGCCCAAAACTCCAAGATATATGTGAAGCTTGACTTGAGAAATATGCTAAAGAGGTTGACTATAAGTTAAATACCTAAAATACCCCTCAACAATGACATACAAAGGACTTTTGTATGCTATAAGATACGTTACCTAGTAAATTTTGGGCTAAAACCTTAACAAAAAGAAAAATGCTGCATTTATTTTGGAATGACCCAAAAAGGAAATAGTTTTATTTTAGGATTCACTTTTCAAATATTTTACAGATTTGCATTTATAATAACAATAAGATAAACTCATGGCGACCAAAACCAAATCATCACGATATTTAGAAACAAAAGATACTTGTGTACATATATCTACATGTTTTATTTTATTAAAGGAGTAGGTTAGATAAGGCGCCTCTTGAGGAGAGCTAGTGAGTCAAAACTTCATAAAGCATGACAGGTCGATAAATTAAATTACATCTTTTCAACTATTGATACAATTTTTTTATATAAGATTTGGCAAGCACATAGTCACATGGATCGTGGTACGCTCCGGTACGAGAACGTGGAACGGGATTGCAATTCGCTAGGTCCCCAAAATTCGGTACGAGAGGTGGTAGGCTCATTTCGGATCGCTCCAGTACGATGTACCATATAATGTAGTACGATGTAGTGTACCGGTTAAACTACGTGCTATTTTTATAAATTTACAAGTTAAAGCACTAAACGTAAACTAATCAAGATAAAGGGGGTTAATGGAGAAATAACAACTTTTTACTAAACTCTTTCTTGTAAATTAGTTCTAAAAGTATAATAAAGGAAACTACAGGGTTTAAAGTGACAAAAAAGTAAAGTTGATTTAAAACCCTAAAAAAATAGAACGATGAGAGCGGCGCTTGTACATTCTTTCTCCTTTCTCCCTTCTCATCTTCCATCAGCGATGTGTAACCAGAGCTTCCGTTGCTCCTGCCAGATATTCCGGCAACATCGAAAGCGGTTCATGGCTGCATCTTCGGCAAAGACGACGCGACCAACTTTCCAATTCTGGTTCCGTTCGATGTTCCAATGGATTTTCATACGTGTTTTGAATTCTGGAAGATCGCGATCCCAATAGCATGTAATACGATTGAATTCTAGAGGCAAGAACGCCAATTTCAACTTCGAAATCGCGATCCGGGTCGATCCGGGATCGTGAACATACCGCGAATGTGGTCGTGCGAACTGGATCGTAGATCGTGGGTAACCTAGCGAATTATGTGACTATGGGCAAGCATGTGTACGTGTGAATATGTGATTGGATTTATGTGTATACAAGATAGAGAGGTAACACATCATAAAAAATCGAAATAGTGTAGAACAGCGTGTTGTGGACGACACTAAATAAGAACAAAAAACCATGCTACCTCCATCCTGTCTAAAGGCATGGGCCAATCTTAAACGCGTGTTTGGGTGTTTCATAGGCTGCTTAAATTATCATTTTTCAATAGTACCCTTTTTTCAAAAATGTAAATTTAAAAGAGAATAATACTGGAATTCAATCAAATCTCCTACAACACTCTTCAACATGGTACAACTGTACAAAAGGCCACTATTTGGCCTAAATGTGGTACAACGTACAATGCTGGGAGGTAGGGGTGTAAGCAAGCCCAGAGGCTCGAGAGCTACTCGGAATCGACTCGGTTAAAAGCTTGAACAAGCTGAGCCTTTATGAGCCCGAGCTCGAGCCTGAATAACAAAGCTCGTTTAGGCTCGCGAGCCTAAACAAGCCCAAACAAATTTTAGTTTTTTTTTTATATATATTATAATGATTATGATGATTATAACCCAATCCTAGTAAGCCCAAGTCGGTTTCAACTTAGGCTGATATGATTTAAACTAATAACATTGGTGAGTCAAGCTCGAGCCGAGCTTTTAGCTTGTTTGAGAATGTTCTCATACTAGCTTTGGGTTTTACTCGCGAGCCGAGCTCGAGCTCAAATAAGCAGACTCGAACCGAGCCGAGCTCGAGTAGTGAAAGGCTCGGCCTTGCTCGTTTACACCCCTACTGGGAGGTAGCAATCTCAACCCATTTACTACAAATCGGTCAATTCAGGTTGTTAAACTTTATATATCTAACGGGTCAAAAGGGGTAATAATAATAATAGCTTAAAAGAAAATAGGGTGGAAGTACCTAAAGTGTACTTTTAACGCATAAAACCTCATATTTAACATTGTTAAGAAAAATAATTCTTATTGAAATAAATCAACAATGCTCATCATATTTGACACTTATTTTTAAGATAAAATAATAGATGAAAAGTGTTTAGGGCAAACCCGAAACGTACCAAAACCCCCATTTTGACCAGTTACACAGCCCACCTGACCCGCCCATTTTGCCACCACTAACGTATTGGTGTCTATGTGCATGCGCATACCTGTGATCTAAAGTGCCTTCTCTCTTCATTTCTACCATGACTTCTATAACCATGATGATGATGGTCATCATCAATATCAAGAAGCCATCGATCACGGGATCCAAAATCATCAACATTAGTTGAAAAAAGTGACGGAAAATCATTTTCCCTTCGATACCTGCGTCTAGAAGAAATAGGCCCAAAAAACCCACCAAAATTCCTTCTCGATTCACGAATATTACTTTCCGAAACACCACTGGAAAACGCATCAGGAGATATACTCCCCGATTCCACAACAAGTATTCCCGTACCAGAAGTTGTTATACTACTTCCAAACATCCGAAGACTCAGAAAAGAATCAGAAAGAACCAACACCGCCCGTGCATTGGAATCCGCACTCCTAGGGTTTACATCGCTATTCTGCCCTGAATTTTCTTCAGAATCGAGATTTTCTTGAGCTGTATTGGTGGAAGAACTCAGGGACGTACCTTCATTCACTACACTTTGTGGGTCAAACCCGGTAACCGGGTCTGACCCATGATTTCCCACAACGGGTTCTTCGATAGGATGACTTTCGGACCCTTCGGGTTCTGACACTGAAGATTTAGAGCTTGTGCACACTGGTTCAGAACCAAAGAATGAAGAGGAAACACCTGCAGAACTTATAGATTCAACACTAGCAGGAGCAACGTTTTCTATGGAGTTGATAGGGGATTCCAACTGCAAGTGGTGGATGAAATAAATTGTCGTCAAAGATATCAAATGATCAAACACAAGGTTAGTCAAAGCGTCAAACTATTTGATACAGAAAGGAAGTAACTTGAGCTATAAGATAAACAATCATAGAGTAATAAGACGTAAGAACCATACCCGTCTGCTGCTGACGTGAATCATAACCAATAAACCAAATAAGAACCATACCCTTATGATGATGGCAACCTTATTTTGACTCGAGTGGCAATCTAACAGAAGAATCACAGTATCACACAAGTCAAGAAAACGTATAAAGTAACTAAGAAGCATTGGCTTCATTGTTTCTAGTCTGACCATCCTCTCTATAAATTTTCCATTACTAGTTCATTTTGCTTCTGATAACTTTTCACTATCTACTATTCTGAATTCTGAATGTCTTACTATTTTACCCAAAATAATCAGAAAATCATAATCATTAAGGGGCGTTTCGACTATCCTTATGGAACTAATTATTTAATTAATGTGACTACAATAACATGTTCTGTAAAGGGGCAGATAAACAGATTCCGCTTATAACTATCGACTTATCGACAGATCAAGTCATCCAACTTCAAACCAACTACAACATAACTAACCATCATAGATTCAAATGGTTACACAAATTGCTAATTTACAAATTTCTTTAACCTAATTTAAAACCCTTTATTCCACAAGAAATTCCCAATTTGATCATCTTATCTGTTACTTTCTTAATCAATCACACTAAAGCTTCAAACTAACATAAACCCCCAAATAAAAACCCCAACTTGGATCGAAACAAGCATCAATTAACACAAAACATCTAGGGTTTTATATAATCGAATTTCAAAACAAAAAGATAACAAATCTGGAATATTATACTACCTCTAAGACAGTTGGATGAGGATTTGAGTTGGGGTTACGGCCGCATAGGAGTAGAGAAGATAGAAGTCGCTTAGTTCGCTTCATTCTTGAAGATCGATCCGACCCGATTCGACTGGTTGTGGAACCCATTTTGGAGCAGAAAAGTGAGTGGAGGATGGATGATATAATGGAGGAAATAATAATAATAATAATAATAATAATAATAATAAAGTGGTGGAGTAGAAAATGGAGAGGATATTATATGTGACTTTCGTATGATGGTGGAAAAACTGAAATTTCTTCGCACTTTCGTTTTCTACCGTGTCCTTGTCAGAATTATTTCTTGTAAATTATATCGAAAATATCACTCATGTATAATTTTTTTTACTTTATTTTTTATATGTAAAAAAAGTCAATTAATGGATTTTAGGAATTTTGCTCATATTAGGTCATCTCTTTTTTTTTTTTTTTTTTTTTTTTTTTTGAACGGCTAATGGTGATGGCGGTGGAGCTCCGCTTACACCGCGGGCCATGCCTGTACATGTAACCCGTCCACCCAGGTTCGGGGTTCTCCCCCAGGTGAAATCTCCTTTGTAGGTTTCAGCCTACACACCCGGGCAGGAAACCGCAAGTCAAAGCCCCTATGAAGGAGCCGGGCAGGTTGATTGTCCCCAATGGGGATCGAACCTGAGACCTTTGGAAAACCTTCCCACCTCCTCCCAAACCAATTGGTCTGGGAATCATTGGTTATTAGGTCATCTCTTATCTCTTATAGATAATTATTATTTTAGCTTAATCTATTCTGATTAATTATATATAATCCTCCTACTAAATATTATTAGTTTAATATCTAATAGATAATTATTATTTAGTTTAATCTTCTTCTCATTTATAATCTATATCTAACTACTATAATAAAAGAAACCAATTTTTGGACACGTGTATTCATTAAAGGTATCCTCAAATTTATATTTATCTAAATAAATAAATAATAAATTAATATTAAATCTTATACTTTAATAAAATATTATCCTCAAATCTAAATTGTTAATTTAATATATTTTTAAAACAAATACCTCTCTTATCTACTTATCTTATATTAAATATATAAATAATAAATTAATATTAAATGTTATCCTAATTATTTAAAAGAGTTAATTACATAGTTAGTCCCTGTGGTTTGTACAAAGTAACATATTTAGGTACTAATAGTTTAAAATCACATTCTAATGTATTAACTTTTCATTTTGTAACGTTTGGGGGTATTAACGTTATTTATAGGCTTAAAATCACATTCTATTAGTACATAAGTATATTATTTTGTGCAAACCACAGGGACTACCTATGTTAATACCCTAGAAGTTAATACCTCCAAAACGTTACAAAATGAAAAGTTAATACCCTAGAAGGTGATTTTAAACTATTAGTACCTAAGTATTGTTATTTTGTGCAAACCAAAAGGACTAACTATGTAATTAACTCTTATTTAAAAACATAATTTTTTTTTTATTATTTGGTATACAAAATTATGTTTATTCAACTTGAGTAAAACGCGAGGTTTTTAAGGATATATTTTTTTTATTATTTCTTTTTTTTTTATTTGGTATACAAAATTATGTTTATTCAACTTGAGTAAAACGCGAGATTTTTAAAAATATAATTTTTTTTAATTATTTGGTAGATTTTTCAACCCGACTATACACGAGTTTTTTTAAAGATACGACATTTTTAGTATTTAATATACAAAATTACATTTATTTAGGATATATATTTTTTTTTTATTTGGTAGTTTTTTCAACCTAGTCGGTTTTTAAACATACGACGTTTTTAGTATTTAATATACAAAAATACATTTATTTAATATGTGTAATACACTTGGTTTTTAAATATATAACTCTTTTTTATATCTATTCAACACGTGTAATATAAGAGATTTTTAAGGATGTAATTTTTTATTATTTGGTAGATTTATTCAACCCGATTATACGAGGGTTTTTTTAAAGATACGACGTTTTTAGTATTTAGTATACAAAATTACATTTATTTAATCTGTGTAATACACATAGTTTTTAAATATATAACCTTTTTATTATTTGATACATAAAATTACATTTATTAACCCATACAATATACATGATTCATAAAGATATAAATTTTTATTATTTAATATATAAAATTACATTTATTCAACCCGTGTAACACACGGGGTTATAACCTAGATATAATAAAAGAAACCATTTTAGGGACACTTGTCATCATATATTAGGTCATGTCTTATGGATAATTATTGTTTTAGTTTAATACCTTCTAATTAGTTACAGATAATTCTCATACTAAATATTATTTCATTTAATATTTTATGGATAATTATTATTTAGTTTAATATCTTCTAATTAATTATAGATAACTCTTCTACTAAATATTATTAATGAGTAAACTGCCAAAATGATCCCTGAGGTTTAGTCATTTTTGCCACTTTAGTCCAAAACTCAAACCTTTTGAATCTGGGTCCATGTGGTTTCAATTTTGTTGTCATTTTCATCCAAAATCACAATATGGTCAGATTTTTCAGTTAACATTCAGCTTTTTATCTTTTTCCTCCCTTTTAATGAGGGGCAAAATGGTTAGATTTTAGATTTTGCTTTTCAATGAAAATGACAACAAAATTGAAACCACATGGGGCCTAGAAGTGGCAAAAGTGGCCAAACATCAGTGATCATTTTAGTAGTTTACTCTATTATTAATTTAATATATTTTAAATAACCAAATTATTTATCACCAAAACCAAACTTTTTATTAATATATTATTTATTTTTATTTTCATTATTAAAAAAATTATTATATCGATTTTATTACATAATTTTTAATAAATTGTATATAACTTTCAATATTACTTGATATATAAAATTAGATTTATTACGAGTTTTTTAAATATAATTTATATTTTATCACTCAAATGACTGATTATTTGTTTCTTGAATAGCATGTTTGACCACTGTTTCTTCTTTTCAATAATCATCTCTGCAGTCACCAGATATGTCGCGTACCGAGTATATTCATTAGTTTTTTAAAATATAATTTTCTTTATTTGGTATATAAAATTATTTTTATTCAAGTCGTGTAATACACGGGGGTTTTTAAAGATGTAACTATTTTTATTATTTGGTAAACAATATTCTATTTATTCAATCAGTGCAATACACGTGGTTTTAAACATATAACTTTTTTTATTATTTTGTATATAAAATTACATTTATTCAACCCGTACAATATGATTCTCATAAATATTTTTTTATTACTTAATATTTAAAAATGATAACTATTCAACCCGTGCAATAAAGGAGGTTTTTAAAGATATATTGTTTTATTATTTAATATATAAAATTCATTTAATCAACCCGTGTAATACACGGGGTTATAACCTAGTATTATTTATTTGAATTAGTATCAAATAGATTTTACAAAACTTAAAATAAATTAACTAATAATATTTATCATTTATACATTTACGGAGTTTTAAATAAAGGGTTAAATTTATTGAGACTTTATTAACAAATTTTGTAACAACAGAATAATCTATTTTTATCAAGAAAACCAAATTGGGTATTAATATATTAAAAAAAAATTCACTATACAAAATTACATTTACTCGACCCATGTAAAACATGAGGTTTTTTAAGATATAACTTTTTTTTATTATTTAGTACAGAAAATTACATTTATTCGAACCATGTAATGCGCATATTTTTAAAGATGTAATTTTTTATTATTTAGTATATAAAATTACATTTATTCAATCCGTGTAATAAATGAGGTTTTTTAAAGATGTATTATTTTATTATTTGGTAAACAATATTACATTTATTCAACCCGTGTAATAGACGTGGTTTTAAAGATATAATTTTTTTTTATTTGGTATATAAAATTACATTTATTCAACCCATACAATATGCTTCTTATAGATATATTTTTTTATTATTTAATATATAAAATTATATTTATTCAAACCGTACAATAAATAAGGTTTTTAAAGATATATTGTTTTATTATTTAGTATATAAAATTTATTTATTCAACCCCGTGTAATACACAGGGTTATAACCTAGTTTATATATAAAAACAATTTATGTTGGTATTCTTAATAACAATATAATCAAGGGGTCAAGGTTTAGAGAAAACGATGAAAAGTGTGAGAACGGTGAGAACGCTTATCGATCGTCCGATCAAAACAATCTATAGACTAGATTGGCGCGGTGGCGTTTTCGTAAACAACACGAATTCTATTGAGTCGACACGCTTCATTAAGGGTAAAAAGGTCTTTAGACTTCTATACCAAAACGCCAACTAATGAATAAAACGTCATTACTGGCCAAAACGCATCCCTATATAAACAAAACATTCTCATACATAAGAACACACCTCCCCCAACCTGAAAACGCCATATTTCTACTATATAACATTCATCTTACAACGCCAAAAAATGCAAAACATCAAACACACCTACTCAAAAAACAACATATTTTACTATATACCAATCATCTTAGAAAACGCCAAATCTCTCAAATATAAAAAATTTACAAAAAATGGACTTTTCTTTCAGATACACTATTTCCTCAGAAAACGCCAAAAATGTCAAAAATCGTTTCTTGTATATTAAATATTGTTCTGCGCGAATTTTCGGAAAATGCATTCTTTCCTGGGTGCTGCGACTCAAATAACATTTTGCTGAATGAAATGGATAAAACTTCAAGAAAAAGATACCGGGGTCAGACTTATGTCAGTTTTTGTGTTTTGTTATTGATGAATATTATAATGGCATGAATTAGAAGAATGATACGGATGAGTGGTTTGAAGATACATATTCAAACAAAAAACTCATGTCATATTGTCTTTCCAAACTGCCAAAAAAAATACAAGCATGACAAAGCCAAACCGTCAGTGAACATGTTTCAAAGAAGAGAGAGACTGACGACAGTGAAGATTTGAAAGATAAATTTTTTCTATTTTTTTTAATTTTTTTTCTGTTGTTTGTTATGTATTTTTCAACTTATAATAAAAAAATAACATTGTATTAATAAAACGTCAAAAGTCATAATTATTGTGAAACGCCATAATGAAGTAAAACGCCAAAAACTCCCAATCTATAATAAAAGTAAATTTGAGAAGAATTATTAAAAGCTAAAAATAGAAACAAACGTCAAAAACTACTTAAAGCCATTAAAAACGCCAAAACTTGGAAGATGAAATGTCTAAGACCATAAAAACTCATAAAAACCTGAACAAAAAAATCAGTAAAAAATACACACAGTAACTGAAAAGACGGCTACTTTATTAATATCATTTATTATAAATAAAAAATCCCGCCCAAACTACGCGCAAAAAACATCCTATAAGAGAGACGACTCTGCACAATCAACTGATCACACCACCAAAAAAATAAACGCCATTTTTCCAACAAACCATTCACTTTAAAACGCCAAAAAGATACTTAAAAAAGCCATAGATGCGGAACGTCATTTCTTCTTTATTGAGTATTGTTCAGAATGAAGTTTCACTGAATGGATTCTACTCTGAGATGGGTATATCTATAAGGTTTTGCTGAATGAGATGGACAAATTATCATGAAAAAACGAAGAAAAAAAGACTTTTACCCCTTAATGAAGACGGGCGTTATGTAGGAAAAAAAAGGATCTACATAAGGTATTCAAAACAGGTTCAAAACGCCAAAAATGTTAAAGTAGAAGATGCTGATGACAGTGAAGATTTGGAAGAGAAATTAGATTATAATTTTTTTTCAGTTTCTATTGTTTGTTATATAATTCTCTGATTTTATTATCTAATTCTTTACTAAAAAAATTAATATAAAACGCCAAAAACACTAAAACGACTGATAGTGTGAAAACTGAGAGAACGAAAGCTAGCAAAGCACGATGTTGCTATAAAACGCCAAACAAAGTATTACTGAAAAATCAACACTAATTCACCGATGAAAATTGAACAAAACAGTAAAAATGAAGAGACGGTAACATTATTGCCAAACATTTATTATATTGAAAGCCACTACATGGAAAACTGAATTTATTTATCTTTTCAAAACGCCATAATTGTCTGTCAAATTATAGACATGTATCCTACTTGATATAATAAACATCAAGAAAATTACTGATGCTTTTTACATCATAGACATGAATCCTGATTTAAAAAAAGAATAAAAACGCCAAAACATAATTAAAACGCCATGACGTGTGCGTATATATACATAATTATGCAATGAAATTACACACGATTTGGTTTTAAATTTATAAAAGTGATTATTACTTTTACATCAAAACACACACGAAAGAGACAAGTGTACCCCGTCATATATGTAGTAAAGTATCGGTAAGAACCAAGTATCGATCCAAGGAAATGGGCGGAGAAATAATACTAGACCTTTGTTACTAAACTACCGGTAAAAACATGAGTTGTTTGATTTTTTTATAAACTAAAGTAAGCATAAACAACTACTAATAAAAACATAATAGATAATAGATAAATAGCCTTGCTTAATAAACAACCAAAGCATGTCAACTAAGTCGGTTGGCACTAGAAGCATTTGATCAATTTTCCATTTTAAGACAATTAGTATCCCTTTCGGGAATCCTAACATGTCAATCATTCGGAAAGCTAAAACGATAAACACACTTTAACCACCTAAAATTGTTCTTTAACGTGCAATTGATAAATGTCTATGAAAATCTCTTAAAGATAAGTTAGTCATCCGTTAGGAGTTTTCTAACCTCACTTAAACAAGGAAAGCGACACCGATAAACACAATGCAACCACCGAGACAAGCATAAACTAGATTAAATTACAACCGAGTTCATTTTACAAATCTTGCACAATAATTCACCAAGATAGCAATTTTGGCCTAAACTACTAACTAAGCTAACAAATCATGGCAAGAATTTATAACGACACCATCTAACCCGTTAAGGTCCTTACGTGACGGCAAGCTCTCTTGATTAACAATAATTACATTTTATTAAATCACTAACCATTTCTAGTATCATGATGCACACATTTAAACCAAGCTAAACTAGTTAACCAAGTTCAAAGTTTACTAATACATGATTAATTAAGCTTCATTTTTCAACTATCTTAACTAACCAAATACCAATCATCAACATAATTACTTATAATCAAGAAATCAATATCAATAACAAGGTTGCAAACTAATCATCAAAGATTAACATAGAAAATACTTCCAAATGTCATTACAAACAAAGTTTAACATACTAATGGCTATAATCAAGCAAGGGATTGTTGTGTTTTTGCCCAAAGGCTACAATAATACATAAACATTAATCTAAATGCTTGAAAGATTAACAAAATCATGGAAAGATTAGAAAACCAAACCATAAACAAGCATAAGATTAAGAATCTGGAAGATAACGAAGCTAATCGGCACAATGTGGCTTGAATCCGGGTGAAAGCAGAAGCCTCCGGAGCCTGAAAATCGCCTGAATTGCTTCCAAAATGTCCAGTTATGAGCAGAATGTTTCTGCAGGTTTTTATATTTTTTCGATGTCGCACGTTCGTTCTTCCTGTTGCACGACCGTGCACTTTAAGCAATTATTGGAGTATGGTGCACCATACTGCATGATGTCATCAGATCTTTGACCAGATTCGAAATCGCACGACCGTTATTTAGATGGCACGGTCGTTCAATGCCGGGTTCTTGATGTAACACCTCGTAAAATCACGTCCAAAGAAGTATTGACACGTGTAATAAACCCTAATGGAGTCAAACATTGAATTTAAGGGACTAATTTTTCGAAAAATCGAAAAATTTGATTATGAAAGGACTGGAAGTGTTAGCATACCTAAAATAAGTTTCTAAATAACCTCTCGCAATATTTATATTCACAAATGAGCCACTTGACAAATCAAGTGTAGCCGTTTGTGGAATTAATTAAAAGTTTGCGCAATGAAGGGTTAAAAGCGTCAACATGTTAATTCTTACCTTTGAGTGACCTTTTAACAAACCGGGAGCTTCATGATATTTAATTATACTCTCGGAAATGCCAAATGATGGCCGTCTAAGGTTTTTATGCCTATAAGTAAAGTTACGCGCAACTTTGCAAGTTAGAGGGACTAAAAGTGTCAATATGTCTAATTATACCTCTGAATGGCCTTTTAGCAAACCCGAAGCATCATGATGTTTAATAATACTTTCAAGAATACCTAATATGGGTTAGATGAGGCTTCAATTCTAATAAATGATGAGATGCGCAAGTTTGCGCAATAGAGGGGCCTAAAGCGTCAACTTTTGAATCTACGCCTTTCGGTGATCTTTTAAGCGAACGTGAGCGTAGTAATATTTAATTATATGCTTAGGAATACCCATTATGGGCTATGGAAGGCTTGGATATCACTAAACAACATTCCGCGCTACTTTATGCAATTTAAGGACTAATTGCGTCAAACTGCAAAAGTATGTCGATTCGTATGGTAACGGACCTTCCGGAATATGACCATGAGTTAATAATGCCCTATTTATTCCTAATATAGCTTAGATATAGGCTTAGAGGTGTTTGGTGCGCAAAAATAAACTTTTATGTCATGCAGGGACTAAAAGTGTCAAAAAGTGCACAAGTTTGCACTTTCGCGCATATCTCGCATTCTGAATATCCCCGGACACCCAAAAATTTATGTAAGCACTAAAATAGTTTATTTTAGTGTGTGGCATGATAAAATTCCACTCGTCGCGTAATTTGGATCGTTTTTAGCGTCCGTTCGTGTGTCGTCGTAATTAGACGTACGACGTGACCGTACGGCCAAACGAACCGACATCCGGCATATTTTTGGGCATGTTTTGTGTCCCCTATGTTCAGGAATTATTGTAGAGCCTTAAAAATGGTGTAACGGCCCTCGAATGTATCAGTTATGGCATTTAACATGTACAGGGGCTGATCTGGTCAGTTTTGGAAGTGAAATTATGTTGAAAAACATAACAGGGACTGTTATGGTCATTTCTGGAACATGAATACACCTGATATAACAGCCCAGGGACCAGTTATGTCATTTCTGCATGAAAATGGGGATTTAAAATGCCAAAAATTACCTTATATGCTCACAGGGACCAATTCTGTAAATTCTGGAAGTATGTTTGCCGCTGATTTTGTTTAAACCAGCTGTCATACTCACATAACAGACTCTAGGGGCTGCCCACTGAATTAAAACATGGTTTTATACCTGTCATGGTCCGATTATAACATACCTACACTTGTCACGGTCCTATGGAGACCCAAACACTATATAGTATATATAGGAAGTGGGTTTTCTTGTTTAAACACACCACTTTCCAAAATCTGCTCATTACTCTCAACTAGGAGGAGCCTGAACCTTTGGGAACCTTCATTCAGTTCATTAGACCCATTGTAAGTGTCCTTAACCTTCATTAAATCAGTTTTGCTTAGTTAATTAGCTTAAAGTCGAACCGTCGTAATTAGAGTTTGACTTCGTGATTAATTAAAATTTGTCCAGTCAAATCTCAGATTGAAAGTACCTATGAGTTGGTAATTATATGGGTAATAAACCCTCAAAAGGGCACTCTCTGATTCCCACTCTAACTAGGTCAATTGTCGGGTCAAACTTGATTAGAAAAAAGTCATCAGAAAGCAATTTTTCAAATAAATGCATAATTTACAATGTAGAAGCCATGCAACCTGTTTTATCACTAATATAACTTGGTAATTAATGTAAGAACATGTCTAAACATGTTCAACCCGACAATTTTCATTATAGGCTCGGTTCGGAACCGAAAGTCGCAAAAGTTGACTTTTGCTTTGAGTTTCAGTTCTGACCCGATTTAGCTTAGTTTAGATATGCCTTAGGATTCCTTTAGGACCATGTTATAGGTTAGTGTAACCCTCTGAGGTTATATAACTTGGTTCCTTAGTTATCCGATTCATATGCATGTTTCCGTTAAATGCCTAAATGTTGACTATTATGCCCTTTTAACCTTAAAACGAAAATTTTGAAAATGTGAGAGGATAGAAACCTTTATTACTAATTTATAAACATGTCCCTAAAATTTGACATCAGTTTGAGGTCTAGATTAGGAGTTATGCTCATTAGCGTAAATGAAAAGCTTTTTATTAATTAAACGGCATAATTAGCGTATATCCTATCTAAACCCAATTTTTGATACCAAACTTTTTACCTACTGATGTAAAATAATATTTTGGGATTTTTGAAGATTTTTATTTATTTTTAGGCTGAGCATAACGTAGGGTTCTAGCTTTAATTCGGTAATTGCCGGTTTTGCCCTTTTGGCCTATAAAATGGGTTTTTCAAAATATTTTGACACCAAACCTTTTGCTACTGATTTTATATGATAAATAAAGTATTTTAAGCTTTCTGGAATAATAAAAATATCAGCTTTTCTTTTAAAACCCAGAAATCACTTAAAATCGCCTTTTTACGCGTTTTAAACGCATAGTATGTATTAAAACCATTTTAAATATATAAGACTTAATACCTACTGATGTTTTAAGTAAATTATTATATTTTAACAGTAGGTAAAAGTTTTAAACTCAGATTTCTAAATTCGACCTTTTAAGCTCATGTGAAATTACCAAAATGCCCCTACGGTGCATAGTTTGGTTATAATTGATAAATTTCACATATGTATGATACCCTACTGTTATAACTTATTAAATTAAGTATATTTACTGATTAAATCAGACCTGTGACTCAGAATAATATTTAATCTCTTTTATAACCTTTAAAATGACCAAAATACCCCTACGGGGCATAAATTGGTCCTTAATTCGTTTTGGGCATAATGGAAGGTATCCTACTGATATCACAACATATTTAGGGCATATTAACTTAGGAAATCTGTTCATGACTCATTTGGTTACCCGTTACGCACTTTTCGCGTTCGGATCGGCTTTTGTAACTAGTTTACATAAATTAGCCGAAACGGGTAAAACCTTATCATTTTTAGCTCAAAATCCAGAATGTGTTTAGCTTACCCTTATTACACAAGTATACAAGATTGTTGGGTCTAAACCACATTCTAATCCGGTTCTCGCTTAATCATGCGTTTTGAACCGTATCTTCCTTCAAAGCTAACCGGTCTAAGCATAGGCTTAATTAAAGACCCGTTAGGAATCTAATAGGTTATTATAAACCTCCATTCCAGATTAAGAGCCCCAGTAAAGGTACTTGCACTTGCTGATTAGGATATACGGCTGAGTATAAATTGCATTTTTAGCTCAGGTAAATACTCTTAACTTATTTTCCTATACGGGCTTGGGATACGGTATTATAATAATACCGCTTGGTCGGGTATTGAATGTTTGATCGTATTGTGATTAAATTATTGAGGTAACCCGCTTTAATCTGTATTATTTGAAATAAAAGCCTTTGGGGGTTAATGACCATGTCCCGGATATCCTTGGAATCATTATAAAATAAAAATGACCACGTCTTAAGCACGAGGTGTAGGTGTACACCTGACAGTTGCTTAAGGGAAACGGTATCTCACTCTCTTGTGGGCCTATACTTGTGGTGTGTCTGTTAATCTTGACTCGGTTTCTACATCGGGCCCTAAATGTATAACGAACATATAAATCTGTATACAAGATTATTTTTATATAATTGTCCCAAGTTATAAAAAGTTTTGTGCCATGTGCACTTAAATCAATTTTCATAAATGTTTTCAAAATGAGTCAGTTAAGTTGTATTTACCAGTGTAAACTGACGTATTTTCCCAAAAAGATTAAGTGACAGGTACTATACGTAATTGGCTGGGAGCTCAGGGCGTCAATAGGGAATCTCGCAAGTTCTAGATGCCTAAAGTCTGTTGAACAATATTATCTTTCTGTTTTTAGATCCGCCTGTGGATCCAACTTACATTCCGTTGTAATATTTGATATTACTTTTGAATCGGATTGTAATATATTTATCTTTTGCTTCCGCTGTGCATTTAAATTGTGTTGTTTGACTGTGATGATATCAACTACGTCACGATACTCCCCACCGGGCTCACCGGTAATACGTGGAAATATCGGGGTGTGACAGGTTGGTATCAGAGCCAACACTGAGTGAATTAAACACTAGCCTTTTGTGTTTAATCTCAGTTACACAATTGCACATTCTTGAGTGTAGACAAAGAACTTAGGACTACTCCTGATTCGTTTTTGTCATTCATTTGTTCTTTTGTTATTTTCAGATTAGCCCTTGCATGGGCGAGTCAGTGCTATTAGAAGTCCCGTTTGGGGCAACCATGTACCTGTTTAAATTTTAAATGGAACGGTTAGATTTAAAATAACGTTCATATTATAAGATCTACCAATATTATAAATTGGCAAAATCTAAAAAGGACAAGACCTAGCCTATGTGTCATTTTAAGAACAGGGCCAAGATGGCAGTTCCTCAAATAGATTCAGATCCTTATTAACATCTTAATTTAGGATTGTTCTGCTCTTAATATTAAAAAGAATCTTAAAGGTAAAACCTAGCCTACCTGTCATTTCAGACACAGCCGAGATGGTAAAACATATCCAAAGATTCAAATTCTTGTTAACATCTGAAAGCATGTTAACATTTTTTTTTGACAAACTGTGATATGATAAAATCACATAGGTCATCTTTAAATTGGGATATTTCAATTTCCCTTATTTATATAATCATCCCTAAAATGATGGAATGCCTACGGGCCATACCTATTGTCCTAAGGGACAAAAGACAGTTGTAGTCTTTGACTCTCTGTCAAGAAAAGGTAATGAAATATGTTCAAACCTGAATGCCTCGATTCTCCGAAATCATGGCTTATAAAAAAACTGTCTTTGTGACTAGGCCTTTTGCGCCACTTTAATATCCTTAATGTTTTATAACTAGGATAAACTATGATGAAAATACTAATTAAATGTAACTAACAACTTAACCAATATGGTTTATATTATCATGGTTAATGAATTATTCAAAAATGATGATTCCATAATAAACTCTAAATAAATCATTGTTAATGTTTATGTAGCAATCAAGCTACATGGCTGGATCAGATGAGGTTAACAGCCACCCGAAGGAGAACATTGATACTACCAGAGTTAATATAACTGGTGCGGAACTGCAGGCATTAATAGATAATGTTGTTACTCGAGCTCTTGATAGACAGTATAATGAGTCAAGTGGTACACACTCTAAGACTCCATCTGTGGCTCGTAGTAACCCCCCTTCTAAAACGCACGAGACAAAGGAGGACGATGCTCATCACTCATCAAATCAGAGGAGTGATCCGCCTAGACAGGTTGTGCTTAACCAAGAGCCACATGTTAAAACCTGTTCATATAAGTATTTTGTCTCCTGCAAGCCTAGAGACTTCACAGGAGAAAAAGGAGCCATCGACTGTATGACATGGCTCGAAGAGATGGACACTGTTGTTGATATTAGCGGATGTGCAGAGCAAGACATTGTGAAGTTCGTTTCACAATCTTTTAAAGGAGAAGCTCTAGCTTGGTGGAGGTCGCTAATCCAGGCTACTGGGAAAATCCCGTTGTATAATCTAACATGGAAACAGTTTGTTGCCCTTATCAAGGAAAATTACTGTCCTCAACATGAAGTTGAGAAAATTGAAACTGATTTCTTGGTATTGGTCATGAAGGACTTAGATTGCCAGGCATATCTTACAAATTTCAATACTATGTCTCGATTGGTTCCTTACTTGATCACACCGGAACCAAAGCGTATAGCTCGCTTTATTGGAGGCCTAGCCCCAGAAATCAAGGTAAGCGTGAAAGCATCGAGACCTACTACATTCAGGTCAGCGGCAGATCTGTCGCTATCTCTCACACTCGACATAGTCAGAAACAAGGCTACCAAAGCTTCTAAAGAAGGGAAGCGTAAAAAGGAGGATGAGAGTTCTCATCGCTCCGATAAGAAGAAAAAAGGGAACTCTGATCATAGGGAGAGTTCCGGGTTTAAAAAGGGTAACCAGCAGACGGGCGAAAAGACCAGGTGCAAAACATGTAGGAAATACCACCTGGGGAAATGCATATTTGAATCTCAGCCTCTTCCTTGTGGAATCTGCAAGTCCAAGGAGCATAAGACCTTGGATTGCGAAAAGTTGGAAGATGCGACCTGTTATGGTTGCAACGAGAAGGGGCACATTAAGACTAACTGCCCTAGGAATCAGAAGAAGTCTGAAGAGGCCAAGAAAGCAAACGCGTGAGTCTTTCGGATGAACACCAGGAGGTAATACGGGAAGATGACATCATAAAAGGAACCAAATATCGAGTATGACAAACTCGGGTAAGACAGCCGTTGATCGTGTTATGGATGATGCGACATATGTTAATGACGCTACAATTGTGAACCTTAGAATTTCCAAAGATGTTCTTCAGACTATGATAGACGCAGCTGTGGGAAAAGCTGTGAAAAAGGCTGTGAAAAAGCTCAAGGAGCCCAATGCTACTTGCTCCAAATCTCAACCAAGACCACCCTTCATTACTCACGAGAAGGATCTCGTTCATGCCTCTAATGTAAAGGGTGAACTAAAAAGGAAAAGGGAGGAAGATAACTCCCAGAGCTCTAAAAAGAAGAACAAACAAAAGTCCAACCAGAAACCTAAATGCAAGACCTGCAAGAAACGCCATTATGGGAAGTGCAGGTACGAACCAAAATCCCAATCACAGCCTAGGGCTTGTGGGATCTGCAAATCGAGTGAGCATAAAACATTGGAATGCCAGAAGATAGGAGATGCGACTTGTTACAACTGTAACGAGAAAGGGCATATCAAATCAAATTGCCCAAAGTATGCTAAGAAGCACGAAGGAGATAAGAAGACCAACGCTAAGGTCTCTCAGATGGATGAAAAAGAGGCCATACAAGATGACAATGTTATAACCGGTACGTCCTTATCCATGATGTATGTGCAAAGGTATTGTTTGATTCAGTTGCAGATAAGTCGTTCATGGAATAGATTTTGTAAGTTATTAAATCTGCCTGTTAGAACCCTAAGCATAAAATATGAAGTAGAATAAACGCTAAGAGTTCTGCTTTGATTCAAATACCAATCAATCCTTCATAGATGGTAAGTATAGCAAACTCTTAAAGTCTTCCAGGAGAACCCTAGATATTAAGTGTAAGGTAAAACTTACAGGCAAAAATCATAAGAATCATTTCTTCTGTTCCTGTCAAAAATCTTCAGTCATGAATTCTAGTGTACCCTCTCTCCAGATAAAGTGAATCATCACAAGTAATTGATATCTCTTGATCTCTATCGATTGCGAATACCAGATGGTACGACAAAAGAGCCATATGAGGATTGGTGTATCTTAATATGTTCCATAGATTGCTTCCATGCCTGATCAGTATGGAGGTTTAATGCATGGAACCACAAAGATATTTCAATGGTCATACGGTATTAAAGTCAGCTAATGGTATTCAAAGAAGATATCTAAAATGGAATTATCCAAGTAAATATCTCTAATTAAGGAGTCCATGAACTCGTAATGTGAATGTGTCCCTTATCTGACACAAGCAATGATGGATGAACTGGAGCCTGAGAATTGGAAAATCTCTGTAACCTCCTTGCGTCTTGACTATCTTCTCCAAGTTTACCCTATTTACCTCCTGAGAGGCAAGTAAAGTTAAGATTAAACATCCCGTTTAGGGCTGCAGTATTATGAAATCTCCATATTGTTTAGTACCACCAATTATGGAATAATCGAAACCCTGATTAAGTAAGTTTTAAAATAGAGGATTCATATAGCCTAACTTAATATTCTGAGAATTCGGTATAGTTAATTAAGAAAGACGGTTCATTTTGCTTATGCATTGATTACCGCAACCCTAATTAGGCAACAATTAAGAATCACCATCAGCTGCCCAGGATCGTCGATCTGTTCGACTAGCTATGAGGATTAGCTATTCCTTGAGATTAGTTTAAGCATTGGTTGGAATAACCAACTCGCCTTAAAATAAGTCTCTCCATACAGTTGTTATGGAAGTATCAAAGCTGCTTCTTTGGAGACTTTGTATAGATAGAATGTTAAACAATTATCGTTAGACAGAAAACTGGTAAGTTCAATTATCAGGATCTGAAAGTTGCCTCAGAAACAACGAATGAGATCATACGAATCCATAATCATCTGAAAGTTTCCAGTAGTCAGCAGAAAATCGAGGATTGATAAAAGTCGCAACCCTCTTAAGTTCTAAATAGGGAATAGGGTTCAATTGAAAATATCGCTCTAAGAAGAGTGTACTGAAATTTTTATACAATAAGCTAGTTAAGCTCTGACTATATATGGGATCATTCGAGGAAATCGAATACTTCAAAGGTCAATAGCTTATAAACTAAAACCTATTTATGGAACGTGGTGGAACTCGCAGTGTGACCTGCACTAATGATTTAAGGATGTATTTCACCAATAAGTCAAGAAGCATTATCACATAATGATATGCGTATCTATGATATGATAAGAAACCCGTATTGATTAAGGATCGTCAGAATTAGAATCTAAGGAAGAAAACATGAACCTATTATAAAGGTCATTTAGGATGCCTCTAGAGGCCCAAATAGGCTGTGGAAATTAAGTCCATTATGCGAAAAAAAAGTACTTCCATTACTTTAGCAAATCTCGAGGTCGAGATTTCTTTTAAGGGGGTGAGGATGTAACACCTCGTAAAATCACGTCCAAAGAAGTATTGACACGTGTAATAAACCCTAATGGAGTCAAACATTGAATTTAAGGGACTAATTTTTCGAAAAATCGAAAACTTTGATTATGAAAGGACTGGAAGTGTTAGCATACCTAAAATAAGTTTCTAAATAACCTCTCGCAATATTTATATTCACAAATGAGCCACTTGATAAATCAAGTGTAGCCGTTTGTGGAATTAATTGAAAGTTTGCGCAATGAAGGGTTAAAAGCGTCAACATGTTAATTCTTACCTTTGAGTGACCTTTTAACAAATCGGGAGCTTCATGATATTTAATTATACTCTCGGAAATGCCAAATGATGGCCGTCTAAGGTTTTTATGCCTATAAGTAAAGTTACGCGCAACTTTGCAAGTTAGAGGGACTAAAAGTGTCAATATGTCTAATTATACCTCTGAATGACCTTTTAGCAAACCCGAAGCATTGTGATGTTTAATAATACTTTCAAGAATACCTAATATGGGTTAGATGAGGCTTCAATGCTAATAAATGATGAGATGCGCAAGTTTGCGCAATAGAGGGGCCTAAAGCGTCAACTTTTGAATCTACGGCTTTCGGTGATCTTTTAAGCAAACGTGAGCGTAGTAATATTTAAGTATATGCTTAGGAATACCCATTATGGGCCATGGAAGGCTTGGATATCACTAAACAACATTCCGCGCTACTTTATGCAATTTAAGGACTAATTGCGTCAAACTGCAAAAGTATGTCGATTCGTATGGTAACGGACCTTCCGGAATATGACCATGAGTTAATCATGCCCTATTTATTCCTAATATAGCTTAGATATAGGCTTAGAGGTGTTTGGTGCGCAAAAATAAACTTTTATGTCATGCAGGGACTAAAAGTGTCAAAAAGTGCACAAGTTTGCACTTTCGCGCATATCTTGCATTCTGAATATCCCCGGACACCCAAAAAATTATGTAAGCACTAAAATATTTTATTTTAGTGTGTGGCATGATAAAATTCCACTCGTCGCGTAATTTGGATCGTTTTTAGCGTCCGTTCGTGTTTCGTCGTAATTAGAAGTACGACGTGACCGTACGGCCAAACGAACCGACATCCGGCATATTTTTGGGCATGTTTTGTGTCCCCTATGTTCAGGAATTATTGTAGAGCCTTAAAAATGGTGTAACGGCCCTCGAATGTATCATTTATGGCATTTAACATGTACAGGGGCTGATCTGGTCAGTTTTGGAAGTGAAATTATGTTGAAAAACATAACAGGGACTGTTATGGTCATTTCTGGAACATGAATACACCTGATATAACAGCCCAGGGACCAGTTATGTCATTTCTGCATGAAAATGGGGATTTAAAATGCCAAAAATTACCTTATATGCTCACAGGGACCAATTCTGTAAATTCTGGAAGTATGTTTGCTGCTGATTTTGTTGAAACCAGCTGTCATACTCACATAACAGACTCTAGGGGCTGCCCACTGAATTAAAACATGGTTTTATACCTGTCATGATCCGATTATAACATACCTACACTTGTCATGGTCCTACGGAGACCCAAACACTATATATAGGAAGTGGGTTTTCTTGTTTAAACAAACCACTTTCCAAAATCTGCTCATTACTCTCAACTAGGAGGAGCCTGAACCTTTGGGAACCTTCATTCAGTTCATTGGACCCATTGTAAGTGTCCTTAACTTTCATTAAATCAGTTTTACTTAGTTAATTAGCTTAAAGTCGAACCGTCGTAATTAGAGTTTGACTTCGTGATTAATTAAAATTTGTCCAGTCAAATCTCAGATTGAAAGTACCTATGAGTTGGTAATTATGTGGGTAATAAACCCTCAAAAGGGCACTCTCTGATTCCCACTCTAACTAGGTCAATTGTCGGGTCAAACTTGATTAGAAAAAAGTCAACAGAAAGCAATTTTTCAAATAAATGCATAATTTACAATGTAGAAGCCATGCAACCTGTTTTATCACTAATATAACTTGGTAATTAATGCAAGAACATGTCTAAACATGTTCAACCCGACAATTTTCATTATAGGCTCCGTTCGGAACCGACAGTCGCAAAAGTTGACTTTTGCTTTGACTTTCAGTTCTGACCCGATTTAGCTTAGTTTAGATATGCCTTAGGATTCCTTTAGGACCATGTTATAGGTTAGTGTAACCCTATGAGGTTATATAACTTGGTTCCTTAGTTATCCGATTCATATGTATGTTTCCGTTAAATGCCTAAATGTTGACTATTATGCCCTTTTAACCTTAAAACGAAAATTTTGAAAATGTGAGAGGATAGAAACCTTTATTACTAATTTATAAACATGTCCCTAAAATTTGACATCAGTTTGAGGTCTAGATTAGGAGTTATGCTCATTAGCGTAAATGAAAAGCTTTTTATTAATTAAACGGCATAATTAGCGTAAATCCTATCTAAACCCAATTTTTGATACCAAACTTTTACCTACTGATGTAAAATTATATTTTGGGATTTTTGAAGATTTTTATTTATTTTTAGGCTGAGCATAACGGAGGGTTCTAGCTTTAATTCTGTAATTGCTGGTTTTGCCCTTTTGGCCTATAAAATGGGTTTTTCAAAATATTTTGACACCAAACCTTTTGCTACTGATTTTATATGATAAATAAAGTATTTTAAGCTTTCTGGAATAATAAAAATATCAGCTTTTCTTTTAAAACCCAGAAATCACTTAAAATCGCCTTTTTACGCGTTTTAAACGCATAGTACGTATTAAAACCATTTTAAATATATAAGACTTAATACCTACTGATGTTTTAAGTAAATTATTATATTTTAACAGTAGGTAAAAGTTTTAAACTCAGATTTCTAAATTCGACCTTTTAAGCTCATGTGAAATTACCAAAATGCCCCTACGGTGCATAGTTTGGTTATAATTGATAAATTTTCACATATGTATGATACCCTACTGTTATAACTTATTAAATTAAGTATATTTACTTATTAAATCAGACCTGTGACTCAGAATAATATTTAATCTCTTTTATAACCTTTAAAATGACCAAAATACCCCTACGGGGCATAAATTGGTCCTTAATTCGTTTTGGGCATAATGGAAGGTATCCTACTGATATCACAACATATTTAGGGTATATTAACTTAGGAAATCTGTTCGTGACTCATTTGGTTACCCGTTACACACTTTTCGCGTTCTGATCGGCTTATGTAACTAGTTTACATAAATTAGCCGAAACAGGTAAAACCTTATCATTTTTAGCTCAAAATCCAGAATGTGTTTAGCTTACCTGTAACGCCCTAACACGTTTTAACCAAAAGTCACAGCGGAAATACGAACTTAAAAATTTTCTTTCATTATATTCTTTTTAACATGCTTGCAATTACATTAAATCATTCTTTTACATTAAATACATTAATGCTTTCTATAAACTTATAAAATCTGGCATACTTATACTAAATTACATGACCACGCACTCACATGTACAATCCATGTCCTTGACTCAATCTTCAACCTTTTTCACTCCATGATGAGAATCCACAGTTCTGTACAACCTGCAGACACCACGTACAATCACATCATTAGCAACCGGTTTCATCATATAAATAATATTTAAACATGCATAACTAGGCGTCAACATATCATGCTTTCGCTTAAGTTAGTCCATTCATCCATCCATTCAAACCACCTGCATTGGATTTCGGTGTCTACCTTCAACTTCCATCACTAGTATACCTGCATTCCCATTTCATTCTCAATAGGAAAACGGTTAGCATCATTAGATTTTATTCATACGAACATATCAATGTATACACATAACAAGTCTCATTCATTTGCACATATAACTAAATTTCAATTCATGCATACATACCCTTTATATTTGTACATGTACTTACAACTTACATTATACATAATATTACTTACAAGTCCTTATCACACACGTCTATACATGTAAATCGTATACACATAATTCTCCATACTTAATAGTTTATAGTCATACTCTCCTATGAGTCCCAATTACTTACTTACAAACTAACCCATACCTACGCGTATAACTACTTATTTCATCTTTATGCATAATACCATCATGTAAGCTTCTTCCTCACCTATACTTAATAGAAACTATTTCTAAACCACATTTCGACTCATTTACCGTAAACTTACCTTATTACTTCCATTGTTTCATACTGTCTCACATGATTCACAATAATCATTATACTACAATACATTTTACATCTAAAGTGTAAGTCCGTGATTCACTTACCTCGTGCACCCGAGTTCAAGCATAGCTTCCGTGTTTATCCTTGGCATGTTGCCCTTCCATGCTCGTATCCATGTTAATATGACTCCTATCCGTACATGTCATCACATTCATCATAACATGATTAGCATACATGAGCATACATATTTTTTAATGAAGGTTTCTTGCCATATCATCTTATCAAACTAATTTCCCACTTGTAATTCATTCAAAACACATTCCTTATACAAATCTATTATCTAATACATCATCATCACATTCTATATACCTTTATTTATTATTAGCATACAATCTCACTTATCGTTTTCTCCTAAGCATTTCATCAAACACTTGGTGTGCGTATCATTAACAAAGCATAAGGTACAAGTGTTTTATTCATATCTTCCCTAGTAGCCTTCACAACTCTTTTTATCAATCCAAAACACATCATAAAATCACCCTATAACCTGGTAATTCATCCATTATCTTTATACTCAAACTTTCATCTATCACAACTACTCAATTTATAGAATTTGCAAGAACACCACATCACTAGGTTAAATGGGTTTTACTTCAAACTTTCAATACAAACGAATTCAGGCATAGAACATCCTCTAAATGATAATTCTAAATCATATACAAGCTTAATTTCATACAATTTCACAGATTGATCAAAACCCATAATCACTAAATAGCATCAATTCACAAAATCTGACTTACCCTATGTAGGAAACTCTTAGATAGTTGATAATTCGCTCACATGCATTCGAATTAGGGCCAGAAACTCATTCAATTGCTTGTGATTTGAGGAGCTAGGGCAAGAAGAAGGGTTTTCCCTCCTGGTCATTCCCCTGCGTCGCCCCCACCATTCCACCACATAAAAATCCTTTAATTTCTTATTTATTTGCTAATTTTACACATTCAGTCCCTTGGGATTAATCATGTTATAATTCTAGTACAATTTTACCAACATTCTAAACTTCCTTATTTATTATAACCTAATAGGTTTTATTTAAAACTATTAAACATTCAAATAGTCTAATATTATATTTTGGGGTGTTACATTACCCTTATTACACAAGTATACAAGCTTGTTGGGTCTAAACCACATTCTAATCCGGTTCTCGCTTAATCATGCGTTTTGAACCGTATCTTCCTTCAAAGCTAACCGGTCTAAGCATAGGCTTAATTAAAGACCCGTTAGGAATCTAATAGGTTATTATAAACCTCCGTTCCAGATTAAGAGCCCCAGTAAAGGTACTTGCACTTGCTGATTAGGATATACGGCTGAGTATAAATTGCATTTTTAGCTCAGGTAAATACTCTTAACTTATTTTCCTATACGGGCTTGGGATACGGTATTATAATAATACCGCTTGGTCGGATATTGAATGTTTAATCGTATTGTGATTAAATTATTGAGGTAACCCGCTTTAATCTGTATTGTTTGAAATAAAAGCCTTTGGGGGTTAATGACCATGTCCCGGATATCATTGGCATCATTATAAAATAAAAATGACCACGTCTTAAGCACGGGGTGTAGGCGTACACCTGACAGTTGCTTAAGGGAAACGATATCTCACTCTCTTGTGGGCCTATACTTGTAGTGTGTCTGTTAATCTTGACTCGGTTTCTACATCGGGCCCTAAATGTATAACGAACATGTAAATCTGTATACAATATTATTTTTATATAATTGTCCCAAGTTATAAAAAGTTTTGTGCCATGTGCACTTAAATCAATTTTCATAAATGTTTTCAAAATGAGTCAGTTAAGTTGTATTTACCAGTGTAAACTGACGTATTTTCCCAAAAAGATTAAGTGACAGGTACTATACGTAATTGGCTGGGAGCTCAGGGCGTCAATAGGGAATCTCGCAAGTTCTAGATGCCTAAAGTCTGTTGAACAATATTATCTTTCTGTTTTTAGATCCGCCTGTGGATCCAACTTACATTCCGTTGTAATATTAGATATTACTTTTGAATCGGATTGTAATATATTTATCTTTTGCTTCCGCTATGCATTTAAATTGTGTTGTTTGACTATGATGATATCAACTACGTCACGATACTCCCCACCGGGCCCACCGGTAATACGTGGAAATATCGGGGTGTGACATTGTTGCACGCCTAGTCGCACTGATCGTTCATCACCGAGGTTTTGGCTGATCATCGGATCCGCACGGGGTGCAGATTATGGCACGACCGTGCGTCACCGGGCTGGCCTTGTGTGCCTTGCACGCCAAGTTGCACGTTCGTTCATTGCCGGACTGAGTTGGTTTTGTCGGAGATGCACGGTCGTGCCTCTGGTCGCACGACCGTTCCACACGCCCAGGTCAGTTTTCTTAACAGAATGTTCTCAGCTTCGTCGTTTTGTCTGGAAAGTCCTCGTTTTCGCTATCATCTTGTCTGGTATGCTGCTTTAGGCCTGTAAACAAAAGTATAGATGATTAAGCATCCGAATGACGGTTTTACGGCCGAAAACGCATAAAATAGGGGTATAACGGGGGACTAAAATATGTGTAAATTAGCGAATATCAAATCTCCCCACACTTGAACCTTGCTTGTCCTCAAGCAAGCTAAACTAAAATACAATAAAAGATAGAATCAAACAATGACGATAATTTACACAATATTTTATTGAAACTACTACAAACGGTTAGTCGGTTTTTCGAAAGACAACATCAAAAGACTCAAACCCAACAAGCATATGCAAATATATAGCGACAACCAAAAAGCCATGACTTCACATTTAATTGACTCAACATGTTAATCTTCACACAACTCACAATGTTCACTCACACTCGGTTTTATTTATGAAACATACATAAAATGTGTACGTGCAAACACTCAACGCCTCGTCAATGAAATGTGTAATATCATAAGCTTGTCATAAGATCTCGTCTCCACCAACTAACATGCGAAAAAGTGTAAATCAAGATGTCTTTACTGGTTATAACGTTAGGCTTGGGCGAAGGGTATGGAAATGGATATTTTAAAGTGGCGAAAATGGTTAAAACTCGGTAGTAGCATTTAACTAGCAACAAACAATACAACTATACATACAAATGCCTTAAAAAGGCGACTATTGCGCAATCGAGCTAATCAACGATATTTTAACATTTAAGCATTCAAAATTGCTCGATTTTCGTCGACTTCACCCTATTTTAGGGTGTTTTATTTTCTGTTTTTTATAGGAACTATATAAATAAACAATAAACTACAACAAACGCTGGTTAAACGATTATTTTGACCGAGTTTTAACACTAAAAAGGTTTAAAACATAAAAGGCTAAATTTGGCTAAGTGGGCGATAATGTGGGTAAACAAAGGTAAACAGGAAGGCTCGACATGGTTAATCCTAAAGGGTAATATAAGGTGGGAAGCATAACACAAAGAACAAGGTTTACAACAAAGGGTAATCTAAGTGCCTCTATCACTTTTACACAAATCCGCATGTTCATGGTCTTAACAAGCATACTAGTGACAAGTTCTAAATTACACATAACATCCGGCTCACTCCTATATCCGAAATGAACAAATATATAACAATATCAAGGCTCAAATATGCTCACGTAACAGAAGGAATGGGTAAAAGTGTGAAAACTATCATGTAAGTCTTTCTTTGTTTGTCACGCTTTCCGGTTTCCTTTTTCAAAAATATTTTGCTTGTCAAGTTTTTATCAAGTCCGAAGCTTTATAAAACATAACCAACCGGTTTATTTACTAAAATATATACAAAATACAGGTATTTTTGAATGATTTTTCTGATTTTCTGGTTTTTTTTTATAATGAGGACAAACAAAGTTAACCCCCTCCCCACACTTGAACTTCGCATTGTCCCCAATGCGAGACCCAAAATATAAAGAAAAGGAAAATAGTACTCCCCTCAAGATGATGTTGATGCCACGAGACTTCCGAAGCTGTATTTGTCACGTGCTCCGGTCCAAGATTTTATAGCCAAAACCTGCAAGTATGTCACATGTGCACCAAAACAGAACAGTAAACAGAAAAATCACAAATAAACCATAATGTGCATAAGTAGAAATACTAGAAATCCCAATACCAAATAAAGTAAACAAACGAAAGTGTCAGAAAATAAAAGAGTACATAGCCGGGGTGTTTGAAATAACAGTCAAAATAAACACCCAAAATAAACAAAGTACTGAAATAAAAACAACCAGCAACAATCAATACCACCGACTCCTAAGCGTCATCACCATCATCGTCTCTAGTAAAGGACGGACCCGCATCTCCGTAACCAGGTGGGTTCCACGGTGGGAACTGTAGAGGCTGCTGAAAGTAGTCGGGATATGCATGATGCATCTCCCCAAACAGATATGAAAACCCAGCACTTACTCCCTGATATAAACTATCCTGGTTTGCCCGAAGTTGATCCTGAGCGGCCCTAATCTCGTCCTGTCTAGACCGGATCTGGTCAATATAAACCCCATGCTGTTCCTGGTTAACCCTGATCTGATCCTGGTTAACTTGCATATGCTGGAACTGCTGATAGAACTCGGGCCAGTCCTGATGCTGGTGGAATGCATGGTGCTGCGGTGAATGTGGTGGTGTCTGTGGCTGGTGCTGCTGCTCCGGATGCTCCTGATCGTGCATCTCCTCATCCTCATGTTCCTCCACAGCTACAGGCAACGGGTCCCAGACCTCGTTGTTCAACCCTTTCAACCTATCCCCCCTATCAGTTTCGACAATCAAACCCATTGCCTTCAGTGACCTGATATCAACAAAAACACCCTCGTTTATCAGAGTGAGACTCTGAAGCACCTCCTCAGTCATCAAGCCTAAGTTGTAGGCTAATTCGGTCACATACTGACCGCCATGTATCTCACTGTTCGGAGTCCGCCCCGAGCACTTCACGAAGTATTCAGCCATTCTTGCGGCTAGGTTGATATTTGCTCCCGTAACCAGCGCATAGAGAAAAATCAAATCTGGTGTGGGGCAGTTCCCAAGACTGTCCATGCGCCCGCAAATTGTGTGGCTAAACACATGATGCATCAGTCGCACCAAAGGGTCTCTCAGTCGTGAAGCCTTCGACATCCTCGGGTTGTAAGGGTCCCCAACTGCATTTTCAGCCCAAAATGCATCCCAAGCTGCATCAGATGGGAAGGTGAACTGATTTGTGAAGACATCGGAATCATCCATGTCTTCCCTTGTATAGATCCCGAGCCTTCTACCCAAACTCCCCACCGACCAAGTATTCCATTTTCTACCCAATCTGAAAACTACTCGCTCCTTGTGGCGGAATTTGGGTCTTCTATGGGCGACCGGCTTTTCATAGGCATAAGTTGAGAAGAACTCTATTGTCAGCTCACGGTAGACGGGTCGGTTGATACCGACCAGATTTGCAAGCGGGATACTGATCATGTTATCCAGTCTATCATACTGATTCAGCTCCCTCAAGACTTCCCAATCCAGCCATCGGGGGACTCCGAATTGCCCCCGCCTTGCCCATAAGGCATCGCGTCTAGGAATGCAAAGAGCCTCTCGCTCATCGTTGGGGTCAAATTGAAGGAAAGGGTGATCCATCTGTATGAGGAATAACGTTAGAAAGATGGAAACAGGAAAAATTTGAATAAAAAACAGCCGAGCAGCCAATTATGAAGAAGCTGTGAATTCTGATCTGGGCCTGTGGCACGGTCGTGCGACGAGACGCACGGTCGTGCGTCGCCGACAACCAACACCAGTTGCCCAAATCCATCGGAATTGCACGGCGTGCGACCAACGGCACCACCGTGCAACACCGACCAACAAGCAGATATCGATAACATCCGGAATGGCACGACCGCTCCATAAAGGAACGACCGTGCGACAACGTTTTTCTGCAGATTCTGACCCAGGCTCTAAGTAGCCCGATTTTTCACAAATCAACAAGTTTTTACATAAACAGGGGTCAGAAAATGCACTGGATGTTCACGATACGCACGATTCAAACAAGGGTTAGGGTTTCGATTTGTTTATGAAGAGAACCCTAAAAAGTCTTGAAGAATCGGATGAATCTACCCTAGAAAGCGAAGAAACAGGTAATCTACATGAAGGAACATACCGTGCGAAGTAGGGTGTGAAATCGTGCGAAAAACCGTGCGATTTGAAGTGATGTCGCTCTGGAACGGCTGCAGATGGTTAGGGTTCGCGAATGAAGGGTTTGGAAGCAGATGGGGGTTTTTATATTGTGCAAAAGACCAAACTGCCCCTGCCTCTCGCACGGTCGTGCGACAGCTCGCACGGTCGTGCGTCACCTGCATTTTTCAAACCCTGCAGCATGTTCTCGGAGATGCACCGAGGGTGCGACTCACCGTTCCGGCCCTCGGAGACGCACGGTCGTGCGACTCGTGGAACGACCGTGCAACAGCTGCAGATCAGAATTTTCCACAGAAGCCATTTCCAGCAACTGTTTTGGCAGTTTTTCGCCATTTTTTCGACACACAAACTGTTTAAACAATATTTCAACATAGAACCTTCGCCCGGAACGTATGAAACTTAAACAAACTAACGGAAACTACCTAACATACCTAAATTACGTTAAAACTAGAAAAACATAAAAGTGGACAATTTTACCCTTATAGCGCCAAAGACGCTCCTGCTACATTTTTGTCGGCGAGACAGTAGCGTAGACTCATGCTAAATTTTTGTCGGCGAGTCGATAGCAAGACACATGCTAAATTTTTGTCGGCGAGTCGATAGCAAGACTCATGCTAAATTTTTGTCGGCGAGTCGATAGCAAGACTCATGTCCCCACACTTATTACATGTGCGGGCCATTACCACGCCCCTTCGGATTCTGCTCGGTATTGCCCGGAAGACCACCTGGGGGTCTCTCCGATATCATCTTTGCTAATTGGCCCACTTGATTCTCGATGGTCTGAATGGAAGCCTTTTGACTCCGCATTTCTCCTTCGTTGATAATGAATCGCTCCTCATGCTGCTGATATCGTTTCTCAGCCATTTGATTAGCACTATTGGAGTTGCTCAGCAGTTGTGCCATCATTTCCTCCAGCTTTGCGTTGCTTTGAGAGGCGTGTGGCTGGGAACTGCTTCCTAAGTGTCACACCCCGACCACGTAGAACATACAAAACGTGGCGGAAACGTCGGGGAGTGTTGTAACAGAATTAATTGTTTCAAATCCATGGCAATTGAAGTTTCGTTTTATTGATTAAAAGTGTTACAATGTCTTAACAAACAAAGAGATACAACATAATTAACTAGTCTTGCATCTTTTATTGTCACTAAAGCCCAAGTCTGCCTATGTGTATCTTGATCATCTTATGCAACAGCTCCTGAAAACACATGTGAAAATAGGTACGTCAGCATAAAAATGCCGGTGAGATACATAGGTTTTGTGAAAATAGGTTTCATGACTTATGTTTGAGAAAATGTTTAGTCATGAACCTTGTTATTTGCTTTGTTTTGTAAATCATTTGAAAATCGATAAGATCAGATGATATGTATAAATAATGTATGGTTAAATGAATAACCATGTAAAATGAGTTTGTATTAGATAAGTTGTTTGTAAATCAATGTCTTGTGAAAAATATGTTATTTGTATAAAATGTTCTATGTCTCAACTTGAAATGATTCAGATAACGCTACAATATGTAATACCATACAAACACTTATATATAGGAAGTACCAGCGGCGTATCCACCATGCTTGTATCATATTACACACGCCTCGTTACTTAATCACTTAAACAAACCAAACCAACAATGTAAGATGTCTATGTTTAAACCAAATGTCCTACCAAAATGTAAGCATATGATGAATAAGAAATGTACTAAGTATGCAACAACCGATATACATAGCATGTGAACTGAAATATCTGTACTAAGTAATGCACACAAATGGGCACACGTAGCATGAAATGTAATGTAAAACGATGTACTAAGTAATGCACACAATGGGCACACCTAGCATGAACACAATGAAATCATGTACTATAATGTACTAATGAACATAGCAAGTATATGATGTGAAAACAGGAAAGCATGAAAGTAACAAGTAGGCACATGTGTTCCACCCCAAAACAGTTTGAAAAACAGTAAAAGAGGGGTCTATGTACTCACTTGAGATTGCTCAGATGTCTTAGGATAATCACCAAGCAATGCTAGAGATCACGGAATCAAACGGCACCTAATATAGGTATCTATGTTAATAAATGTAACACCTCGAAAATTCACGTCCTATAATGTATTGACACGTGTCATAAGCTTGAACGTGTGAAATTATATTTAGATGGACTAAAGTTGACAAACATGGAAAGTATGTGAAAATAAGGGTTCAAAATGTCAACAAGGGATAAATATACTTTACAGTAACCCTACATGATATTCATAACCTCAACCGAATAAATCATCGATCGTACGAAGCCAATTGTTAAAGAAAGTGAGGAATTACAAACTACAGGGGTTAAATGTGTCAACATGTTTAAAGGTATACCTCTGAGTGATCTTTTAGCGGACCCGAAGCTTTGTAATGCTTATTTATACTCACAAGAATGTGTGATAAAAATTTCACAAGGTTTCGTTAAGGTATGAGAAAGTTATGGCAATATTCGGATACGAGGGGTTAAAAACGTCAACGATTTAATTTCTCGTAATTTTTACGCAACCGACGAACGAACACGCAAACATCGACTACCGATCCTAATTTGCGTATTTTAGTATTAATATTATGCTCTACGATGCTTCCATGATGTTCGGGTGCGAAGACGGGCTTGTGGGCCTTGGGCCCAAGCCCACAAAACCTCCACTATATAAATGAAAAAAAAAATAATAATAATAATAAAAATCATTTCACCAACTCATTCTCTCTCTAAAAACTCTCTCTCTCTCTAGAAACTTTTCCGGCGACCGGCGACTTTTCCGGCGGCCGTTTTCCGGCGGCCGTTTTCCGGCCAAGAGTACACTTTTTCGACTATATCCGACGTTCCGGATCGCGTGGTGTGGTTAGTTTTAGCTAATTCTTAGCGGTTTGAGCTCTATGGCAACTCCGGCGACATTCCGGTCAAATTCCGGCGAGCCCGTTTTGAACTTTTGACTTTGCAGATGCTTCGATCGGGACTTTAGGAGCATTCCTGCAAAGTTTCAAGAAATTCTATTCTCCGGCGAAATCTCGACTCCTGACATGATTCTGGCGATTTCCAGCCATCAGTTTTCGACGAAAAATATATTTTTGGACTCCTAGTGACCTGTAGAGTCCATCGAACCACTTTCGACTCGGGTGAAAAATCTAAGTTCGGGACGCTCTCGGGCTCGACTTCTGACATGGTTCTGGCGAGTTCCAGCCATCAGTTTTCGATGAAAAATATATTTTTGGGCTCCTAGTGACCCGTAGAGTCCATCGAACCACTTTCGACTCGGGTGAAAAATTTAAGTTCGGGACGCTCTCGGGCTCGGTTCAACTTGGTCAACAGGTCAAACGTGGTCAAAACTGGTCAAGGGGAAGTTTTGGGTCATGTTAGTGCCTCGGTTCAGTTTTGGGTTCGGTCAAACCTGGTCAACATCGGTCAACCGTGGTCAACTGCTGGTCAACGCAGTCAACACGAGGCTCGGTAAAAGTTTATCGATGCAAATTTTGTTATATTATCTGGGCATTAAACCCTTAAAAGGGCACCCTCTGATTCCCACTCTAACTAGGTCAAATGTCGGGTCAAACTTGTTATTAAAAAGTCAACAGGATAATTAATTTCTAATTTATCCATAATTAACAATGTAGAACACATACAACCTGTTTGATCATTAATATAACTTGGTAATTAGTGTAAGAACATGTCTAAACATGTTCAACCCGACAATTTCCTGTTTAGACCCGGTTCGGAACCGAAAGTCACATAGTTTGACTTATACTTTGACTTTCAGTTCTGACCCGTTTTGGTATGATTTAGAAATACCTTAGAGCTCTATTTGGACCAGGTTACATGCTAGTATAATCCTCTGTGATTATACACCATGGTTCATTAGTTAACCAATTTCTACGCAAGATTCCGTTAATTGCTCATATGTTGACCATTATGCCCTTTTCACCTTAAAACGTGTTTTTGAAAATGTAAAAGAGTAGAAACCTTAATTACTGATATATAAACTTGTATGCAAAGTTTGACATCAGTTTGAGGTGTAGAATAAGAGTTATGCTCGTTAGCGTAAAAATTAAAGCTTATTGTTAATAAAACGGCGTAATTAGCGTATAGCCTAGTTAAGCCTACTTTTTGATACCAAATCTTTTACCCACTGATGTAATATATTATTTTGGGATTTTTAAAGATTTTTAATAAATTTTAGGCTGAGCATAACTTATAGTCGTAGGCTTAACCCGGTACTTGTCGGTTTTGCCCTTACGGGCCATAAAATTGGTTTTACATATCTAAACGACTCCAAACCTTTTGCTACTGATCTTAAATGATAAATAATTTATTTTAAGCCTTCTAGAATGGTAAAAATATCAGCTTTATGTATCGAACCCGTAAACGGCTTTTAATCGCCTAAATAAGCGTTTTTAACGCATAGTATGTACTAAGAGTATTTTAAACATACCAAGGGTGATACCTACTGATATTTGAGGCAAATTATAATATTTTAACAGTAAGCAAAGGTTGATAAACTCAGACTTCAGTTTTGAGCTTTTCGGCTTATGTGAAATTACCAAACTACCCCTACGGGGCACAATTTGCGATTAAATTCATTTCGGGCATAATAAAAGACATCTTACTGATGTCACAACATATATGAAGCATATTAACTTAGGAAACCTGTAAATGACTCTCATTACTACCCGTTACGCTTATTACGCGTTCGGTTCGGTTTATGTAACTAGTTTACAAAAACTAACCTAAACGGGTCAAACCTTATCGGTTTTATCTCAAAATCCAGAGTGTGCATGAAATACCCATATTAAACAAGTCTCTGAACTTGTAGGGTCTAAATCACATTCTATCCGGTCATCGCTTAATCGTGCGTACGAACCGTATCTTTGAAACTAGCCGGTCTAAGCTTAAGCTTAACTAAAGACCCGTTAGGATTCTAATAGGTTATTATAAACCTTCGTTCCAGATTTAGGAGCCCAGTAAAAGCTATCTGTACTTGCTGATTTGATACGACTGGGATTGAATTTATATTTAGCTCAGGTAAATACTTTTAACTTATTTTCCCTATACGGGCTTGGGTTACGGTACATAGCGTACCGCTTGATCGAGCATCAAATCTTCCACGCTTAGTGGTTAATTGAATAATTTGATCGGCTCGTTTTAAACAGATGTGTTTACTTTACAGCCTTTGGGGGGTTAATGACCATGTCCCGGATATCCTCGGCATTATCTTACGAGATAGCCACGACCTGAGCACGGGATGTAGGCGTACTCCCGTGTATAACTCACTTAAAGTGGTGTGTCTATTGATCTTTAACCCGGATACGTCCGGGCTACTGAACGCGTAAGTAACATGTAAATCATTCACAAGATTATAATATTAAATAATTCTCCCAAGTTAATAAAAAGATTAATTTTGCCTCTGTGCATTTTAATCAAATTATAAAAGATATTTTATGCCATGTGCATCCAAACCAATTTTTAAATCATTTTCCAAAATGAGTCAGTTGAATGTATTTACCAGTGTAAACTGACGTATTTTCCAAAAAGGCTAAATGCAGGTACTATACGAAATTGGCTGGATGTTTCTCCTTAGCATCAATAGAAGTCTCGCAAGCTTAAGATGCCTAAAGTCTGTTGAACTATTGTTTCCATTTTATTTTCGATCCGTCTGTGGATAAACAATCGACAGTTGTGATATATGATATTACAATATCATATTCGGTTGAATTATATCTTTTAAATTGCTTCCGCTGTGCATATTAAATATTGTGTTGTTTGACTATTATGTTGCCAACCACGTCACGATAATCCCCCACCGGGCCCACCGGTGACACGTGGAAATCGGGGTGTGACAGGTTGGTATCAGAGCCAACACTGAGTGAATTAAACACTAGCCTTTTGTGTTTAATCTCAGTTACACAATTGCACATATCTAAACTTCTGAGTCTAGACTTAACTTAGGAATATTCTCAATCCTAATCTAGAAATTTTTACTTCCAAATTTTTATTGGATACGTCGCCAAGCGAAGAAGCCGTAATAGGAGTTCTCCACACCCGGAGCCCTGAGATGCTGAGCTTCGTACCGCGGCTAGAGTGAAACGAGCATCCAAGGAGAAAGCATTCAGAAATAAAATGAAGAAGAAACTCCTTTTATTGAAGATCGTTTCCTTATTAGTCCTTATAAGGACATAATTATCTTTCAGTCCCTACGAGGACAACACTATTCCTTTCAAGTCCCGCTCAGGGCAACTTTATACTTTTATTTTATATAATGGAATGATTAAGTTTAAACTTTCATTCTAAACAAGAATTTTTAAATAAATGTAAAATAACATTTCTTTTATAAGATCTACCATTATAATGAAATGGCAAAGTCTAAAAAGGACAAGACCTAGCCAAGTGTCATTTTAAGACCGGGCCAAGATGGTAGTTCCATAATTAGATTTAGATCCATATGAACACCTCAATTTAAAATTGTTTTGCGTTAATTATAAATTAAGAATCTTAAGTGTGAAACCTAGCCTTCGGGTCAATTATAAGACCGGGCCAAGATGGTAAGACCTGTTTAAAAGATTCAAATCCCTGTTAACATCTTAAAACATGTTAACACTCCTGGAAGATGTGATTCATTAAAATCACACACTTCATTTTATAAAGGATTCTCCAAAAGATTCCAAACCCAGTTTAATGATCTCTGAATCCTGGGTTTACATCATTAATTAAGATGATCATATTTTAACCATACGTGGTAACATAATGCCTACGGGCCCTGCTCATTTCCATATGAGCCAAAATACAGTGGTAGCTATGACTCCCTGTCAGATAAAGGTAATGAACTAGGTTCAAACCTCAAATGCTTTGATTCTCTGAAATCATAGCTTAAAATTTATAAATGTCCTTTGTGACCAGGCCATTTGTGCCAGTATACCTTCATGCTTTGATTCTCTGAAATCATAGCTTACAATTTATAATTGTCCCTGCGACTAGGCCTATTGTGCCAATATACTTTCATGCTTTGATTCTCTGAAATCATAAGCTTATAATTTATAATTGTCCATGTGACCAGGCCATAGGGTGCCACTAATAAAACTGTTAATGTTTTATAATTAGGATAAATTATAGTAGAAATCCTAAATCTATATGATTAATAAATTAACCAAATATGGTCTCTGCTTACCATGGTTAATGAATTTCCCTAAGGGGCAATTCCGTAATAAACGTCCCTTAGAAGGGAAGTGCCTACGGGCTATAGTTGATGTCCTCTGAGACTAAAGACAGTGGTAGCCTACAGCTCCCTGTCAGGAAAAGGTAATGAACTTTGATTCAAACCTTAATACCACGATTCTCTGAAATCATGGCTTATAAATTTAACTTGTCTACGCGACTAGGCCATTTGTGCTATTATTAACTTATGAATTAGGATTTATGATAAAAATCCTGAATAAAAAAATAAATATCCTTCCTTCCCTGTCAGTATGCAGTTTAAAAGGAAATCTTAAAGGTGAAACCTAGCCTACGCGACCAAGATGGTGAAACCTACTCAAGGGATTCAGATCCTTGTTAACACTTAGAAATGTGTTAGCACTCTTGACAAATGTGACTCAAGAAAATCACAACAGTCATCCTTATATTGGGTTCTTCCAATTCTCAAATCTAGCCTAGTGATCTAGGAATCATGGCTTATATCATCCTATAAGATGATCATATTATAAACATCCGTTAGTGATGAAGTGCCTACGGACTAAACTTGTTGTCCGATAAGACAACGACAGTGGTGGTCTTTGACCTCCTGTCTAAAATGTTGGACTATGTCCAAACATAATAGTCTATATGATCAATGCGATCATGACTAATATCATCTAGTACGATGATCAAATTATTTAACATCCTTTAGGGATGTCTTGCCTACGGGCTATAATATATTGTCCATTTGAGACATTGACATTGTTATCTTTATGATTCCTTGTCTAAGGTGGTGAGCTATGCTCAAGCCAAATAGTCAATATGATTAATGCAATCATGACTTATAGCATTTAATAGGATGAACCAATTATAAACATCCATGAGTGATGTTTTCGCCTATGGGCCAAATTATACTGTCCATGCGTGACAAAGACATTGTGATCTTTACGATTCCCTGTCCGAGGTGGTGAGCTATGCTCAAGCCTAATAGTTCATATGATCAGTACGATCATGACAAAAATCATCAATACGATGATTAAAAATTTTAACATCCGTAATGATGTTTTGCCTAAGGGCTATATTATATCGTCCAACTGAGACAAGGCAATTGTAATCTTTTGTGATTCTTTGCCAAGGGGGTGAGCTATACTCAATTCCCATAGTCTATACTATCAGTGCGATCCTGACTAGTATCCTCAGTATGATAATCATAATATTAACACCCATCGTGATGAAATGCCTACGGGCTAAACTTTATTCTAGTGTCGGTTAGACAAAGATAGTAGTGATCTTTATGATCCCCTGTTCAAAATGGTGTGATTATACCCAAACCTAATAGTCAATATGATCGATGTGATCATGACTAATATCATTAGATACGATGGTTATATATAAACATCCATTAGTGATGTTGATTGGCTTATTTTCTGCCAAAAGAATCGTCTTTCAAGACGATGACAGTAGTAGTCTATGACTCCCTGTCCAAAGGTGAAGAACCACGTTCAAACCTTGAAGCCCTAATCTAAAAGATTGCGGCTTATAAATTAAGGTCCTTGAAAAATAGACCATCGAGTTATGTTTTAAAGTCATTCAGGACAAGCCTATGTGCTATAATTGGTCATTCGTGGCAAGTTAACATATTAAATGTTAACATTTCTGGTGACATGCCTTTGTACCAAATTTGATGAATGTCCTTATAACAAGGCCGTTTGTGCCATATCTAAATGTCATCACGACAAGGCCTTCACGCCATATGATTACTTATGTCCTTCAGGACTGTGCTTTATGTCATATTTTTCTACGTCCCTCGAGACAGGCTTCTATGCCATATATGTATATATATATATAATAAAAGCCTTTGAGCTATTTATAATCGTCCTTGTGACAAAGACAGTTGTGACATTATGGTCCCCTGTCAAGCAGGTATTGGACTCGCTCCAAACTTTGCATGCCATTGATGGTCCCGTTGTGACCTAGGCTAAATATAATGGAAATACGTTCAAATAACATTCACTATGAATGTTCGGAACAGAATAGCCCATACGGTTTATGAGTGCCGTGGCTAACCTAAGTCAGGTCATCAGGATGATGACTAATAATTGTTAAATCTTGGTGATTGGTATCAAGTTTCGAGTATGGGAAACTCGGATGAGGTAGACGACAGTCGCAATACTATTAATGCGACGAGAGTTAATAAAACTACAAACGTAAACCTCAATATTAATGGAGTTAATCTCTAGGCTATGGTTGACGCAACAATTGAAAAGGTCATGAGACAATACAAAGAGCTGAATACTTCTCGCTCTAAATCTCAGTCAAAACCATGTTAAATTACTCATGAGGAGAGCTATGTTCACACTTCAAATATGAAGGATGAACCAAAGAAGGAGGATAACTCCCAGAAATCTGAGAAAGAGAGCGAGTACAGGCTTAATAAAAAGCAACGAAAGTCAGTAAGAAGCCCGTATACCTCTGAGACTGCTTCAACATTATTAGATGGATGTTTTGTATCCATTAGGAATCATTTTTCCGATGTCCTAGTTCCATTAAATATAAGGACTCAATAAAGTGATAAAAATCGATTGGTTGCCTTAAAAATCAAGCCCATATTGTGGGTGATAAGGAGCAATTAATTATCAAGACTCCTTATGAGACAACCCTCGTAATTACACGTAGTCGTGCGATTAATAAATATTAAACATAAAAAAATGGTGGAATTGGCCGTCCCCGGAATCGAACCTGGGTCTAGGCCGCACCCTTTCGCGCGCCTAGCCAACTGAGCTAGGTGCCTAGTTTGTGAAAACTTCCATTATTAATTTAATATAAGCACTTGTACAATAAACTTCCTTATCATTTATCAATGATAATTTCTGCTAAGTGTCCTGTTTTTAATACAGGCAATGATAAATCTTCATGAACCATAAACTTAGCAATTTTTTTTTATTATCATCCACAAGGTACAACTACCAAGGAAACCATAGTAACCGATTCTTCTAGATCGGCAAGGAATCCTTCCGAAAATCAGAGTACTCTTTCTTTGCATAGAGTACGACAACATATGTTATTTTAATTATTTTCTCATTGTTCTTCTATCGTCTGCGAATGCCAAACTATGTTTGATAAAAGTGTCATATGAGGATTGGCGTATCCTAGTGTGTCCCATAGATTATTTCCATGTCTGATCAGCATGGAGGTTTAATGCATGTAACCCCTGAGATATCCCAATGGTCATATTGTACCAAAGTCGACTAGTAGTATTCAAAGAAGATATCCAGAATGGAATTATCCAAGTAAATGTTCCCGATTAAGGAATTCGTGGACTAGTAACATAAGTGTGTCACTTAATTGACACAAGCAATGATTGATAAATTGGAGCCTGAGATTTGTAAAATCTCTGTAACCTCCTTGTACCTTAATTATCTTCTCCTAAGATTACCCTGTTTACCCCTGAGGGGCAGGTAGAGTTAAGGTTTATATCCCATTTAAGGCTGTATTATTATGAAATCTCCAAGACGGCTAGCACCATCATTGGAAGAATCGAAACCCTGATTAACTAAGTTTTAAAATAGAGGGTTCATATAGCCTAACTCAATATCCTGAGGATTCGGTATAGTTAATTATGAAAGACGGTTCTTTTTGCTTATGCATTTTTACCGCAACCCTAATTAGGCAACAATTAAGAATTTGCCATCAACTGCCCAGGATCATCGATTTGTTCGACTAGCTGTAAGGATTGATTATTCCTTTAAAAAAAAAAAAATTTGATTAAGAAGTGGTTGGAATAACCATCTCACCTTAAGATAAGCTTTCCTATAATAGTTGATGTATAAGTATCAAGGCTACTCCTTTGGAGACCTTGTATAAATGGATTGTTAAACATCTATTGTTAGGACAATAGATTGGTAAGTCCAATTATCGGGATCTGAAAGTTGCATTGGAAACAACAAATAAGATCACGCAAATTCATAATCATCTGTAAGATGCCAGAATTCGGCAGAAAATCAAGGATGAATGAAAATAGCAAACCTCCTAAATTCTTGATTTAGGAATAAGGTTCAACAATAGATATCACCCAGAAAGGGTGTGCCAAATCTGTTAAATTATCAGGCTAGTTAAGCTCTGAATATATATAGAATCATTCGAAGGAAATCGAATGTATCAAGATCAGGTAGCTTATAAGCTAAAACCTATTTAAGGAGCTTGGCGGAGCTCGCAATACATTACACACTAGTGACTGAAAGGTGTGTTTCGCCAATAAGTCAAGAAGCACTATCACACAATGTTATGCAAATTTATGATGTGATGAGCATCCTGTATCGATTGAGGATCGACAGGTTAAGAAGCTCCAAAAAGGATATATGTAACTAATATAGGAGTCACTTTAGGAGCTTGGAAAGACTCCAGATATGTTATGGAAGTTAAGTCCATTATGCGACAAAAAGTACTTCCATCATTTTAGCAAATCTCGAGGTCGAGATTTCTTTTAAGGGGGTGAGGATGTAACACCTCGAAAATTCACGTCCTATAATGTATTGACACGTGTCATAAGCTTGAACGTGTGAAATTATATTTAGATGGACTAAAGTTGACAAACATGGAAAGTATGTGAAAATAAGGGTTCAAAATGTCAACAAGGGATAAATATACTTTACAGTAACCCTACATGATGTTCATAACCTCAACCGAATAAATCATCGATCGTACGAAGCCAATTGTTAAAGAAAGTGAGGAATTACAAACTACAGGGGTTAAATGTGTCAACATGTTTAAAGGTATACCTCTGAGTGATCTTTTAGCGAACCCGAAGCTTTGTAATGCTTATTTATACTCACAAGAATGTGTGATAAAAATTTCACAAGGTTTCGTTAAGGTATGAGAAAGTTATGGCAATATTCGGATACGAGGGGTTAAAAACGTCAACGATTTAATTTCTCGCAATTTTTACGCAACCGACGAATGAACACGCAAACATCGACTACCGATCCTAATTTGCGTATTTTAGTATTAATATTATGCTCTACGATGCTTCCATGATGTTCGGGTGCGAAGACGGGCTTGTGGGCCTTGGGCCCAAGCCCACAAAACCTCCACTATATAAATGAAAAAAAAAAAAATAATAATAATAAAAATCATTTCACCAACTCATTCTCTCTCTAAAAACTCTCTCTCTCTCTAGAAACTTTTCCGGCGACCGGCGACTTTTCCGGCGGCCGTTTTCCGGCCAAGAGTACACTTTTTCGACTATATCCGACGTTCCGGATCGCGTGGTGTGGTTAGTTTTAGCTAATTCTTAGCGGTTTGAGCTCTATGGCAACTCCGGCGACATTCCGGTCAAATTCCGGCGAGCCCGTTTTGAACTTTTGACTTTGCAGATGCTTCGATCGGGACTTTAGGAGCATTCCTGCAAAGTTTCAAGAAATTCTATTCTCCGGCGAAATCTCGACTCCTGACATGATTCTGGCGATTTCCAGCCATCAGTTTTCGACGAAAAATATATTTTTGGACTCCTAGTGACCTGTAGAGTCCATCGAACCACTTTCGACTCGGGTGAAAAATCTAAGTTCGGGACGCTCTCGGGCTCGACTTCTGACATGGTTCTGGCGAGTTCCAGCCATCAGTTTTCGATGAAAAATATATTTTTGGGCTCCTAGTGACCCGTAGAGTCCATCGAACCACTTTCGACTCGGGTGAAAAATTTAAGTTCGGGACGCTCTCGGGCTCGGTTCAACTTGGTCAACAGGTCAAACGTGGTCAAAACTGGTCAAGGGGAAGTTTTGGGTCATGTTAGTGCCTCGGTTCAGTTTTGGGTTCGGTCAAACCTGGTCAACATCGGTCAACCGTGGTCAACTGCTGGTCAACGCAGTCAACACGAGGCTCGGTAAAAGTTTATCGATGCAAATTTTGTTATATTATCTGGGCATTAAACCCTTAAAAGGGCACCCTCTGATTCCCACTCTAACTAGGTCAAATGTCGGGTCAAACTTGTTATTAAAAAGTCAACAGGATAATTAATTTCTAATTTATCCATAATTAACAATGTAGAACACATACAACCTGTTTGATCATTAATATAACTTGGTAATTAGTGTAAGAACATGTCTAAACATGTTCAACCCGACAATTTCCTGTTTAGACCCGGTTCGGAACCGAAAGTCACATAGTTTGACTTATACTTTGACTTTCAGTTCTGACCCGTTTTGGTATGATTTAGAAATACCTTAGAGCTCTATTTGGACCAGGTTACATGCTAGTATAATCCTCTGTGATTATACACCATGGTTCATTAGTTAACCAATTTCTACGCATGATTCCGTTAATTGCTCATATGTTGATCATTATGCCCTTTTCACCTTAAAACGTGTTTTTGAAAATGTAAAAGAGTAGAAACCTTAATTACTGATATATAAACTTGTATGCAAAGTTTGACATCAGTTTGAGGTGTAGAATAAGAGTTATGCTCGTTAGCGTAAAAATTAAAGCTTATTGTTAATAAAACGGCGTAATTAGCGTATAGCCTAGTTAAGCCTACTTTTTGATACCAAATCTTTTACCCACTGATGTAATATATTATTTTGGGATTTTTAAAGATTTTTAATAAATTTTAGGCTGAGCATAACTTATAGTCGTAGGCTTAACCCGGTACTTGTCGGTTTTGCCCTTACGGGCCATAAAATTGGTTTTACATATCTAAACGACTCCAAACCTTTTGCTACTGATCTTAAATGATAAATAATTTATTTTAAGCCTTCTAGAATGGTAAAAATATCAGCTTTATGTATCGAACCCGTAAACGGCTTTTAATCGCCTAAATAAGCGTTTTTAACGCATAGTATGTACTAAGAGTATTTTAAACATACCAAGGGTGATACCTACTGATATTTGAGGCAAATTATAATATTTTAACAGTAAGCAAAGGTTGATAAACTCAGACTTCAGTTTTGAGCTTTTCGGCTTATGTGAAATTACCAAACTACCCCTACGGGGCACAATTTGCGATTAAATTCATTTCGGGCATAATAAAAGACATCTTACTGATGTCACAACATATATGAAGCATATTAACTTAGGAAACCTGTAAATGACTCTCATTACTACCCGTTACGCTTATTACGCGTTCGGTTCGGTTTATGTAACTAGTTTACAAAAACTAACCTAAACGGGTCAAACCTTATCGGTTTTATCTCAAAATCCAGAGTGTGCATGAAATACCCATATTAAACAAGTCTCTGAACTTGTAGGGTCTAAATCACATTCTATCCGGTCATCGCTTAATCGTGCGTACGAACCGTATCTTTGAAACTAGCCGGTCTAAGCTTAAGCTTAACTAAAGACCCGTTAGGATTCTAATAGGTTATTATAAACCTTCGTTCCAGATTTAGGAGCCCAGTAAAAGCTATCTGTACTTGCTGATTTGATACGGCTGGGATTGAATTTATATTTAGCTCAGGTAAATACTTTTAACTTATTTTCCCTATACGGGCTTGGGTTACGGTACATAGCGTACCGCTTGATCGAGCATCAAATCTTCCACGCTTAGTGGTTAATTGAATAATTTGATCGGCTCGTTTTAAACAGATGTGTTTACTTTACAGCCTTTGGGGGGTTAATGACCATGTCCCGGATATCCTCGGCATTATCTTACGAGATAGCCACGACCTGAGCACGGGATGTAGGCGTACTCCCGTGTATAACTCACTTAAAGTGGTGTGTCTATTGATCTTTAACCCGGATACGTCCGGGCTACTGAACGCCTAAGTAACATGTAAATCATTCACAAGATTATAATATTAAATAATTCTCCCAAGTTAATAAAAAGATTAATTTTGCCTCTGTGCATTTTAATCAAATTATAAAAGATATTTTATGCCATGTGCATCCAAACCAATTTTTAAATCATTTTCCAAAATGAGTCAGTTGAATGTATTTACCAGTGTAAACTGACGTATTTTCCAAAAAGGCTAAATGCAGGTACTATACGAAATTGGCTGGATGTTTCTCCTTAGCATCAATAGAAGTCTCGCAAGCTTAAGATGCCTAAAGTCTGTTGAACTATTGTTTCCATTTTATTTTCGATCCGTCTGTGGATAAACAATCGACAGTTGTGATATATGATATTACAATATCATATTCGGTTGAATTATATCTTTTAAATTGCTTCCGCTGTGCATATTAAATATTGTGTTGTTTGACTATTATGTTGCCAACCACGTCACGATAATCCCCCACCGGGCCCACCGGTGACACGTGGAAATCGGGGTGTGACAGGTTGGTATCAGAGCCAACACTGAGTGAATTAAACACTAGCCTTTTGTGTTTAATCTCAGTTACACAATTGCACATATCTAAACTTCTGAGTCTAGACTTAACTTAGGAATATTCTCAATCCTAATCTAGAAATTTTTACTTCCAAATTTTTATTGGATACGTCGCCAAGCGAAGAAGCCGTAATAGGAGTTCTCCACACCCGGAGCCCTGAGATGCTGAGCTTCGTACCGCGGCTAGAGTGAAACGAGCATCCAAGGAGAAAGCATTCAGAAATAAAATGAAGAAGAAACTCCTTTTATTGAAGATCGTTTCCTTATTAGTCCTTATAAGGACATAATTATCTTTCAGTCCCTACGAGGACAACACTATTCCTTTCAAGTCCCGCTCAGGGCAACTTTATACTTTTATTTTATATAATGGAATGATTAAGTTTAAACTTTCATTCTAAACAAGAATTTTTAAATAAATGTAAAATAACATTTCTTTTATAAGATCTACCATTATAATGAAATGGCAAAGTCTAAAAAGGACAAGACCTAGCCAAGTGTCATTTTAAGACCGGGCCAAGATGGTAGTTCCATAATTAGATTTAGATCCATATGAACACCTCAATTTAAAATTGTTTTGCGTTAATTATAAATTAAGAATCTTAAGTGTGAAACCTAGCCTTCGGGTCAATTATAAGACCGGGCCAAGATGGTAAGACCTGTTTAAAAGATTCAAATCCCTGTTAACATCTTAAAACATGTTAACACTCCTGGAAGATGTGATTCATTAAAATCACACACTTCATTTTATAAAGGATTCTCCAAAAGATTCCAAACCCAGTTTAATGATCTCTGAATCCTGGGTTTACATCATTAATTAAGATGATCATATTTTAACCATACGTGGTAACATAATGCCTACGGGCCCTGCTCATTTCCATATGAGCCAAAATACAGTGGTAGCTATGACTCCCTGTCAGATAAAGGTAATGAACTAGGTTCAAACCTCAAATGCTTTGATTCTCTGAAATCATAGCTTAAAATTTATAAATGTCCTTTGTGACCAGGCCATTTGTGCCAGTATACCTTCATGCTTTGATTCTCTGAAATCATAGCTTACAATTTATAATTGTCCCTGCGACTAGGCCTATTGTGCCAATATACTTTCATGCTTTGATTCTCTGAAATCATAAGCTTATAATTTATAATTGTCCATGTGACCAGGCCATAGGGTGCCACTAATAAAACTGTTAATGTTTTATAATTAGGATAAATTATAGTAGAAATCCTAAATCTATATGATTAATAAATTAACCAAATATGGTCTCTGCTTACCATGGTTAATGAATTTCCCTAAGGGGCAATTCCGTAATAAACGTCCCTTAGAAGGGAAGTGCCTACGGGCTATAGTTGATGTCCTCTGAGACTAAAGACAGTGGTAGCCTACAGCTCCCTGTCAGGAAAAGGTAATGAACTTTGATTCAAACCTTAATACCACGATTCTCTGAAATCATGGCTTATAAATTTAACTTGTCTACGCGACTAGGCCATTTGTGCTATTATTAACTTATGAATTAGGATTTATGATAAAAATCCTGAATAAAAAAATAAATATCCTTCCTTCCCTGTCAGTATGCAGTTTAAAAGGAAATCTTAAAGGTGAAACCTAGCCTACGCGACCAAGATGGTGAAACCTACTCAAGGGATTCAGATCCTTGTTAACACTTAGAAATGTGTTAGCACTCTTGACAAATGTGACTCAAGAAAATCACAACAGTCATCCTTATATTGGGTTCTTCCAATTCTCAAATCTAGCCTAGTGATCTAGGAATCATGGCTTATATCATCCTATAAGATGATCATATTATAAACATCCGTTAGTGATGAAGTGCCTACGGACTAAACTTGTTGTCCGATAAGACAACGACAGTGGTGGTCTTTGACCTCCTGTCTAAAATGTTGGACTATGTCCAAACATAATAGTCTATATGATCAATGCGATCATGACTAATATCATCTAGTACGATGATCAAATTATTTAACATCCTTTAGGGATGTCTTGCCTACGGGCTATAATATATTGTCCATTTGAGACATTGACATTGTTATCTTTATGATTCCTTGTCTAAGGTGGTGAGCTATGCTCAAGCCAAATAGTCAATATGATTAATGCAATCATGACTTATAGCATTTAATAGGATGAACCAATTATAAACATCCATGAGTGATGTTTTCGCCTATGGGCCAAATTATACTGTCCATGTGTGACAAAGACATTGTGATCTTTACGATTCCCTGTCCGAGGTGGTGAGCTATGCTCAAGCCTAATAGTTCATATGATCAGTACGATCATGACAAAAATCATCAATACGATGATTAAAAATTTTAACATCCGTAATGATGTTTTGCCTAAGGGCTATATTATATCGTCCAACTGAGACAAGGCAATTGTAATCTTTTGTGATTCTTTGCCAAGGGGGTGAGCTATACTCAATTCCCATAGTCTATACTATCAGTGCGATCCTGACTAGTATCCTCAGTATGATAATCATAATATTAACACCCATCGTGATGAAATGCCTACGGGCTAAACTTTATTCTAGTGTCGGTTAGACAAAGATAGTAGTGATCTTTATGATCCCCTGTTCAAAATGGTGTGATTATACCCAAACCTAATAGTCAATATGATCGATGTGATCATGACTAATATCATTAGATACGATGGTTATATATAAACATCCATTAGTGATGTTGATTGGCTTATTTTCTGCCAAAAGAATCGTCTTTCAAGACGATGACAGTAGTAGTCTATGACTCCCTGTCCAAAGGTGAAGAACCACGTTCAAACCTTGAAGCCCTAATCTAAAAGATTGCGGCTTATAAATTAAGGTCCTTGAAAAATAGACCATCGAGTTATGTTTTAAAGTCATCCAGGACAAGCCTATGTGCTATAATTGGTCATTCGTGGCAAGTTAACATATTAAATGTTAACATTTCTGGTGACATGCCTTTGTACCAAATTTGATGAATGTCCTTATAACAAGGCCGTTTGTGCCATATCTAAATGTCATCACGACAAGGCCTTCACGCCATATGATTACTTATGTCCTTCAGGACTGTGCTTTATGCCATATTTTTCTACGTCCCTCGAGACAGGCTTCTATGCCATATATGTATATATATATATAATAAAAGCCTTTGAGCTATTTATAATCGTCCTTGTGACAAAGACAGTTGTGACATTATGGTCCCCTGTCAAGCAGGTATTGGACTCGCTCCAAACTTTGCATGCCATTGATGGTCCCGTTGTGACCTAGGCTAAATATAATGGAAATACGTTCAAATAACATTCACTATGAATGTTCGGAACAGAATAGCCCATACGGTTTATGAGTGCCGTGGCTAACCTAAGTCAGGTCATCAGGATGATGACTAATAATTGTTAAATCTTGGTGATTGGTATCAAGTTTCGAGTATGGGAAACTCGGATGAGGTAGACGACAGTCGCAATACTATTAATGCGACGAGAGTTAATAAAACTACAAACGTAAACCTCAATATTAATGGAGTTAATCTCTAGGCTATGGTTGACGCAACAATTGAAAAGGTCATGAGACAATACAAAGAGCTGAATACTTCTCGCTCTAAATCTCAGTCAAAACCATGTTAAATTACTCATGAGGAGAGCTATGTTCACACTTCAAATATGAAGGATGAACCAAAGAAGGAGGATAACTCCCAGAAATCTGAGAAAGAGAGCGAGTACAGGCTTAATAAAAAGCAACGAAAGTCAGTAAGAAGCCCGTATACCTCTGAGACTGCTTCAACATTATTAGATGGATGTTTTGTATCCATTAGGAATCATTTTTCCGATGTCCTAGTTCCATTAAATATAAGGACTCAATAAAGTGATAAAAATCGATTGGTTGCCTTAAAAATCAAGCCCATATTGTGGGTGATAAGGAGCAATTAATTATCAAGACTCCTTATGAGACAACCCTCGTAATTACACGTAGTCGTGCGATTAATAAATATTAAACATAAAAAAATGGTGGAATTGGCCGTCCCCGGAATCGAACCTGGGTCTAGGCCGCACCCTTTCGCGCGCCTAGCCAACTGAGCTAGGTGCCTAGTTTGTGAAAACTTCCATTATTAATTTAATATAAGCACTTGTACAATAAACTTCCTTATCATTTATCAATGATAATTTCTGCTAAGTGTCCTGTTTTTAATACAGGCAATGATAAATCTTCATGAACCATAAACTTAGCAATTTTTTTTTTATTATCATCCACAAGGTACAACTACCAAGGAAACCATAGTAACCGATTCTTCTAGATCGGCAAGGAATCCTTCCGAAAATCAGAGTACTCTTTCTTTGCATAGAGTACGACAACATATGTTATTTTAATTATTTTCTCATTGTTCTTCTATCGTCTGCGAATGCCAAACTATGTTTGATAAAAGTGTCATATGAGGATTGGCGTATCCTAGTGTGTCCCATAGATTATTTCCATGTCTGATCAGCATGGAGGTTTAATGCATGTAACCCCTGAGATATCCCAATGGTCATATTGTACCAAAGTCGACTAGTAGTATTCAAAGAAGATATCCAGAATGGAATTATCCAAGTAAATGTTCCCGATTAAGGAATTCGTGGACTAGTAACATAAGTGTGTCACTTAATTGACACAAGCAATGATTGATAAATTGGAGCCTGAGATTTGTAAAATCTCTGTAACCTCCTTGTACCTTAATTATCTTCTCCTAAGATTACCCTGTTTACCCCTGAGGGGCAGGTAGAGTTAAGGTTTATATCCCATTTAAGGCTGTATTATTATGAAATCTCCAAGACGGCTAGCACCATCATTGGAAGAATCGAAACCCTGATTAACTAAGTTTTAAAATAGAGGGTTCATATAGCCTAACTCAATATCCTGAGGATTCGGTATAGTTAATTATGAAAGACGGTTCTTTTTGCTTATGCATTTTTACCGCAACCCTAATTAGGCAACAATTAAGAATTTGCCATCAACTGCCCAGGATCATCGATTTGTTCGACTAACTGTAAGGATTGATTATTCCTTAAAAAAAAAAAAAATTGATTAAGAAGTGGTTGGAATAACCATCTCACCTTAAGATAAGCTTTCCTATAATAGTTGATGTATAAGTATCAAGGCTACTCCTTTGGAGACCTTGTATAAATGGATTGTTAAACATCTATTGTTAGGACAATAGATTGGTAAGTCCAATTATCGGGATCTGAAAGTTGCATTGGAAACAACAAATAAGATCACGCAAATTCATAATCATCTGTAAGATGCCAGAATTCGGCAGAAAATCAAGGATGAATGAAAATAGCAAACCTCCTAAATTCTTGATTTAGGAATAAGGTTCAACAATAGATATCACCCAGAAAGGGTGTGCCAAAAAAATAAATATCCTTCCTTCCCTGTCAGTATGCAGTTTAAAAGGAAATCTTAAAGGTGAAACCTAGCCTACGCGACCAAGATGGTGAAACCTACTCAAGGGATTCAGATCCTTGTTAACACTTAGAAATGTGTTAGCACTCTTGACAAATGTGACTCAAGAAAATCACAACAGTCATCCTTATATTGGGTTCTTCCAATTCTCAAATCTTACGAGATAGCCACGACCTGAGCACGGGGGTTAATGACCATGTCCCGGATATCCTCGGCATTATCTTACGAGATAGCCACGACCTGAGCACGGGATGTAGGCGTACTCCCGTGTATAACTCACTTAAAGTGGTGTGTCTATTGATCTTTAACCCGGATACGTCCGGGCTACTGAACGCATAAGTAACATGTAAATCGTTCACAAGATTATAATATTAAATAATTCTCCCAAGTTAATAAAAAGATTAATTTTGCCTCTGTGCATTTTAATCAAATTATAAAAGATATTTTATGCCATGTGCATCCAAACCAATTTTTAAATCATTTTCCAAAATGAGTCAGTTGAATGTATTTACCAGTGTAAACTGACGTATTTTCCAAAAAGGCTAAATGCAGGTACTATACGAAATTGGCTGGATATTTCTCCTTAGCATCAATAGAAGTCTCGCAAGCTTAAGATGCCTAAAGTCTGTTGAACTATTGTTTCCATTTTATTTTCGATCCGTCTGTGGATAAACAATCGACAGTTGTGATATATGATATTACAATATCATATTCGGTTGAATTATATCTTTTAAATTGCTTCCGATGTGCATATTAAATATTGTGTTGTTTGACTATTATGTTGCCAACCACGTCACGATAATCCCCCACCGGGCCCACCGGTGACACGTGGAAATCGGGGTGTGACAATAAACCGGACCTATATCGGAAGACTGGGTAGCATTAGGGTTTGTAAACCAAATGAGTGTAGGAACTCATGTGATATGGTTTAACAAAGCCTACATACTAAATGAAACTTAACCTAAGTGTCTACGACCCATCGCAACCCATTAAGGTAGCTTATGCTACTTTAACGCATCGTGCGCGTGAAACGCGTTCGGACCGTCTAACTAGTCCTATGACAAGTGTTATATGCCTAAACATGTTACATTATCAGTTATGTGACAAGAGTTTAGGTTACATATGCTTAATTACCAATTATACATGAAAAGGGTATTCTGGTAATTTACCTAAGGCATATAAACTACCTATCATACAACTACTTAAACGATGTGACCATAGGGTATAACCTCGGAAGGTTATTCCCTACCTACTATGGTCACCTAATGTATTTGGTCGGATCCTAATGATCGACCAAATGGGTCGAGTTCGAAGGTATAGGCGATTTATTAGATCGCCTACCCTACGACTCTAGACAACATGGTAATCAGTGGGCATAGTCCCAAGGGACTATGACCAACGTGATTACACTCACGTTGCGAAGTTCAAACGAACTTCGCATTGACCATAACTGGTCAACGCAGAAAGTCAAACAAAGTTTGACTTTCAGACTCGAAAGACTCGAAAAGCAATAAAAGAACGAAAGAATACTTACCCAGGGTCCCCGAATGCTAATCCCGATCCAAGAATCTCAGGTATGAAACAATGGTTTCAACTTAGAGGTTCTCAAATCAGAATTCTAGTGATTTATGCAATGGGGTGGATGGGTATATATAGGATTCGGGTAACCGTTGAGATCGTTTCTTGGAAAAGGGGAAACGATCAAGGCCGTACATGTGTTGGAATGTTGTGGTGTGTCAAATGGCCACTCACCATAGGGAATTGACATGTGGAAGAGGGATTGGGAGTGCTAAACAGCTGCAACCAGCTGTTAAAACAATGAATCTGGTCTGCAGAGGCTGAGGCGGGCCGCCTAAGATTTAATCTTGGCTGAGGCGGGCCGCCTAGCTCTTCAGATCAGAAAACAAGTTTCAAAAGTTGCAGTTTCAGTCCCTGTTATGTGTTTAAGCCATTTTCGACACTTCTAAGGCCCGTAAAGCCAACTTTAAGGCCCTAAAATGATGCCTAAACATTTTGGACATGAAACATGCTCAAAAATATGCCGGACATTGGTTCGTTTGGCCGTACGAACGCGATGTTCGCTTAATTACGACGGAATGCGCATAAGCGCGAAAAACGATCCAAATGACGCGACGAATGGATTTTTGGCAATCCAAACACTAAATCATAATATAGTCATGATTGCATAAATTTTTGGATGTCCGGATGTATTCAGAACGTAAGTTATGCGTAAAAATGCAAACTTGTGCACTTTTTGACACTTTTAGTCCCTGAATGTCCCAAAAGTTTATTTTAGCATACCGAACACCTCAAAGCCTATTTCTAAGATATGTAAAGGATATTTATGGTATGTTTAACTTATGGTCATGTTCCGGAATGTCTGTTACAGTTCAAATTGGCATACTTTCGCAGTTTGTCAAATTTAGTCCCTGTAAGCGAATATACTTTGATTTCACCACACCAAACCTTCCAAAACTTATATCTAAGTTATGTAAAGGTTATTTAAGGTATGTTAAGCCTATTTCACTATTCCGGAGTGTTCGTTGGATTAAACTGGTTATATCTACACATTAGAGCGCGTATAACCCTCCAGAAAGCGATTTAAAGCTTGAAATCGAACAAGAGTCGATATGTGCAAACGATACACATATTTTTACAAATCCCTAGTATGAAATACGATATTTCATTGGTTTGGCATTTGATTGATGGTTGGAGTGACACAGGTGTCACAGTCTCCCCTACTTTAGGAAATTTCGTCCCGAAATTAATTCGTAGGAGTCTATTTGTGACTTTGTGTCAAATAACCACCAGAGATATGTAAGGCATAATCCTGTAATTTCTCTTTAACGGACATTTTTCAGAAAGGAAAAATGAACGGAGTTATTTTCAACAGGCATTCTTTAGAAAATGGAACATGAAGGAATAAACAAGGATATTCATTTCCCTCGATGGATATTCTTCAGCAACGAAAATGAGCGGAAACGAAAATGAACAGAATGTGTCATTTTCCACAACATCTCCAGAAACAAAAATGAACAGAAAAGTCATTTTTCACAACATCTTCAGAAACAAAATTGAACGGAAAAGTCATTTTTCACAACATCTTCAGAAACAAAAATGAACGGAAAAGTCATTTTTCACAATATCTTCAGAAACAAAAATGAACGGAAAAGTCATTTTTCACAACATCTTCAGAAACAAAAATGAACAGAATAGTCATTTTCCATCTTCAGAAACAAAAATGAACAGAATAGTCATTTTCCATCTTCAGAAACAAAAATGAACAGAATAGTCATTTTCCATCTTCAGAGACAAAAATGAACAGAAAAGTCATTTTCCATCTTCAGAAACAAAAATGAACAGAATAGTCATTTTCCATCTTCAGAGACAAAAATGAACGGAAAAGTCATTTTCCATCTTCAGAGACAAAAATGAACGGAAAAGTCATTTTCCATCTTCAGAAACAAAAATGAACAGAATAGTCATTTTCCATCTTCAGAGACAAAAATGAACGGAAAAGTCATTTTCCATCTTCAGAAACAAAAATGAACATAATAGTCATTTTCCATCTTCAGAAACAAAAATGAACAGAATAGTCATTTTCCATCTTCAGAAACAAAAATGAACAGAATAGTCATTTTCCATCTTCAGAGACAAAAATGAACGGAAGAGTCATTTTCCATCTTCAGAAACAAAAATGAACAGAATAGTCATTTTCCATCTTCAGAGACAAAAATGAACGGAAAAGTCATTTTCCATCTTCAGAAACAAAAATGAACAGAACTAACTCTAGATACATGACAAAACTCGCTGTGGTTTCCATGCACTGAATTTTATAATTATGTATGCATCCATAATTACGCAATTCCTTGCATAGTCCGCACAATTTGCTTGTAATGTGAAGGGGAGGAAAATCAGACCTGTGATGAGTGTGACTAGACTACCATAGGGTCCTTTTAATTAGATCGACAAATGATCCTTTTAATTAGGCCACCAAGGAGTCCTTTCAGCTATATCATCACATGATATTCCTAACCAGATTTTTGGATCAATCTGATTACCTAGACCACTCAGGGGTCTAATTATGGAATAGTACTATATAATCCAAGGGTCTTTACTACAACGTAGAAGCCCATTGAGGATTTAATATAGTACCTTTGGATATCCTACTATGAATCCCTTATACGAAGATATGGAAGATTCTACGAGGATTTGGATAACAAGAATTTGGATCACACGAAAACATTAAAGAGAACACATAAGCATAAAATCACATAGTTGTTTGACATGTTTATTAATTTGTTATCTTTGGACGCGGATACTTAAAGCACACCAGGAATCCAATTCGTGGATTTCATTTGGCACTTTAATCATTTCAAGAATCTATCTATGAAGATAGGATAATCTTAAAAGGAATTCGGCTTTGTCCTTATTGAATTGTGATGTACGTATTGGATCATACAAAGAATTCAATTAAGGACTCCGATGAATGATACCCATCCACAAGGATCTAATTATGAGGATAGAAAGATCCTACATGGATTTTGGAGTTTGTGTAACGGGAGGTGTTCCGACACCTTGCACTAGGCGTGCTTACGTCGATACACAAGGTAGAAAGTTCATGAGGTTGAGGCGCCAGATATGTCAAGCGACATATGAAGCAGAGTTTGAAGGTTGAGCAGCAGCAGGATTTGTAACAGCTTTGCTTTGGATTGCAAAGCGGCACATGTTAACCAAATGTCTCCATCGTCCACCGTGGGTACATTTGTAACAGGGTATTTGATTTGTATGATGATAGTGGCATTGGTTGCACCAAGGAGCAGTTCCCTTATACGGCTTCATCCCTGAGACAAGTCATGGTGATAGCTAAATCAACGGTCTTCTGGAGTACGACGCCTATTTGTTGGGAAATTGTAGCACCTGGTCCGGACACTCGAGTCTTGTTGCGATGAAGAGGCACAATGAAGAAAATGGAAGACATAGGAGGAAACAAGTAAAAGATAGTCAAAAGAAAATGACAACGCATGAAGATTGCGACCATTTGTTTGTTACCAAAGGCAAACAAATGAGACAGTGACTAATCAAAGTAAGCGGGTCAATATAATGTATCGCGAAGACATGCTTGCCTATAAGTGAACACTCATCCCAAGAATTCCCAGGTAAGCACAACTGGTCTCGCGTCTGATGAGATGTATACGAAGTGCTTGCCTAGACAGAAAACCCAGAATACAGGCATTCACCCTTCCAGTTTGCACGTGTTCACATTATTAGAAACCCAAAACCTTGACGAGAGTTTTGAAAATTCAAAGGGGTTCAAAACCATGTAACAGAGGGTTCAAAACCTTGTAATAAATCATCCTAGAACAGATGATTAGTTTTCAAAGCGGTTTTGAAATTTATGTTCTTGTTGTGATAGTCGCCTAAGGATAGGTGACGGTATTGTTTTATGACTAAACGCAAGTAAACTCGCGTTAGGGTCCTAGAAAGGTTATAGACTAGGTCAAAGCATTACTAATAACCTAATTCCCTATAACCATTGGCTCTTATACCATCTTTTCTGTCACACCCCGACCACGTAGAACATACAAAACGTGGCGGAAACGTCGGGGAGTGTTGTAACAGAATTAATTGTTTCAAATCCATGGCAATTGAAGTTTCGTTTTATTGATTAAAAGTGTTACAATGTCTTAACAAACAAAGAAATACAACATAATTAACTAGTCTTGCATCTTTTATTGTCACTAAAGCCCAAGTCTGCCTATGTGTATCTTGATCATCTTATGCAACAGCTCCTGAAAACACATGTGAAAATAGGTACGTCAGCATAAAAATGCCGGTGAGATACATAGGTTTTGTGAAAATAGGTTTCATGACTTATGTTTGAGAAAATGTTTAGTCATGAACCTTGTTATTTGCTTTGTTTTGTAAATCATTTGAAAATCGATAAGATCAGATGATATGTATAAATAATGTATGGTTAAATGAATAACCATGTAAAATGAGTTTGTATTAGATAAGTTGTTTGTAAATCAATGTCTTGTGAAAAATATGTTATTTGTATAAAATGTTCTATGTCTCAACTTGAAATGATTCAGATAACGCTACAATATGTAATACCATACAAACACTTATATATAGGAAGTACCAGCGGCGTATCCACCATGCTTGTATCATATTACACACGCCTCGTTACTTAATCACTTAAACAAACCAAACCAACAATGTAAGATGTCTATGTTTAAACCAAATGTCCTACCAAAATGTAAGCATATGATGAATAAGAAATGTACTAAGTATGCAACAACCGATATACATAGCATGTGAACTGAAATATCTGTACTAAGTAATGCACACAAATGGGCACACGTAGCATGAAATGTAATGTAAAACGATGTACTAAGTAATGCACACAATGGGCACACCTAGCATGAACACAATGAAATCATGTACTATAATGTACTAATGAACATAGCAAGTATATGATGTGAAAACAGGAAAGCATGAAAGTAACAAGTAGGCACATGTGTTCCACCCCAAAACAGTTTGAAAAACAGTAAAAGAGGGGTCTATGTACTCACTTGAGATTGCTCAGATGTCTTAGGATAATCACCAAGCAATGCTAGAGATCACGGAATCAAACGGCACCTAATATAGGTATCTATGTTAATAAACCGGACCTATATCGGAAGACTGGGTAGCATTAGGGTTTGTAAACCAAATGAGTGTAGGAACTCATGTGATATGGTTTAACAAAGCCTACATACTAAATGAAACTTAACCTAAGTGTCTACGACCCATCGCAACCCATTAAGGTAGCTTATGCTACTTTAACGCATCGTGCGCGTGAAACGCGTTCGGACCGTCTAACTAGTCCTATGACAAGTGTTATATGCCTAAACATGTTACATTATCAGTTATGTGACAAGAGTTTAGGTTACATATGCTTAATTACCAATTATACATGAAAAGGGTATTCTGGTAATTTACCTAAGGCATATAAACTACCTATCATACAACTACTTAAACGATGTGACCATAGGGTATAACCTCGGAAGGTTATTCCCTACCTACTATGGTCACCTAATGTATTTGGTCGGATCCTAATGATCGACCAAATGGGTCGAGTTCGAAGGTATAGGCGATTTATTAGATCGCCTACCCTACGACTCTAGACAACGTGGTAATCAGTGGGCATAGTCCCAAGGGACTATGACCAACGTGATTACACTCACGTTGCGAAGTTCAAACGAACTTCGCATTGACCATAACTGGTCAACGCAGAAAGTCAAACAAAGTTTGACTTTCAGACTCGAAAGACTCGAAAAGCAATAAAAGAACGAAAGAATACTTACCCAGGGTCCCCGAATGCTAATCCCGATCCAAGAATCTCAGGTATGAAACAATGGTTTCAACTTAGAGGTTCTCAAATCAGAATTCTAGTGATTTATGCAATGGGGTGGATGGGTATATATAGGATTCGGGTAACCGTTGAGATCGTTTCTTGGAAAAGGGGAAACGATCAAGGCCGTACATGTGTTGGAATGTTGTGGTGTGTCAAATGGCCACTCACCATAGGGAATTGACATGTGGAAGAGGGATTGGGAGTGCTAAACAGCTGCAACCAGCTGTTAAAACAATGAATCTGGTCTGCAGAGGCTGAGGCGTGCCGCCTAAGATTTAATCTTGGCTGAGGCGGGCCGCCTAGCTCTTCAGATCAGAAAACAAGTTTCAAAAGTTGCAGTTTCAGTCCCTGTTATGTGTTTAAGCCATTTTCGACACTTCTAAGGCCCGTAAAGCCAACTTTAAGGCCCTAAAATGATGCCTAAACATTTTGGACATGAAACATGCTCAAAAATATGCCGGACATTGGTTCGTTTGGCCGTACGAACGCGATGTTCGCTTAATTACGACGGAATGCGCATAAGCGCGAAAAACGATCCAAATGACGCGACGAATGGATTTTTGGCAATCCAAACACTAAATCATAATATAGTCATGATTGCATAAATTTTTGGATGTCCGGATGTATTCAGAACGTAAGTTATGCGTAAAAATGCAAACTTGTGCACTTTTTGACACTTTTAGTCCCTGAATGTCCCAAAAGTTTATTTTAGCATACCGAACACCTCAAAGCCTATTTCTAAGATATGTAAAGGATATTTATGGTATGTTTAACTTATGGTCATGTTCCGGAATGTCTGTTACAGTTCAAATTGGCATACTTTCGCAGTTTGTCAAATTTAGTCCCTGTAAGCGAATATACTTTGATTTCACCACACCAAACCTTCCAAAACTTATATCTAAGTTATGTAAAGGTTATTTAAGGTATGTTAAGCCTATTTCACTATTCCGGAGTGTTCGTTGGATTAAACTGGTTATATCTACACATTAGAGCGCGTATAACCCTCCAGAAAGCGATTTAAAGCTTGAAATCGAACAAGAGTCGATATGTGCAAACGATACACATATTTTTACAAATCCCTAGTATGAAATACGATATTTCATTGGTTTGGCATTTGATTGATGGTTGGAGTGACACAGGTGTCACACTAAGCCTTGATTATGATACTGTGGCTGGAAGGACTGACCTTGAGATTGTTGTGGCGCGGGAGCCTGTTGAGCATATCCGTGTGCGTTCTGGTTCCCAGAACCAGATTTCCACCCAAAATTTGGGTGATTCCTCCACCCTGGATTGTACCTGTTGCTATAGGGGTTATTTTGGGGCCTGATTTGATTGCCCATGTAGTTCACATCCTCGTGTCCTGTAAACATAACACCCTGCTCACACGTACCTGGCACGTGTGCAACCCCGCACTGATCACATGATGGTGATTGAATTCGCGAGACATTCTGAGACTTATCCATTCTTGCTTCCAAGGCTCCAATTTGCGCAGTAAGAGCCGTATATGTATCCACCGCATGAACTCCGGAAGTGGATGATGTCTTATTCCGCACTTCACCGTGGCGTGAACTTGACTTCAACGCAACTTTCTCTATGATCACGTAAGCTTCAGTTGGCGTCTTCGTTCCAAGATCGCCTCCTGCATACACGTCTAAACGCTCCTGCGAGTCATAATTGAGTCCCTGATAGAAGGTCAGTACTAGTTGCCTTTTTGACAACCCGTGATGTGGGACATCAATTAAAAGATCTCTAAACCTCTCCCAAGTTGCGTGTAGAGATTCTCCGTCGTCTTGCTTGAATGTCATGATACGGTTCCTCAATTTAGTCGTCTTTTTCGGAGGAAAATATTTCTGCACAAATAGTTCTGCCATCTCGGCCCAAGTGGTGATGGATCCTGCCGGAAGTGACAAAAGCCAAGCACTGGCTTTGTCTCGCAATGAAAACGGAAAGAGCCGCAAACGGACCGCGTCCTCAGAAACATCTCGTATCTTGAAAGTCGAGCACACCTCGAGAAACTTTGCGATGTGCCGACCCGGATCATCGTTGTAACACCCCGAAAACGGGTTTGGTAATTAAACCCCGTTAATACTAAAAGACGGGTAAAAGTAACCCGGTAAATATTAGGATTTAAATAAATAATCCTAATATTAAATACAAGTGAATAAAAGCTTTTAAGGAAATAAGTTTATAAGAGGCCCGAGTTAACGAGACTTAAAATAAGCTTAATCATAAATTCCCCGAACCCACTAAGTTAACTAGGAACATTTAACCTAGTTAATTAGTGGGAATATTGTTAAAAATAATTAGGTTGTGACCTAGTTAATAATGAACCAAATAATAGATGGGGGACTAAAGTTGTTAAGTTTGAAACTAATAATAATTAAAACAATAAAAAAAATTAAAACCAGTATGTCTGGTTCGATCAAACACAGAGGGGCGACACAGGATTCCTCCTTAAACCCTAAACTCAACAAATCTCACAAATTGAAGGCACAAATCGGTTCCAAAACAAAATCTGAGCATAGATTGGTGATCTCCTCTGAAAAAGGATCATAAGGTATGTAAATTTTGTAGAAAATTTCCATCTAAATTTCTGGATGAACTTAGAGAATTCGAATTAGATGGTTGCATGTTCGTTATATGATGAAATATGAACATTGTAGTGTCTAGGAATAAACCCTAGACAAACATATGATGAAATTAGGTCTAAATCTTGTGAATTCATGATCACCATTGAAGGTGATAAGTGTGATGATGCTAAATTCGTGTAATGTGATGTTTTTAGGGTTTTTGATGGCTAAAAATAGTGCTATAATGTCATAAACATGTTTCGATTGAAAGCTGAATTCAAACAGCTTCTGATCAGAATTTACAGCCGACTTGTATTGGCTGTAACATGGACAAAACGTGATAAAAACATGTGTTTCTTGAGTCTAAAATGTAATTCCAGGAAATGTCTTTAAAACCCCACTGGAATCGCATTTTTTCGACGAAAATTGAGCGTTTTATGAATTTTTCGGTATCAAAGGTTCAAGCTGCGTTTTCTGGCAGAATTTGCAGCCCATTACGAATGTCATAACTCAATTTAGGAATTGATTTATGATCTCAAATTCTACCGTAGAAAGTTTTAAGTGATTAAAAGAATCGCCAATTGGAATTTCGTCAATCGGATAAACGAGGAATTTTTAATGAATTTTTCCGTAAGCTGCAGTCAGAAGTGACGAATCTGATTGCAGCTTAGTAGATGAATTTTTACGAATTTTTGGTAAAGAGTTAGATCTTGAAATTTTAACACAGGGTCTAACCCTCCGAGAGATACACCACATAAAAAAATCATAATTTTTGAAGACTTGTAAACAGGTCACTAAAAACAGCCTATTTTCAGTTATACGAAACTTGATTGTTGATGTTATAAATTATGCCCACAATGTTCATATGTTGAAATTATGAATCAAACGCGTAATTTCCTAGTTCGACTAATTACGTGTGATGTGGGGTAATACAAATTTTAATTATGAAGTCGATTTAGCTTATATGTACATATCATATAACTAAGGGTAGTTAACTTTTGAAAAGTTAAACTAACCATGGACGGAGTCGAATAGTAGTTTTGACATAGAAAATACGTAAGGTGGAATAGTCGTGGTTATAATGACTAATCTAACCACCTTGTGAATTATGATGATAGTTTGACTCTTGACAAGCTAGATGGAGGCTTGGGAATGAAGCGGGTCAAACAGAGCAAATACGAAAAGGAAAGCGTAATTTGGATGCGAGGTAAGTAAAAGCTTACACCCTTTTTAGTATACATCAGTTGTGTGTATTGAAAATGAATAAGGAAAAGTTAGTAATAGAGTTATAATGTTCCGATGCATATAATATGAGTCGGAACTAGTGCAATGGTGAGAAATCATAAATAATGGCAAAAAGGGTAAATTGGTAAATTAGTCATATGACGATGAACTAATAAGAAATTTTGAAACACTACGTTATGGTCTAAACCGGAATGGGTAAAAGGGCGAGATGGTAACTAGATATCATCTCATAAAGGAAAAGGGTCGTTCGGACTAAACGGGTCAAATGACATTGGCAAGATCATTTGACAATATTAATTGATGATCGCTTGTTGAGTTTTGTGATTACAGGAAATATCATACGGTTCGCATTGGTATTAATTAGAAATTAATAGTGAAAGATATTTAAACGGGTCAATCCTAGGACTCGAGCCAGGTACGCATATTTAGAATTATTGTTAAAAGCGATATTCTTGGTCAAATATTAGCGAAAGTCCTTCGTCGTAAAATGAAGGACTAAAATTGACCAAAAAGCCCTTGATGGGAAAACCGGGCAAACGACCCTTAGAGGTTGTTTAGGAATTAGTACTAAGATTACGAAATAAAAGTAAATACTTTAATGTAGCAAAATGATGGGTGAAAGTGGTTTAAGGAATCATGAAACAGGTCAAAAGTGTTAAAAAGGGATTTCAAGCCGAGAGCTTGAAATCTGAATTTTTGAACTAGTGGAATGTCATGTTTTAACTCCATAAGATGGAGAATTAAATTTCGAACGCATAGGAAAAAGAATCGCCTAAAACGGACTAGTAGATAAAAAGATATGGCCGTTTAAAGTTCGATTTTTGTTGATTAATTTAGCTGGGCAGAAAATGCAGGTTCAGAAATGGACCTGCTGGAAATTAGTCTCCCTCGCGACACGTGACAGGGTCCCTCAATTGGGGCGCGACACGCGACAGGTGTCGCGACTCGCGACAGATTAAAGGTTGCCTTCCGCGACACGCGGGAGGCATGATTTTGGAAATTTTATTTTGATTATCATTATTTGATATTGGAACTTATTTATACATGTTTATAAGCTGTCAAAACTAACTTTTAAGTTGGTTTTGATCATAGGTGAGTATAGCAAGCATCCGGAAGACGATCAAGCAATCAAGTGAACCGAACACATGTCAAATGAAGCTTCCGCAATGACTTATGTTGTTTTTGTTTTAAGTGAACTATGTAAACACTTGGAACTATATTTTGTTTACTTTAAACACGTATGAACTTTGACTTGACAAAGTTTTTTAGAAAGTCACATTTTTCATATAAAATGCGTAATTAAGGTTATAAACATGTTAAATTGAGACGGATGTTACAATCGTGATCCTTCCCATCAAACTGCACCGAGTTTTGTATCATATTGATGATGCTGGATTTTATCTCAAAACTCGGTGCTGCTACCGTCGGTCGAGTGATGCTCGGTAGCAAGCCTTCTCCTCCGGGCTAATTTGTTTCATTCAAATGCCTGTCGTCGTCTGCCATGGTTGCGTTTCCTGCTGCCCCTTAGCCCTCGGCTACAGCGGGTATCACCTGCTCCTGCTCACTGGCTGCGAGTATCAGCCCAACCGCACGAGATCTTGCACGAAGACGTCTCCTCAGATCACGCTCGGGTTCGTCTAACGGCTCAATAGGATTGGGAGCGGGGGTATAGGACATCAACCTGCAAACGAAAAATTGACACAATGAATATTTTATTAATATAATAATTCTGCCCCCTTTTTTTTCTGTGCTGAAAAGAAACAAAATATTATTTTAAATGGGCTGAAAATTTTATAAAAATCCGAAAATGGGCCCGAAATTTTATAAAAATTTCAACAATAAAAATAATCGAATCGGCTAATACAAAAATGATTTTAAGGTGCCGAAAACCCAAAGAATAAATGAATAAATAAATCCGGATCAAATAAATAAATAGAACAAAAATTTACAAGTGTACAAAAGAATCACGAAAACGAAAAAATCGAATTAAAAGCAAGAAAATATTAACAAATAAATAATCAATAAAGTATACACAAATATTAACAAGTATATACGCCAATAACACAATGACTCGGGTCGTTCCTAAAACTCGCCATTTCCCCGGCAATGGCGCCAAAAACTTGACGTGTGCGTATATATACATAATTATGCAATGAAATTACACACGATTTGGTTTTAAATTTATAAAAGTGATTATTACTTTTACATCAAAACACACACGAAAGAGGCAAGTGTACCCCGTCATATATGTAGTAAAGTATCGGTAAGAACCAAGTATCGATCCAAGGAAATGGGCGGAGAAATAATACTAGACCTTTGTCACTAAACTACCGGTAAAAACATGAGTTGTTTGATTTTTTTATAAACTAAAGTAAGCATAAACAACTACTAATAAAAACATAATAGATAATAGATAAATAGCCTTGCTTAATACACAACCAAAGCATGTCAACTAAGTCAGTTTTGGCACTAGAAGCATTTGATCAATTTTCCATTTTAAGACAATTAGTATCCCTTTCGGGAATCCTAACATGACAATCATTCGGAAAGCTAAAACGATAAACACACTTTAACCACCTAAAATTGTTCTTTAACGTGCAATTGATAAATGTCTATGAAAATCTCTTAAAAATAAGTTAGTCATCCGTTAGGAGTTTTCTAACCTCACTTAAACAAGGAAAGCGACACCGATAAACACAATGCAACCACCGAGACAAGCATAAACTAGATTAAATCACAACCGAGTTCATTTTACAAATCTTGCACAATAATTCACCAAGATAGCAATTTTGGCCTAAACTACTAACTAAGCTAACAAATCATGGCAAGAATTTATAACGACACCATCTAACCCGTTAAGGTCCTTACGTGACGGCAAGCTCTCTTGATTAACAATAATTACATTTTATTAAATCACTAACCATTTCTAGTATCATAATGCACACATTTAAACCAAGCTAAACTAGTTAACCAAGTTCAAAGTTTACTAATACAAGATTAATTAAGCTTCATTTTTCAACTATCTTTACTAACCAAATACGAATCATCCAACATAATTACTTATAATCAAGAAATCAATATCAATAACAAGGTTGCAAACTAATCATCAAAGATTAACATAGAAAATACTTCCAAATGTCATTACAAACAAAGTTTAACATACTAATGGCTATAATCAAGCAAGGGATTGTTGTGTTTTTGCCCAAAGGCTACAATAATACATAAACATTAATCTAAATGCTTGAAAGATTAACAAAATCATGGAAAGATTAGAAAACCAAACCATAAACAAGTATAAGATTAAGAATCTGGAAGATAACGAAGCTAATCGGCACAATGTGGCTTGAATCCGGGTGAAAGCAGAAGCCTCCGGAGCCTGAAAATCGCCTGAATTGCTTCCAAAATGTCCAGAGTTACGAGCAGAATGTTTCTGCAGGTTTTTATATTTTTTCGATGTCGCACGGTCGTTCTTCCTATTGCACGATCGTGCACTTTAAGCAATTATTGGAGTATGGTGCACCATACTGCATGATGTCATCAGATCTTTGACCAGATTCGAAATCGCACGACCGTTGTTCAGATGGCACGGTCGTTCAATGCCGGGTTCTTGTTGCACGCCTAGTCGCACTGATCGTTCATCACCAAGGTTTTGGCTGATCATCGGATCCACACGGGGTGCAGATTATGGCACGACCGTGCGTCACCGGGCTGGCCTTGTGTGCCTTGCACGCCGAGTTGCACGTTCGTTCATTGCCGGACTGAGTTGGTTTTGTCGGAGATGCACGGTCGTGCATCTGGTCGCACGACCGTTCCACACGCCCAGGTCAGTTTTCTTAACAGAATGTTCGCAGCTTCGTCGTTTTGTCCGGAAAGTCCTCGTTTTCGCTATCATCTTGTCTGGTATGCTGTTTTAGGCCTGTAAACAAAAGTATAGATGATTAAGCATCCGAATGACGGTTTTACGGCCGAAAACGCATAAAATAGGGGTAAAACGGGGGACTAAAATATGTGTAAATTAGCGAATATCACGCCAAAAATATTAACTATGATCCTGATCCACAAACAATTAAACGCGGCGTATTTATTAAACGCCAAAAAAATGGAAACGGGATATGACACGAGTTTAAAAAAAGAAAATATGAAAGGACAAAAAAGCCCCTCCGCCCTTCTATATGCCGCGTGTTAGGCCAGGAAGCGTTCTCACCGTTCTTACACTTTTGAGCGTTTTCTCCTGATCCCGTTTCTATAATCAAGATATAAATACTATTATTGTTAATTTCTGAGATAGATTTGTTAACATGAAAGGAGGAGTTAAACAAGTTTATGTTTGAGCTTAACAAGTTTCGTGTCTTAAACAGAGACTGACACGTTTAAGACGCAATTAAAATGGTGTCTAAATATGTTAAACACTTGTTAACATTTTAATTTGTTAATGACATGTTTAAACATATTTGTATTTTTTTACTTAGGCAAATTAGATTTAAATAATCTCAACTTTCTCAATTTGGCCGATAATAATCCCAACTCAGTTATTGGCCGATAATAATCCGAATTGGTCCACTTTTGGCCCATAAAAGTCCGCCGTTAAAAATAGCTTAACGGAGTTAAGCTATTTTCCGAATTACAAATTGATATTTTATGGATTTTGATCAGAACGAGGATACGAGTCGATTTATGTAAAACTTACCTTGAAACGAAGCTTCAAACGGCTTGATTTTTGTTAATTGGAAGTTTAAACACCCGAATTGAAACACCGTTTTCGTCGTTTGGGGCAGTATTTCAAGATAAATTTTACTACATCAATCAACTCGTATCCTCGTTCTAATCAAAAGCCCTAAAACATCAGTTTGTAATTCGGAAAAAAAAAACTTAACTTCGTTAAGCTATATTTAACGCATACTATTATTGGCCAAAAGTAGACCAGCTCGGATTATTATCGGCTAATAACTGAGTTGGGATTATTATCGACCAACATGAAAAAGTTGGGATTATTTAAATCCAATTTGCCTTTTATTTATAAATAAAACATGTGCCTTATACGTGCGACATTTATTTATTATTATATATTATATATTAATAGAATACACATCGCGGTGTTTTCATTGGATTAGAGTGGCGGTTGCTCTAATCAATGGATGTTACGTAACATCCACTAACTTCTTTTATTTTATTTTTATGTTTTACGAAGATGTTTTGTATTTATTTGTCAATTCTTTTAACACATCTTTTAGTTATATACTTTGTTGAGCTTATAAAACAAATTACATGAACCCTAGGAAGCTTATTGTCACGGCCCTAATATTTGAAAATCGCGATGTTATGGTCTTATGGACTGTGCTTGAACGCTTGGGTTACAGATTAGTTCGAGACTTTATCCGGAGTGGCCTCAACGGAAAAAAGGTGTACTTGCCTAGTTGTGTCTATGTGACGAACGCACCACTGGTTGAGAGTTGACGCCGCCCTCCTAATGATCCACACAAAGAAGCGGAATAGATTGGCTTATCTCCGAAAAGATGAGGACACCACATAGGGGTCGGAAACTAACCCCAGGACATTATGCGCATAAAGTAGGCAAGACTCTAGATTAGATACATACATGTTAGTTAATTGGGCTCCTTTTTATATTTTTAGTTTACTTTTTTTAACATTTTGTTTTTCAGTTTTGAAAAAGTTAATTTTTCCCATGGTTTAACACGTCACGGCGACAACGCCCGATGTAATTTTTTTTTTCTTATAAAAAATTTGATTTTTTACATTGAAACGGTTATGGCTAAAGGCTAACCCAAAAGGTCCAATTTCAACAACCAATCCTAGCTAGCCTACGCCGGGCTTCAAAGCCACGCTAGCGGGGCAATGCTGTGGCCAACGCTGGCACGGTGTGGATTAGCCAGCGTTGCCTGACATCCCAGCCCCATAAAACACCCCACTCCCGCTAGTCTTACACCTCTCAACTCTCTCTAAAAGAAGTTACTTTTCCTATAATCTAAAAACCATTACATATGCGCTACTGTCATTGGGCTTCTTGTTTTGTTTTCAGCTGTATAACAATGTAGTTATGTGCCTTTAGTCATCTGTACTGAATTCTAGTTTTATCTTGATTGTTTGCTAGACAAATATAATCCAGTTCCATTTATATGTATAGGGATGGAAAAAATACCTAAGCTATACCCGAAACCCGACGGGTATGAGATTAGTTTTATAAATTTTCGCGGGTATGGGATTGGATGATACCCGACCCGATTACCCGAAACCACATACCCGTTTACCTGAACTATATACCCGATTTTTTTTAATTTATATTTATATTTTTTTATTAACCCTTGTCTATTAGAGATTTATTCTAGTATATTCATTATGTGAAAAAATAAATTTATTTTGATATATGTATTTGATAATATTATTTATATTTCATAAGTTGTGACGTATATACATACAAATGTAAAAAAATATTAAGTTATTATTTATTTATAATAAAACTTATACGTATGTAATGTATATTTTAATTTATAATAGTTGTTGTACAAATAAAAATTATATAAAAATTATAATAGTAAAAAAATGAATTTTGAAATTCCAAAGGGTATCTTTTAACAAACTAATGGGTATACCCGATACTTGACGGGTATTGGGTCGGGTATGGGTCACAATTTTACAACCGGATATGGGTATGGGATCACCAATACCCGGCCCGAACCCAACCTATTGCCATCCCTATATATATTCTTTCATTTTTAAGGTTCATTTCTGTTGCATAAAATTTGTATCATGCTGCAGAAAACTTCTGCAGCATTACTTGCCAAAGTTTACTATTTCTTTTTTTTTTTCACTTTCTGATCACCTGTGGATGTTTATTTGTTTTTATAGCCACAACATGTGTTATTTTGCTATCAATACATAAGTGTGAAAACTAGAAATGAGCATCATAGAGCTACTTGTTATGGTGTTAGTGTGTTACATAATCTTTTAAGCATGACTGGTTATGTAATAAATAACAAGCAATGTAGATGACTAGAATACATGTTCAAACATTCTGTTCTGTATCAAATACAAGACGGCTTTATGTTTTCAATGTCAACTATAAAATGCCGATAGCAAAATGTATACGTCATCATCGTCATGCGGAAGAAATTGTTACAGGTTGATATGGTGATCGTTCCTGCAACAACCGGGCAGATGGGTATTTTACCAGGACACGTACCCACAATCGCAGAACTAAAGCCCGGCCTACTTTCAGTCCATGAAGGGAATGAAATCAAGAAATAGTTTATCAGCAGTGGCTTTGCTTTTAATAAAGCCCGGTAAATCAAGAAATACTTTATCAGCAGAACTAAAGCCCGCTATTTCCCACGCTATGAGGGCGCCAAAATCAGATTGCGACCTGCAATCACATCGCCACGCTAAACGCTATAGTGAGCGCTATGCTCGCTATTAATAACTATGATCGTTATCACTATATAAACACACAAAGACATTAACTAGTTTATTAATGATACGATATATTCATACAACTTGGAGTAAATATTTACTTTGGCCTTAAACCCTATAAGGCAGGTCACTGAATCCCGGCATATATTTCTGTTGAAGATCTTTGTATTCTTGTGGAGTAGCGGTTTTGGGATCAAAAACTTTCCCATCCGCCAAAACCAGCCCCTGTTTCATCCGACCCATCTTTCTCGAATGTAAAACTTGCTTCGAGGTAAGAGGCACCCGAATGGACTGATATTCTTCTAAACACATGCCTAATTTTTCGACCCCAAATTTCATGAGACATTGACCAAGAACCGCTGCATCCAAGATCGACATGTTTGTGCTCCTCAAACCATGTGGCGTTGTTGGGTGAGCCGCGTCTCCAATAAGCACCACACTGTCCCAAACAATCTGTTGCAGAGGGTCACAATCGTATATGACATTCAAAAACGGTTCTTTGGTTTCTTTTATGACTCTTACAAGTTCAGGAACCCATGTTTTCTCTGCTTCCTCCTGCATTTTCTTGATCATATCGTTGCTTACTTTCATAGTTACGGAATTCCCCTAAGAATTTTAATCAAGTGCAAACATATTAAGTGTGGAATCTGGAGATAAATATTAATTATAAATAACGTTAGGCTTATAAGTTAATAAAGTAATCAATCACCTTAAGTTGTGGCTCAGGTTGATTGATGTACCATATCCAGTTGATCTTCTTGTTCAAAAGCTCATAAAAAACGGAGTGCGTTCCAGAACCTAAATCAAAGTACAGGCACTTGCCGAGATCTTGATAAACATTTTGCAGGCCTGCAAAAATATCTGATTTTTCATCGCTAGAAAGATCCAACACCCCTCTCCAAGCACAGTACCCTGAGTACCTACATCACATCATTCTCAACATTAGATTAACAAACCGATTAATAAAATAAAGAGTTAACTGCCATTTTCGTCCCTGTGGTTTGGTGGAAAATGCCACTTCAGTCCAAAAAAAAAAATATTTGCGCCAGTTCCGTCCTCAACATTTTTGAAACGGACCACTTCAGTCCAAAAAGATAAGGCCCGTTAAAAATGTTGAGGATGGAACTGGCGCAAGGCTTTATCTTTTTGGACTGAAGTGGCACATTTCAAAAATGTTGAGGACGGAACTGGCGCAAATTATTTTTTTTTGGACTGAAGTGGCATTTTCCACCAAACCACAGGGACGAAAATGGCAGTTAACTCTAAAATAAACACAAGCTAACGTTCTTCAAACCTTAATTTAAGGTCAGGGAGGAAAGCTTGGCGAATCGAAGACAAACAACCATCTGCTGCAACTAATAAATCGGCTTCAAACTCGACCACATTGCCTGTTTGAACAACTTTACTTTGAACTTTAACTGTGTTCTTGTCATCTGATACACTGAAGGATTGGTATACATGACCCCAGTGGAATATATCTGGAGGCAGTGCATTGTATAAGAGGTTATGCAGATCCGACCAATACGCAGCCCTAAAGTTGAAGCTCTCATCTCTGGTTAACACTCTACTAATCTTCTTCTCTGCATCAGTAGCTTGGTTCTGTAATTAAATTAAAAAAAAAAAACTGAAATATTATTGCATCGTACTCCTGCGAGATGATCAGTGTAGCTGTAAGCTTATCTATACTATATTATAATACATATAAGGAGAACAAAAAATAAATTTACATAATTTTAAGAGTTTAAGTAACAAACATACGGTACAATCTTTTTAAACATATTTTTGACTTTTAAACCAAATTTCCCCATGATTTTTAAACGACCATACGTTAATATTAATATTATAAAAAAATACACCATAAAAACGAGCATTTTATTCTATTTAATTTGAGTATTATACTGATATAGTTCTTTTTTTTTGTAAGGCAAATTGGATTTAAATAATCACAGCTTTCTCAATTTGGCAGATAATAATCCCAACTCAGTTATTGGCCTATAATAATCCGAACTGGTACACTTTTGGCCGATGATAGTCCGCCGTTAAAAATAGCTTAACGGAGTTAAGTTTTTTTTCCGAATTACAAACCGATGGTTTATGGATTTTGATTAGAAGGAGGATACCGGTGTTTGTGTTCCGGTAGCAGTGTACACAAATAGATAAACTAATTTATAAATTCTAACTAAGTAAGTAACTAGATAACAAACTAATTGTGCTATTAACTGGAAGTCAACAGTAGTAAATAAAAAATTAAAATCAAGGAAGGCTTTTATGATAAAACTGAAACAATTTCTTAAAGTAAATTGTGATCGATGTGAACTAGTATTAATAGAATCATTAATACCTGATCGATAGTGAGGGGTAAGGTGTGAGTGTTGAGGAGATGATCTGATTGTTGGTGTGGAAGCCATGATTTGATAATTGATTGAGATAAAGGATCAAGGCCTAGGCCGGCGCCGGTGGGACTTCCGGTAGGAGGAGCGGTGGTTTTCTCCAGCACCACTACTTCCCATCCCGCCGATAACAGCGAGTGGACGGCGCTTACTCCGGCTATGCTCCCTCCCACCACCACCGCCCTCCCCTTACTCTCTCTCATCCCTTCTCTCTCTCTCTCTCTCTCTCTCCCTCTCTCAGATTGATTGTATCATCAGCATTCAGTACAGATAAGATGCTATGAAGGTTGGTCCATTGAACAGCATTCGCAATTTAAACCCCTTGTTACTTGTTATCAAGTGATATAGTACTAATATTTTTTTGTTAGTTTATTTATGTTAACCATCCTCAGGGACTCTTTGTTTATCTTTTAAAAAAGACTCTTAATGGTTCAAATTTTTTACTGATTCAACATTTAGAGCATGTTTGAAAAAGTTTAGCCAAACATGCCCTTAATGATTTAGACTGTTTGTTTCACAAGCAGATGTCTGAATGGTTTAGACATTTGCCTCTGAATGATTAAGATTTATACAGAGTCTGAATGGTTAAGACCTCTAATCTGGATTGGTCAAACATTTTCCTGTTAACGGTTAAGCATTATACAGACTCTTAATGGTTCAGACCTCTTACTGGTTCAGCACTTAATGGTTCAGACATCTTACTGGTTCAGCACTTAACCATTCAGACAGCACTTAATCATTCAGATGTTGCCAAACAGCCCCTTACTTGTGTTAACAATAACTTGAATTTATACCATGAAATGAAAACGTATTATATTTATTCCAACTAGTTTCCAAATATAGTTTACATTAAAACGTAGAAGAACCAAAAACGTATGGAAAAACAAGCATGAAAAGGTATTATATTTGGCCAAACTCGAATTTGAAAAAAATTATGTCGAAACGTGAATATATATCGTTACGTTGAAACGTTAATTTATACCGATACGTACATTAAAATGTCAAAACATAGATCAACTGAAACGTATACAAAAATTAGCATGAAAACGCATTATATTTGACCTGACCCGTCACTCAAAAAATTTACGTCGAAACATGAATTTATACTGACACGTACATAAAAATTAACTACGTGAGAAAATTGTTTTTTTTTTTTAATTTAAGCTAAAGAATGAAAATATGGTGGGTAAATTTGAAAAGTTAGAACCCAAGAGGGTGAAATGACAATTTATAAAGTTTTTAGAAAGTTTTTAAAAGTTTAGGGGCCGCCTGTGTCAATTTAGAATGTTTAGAAAGTTTTTGTCAATTTAGAAAGTTTCGTGAGTGTCTATGCCAGCGATCTTTCTATTTAAGATATATATAAACTAGTTTAGAACCCCGTGTATTACACGGGTTGAATAAATGTAATTTTATATATATTAAATAAAAAAATATTATATTTTTAAAAACCTCATTTATTACATGTATTGAGTAAATATAATTTTATATATTAAATAATAAAAAAATTATATCTTTAAGAAACTCGTTTATTGTGCGGGTTGAATAAATGAAATTTTATATACGAAACAATAAAAAAGTAATATTTAAAAAAAAACCCTGTGTATTCACGGGTGGAAGAAATATAATTTTATATACTAAATAATAAAAAAAAATATTTTAAAAAACTCCGTGTATTGTATAGGTTGAATAAAGCTAATTTTATATAGCAAATAATAAAAAAATGTTTTATATTTAAAAACCCTGTGTATTACACAGGTCTATCTATTGTTAAAAAATCTTTAAAATTATATCTTTAAGAACCTCGTTTGTTATGCGGATTGAATAAAAATGGATTTTTTTTATTATTTTTTAAATTAAGTTAATACTATTTTAAATTTTTGGTTTGATTAATAAGTTGTTTAATATAATTTCTCATAGTTAACAATAATAACATTAACAATAAATAATATGCATACAATATTTTTTTGTTTAGATAAGACTTTACGATTTGAAGTTAACTTTATTCCAATAATTTAGTGTTGAAAGATCTATATTAATTTGATTTAAATTAAATAATAATTATCTACAATTAAGGATGGTCTATAATAATGACAAGTGTCCCAAAGTTGGGTTTTTTTATTATATAAAGTATAGATCTAGACATAGATGTTAAATATTTAGCTAAAACCATTGGCGGACCTACATAGTGGTCAGGGTGGGCGGCCGCACCCCTTGAAAAAAAAAATTAGTGTATATTTTAGGCAAAAAACCCGACCGCACCCCTTGAAAATATGGTTGAACACCTCATCCGCACCCCCCATCAAATAATTTCTGGGTCCGCCACTGGCTAAAACTCAATTTAACGTGTCTTATATAAAAATGTTAAATATTTTAATGAAAAGATGAAAAAAAAAATTATTATGTTAAATTTAAACATGGTGTTAAGATCGTGATCCTTGATCGGATTGTTTTTATCTTCGCAAGATAATGATTATAACCTCAAATTAGAATATATTTAATATTTTTTTAATATTATAAAAAAATCTTGTTTTAGTGTTCATCCATGATAAGATTTACCCTTTCACTTGAATGATTAGAAATAAACAACGCAGCATTCAAAAAAATGTAAATACATCAATTTGATACATATATACTTGATGAGCTTAGTCAACGAAAAAATTAAGATAAGAACACAAATTTCTAACAGACAAATTTCCAGATCTAGTCTTTCATTATAAATAGCTTGCGATAGCAAAAGCCTTAGCACAGTATTGAAGACAAGTGTAATCACAGCCATATAAGACTGAATCAAGAATCAAGAGATCAGAGACTTACAAGTAGATGACAATAGATTGATTGCGGGATTCTGAAGATTTTTACGTCTTATCCCCTTATGCTACTTCGGGCATCGACCAATGTTTATAAATTAAGAGACGATCTTCTCCATAACCAGCGTCCTCATCTTCTAGATAATGGGCTATATCACCCGACCCGCCGTGGTAGGCTATCACGTCGACGCCTCCTGCCACTGTCCGGCAATATCGTACAGTACACCAGTCTCCGGCACCAATCTTCTTCTATCTCTCTTTCTTCTCTTTCTTTCTGATGTATGAATACGATGGCACGAACCATTTCAGAGGTAACACATAAGGCAAGAGGCACATGTAAGGATGTGGGCGAGATCTAGAAGAACAATATGGAGACGTGTGGTGAGCTGATAGAAAATGTGTAACAATACTCTCAGCTTTCCTCGTTAGCGAATCACTTCCCACAACCGTTTGCGTCCACCGATTAGATACATCCACACACGTAATTACACTGTTCATTTTCATTCACTTATTAACTCCATACGATGCTTCTCTGAAACAAAAAGGAACACATAACTCACAAAACGAACGAGATTAACGTCAAACCACATCATTTAACAAAAAGAAGATGCACATACATTTGGAAAACCCATAATAAATTGGCAATATAAAAATGTATATACAGATATATACTTGCGTACAGAACTGGAAGCCAAACGCAATAAATAACCAAAGCAACCTACAAAGAAGCGAAAACAACTTGGGAAATTATGCTTATGTTTACTCTTGCATGTTAAACACAAATTAACATAAACAGGTATTTGAAGCACACTGTTACACATTCTCACACAGTACAATATTAAATAAACAAAACAGTAAAAAGCCAAGCAACCTACAAAACGAACCACCAACAGTTATAAACAGGTTGACCAAATCCAAATTTGACATTGCCTAAATTGTTCAACAAAATTACTAAAATCACCAATCAACATGCCCTTGTTATCTTTAAAAAAAGAACTTAGGTGAATAGTTTTCAGTTGGTGTCGGGGACCTTCCAAATGCGTACATAACATAGCCTAAACTGTCCAATAAATTTACTAAAATCAGTAATCAACGCACCCTTGTTATCTACAAAATACATAACTGAAGTGAATAGTTATTTCTTGTTTCTGTGCCACATTCATTTGCAATTTATAATCGGCCACCATCCACAACCGAAGCGATGCGAAGAGGCGGCCAAGGCGACATGAATACAAAGGCTGGCTGCCGCCCACATCTGATAGTAGCTGGCCCAATTTGAGTCTATACTGCTAATAAATTGTAAAACCAAACACCATGGGTGGATCCAGACTTATAGGACCGAGGCCTAGGCCCCATACGACCAAAAAAATTTCTATACTTTTTTATTATAAGTAATTTTTGGGTCTGAAGCTTGGAAATTAAAATAATAAGAGGGGTACACATAGAAATTAGTTATTGTTTTTGCAACCTTTCAATTTTCATAGTGTTTATTTAGCCTTAACATTTTTTTCTTTTATTTACAACGTTGGTTTATTTTTGTTTAATCGACCCATTTACTTGTCGATTTGGGTTGTGCTTTTATCCCAAATGGATAAAAAAGATGAAAATAAAAAGGAACTGGGTCAGAGCGCTCCCAATGTTTAAATCGTTTTCTTAAAAGAATTGATTATTATTGAACAATATAATCTGTGTAATCATGTTTAACTCACAAGTTATATTTAACTGCTCGTTTTCCCACCTTTAAGTATTAGTTATGGCATCGGCTTTGTCTTGTTCATCTGATATAGGCCACTGCCCCCATGATGAGCTACCAGAGGAAGTCAACTCTATCATCCGGGAATGAATGATTAATATTGAAAGTGAACCCAAGGTTTTTAAACAAACAGCCAAAGATGGAAGCCAAATTGTAGCAACCTGCATTTCTTCTTATGACGAACATGTGTATTTTTTAATTCCAATGATTTAACAAATGTAGCCATTTCTTGTACCAAGCGTAAATAAAAACATAATTAAGTTTAACCATATTAATTTTACAGCTTCGTTTAAAGAATCATGTAATTACTAAAAAAGCTAAAATATTCACTCACATTAACCATTCATCCCGAGTCATCTAGTTGGTAGGGGTGGTCGTTGAAGAGTTCCCATGCTATGATTGTGTTTTCGTTCTTGCAAGGGAATTTGGTGATTGTATTTACTCTTGTAATAACTCTTTGTAGTCATAGTTATACATATGAGTAGCTATATAAACATATTTACATACAATAAACACATATTTTATAACCTTTTTGCTTACTTAAACATGGTTCTTGTAATACCCTGTGACTACCAGATTTGTGTAGAAATCATCCTCATTAGTCATTTTTGAGCTGAACTCCTGAGTTTCTAACCCACTCAATGTATTGTGGTCTCCCACTAAAGTCTTTATAATTGTTTACAAATTACAAAACTTAACACCAAACACAAAGTTACCAGGCTTGAAGATCATATCGTGCAGGGCAAATATGATACCATCTAGCGTTCCAGGTTCCAGATCCAAAAGCACAGCGCGTGAAACAAACTATCTGCCGCTCACCTTATTATAGTAGATGTTGATCCACTCAATCAGATTATACAAAACAACGATTTAAATGCCAGCATATATAAAACAAATGAGAACTAAACCAAACAATAATGATAAATTTATAGTTCATAGGTTGTAACTGTAAGTTTCTAACAACCAGTTTACATTAATCGAAAATATATCGTAGACCATCTTCCATAATTCTTTGTTTTAAAACCATTAATTTAATTAATGTTCAAGTACCAAGAACTCGACCGACAACACCCACCGGTGAATCGCCTCTGCAAACGACATTTTCTCCCTCCAAATCACCATTGCCAACCTCAAAGGCAACATGTAATCGATTCATGAGGCTCAGAGAAAGAAAAAGTACGAAGTCACCATGGTTGCAGTAGGCATTGTAGGCGATAACCTGCCATCCTCCATAGCTGCCACGCCATCGAAACATATTGACCGAATTTTGATAACTCATCACAGCCTCGTGCGCACCAGGCACCAAGCAGAAGTGGGATTTTGTCATGCCTTAGATCTTCCAACAAAGACCTATTATATGAGATAACATGCGTATGAGTAATTTATTATTGGTCATAGCAAAATCATCGACACAATTCCTTCATATTCACAAGTTATACATGAATAAAGAAACATACGGTTGTCTTCAGGTACTAAGGTCAGACAAATTGAAAGACCTGCAGTTTTGACAGACATTACCAAGAAGCGTGAGGATGTTATACACTGTTTGGAGGGAACTGTTAGAATTTTATGTTATTTTAAAGGGGATGTTATTCTGCAATCTGCATAGCACCCGTAATAATCAAAATCGAAACACACCGAATAAATCAAATAACCTCAAATCAGTTGTAAACCCTCACTATTTACCTCGAATCCATCATCAACTTCATCATCAACGGCCGACCCCTAAATGCATAAAACACATATAAATCTCCACGAAAACACTCATTCAATAATAAAAAACCTAAAAAAGCACGATCACATACACCTGAATACATAAGTCATTAATATCGTTACATATCAAATTGATGACAAAGCAGTTAAAAATATACCGATTTGGAATCAGATCTGGAACTATCGCTTAAACCTTTTACGAATGAAAATCACGATGAAATCTTCAACCGATCTCTTTAAAACGGCTTCTAATCGATTCGTCGGTGAACGTACGGCGGTTGTGGTGGCGGAGGGGAAAGTAAACCGGAGGGGGTGGTAATGAGACGTCATTGAGAAGGGGCGGTGGGTTTTTGGATCCTTGGCAAGTGTGTTCGTAGAAAACATGTGGCTTTCAAAAAGATGGCCACCGCTTAGGGTTGAAAAAAAAAAGATATATTGAAGGCTCGAATTTGGGCCACTCTCATAAAAAAACCGGCAACAAACCAGTTTACCAAGTCTCAGAAAACATCAAATATTCAATGAAATCTATATAAAAACAATTACAACGGCAGAGAAAGGAGGAGAAATGGAGTTACTATTCACAAGGTTTGTTTTTTAATATATAAATATATTGTTTTTTAATATATATAGGTAGAGGATCCTGTAAAAAGTCCAACTTTTGTGAGAAGTGTGAGAAATAATTTGGGAATGACAGGTGTCCCTTATCTTAATTAATTCAAAATGGTATATTAGTAATTGTCCATTCTTATCAATTAATTGATTTCCAAAGATAACTGCCAAAAATATCAGGCGATATATTAGGGATGTGATTCGAATTCGATTTGTTCTATACATTTAATTGTTCACGGTAAGTTCTTATTGTAGTGTTATATTCCCCAGTCAATAGTGTTATATTATGTACATGTATCTTTTAATCTCTTTTTCATAGTGTTTTATCCCCATCAATAGTGTTTATTATGTATAGTGTCTTACAGTAAACAGATAGTGTTATATCTTTCTATAGTGTTTTATCATGTAATATACTGTTCCTTTCATAGTGTTTTATCCTCATCAATAGTGTTTTATTCTGTATAGTGTCTTACAGTAAACAGGTAGTGTTATATCTTCCTATAGTGTTTTATCATGTAATATACTGTTTTTTTTCATAGTGTTTTATCCCCCATCAACAGTGTTTTATTTATGTATAGTGTCTTACAGTAAACAGATAGTGTTATATCTTCCTATAGTGTTTTATCATGTAATATACTGTTCTTTATAGTGTTATAAAAAGTTGTTGTGAAGGAAATCGAAGAATTTATTTCAGTATGAGAAATTCGCTGATTTTTTAGGAAATTGATGGGGGTTTTGAAACAGTTACCATAAATTCGCTGATTTATAGAAGATTGATGGGGGTTTTGAAACGGTTACCATATTTGAAACGTTGGAAAAGTCACTATTGCCCTTTAATTTTACATAAGGTCCTTCTAATTAAAACACAATTTACATTTTATACCCTATTGATCTCAACCATTAGATCAAATATCCAATGGTTTAAAACACTTCTTACCCTTCTCACATTTTAGACACTTTTTACCATATCCCTACCCTATATATATATATATATATATAATTCTGAATATGCTGTTTTGACATGATTATTTTTATCTACATTTGGATATAAACTTTACTTAAATTGATAGCCTCTTTTGAAATAAATCATGCAAAGAAACTTCAGGTGCATTGAAAACCTCATTAATGTTGTAAATGCCCCACAACAGACCCGGTAAGCCTTTTTTGGCAAATGGCTTCCCATCGATGGATGGTAAATTACGCATCACCTTAATACAACTCACCCAAAGACCGTCACTATCTGTTTTAAATCTTCACCATCATTTTGTAAGAAGAACAAGAATTAATAAATAAAGACTCCTGAAACCATCGTCTTTGTTAGAACAAATTACAGAACCCCAGGCCATCCGAGTAATTGTAAATAGATTTACGATTATTTATTAAAAGGGTGCATGCTAAGGCTATGTGTTGTGCGGAGGGCGCTAAGCCGCACACCAGTGGTGGACTTGATGTATAATCAGCCGTAGCCCACTTTGTACCGGTAGTGTAATTTTTTTTTATACAAAGCACACCCCTAAACAACTACGAGGACACCCTTAAAAAAATTTAAGCCCACATTGAAGTTGTAAATAATAAGCCCGAATCAGTTTATATAGCCCAACCAATTGTTATTAAAGCCCAGTTATTAAGTGCTTACATTCAATAATGAAGATTGTAAATAATAAGCCCAACCAATTGTTACTAAAGCCCAGTTATAATGTTATATGTTAGCCCAAACCAGTTATAATGCTATATGTTAGCCCAAAATCAAAGGATCAAACGTTGCGCCACGGAAGGATACCGCATAGTTCTTGTCCTTCAGTTTATCAGGTAGTGAAGCTAGCTTTCCTTTTACCGGTTGCAACCGCAACCGTTGAAAGATGTTTTTAGAAATTGAAGCTTGTCAAGACGGATTTACGCAATTGAATGGGCCCGGAATTTTTGAACAATGCTATGGTTTGTGCGGTCAAAAAGGATTTTTTACATGAAGTATAAAGACGACGATGTGATGGAACGATTTCAAGCTATGAAAAAAAGAAGAGGACAAATCTATTAGGTATTTGTTTTACTTTGTTGGTGCATACGTCTGTCGACTTCGTCTTGTATCGAGTCTTGTATTTGTATATATAGATCAAGGCACGGAAAATGAGAAATGTGTTTTTATAGGTATTTCGCTTGAAATGACACAGGGTCATTTCATGCGAAATCAAGTGGGTAATTCCGCTTGAAATCAGATGCTGATTTCGTTTGTGTAATTTCGTGCGGAATTAGATTCCGTTTGAGCCAGTTCAAGCGGAATTACCACGCCTATAAATACTAAGTTGTGCCGTGTCATTTGTAACGAAATTAGATTCTGGTTTTAGAGCCGAAGTGCTGCCGAAGTGTCTAATCGCTGTAAAAATTTGTCAAATCAATCTAAAGACAGTTTAAAGTGATATTCTAGCTGAATTGAACTCGATACGTCTGTTTTCGCCTTTCGTATTGAGAAAAACTGTAACATCCGAAAAAAAAATATATATTATAAAACAAAAAAAATGGTTATATTTTAAATTTGACGGTTAAGTAAAATGAAGGATGAATTAAATGAAAATCTATAATGTATATTATTATTATTATGTTATTTATTGCTTTAAGAAAAATAATTAAATGAATTGCAATTATGATAATGACCCATGAGAATTTTAGTCATCGTGGATCACTAGGATCCATACTAATCTCATAACCCAATTGCGAATGCTTCCCTCATACAAGCCCATCCATTGTCTCAATTAAACCTAAATAGCTAATCTATTTAAGAGGAATCAGCCGACCGTGATGAGGGATAACCCAATCATCAACTCTTTATCAAACCTCAAACCCTCTTGTTCCCATTAACCGCCGAAGCGTCACCGTAGGCGCCGCAAACCAGAATACTTGTCACCGTTTGAACCAGTTATCGCCACCATCGTTCGCGCCTACGTCATCGCGAATCACCGTCACTGCTGCTGTCTCGTTCTTTTGATCAGAAGAGGTAGGTGACCCATCTTGTGGTTATTTCAGTTTACGTTCTGAAGGGGTATGGTCCCAAAAAATCCGCGCAACCCTCCAGTCAGGACGCGCGGAGGACCATACTCCTTATTCAACATATTTCTTATTGCAACCTCGCGCGGGATACAAACACATGTAATGATCCGGCGCGAGGCCGGAGCAAGTAGAGACTCCATTTCTAACACTTAGCATTCTGAAAGAACATTTGGAAGCCCCTACCCCGCGCGGAGTAGTAACGTGCTCAGCAAGAATCATGCGTAACTACGGCGCAAGGCCTATCCAAATAGTACACAAGGTACAAGTGGCAGAAGAAAAGAGCCAATCAACGTCCGTATGGCTCTGCTCAACCGTGCTCCACGATCATCTGACATGCAGGAGACAAAAAGTACTTAAGGACGCCTACATGGCACCAATCATAAGGCAGAGACAACTGCCCCACGATCTCCACTTACCTGTTGATGGTAGAAGGGCGTCCAGGCCGACAACAGTGACACGTGGCTCCAATCACATTGCGCCAGCTCCAAAAAGCTCCTAGAAGCCACTAACGGTCGACACCAGTGAGACAAGGAGCATATCCTCCATGTTGTCGTCTTCAGGCCCAAGGCCCATCAACCCATATCCTCTTACACCTCTCCGGCTATAAATAGAGACCTCACTTCACAGGTTAAACATTCCATTCCCTCTACTCTCACCTTTAATACTTAATTATCTCCCCAAAGCAGTCGCTTATTCTCACGCCGGAGCCCGGTTAAGAGGGAAACCCCCACATTCCCCTCTTAACGAGTAACGGTGTTCTGTTTTGCAGATAACCCAGTCATTAAGGAGCTCAGGAAACCATAAAGAAGATTAACCATTATGGTAGAAACATAAACCAAACTGATTAGTCCCTTAATTAGTTCAATGTTTCTTCATTGGCGCCCACCGATTTTTCTACAAAACACTTTCATCTTCTTTTTTCTGAGTTTTCGTTGTTTTTTCTTCCTTCGATCATGGCTGGTCAAGGAATCATTCCTGAGTTTGTTGGTCTTGGAGCAAACCCTAATGCAGCGTTGGGGGTGGATAATCAAAACATCCAACCCCAACACGTTGAAGAAATCGGCGAAATCGAAGCAGTCAACACTGGGGGTCCGCGCGGGAGCTTCACCCGCATCACTCAAACAACAACCCCAGGAAACAACGGCGCTGGACCTTCAAACCCAGCTCCACCTCAGAACATCTCGGCGCTACTAGGGCTACCAGAGGGCGAAACTCCAGCCCCATGGTACGCCAAGCAACTTGCCACCATTAACGAGGCATATCAATCCTTGAGCGCACAACAAGCAGTCTTAACGGCAGAACCGTCCTTGGTTACTCCTCAGGGACAGAGTCAGGGGGCGCGCCAGATACCCCCGCAGCAAAACATCCAAGGCAGAATGAATAGACCTCCCCCTACCAGGAGACTAAGCGTGCACGATACGCGCGATACACGAGAAGAAACAGAAAGCTACTACGACTATCCGTCACACGTCCAAAGAGGCCCAGTTCATAGCCGGCTCACGCCGCGCAACATGAACAATGAGTGGGAAGAAACTGACCCGAATGATCCAACTTGGGAGGGCGATGAAGAATCTTCAGTCTTCAATCGTTCGCAAAGAAATCACGAATATGTAACACCTCGAAAATTTCGGGTTCAATAATAAAACGACACGTGTCATGTCAGACAAAACGCGTTGTAAACCCGGACTTAATAAAGATGATTCGGCGGGATTTAAAGTGGCGTCATGTTAAACTGTTACCTCTGAACGACCTCAATTATAAATCCCAAGACCCGATTAAATGTTATACACATCTTTTATACCCTCAATTCAGAATTTTGGTTTACAATAATGGATCTTGAAAAGCATGATTTGATCCCAAGAAGAAAACGAATGATAAACCATTGTTTTCGGGTATTGTAAGTTCATTCAATTGCAACAAAGGTTCATGGTAGGGTAATATACAGGAGTAGATACTTATTAGAGGCCCCTCCATGTAAAAGAATGGTTAAAAATCGTGCAAGTGGATTACTTGTTCGAAACACCAACAGACAGCAACAAATCTGCCTCTGAGAAGAGGTAGCGCACCGCTACATGTGTAGCGTAACGGTGCGCTGCCACGCAAAGTCAAATGGCCACATATTGCGGGCTAGCGCACCGCTAAATCTGTAGCGTAACGGTGCGCTAGCTGATGCCCAGCATCAGAAAACGGGCTGCAACCTGTTTCTCGCGATTATGACCAATTTAACTGGTTTTATCATTATTTAAAGACCCCTAAACGACCCTAGAGCACTAGGACACTTGTTGGATAATTGTGGTCAGCTCTAGAGTTAGTTATCAACCAATCATGGTAAGTTTTTCACTATATAAGGCACTCCAAGATCACAACATTTTTCACACTTGCATCTGATCATTGGAGCATTCCTGGAGCTAAGGAACTCTCCCATCTGATCTAAATTCGTGCATTGGACTCTAGTAAGTCTACTAGTTCTTGTTTATTTGAGTTTAGCTTAGTAAAATAGCTAAAAGTCAAACCGTCGTAATTACGGTTTGACTTCGAGATTAGTCACTAATGGCTCAGTCTTATCTCGAATTAAAAGTAGTTATAGGATGGTATTTATGTGGGTAATAAAACCCCAAAAGGGTTTCCCCTGATCACCATCCTAAGCAGGTCAAATGTCGGGTCAAACCTTTACTCAAAAAGTCAACATAATGCTTAAAATGTCAATTATGCATAATTAGCTATCTAGATCATATATAACCTATTTGATTATTGTTATAACTTAGTAATTAGTGTAATAACATGTTCAAACCTGTTCAACCCGACTATTTCCTGTTTAGACCCGGTTCGGAACCGAAAGTCACATAGTTTGACTTTCACGTTGACTTTCAGTTCTGACCCGTTTGGGCATATTTTAGAAATGCCTCAGAGCTTTAATTGGATTAGGATACATGTTAGAACAACCCTCTGTGATCATACACCTTGGTTCACTAGTTATCCAATTAATATGCATATTTCCGTTAATTGCTCATACGTTGACCGTTATGCCCTTATTACCTTAAAACATGATTTATGAAAATGTAAAAGTGTAGAAACCTTAGTTACTGATATATAGACTTGTATGCAAAATTCGACATCAGTTTGCCTTGTAGATTAAGAGTTATGCTCATTATCGCAAAACTAATGCTTTATGTTAATTAAACGGTGTAATTAGCGTATAGCCTAGCTAAACATACTTTTTGATATCCAATCTTTTACCCACTGATGTTAAATATTATTTTGGGATTTTTAAAGATTTTTAATTAATTTTAGGCTGAGCATAACTAGTAGTCGTAGGCTTAATCCGGTAATTGACGGTTTTGCCCTTACGGGCCATAAAATGAGTTTTACTTATCTAAACGACTCCAAACCTTTTGCTACTGATTACATATGATTAATAGATTATTTTAAGCCTTCTGGAAATATAAAAATATCAGATTTAAGTATAGAACCCGGAAATGGCCTTTAATCGCCATAATTAGCGTTTTTAACGCATAGTATGTCTTAAAATCATATTGGACATACCCGGGTTGATACCTACTGATATATGAGGCAAATTATGATATTTTAATAGTAAGCAAAGGTTGATAAACTCAGACTTCGTTTTTGAACTTTTCGGCTTATGTGAAATTACCAAAATACCCCTACGGGGCATAGTTTGGTTAAAGATGATAAATTTCACATATATGCTTTAGCCTACTGATATAAATTACCAATTTAAGTATGTTTTCTGTTTACATCAGACCTGTAACTCAGTTGAACATATAAACGCTTTTACAAACTTTAAAATGACGAAACTACCCCTACGGGGCATAGTTTGTGTTTAAATTCATTTCGGGCATAAAGAAAGCCATCCTACTGATGTTACAACATATTTGAAGCATAATAACTTAGGAAACCTATATATGGCTCTTACGGATACCCGTTACGCATATTACGCGTTCGGCTCGGTTTATGTAACAAGTTTACATAAATTAGCCGAAACGGGTCAAACCTTATCGGTTTTATCTCAAAATCCAGAATGTAAATAGTAAACCCATATTAAACAAGTCTTCAGACTTGTCGGGTCTAAATCACATTCTATCCGGTCTTCGCTTAATCGTGCGTACGAACCGTATCTTCGAAACTAGACGGTCTAAGCTTAAGCTTAATTAAAGAACCGCTAGGATTCTAATAGGTTATATTTAACCTTCGTTCCAGATTAGGAGAACCAGTAAAAGATACTTGCTATTTGCTTATTGTGACTATACTTTGCATCAGGTAAATACTTCTAACTTATTTTCCCTATACGGGCTTGGGTTACGGTACATAGCGTACCGCTTGATCGGGCATCAAATCTCCACGCTTAGTGGGTAGTTGAATAATTAGATCGGCTCGTTTTAAACAGTCTTGTTTACTTTACAGCCTTTGGGGGGTTAATGACCATGTCCCGGATATCCTTGGCATCATCTTACGAGATTGGCCACGACCTGAGCACGGGGTGTAGGCGTACACCGTCCGTGTATAACTCATTATAGTGGTGTGTCTATTGATCTTTAACCCGGACTAGATTTGGGCTACTGAACGCATAAGTAACATGTAATTCGTTCACAAGATTATAATATTAAATAATTCTCCCAAGTTATAAAAACGTTTATGCCATGTGCATCCAAACAAATTTTCAATCATTTCCAAAATGAGTCAATTGAATGTATTTACCAGTGTAAACTGACGTATTTTTTCCAAAAAGACTGAATGCAGGTACTAAACGAAATTTGGCTGGATTGTCTCCTAAGCATCAATAAAAGTCTCGCAAGCTTAGGATGCCAGAAGTCTGTTGAACCATATATGTTATTTTGTTTCGATCCGTTCTGTGGATAAACACCGGATATTGTGACTTTGATTACAATAAATAAATTCGGTTGTATCTTATTTTTAAATTGCTTCCGCTGTGCATTATTATATTGTGTTGTTTGACTATTACGTTGCCAACCACGTCACGATACTCCCCCACCGGGCCCACTGGTGACACGTGGAAATCGGGGTGTGACAGAATACTACAAACCAAGACAACACGTTGGGTATACCGAAGAGGCAGAGCAAGACTTTCGCCTCGCCTACCGACCAGCTGAAGCCGTAGAGCATTCAAAGTGCGTTCCAAAGATCGCGCTCGCGCCGCTTAAAAGAGAGAAGTTACCTCCGACAGTCGGAAAGTTTAACGAATTGACTGATCCTGATGATCACGTCAGAGTTTTCACAAGCGTGGGCTGCATGGGAAGATGGAATATGCCCATGTGGTGCCATCTGTTTATTCAAACGCTTACAGGAGCTGCTCGCGCCTGGTTCGACAGCCTTCCTCCGGGAAAGATAAAGTCATGGGTGGATTTCAGGACTCAGTTTTTGAGTCACTTCAGTCAACAGAGACGATACCAGCGCGACACAGCCGAGGTTGAGGACATCTGGCGCAGAGATAATGAGGGTCTCGAAGATTTTATCACTCGCTTTAACAAAGAGTGTCTGGAAATCGGTGGCGTAAGTGAACAACTCATGCGCTGCCATTTCAAGAAAGCCATCCGCTGTGATAGCCTAATTAGAACCATCACTGGGAAAGATGGAATGCCCAAGGAATGGGATAAACTCATGGAAGTCGCGAAGATAGTCACGCAAACTGAAGAGTCACTCGCCAGAAACAACAGTTATCGTTCTGAAGATCGATTTTCTAAAGGGGGTCACTCGCGCGACGACAACAGACGAAACAAAGGCAAAAACCCTGGGTGGAAGGCCAATCACTCCAGCGGTTATAGTGAACGACCTCGTTATGAAGAACGGTCCCGCTACAAAGAAGACGCGCGAGATACTATTGATCGCATCGGCTATCGAAAGGCAGTCAGAGATGATAATCGAGAAAAGCATTGGACTCCGCTCATAAAAACACCAAAGGAGGTGCTAATGACGGAGAACCATGATTTTAAGGCTCCAAGGCCTATGACGAACAAAAAGGGGCAAGACCCCAACCTGTATTGTGATTTCCACAAGGATACATGCCACTTAACAGATGATTGTTACAGCTTACGTCAAGAGATCGAGAGAGCGCTGAAGAGTGGAAAGCTGAGCCACTTGGTGAAAAACGTGCGCAAAGAAACTCGACAGCTCCATCGCCATGATGAGGGAAATCACAAGAAGGTCCGACGCTTAGAGACCCACATGGTCAACGGACCAAGGTATAGCGCGAGAGAAAAAGGCAAGCGACCTTATGAGCCTTCATGGCAAGAACATCAGGTCATTTTCCCGGTGGTGCGCGGGGGTCCTCGAACCACACGACCCATCGTCATCACCGGTATCATCGGCCATTATGAAACTGAATACGTCTTCATTGACCCGGGGAGTACAGCAGACATCATCTATGAGCAGTGCTTTAACCAGTTCGACAATGAAGACAAAGCGAGACTCGAGCCAGTTGACTACCCCCTGTCAGGATTTTGCAACGAAATGATTTTCCCGCTTGGCCAAATCAGCTTCCCAGTTACGCTTTCTGATGGGAAGCACTCAAGAACAACGACTGTAAACTTCATGGTGATGCCTGTTAAGTCAAGACATGATGTGCTGATCGGAAGAGAGACGCAAGGCGAGCTAAACATGATAACTTCCACCCCCCACTCAGCGATTGGTTTCCCAACTAAGACGGGGGTGGCAATCGTTTATGCAAAGAAAGAAGTAATGTCGACAGAAGAGATGCGCCCAACAAAGGCGGCGAAAGTTTCAACAACCGAGCCTGAAAAATGGGTTTTAAACCGCAAGTACCCGGAGCAAACGGTGACGATAGGCCACGCAATCTCACCAAACATTAGAACGCATCTCAAGCAGCTCCTGTTCAAGAACATGGATATCTTCGCCTGGACCCCGGCCGACATGACCGGTGTCCCGCGCGACATTACCGAGCACTGTTTAAACACCTACCCCTCTGTTGAGCCGAAAGTCCAAAGGAGGCGCAGCTTAGGGGAAGACAAAACAAAAGCAATGAATGAGCAAGTATGCGAACTACTCAAAGCTGGAATCTTGCGAGAAGTGCGTTATCAAGATTGGGTTGCGAACCCATTGATGGTGGAGAAGTCTAGTGGAGCATGGCGAATGTGTGTCGATTATACCGATCTCAACAAGGCATGCCCTAAAGATTGTTACTCTTTGCCCGAAATCGACAAAAAGATAGACTCTCTCGCGCCATACAGATGGAAATGCTTCTTGGACTGCTACAAGGGGTACCATCAAGTTCAAATGAAGCTCGAAGATGAAGATAAGACAGCTTTTCGTACTGATCTCGGGATTTTTTGCTATACAAAGATGCCATTCGGCCTCAAAAACGCTGGCGCCACATACCAGCGCCTGATGGATAAGACCTTCGCGGGAGACATCGGGAAACATATTGAAGTTTACATCGATGATCTGGTGGTCAAAATTCCCGAAGAGGACCAAATGTTGAAGGACATCGAAAAAACATTCAATTCATTGCGCAGCGTGAATATGAAGTTGAATCCAGCCAAGTGTTCTTTTGGCATGGAAGAAGGGAAGTTTTTAGGCTTCATAGTCACAAACGGCGGCTTTTAAAGTGAATCCGGAAAAGGTCCAGGCAATAGAGCGAATGCCATCGCCGCGAACAATCAAAGAGATGCAACGGTTGGCCGGCCGCCTAGCCGCGCTTAACCGCTTTCTATCAAATCACGCCGCGAAGTCATACCTTTTTATCAGCATTCTGCGCAACTGTGTGAAAAACAAGAGTTCAGGCGGACCCCTGAAGCAGAAAAAGCTTTTCAGCAAATGAAAGATTGTTTGATCGAACTCCCAACCCTGACTGCACCATTCGAGAAAGAGCCACTCGTACTGTACTTATCTTCTTCGGATAAGGCAGTAGGTTCGGTATTACTTGTGGAGAGAAATGGAGTACAGACTCCAATTTACTACGTCAGTAGGGTGCTTACCGATCCAGAAACAAGATACTCCACAATGGAGAAATTGGTGCTTGCGCTGCTACACGCCTCTCGCAGGCTGCGCAGATACTTTACAGGGCATGTGATCACCGTACTCACCAATTTCCACATCGGGACGATATTGCAAAAACCAGAGACGTCCGGGCGATTAGCAAAATGGGCGGCCGCAACATTTTGTACAGGCCGCGCCCAGCCATCAAGGGCCAAGTTCTAGCTGACTTCATCACAGAAGTCCCAATTGATAAAATCAAAGATTGTGAACTGGTGGAGACTCCCGTAAAAGACACGACAAATGAGACTTGGATGCTTTATACTGATGGGGCCTCAAATGAGGACGGCGCGGGAGCTCGATTGCGCCTAGTGAGCCCTGAAAACCATGAATTCACTTACGCCATCAAGTTGGATTTTAAGAATACCAACAACGAGGCAGAGTACGAGGCGTTTCTAGCAGGCTTACGCCTCGCCATAAAAATGGGAGCTGAAAACCTACAAGCACACGTTGATTCACTCTTGATAGCCAGCCAAATCAACGGTATATACGATGCAAGGGGCGAAGTTATGGCCCTATATTTGGATCAGGCGAAAGAGTTGCTCCAGAAATTCAAGTCCTACAAGGTGGTACACATCAACCGCTCTGAAAACAAACCAGCAGACGCTTTGAGCAAACTGGCTTCAACCTCCTTTCAACATCTCGCCAAAGATGTAAGGATTGAAGTACTCAAGAATCCATCAGTTCTGCTACGACAAGTCAACGTGATCGAGATAGGGCAGCCATCCTGGATGACCCCTATAATTCAATATTTGCAAGAAGGAGTACTCCCTGAGAGCAAAGCAGAGGCAAGGAAGATTCAGAATAAGGCCCTGCATTACGAAATGAATGGTGGTATCTTATACCGCAAGTCCTTCTTGGGGCCATTACTGCGCTGCGTGGACCCCCAAGATGCAAATTACTTGATCAGGGAGATCCACGAAGGGATCTGCAGCATCCATGCAGGACCACGCATGGTTGTTGCAAAGATTATGAACGCCAGATATTATTGGCCAGGGATGCACGTCGACGCCCTGAGGGAGTTGCGCAAATGCGACTCCTGTCAGTGACACTCTCCAAAAACCCTGCACCCTAAGAACGATCTTATCCCCGTATCCACTGCTTGGCCTTTTCAGCAGTGGGGAATTGATATGGTGGGACCTTTCCCAGAGGCTCCTGGCGCCGTCAAGTTTATAATAGTGGCCGTCGATTACTTCACGAAATGGGTGGAGGCCAAAGCCCTTGCTTCAACTACAGCTATGATGGTGCGCAAGTTCATTTGGGAACACATCTTCTGCAGATTTGGCCTACCACTCAAGATCGTAACTGACAACGACACCAACTTTGCGTCCGAGGACCTCCAGAAGTGGATGAAAGAGATGAAAATCGAACACACTTTCTCCTCCGTTGCGCATCCTCAAGGCAATGGGCAGGTGGAAAGTGTGAACAAGTGTATCGTCGATGGAATAAAGGCCCGACTGGGCACAAAGCGAAGAGGCTGCGTGGATGAGCTGCCGAGTATCTTGTGGGCTCACCGAACCATGCCGAAGACAAGTACTGGCGAAACCCCTTTTAGCCTAGTCTATGGCTCAGAAGCGGTTATCCCGGCAGAAGTTGGCCTGCCCTCTCCGCGTTTGACAGCAGTCAACGCAATCGACAACGAGGCAGAGCGTCGTCTTGACTTGGATTTTCTAAAAGAAAGGCGCGAATTAAAGAAGCCAAGTACAAGACACAACTGGAAAGGTACTACAATGCGAGAGTTCGCATCTGTACCTTCACTCCAGGAGAATACGTCTTCCGAGACAACGAAGCTTCAAATGCTGAACGCCCAGGAAAACTAGCACCCAAATAGGAAGGCCCATACTTGGTTCACGAGGTGCTAGGAAAAGGGGCTTACAAACTAGCACCCAAATAGGAAGGCCCTTTTACTTTCCTATGTTGGCTACACGCCCCTTATGTTACAAGCAATGTATGTTGGCCTAAGCGCCTATTTCCAAGTCAATGAAAGCATACGTCATGTTTTCTATACTTCTTTCGTTACAAATGCATGTTAAACTTCTGCTTAGCACGAAAACACTCCAGTAACTTATGAACTCTCGAGTTATGCTTCCAAGGTCCTCCGCGAACGTAGCGCGAGACCAGGCAATGACACTCACACAAGAGCCACACTTACATTTATTCGTGCTAACTTAACCAAAGTTTCTAACAACAGTGCAATAATTGTAACGGGAAAGAACAAACGAGCATCATATCTAAAGCAAGCGCAACCACGCAACAATTACGTTAAAACAGAGTGTCATTCATTTGATCGGACACAAGCGCAACCGCGCAGAGGTTTACATTCAAAACTTCAAGGAAAAATTACAAGGCACAAAGCCTAAAAGTACTAGCCTATTCAAAGCTATCACCATCATCATCATCGTCACGCTTATCGCCAACACCATCACCTTCCTTATCGCCATCATTACCCGCCGTTTCTTCCGCGTCAGACAAGTCAACAGTTATCGGTGGGTCAAGAATGGCCTTAAGGCGCTGACACCAGTCATCATGCTCTAAAGCCTTCGCGACAAAGTCCATCACAGGCAGTGATAAGTGATCGTAAGCATTTTCAGCACGTGTCAACTCGGCACTAGCCTGGTCAGTCACCGAGCAATGACTAATGTCAAACTCCTGTCCAAATACCTCTTCAACGTGTTGCGCACATTCCAGATACCCTCCCCGACGACCAACTGCGCCCGCGGCATCTGTCAAAGCAGCAACAGCGCGATCTAGTTCTCCAGCGTTAAGGACAGAGTTGGCAACCTATAACGAAGACTGCGTATTAAAAACAACGCCTAACAAATAAAACTTCTAAGGGAAAAGAATAGCATACCAGCACTACTCCGCGGTCGCGCATCCACTCGGCCTCAGAGACAAGAGTATCAACGATGCCCTGAGCCTCAGCATAGTTAGTCTGTGCTACATTGAGGGCCAAGGTACTAACGTCACGCGCTTCCTCAGCTCGCTGCTTGGCCTCCTCAGTAGTTGCGGCCTTAACTTTCTCCGCCTCGAGATCGATCTCCAAGGATTCGCATTTATCAACCTGCTCATTCAGGCGGCGTTTCAGTTCAGCGATCTCGACATCCTTGGCCTTAAGATCCTTGTCTTTGCTCGACAGCTGCAACTTCACATCAGCCAACTCAACCTAAAAAAGGACAAAGGACTTAGGCTATTTTACAAACAAAGCACAGAGGGAAAGGGTATAAGTTTTACAAACCTCAATCTGCTCCTTAGCAGCCTGCGCAGCTTGCGCCTCCTCGACCTTCGAGGTCAACTCAGCAACCTTGCCTTCGAGCTCAGTAATTTTAGTGCGGGCAGCATAAGAGCGCTGGTTGTCTCTCTCGCAGATCTTCCATCACTCAGCCTTCTCCTTTGCCAACAGTTCCTCGGCAGCTTGAAGTTTATTTTTCAGGCCCTCGCGCCCCCATTCCTCCGCTTTCTTGTCAGCCTCAAACTTTGCCTTCTCTTCATCAAAGGCGGCTTTCGACTTTTCAAACTCGTTAACACGCTTCAGCATTCGCTCGCGGTAGTTCTCCCAATCCGACCGCTCCCTAACCATTGTCCGCTACTCACGAACTATTTGATGGTTAGCACCGCGAGTGTTGGCCTCCCCGATCACATAAGTGCGATATAGCCCTTCATGAGTCTTCGCCCTCTGCCGGATAACCTCACCAGGAGTGAAGGAGTTTAAGAACCAATCGCGGCACGGTCCGAACTCTTGAAAGGTGTCCTTTTGCCTCAAACCCCAGGGAGCCTGGTGGGGGGCATTACCACGTTCCTCTTCAGTGTAACTTTTATAGTAAATGTCACCAAGGGTATCCTTCACCCCGATAACTTGTGGGTTATAACCCCCAGCGCCACCAGAGCTTGCGCCACCAGAAACATACGGGCCCGATCCCCTGGTAGAAGTTACCTTGGAACGATGGGGGATCTCATTATGCGCGGGGCGGGTAGGTTTCTCAACCTCAGGTTCCTTTCTCTCTTGATGGGGCTTGTCAGGCCCCGTGGCGCTCGCAAACTCCGGACCCTGCGCCTTCTCTTGAGTAGCGATAACAACGGCACCGGTATAACGCAAGGTTTCACCAACAGATTTTTCAGCCGCTGCCTTCTCTCTATCCTCTCTGTCTGCAGCCTTCTTTTCCCTTTTTTCCTCTTCAGCCATCTTATCTTCCTCAGCTTTCCTCTTCTTCTTTTCCTCAGCTTTCTTCCTTTTGTCCTCATCAACCTTCTTTCTACGCTCCTCATCAACCTTTCTCTTCTCTTCGGCAGCCTTTGCCTTATCCCTCTCAGCAACATGTTTATCCTTGGCAGACTCAGCCCCAGCAGTCTTGGAAGATTTAATAGTAACCTTTGGCCTCTTTGGCTCTGGTTCCGTAAGCACAACACCCTTCTCAGGGGTCTTCTTCTTGGTCTCTGCAGAAGCTAAGTGATTAAGAAGAGAAAGCAACAGAAGGAAGGCAAAACTAAGAACGTACCAGGAGAGAATCTGTAAAGAGAGCCCAAGTTGCTCGTTTTCCCGATCAAGGGAACCGCACCAGCTATCTGCACAGCAACCACACCAGTGGTGGTCTCGCTCCTAGTTCTTTTCCTGCTGACCAACTTCTCAGCAGCCTCCTCTTCTTCTTCTTCTTCTTCTTCTTCTTCTTCTTCCTCTTCCTCATGCGCAACAGAGGAGGGAGTAGTGCCAGCATCCGGGTTGCGAGAACCCGCGCTACCTTCACTTTTTGAGCCACCTGCTCCAGTTTTCTTCTCGCCTACGCGCGACAATCCTTCAAGTGAGTCACTAATTATCACATAATCTTTCAAGTCACTCTGACGAAGCCGAAGAGTACCTTTATCAGCAGCACCAGCAGCTGCGCGGCTACTCCCGCCTTTCTTGCTTATCACCTCAGGCTCAAGGTTGACCACCTTCTTCTTCCTAGAGGGTTTCTTCTTCTTCTTCTTCTCTTCGGGGTCGATACCCAGTTCGCGCAACACACCTGCAAAGACTTTAGACTACGAACTTAGCTCCCCGTTCGAAGACCCTACAGACTCCTCGCTGGAAAGATAGACAACCTCTTTTCCAGCAGAAGTCACAGAGCGCAAAGGACGAGGTTTAGGTATGTGCGCACCTTCGGTTGCAGTAGGCGGCGAGGCGAATGCATCAGCAACCGGGTACATGAAATTACCCCTGATCTGCTCGTACCAATACTCTTCCCCAGCCTGGAGCGGGCTCACGCCCATAGAACCAGCAAAGGTGGCGAAGGCAGCCTGATACAGACGCGCCTCTACAGGACAAGTTACATCAATAAACACAAAGTTACGAAACAAGAAAATCAGTAAAACTACGGAGATCACTAACCTCGGTCTTTAATCATCAAGATGGGAACTTCCTGGCTGTTAGGCAGCCACTGGTCGCTCATCCGCGCCGCTACTAAAACGTTCTCACCAAACACGCGATTGGGAGTGGAAGTAAGATCCCGATACCAAGCCTCAGTCTTGGGGATCGCCAGATCCTCTTTTGCAATTGGCTCTGACCAGGCGCGAAATGTCATGGTGATCGGAATCACCTCCTCGCGGATATAAAAGAACTTCGGTTTCCACTCATGAAAGCTCTTCGGAGGATTAAGCAATATCTTCTTGGCAGCGCCTCTACTGGCAAAGGAGTAAAACCCCATATTCCCGATCAACTGATAAAAGACTCTAAATCTTTTCACAGTTGGCTCTATGCCATGAGACCAGCACAGGAACTCGAAGTGTCGAACCCTGACCATCCCAGGAGGGCTCATCTGCGATATATGAAACCCATAAAACTGCAGAATATGGGCCATGAAGTTCGTCCCCGGTAATCGGAAGTTACCTTGATGAAAGAAGTCTTCAAACAATGTGATGTACCCCGGCGGTGCGTCGGCAGCCGTTTGATTCTGGCCGGGATACCGGGCATCCCATTCCGGTGGGAATCGGAAACCACGTACGATCTGTTCAAAAAGCCCCAAGTCCCACCGGAGAACAGGCACAGGGCCTTCTTCTCCGGGAATATCTTCCTGATGTTCTTCAGCCATAGAAGAAGGTAAGAGTTTCTTCAAAGATTCTGGGTAGAACTTGGAAATATGGTGGGGAAACTTGAAGATCTGCTGCTACTTTTCTTCAAACTTTGAAGATTCAGAAGAATTCGAGAGGAAATAAGGAAAAGAGTCGAAGAATTCGAGAGGAAATAAGGAAAAGAGTAGAAGAGAAAGTGATAATACCTCATGCCTCTTCAGATATATATACCCATCGCATTTAATGCGATGGGTAACCGTGCCGAAATCGCCGCGACCGTGGCCAATCAGTAAACGCCACGTAAGGTGTGTTTCCCGGAGTGACGGTTACCACGCGCGCATGGGCCTCACTCTCCTGACGGAAATACGATTCGCCAGGGACAAGTTGATGACAACCACGTCAGATGTCAACTCAAACGTCACCAACCACGACATTTTTACCAACCTGTCAGAAATTCAAATTTCGAGGATTTTCCCGCCCAAAAGTTCAACAACATAATACAGAAGTTATCCATGACGCGCAATACGCATTGCTACCAAAAGCATTACCAACTGCCAAGCGCGTAGCCGCGCCGTAACAAGTGGTAAAACACTCGTACGCGCGCGCCTAACAAACAAAAAACAAGCATTTTACTACAAATTTTTCTAAGTCCAGAGCTCCAACCACTTGCTTCGCGCATGGTGCAGCACTGGACTGGGAGGACTTGAAGGGGTATGGTCCCAAAAAAGCCGCGCAACCCTCCAGTCAGGACGCGCAGAGGACCATACTCCTTATTCAACATATTTCTTATTGCAACCTCGCGCGGGATACAAACACATGTAATGATCCGGCGCGAGGCCGGAGCAAGTAGAGACTCCATTTCTAACACTTAGCATTCTGAAAGAACATTTGGAAGCCCATACCCCGCGCGGAGTAGTAACGTGCTCAGCAAGAATCATGCGTGACTACGGCGCAAGGCCTATCCAAATAGTACACAAGGTACAAGTGGCAGAAGAAAAGAGCCAATCAACGTCCGTATGGCTCTGCTCAATCGTGCTCCACGATCATCTGACATGCAGGAGACAAAAAGTACTTAAGGACGCCTACATGGCACCAATCATAAGGCAGAGACAACTGCCCCACGATCTCCACTTACCTGCTGATGGCAGAAGGGCGTCCAGGCCGACAACAGTGACACGTGGCTCCAATCACATTGCGCCAGCTCCAGAAAGCTCCTAGAAGCCACTAACGGTCGACACCAGTGAGACAAGGAGCATATCCTCCATGTTGTCGTCTTCAGGCCCAAGGCCCATCAGCCCATATCCTCTTACACCTCTCCGGCTATAAATAGAGACCTCACTTCACAGGTTAAACATTCCATTCCCTCTACTCTCACCTTTAATACTTAATTATCTCCCCAAAGCAGTCGCTTATTCTCACGCCGGAGCCCGGTTAAGAGGGAAACCCCCCACATTCCCCTCTTAACGAGTAACGGTGTTCTGTTTTGCAGATAACCCGGTCATTAAGGAGCTCAGGAAACCATAAAGAAGATTAACCATTATGGTAGAAACATAAACCAAACTGATTAGTCCCTTAATTAGTTCAGTGTTTCTTCACGTTCCGACTATTTTAACGTGAGATGGGGTTCGGGTTTTGTTGAGTTCTTTTTCGGCGACACATTTTGAGAGAATTAATTTTGAGTAGGGGTTATGTGTATCATAATATTTATTTTGATTTGAGTGGTTGTGCGTATGAAGTTGTTTTTGAAAAATATCATGATGTATTTGCAGGTATGGTTTGTGTGTGTGTGTTTGCGTGTGTAGTTTTTATGTGTGTGTGTGAGTACATGTGTATTGCATGAGGTATGTATGTTGTGCTGCTTTGGAATGCATGTGTGTGGCTGATTTCTATTATTGTGTGTGTTATCTTTAGTGTAGGAGTGTGTGTTTTGGGTTGTATATATGATCAGTATGCTTGCATGTGTGAGTTGTGGGTGTTGTGTGTTCTTGTATGCATGTTATGTAGTATTTAATTGTATGTTTACTGTAATGTGTTGTGTGTGTCAGAATTAATTTGGGTATGTGTGTATTATTAAGGTTATACGTGGTGGGGCGCCATCTCCTCTCATAACCCCCCGAACACCACTACTACGGGTGGGGGGGGGGGTTTATGAGGGAAAAAAACTTGGGCAACGCTATGTATATCGCGCCACTATGCATGCCCCATTCAAACTTTCCACCAATCACAAACAAGCAATCTTTTTTATATTAATTAATAAAATTGAAAATTATTAAATAGGTAATGATTAGGCGGGGGCTTTATGACTACGGGCTTAAATGCATAACGCCCCATAACGCCCACCCGCACACGTGGCGCGCCACGTGTCGCATAACGCCCACAAAGGGGGTTATGACTACACATGGCCTAAATATGTGTTAGCTTGTGTATTTTTTTTTTCTTACTTGTATATATCATTATTATTATGTAAGTTTTATATGTGTATGTTATATGTATGGGTGTGTCAGGGGTTGTATGACCATCATTAGTTTACCATGACTTGGTTAGAATTTAATTAAATATATTTAATAAACCTAAAATGTTCACTTTAGTTTTTAATCTTCTTAAAGGATGTTAGACGTTTTGTCTAGTAGAGGTGAACTTACATTTTAGTAATATTTTTATGAATAAAAAAATGGTATGAAGTGATACTTGTAATATTCGTGGTATTATAATTAGAACTTGAGACTTTTGTTTATTACTTGTATATCGCGGGGGGGGGGGGGGGGGGGGGGGGGGGGGGGCTATGAGGGAAAAAACTTGGGCAGCGCTATGTATATCGCGCCGCTATGCATGCCCCATTCAAACTTTCTACCAATCACAAACAAGCAATCTTTTTTATATTAATTAATAAAATTGAAAATTATTAAATAGGTAATGATTAGGCGGGGGCTTTATGACTACGGGCTTAAATGCATAACGTCCCATAACGCCCACCCGCACACGTTGCGCGCCACGTGTCGCATAACGCCCACAAAGGGGGTTATGACTACACATGGCCTAAATATGTGTTAGCTTGTGTATTTTTTTTTTCTTACTTGTATATATCATTATTATGTAAGTTTTATATGTGTATGTTATATGTATGGGTGTGTCAGGGGTTGTATGACCATCATTAGTTTACTATGACTTGGTTAGAATTTAATTAAATATATTTAATAAACCTAAAATGTTCACTTTAGTTTTTAATCTTCTTAAAGGATGTTAGACGTTTTGTCTAGTAGAGGTGAACTTACATTTTAGTAATATTTTTATGAATAAAAAAATGGTATGAAGTGATACTTGTAATATTCGTGGTATTATAATTAGAACTTGAGACTTTTGTTTATTAAGTACTAGGTTAGAACCCCGTGTATTACACGGGTTGAATAAATGTAATTTGATTTAATAACTTTAGATTAAACTGATTTTATCTAGAATTTTATAATAACTTTAGATAAAACTGATTTTATCTAGAATTTTTAAATTAAAAACTAATTTATCTAGAATTTTTTAAAGAGTAAATTGCAGTTTTACCCCATGTGGTTAGGGGGCATTGGCAGGTCTCCCCCCCCCCCCCCCCCCCTAAGGAAGTAATTGCAGTTTTACCCCCCACTGTTTGGGGTTATGTCGCACGTTTACCCCCCTGACCATTTCAATGTTAGATGTTACCGTTAGTTAGGTTGAAATGTCCAAACTACCCTTCTTCTTCTCCATTAATAAGACCTAGCCCTAATTGATCTGTGTTCTTCAACTGCTCTTCAATCGATCCCTCAATCCCTCATCTTCGTATTCGTCGTCTGTGCCTTGAAAATGCCATCATCTTCGTCGTCTGGGCTTCGATTCAAGGGCAAGAGTCAACATTCAGACATCATATGTCCATGTGGTGCGAAAACAGTGGTGAAACAAACAGCATCAACAGCTAATCCTGGTCGTTGGTATATTCGATGTGTAAGTTTCTTCTGTTTTATGCTTATTGAATCTTAACTTTGTTGGATAGTGTTGCTTATGATGTCCGATAATAGGTTGGAGGATGTGGATTCCTAAGATGGGCTGACAAAGGTGAAGAACAGGGTTGTCCGGTTTGTGGAGAGGTAATGCCTGGTTTAATCATTGACTTGGCTAACTGCAAAGAACAGTTGGGTCGGTACAAGAATGGAGATGTGTTGAATCTGAAGATGTACTTTGTGATTACTTGGGTGTTGATTGTTCTACTGTTTTTGGTTAAGTAGTATAATGTAGACAAATTGGATTTGGTTGTGTATCTTGACTGCTTGTAATTATACTTTGTAGTTGCTTACTTTTTGATGCAATGGTCTTTTTCAAGTTCTTATTATATGTTTTTGTTGGTAGCCTTCTTATATGTTTGTGTTGGTAGCTTTCTTGTAATTCAGTAGGTAAGGATGTTGAGAATGAGAAAGATGTTGGTAAGCATGAAGAAAAAGAGGTTGGTAAGGATGAAGAAACAGAGGTTGGTAAGGATGAAGACGTCGTTGCAGCCGAACAACCAGACAGTTATGTCTACTTTGAGGATCAAGAGTCTGAGATACTCAGACGTTACATGGAGCAAGAAACAGATTATGAAAAGTTATTCGGAGATCCGACAAAGGATTATGACCCTGAAGTGCTTGAACATGCATGGGATTACACATATTGGGATGAAGATGATGATTCGTACTTTGACCCATATGAAAGGGAGCATGGTTCTGATTCGGATTGGTCTTGTTTGGATGATTGTCACTGGAAATAGGCTAGATTTTGTTTGGATTTAAGTTTGTATGTTGGACAAACCTTTTGTACTAAATGTTGCAATGTAATGTAAACGAATCACTTTCCGCCTCTTAATTGTACCAATTATCCAAACATGTTGCAAACCAATATAATGAACTCAAATGGATCATATGGTCAAAAGCTGCTGCAAATTGATATAGGCTGCAAATGGATCATATGGTCAAAAGCTGCTGCAGATGTAGCATATGGTCATTTTGACCTTATAAACAAGGCAAACCTGCTCCTAATGTATAATATGGTTATTTTGACCATATAAACTAGTCAAACCTGCTGCAAATGGAGCATATGGTCATTTTGACCTTATAAACAAGTCAAACCTGCTGCTAATGTATAATATGGTTATTTTGACCATATAAACTAGTCAAACCTGCTGCAAATGGAGCATATGGTCATTTTGACCTTATAAACAAGTCAAACCTGCTGCAATTGACCAAAATGGTCATTTTAATAAAAACATAACATTGTATTGACCAAACCAAACATAAAGGTACAAACCAAACCAAATATTGTCTTGAACATAGTTGACAAATCTAGCATTGTCTTGACCAAACATAAAGTTACACACCAACCAAACATTGTCTTGAACAAAGTCGACAAACCTAACAAACATTGACAAACCTAACAAACATTGTCTAAACTTACAAACCATCCATCACTCATCAACATTGTAAACTGGTGCACCTTGAGTGGCAGTGTGTGATTCCTGTGAAGCAATGGATTGTTCAGCCCCTTGTCCTTTGCAGCTCCTGACATTGTGACCAATATTCCCACATTTACCACACCTGATGCTACTACCCTTTCTGGTCATTTTACCTCCTTTGTCGAAATCTTTCTCAAGTTCTTTTTCACCATATGCCTTCTTTCTTTTCTTCTTTGGCCTTCCAACTTGTGTATGATGCTTAGGTAGGATGAGTGTTGTTGGACACCCTGAAGGAGTCCACATCTCCGGCCCGTTGATTGGCTCTATGACATTGCAATAAACTTTCTTCCATGTTGACAGCCAATACACTTCATCCATCCACTCTTCTGGTATGCCAGCATCAATGCTATTCCTTGACATATCCCATATGGCTGCAACTGCATGTTTGCAAGGCATCCCGGTCAAATCCCACTTCCTGCATGCACATGTTTTATGTTTAACATTCACAACACACTGTGATCTCGGACCTGTGACTTGATACTTGTCCGAATCAACCATTAAAACAGACATTTCAGCAGCCTGTTTCTTGATCTGATCGAAGACCTCAGTGGCATGAGGAGTCAGTGGCCCCATACACTTTGCTTTTAATTTCTTGACATTCACTATCCTCTTGGTCATGTACTCCCGAATGAATTCTAGGCATGTGATAATCGGCTTGTCCCTTGCTCCTACGATTTGTCTGTTAAAAACCTCACATCTGTGCTCAGCATTAGGGAAAACGGCTAGCATAGCAGGAATCAGGCCCTGTGATACAAAATGAAATTAATGACACTATTTTGCAAGGTTTTAATTAACAATTAAGAACATATTACCTTTTGTCTGTCACTGATGAAGGTGAAACAAGAGTCTGCCGTACACTCTAGGTCATCTCTCAAGAGTTGCAAAAACCATTTCCAGGTTTGTGTTGTTTCTGCCTCAACAAGGGCATAACAAACGGGATATATGCTATTGTTCCCATCAATACCAACAGCACTCAAGATCTGTCCTGGAAATGGACCTTTCATGAAACAACCATCCACACCCAGCAATGGTCTCCCAATCATCTTAAATCCTCTCATCATAGAGGCAAAACCAAAATAAACCCTTCGAAACTGCCTTGTAGGAGTAGCTGGGTTCCCACATGGCTCCACATCAATTTTAATTGTACTACCTGGGTTGGCTTTTAGAAGTTCATCACAGTATGACCTTAGCAGACCATACTGTTCTTGGTAATCACCATAGATCTTTGTAGTTGCTATCCTCTTAGCTCTGAATACCTTATGTAGTGATACTTCAAGTTGATGCTTCCGAAGCAGTTGACTTTGGATTGCTTGAATTGGCATGTCTGGATTGGTTTCAATCATAGGTTGGATCTCTTTGGCAATCGAACTCATTGTGTACAAAGAAACGGCCCTTGTTCTCAAACAATTGTGTTGATTATGAATGGTCTTCACACACCACTGGTCCTTGTCTGTGTTCCTTGAGATGTGAACTGCCCAAGGACACGTGGGCTTGGTATGCCTTTTGAGGTGCTTATATTTTTGCCCTACTTTGGTGCATTTACTACTTTGCCCCTCTTCTCCTTTATTTTTTACATAACCAAGTAGTGGTGGATTGCTTCCAAAACATACTACCCTATACCTTAACAATTCATTTTTTTGAATAAAAACATCCCTCCTTGCCTTAAGAGCATACTCTTTCACCATCCGATTCATCTTTTTCTTGTCATCAATAAGCTGACCAATGAAGAATGGCAGATCATTTGGACCTTTTGAAGCACTCTTGTTTCTCCTCCTTATCTTCCTAGCAACCTTATCTCTAAGGGTTGAATTGTCATCCGATCCACTTTCAAAATCCTCCAAGTCAACAGGCTCATGACCTTCATCAGTTCTGTCATCATCATGATCCTCATCACCTGAACCATCCAACTCTTCCCTGGTAAAATCAACATTAGCCCTGAACCTCTGCATATCCACCTCTATTTCATAAACCAGATTATCTTCTTCAACATACTCATAATCAGGATCATAATCAGGATCACTACCTTTACTCTCTTCTTCATCTTCATTCATACTATAATCCTGATTATTTATTGTAAATGATGCTGGAACAATTGCTTTACCTGCCCCTACAGGACCTTCACTTGTATTTTCCAATATTGTTGACATCCGGTGTTCAACATACATGTCTATGGTGTGGACTCCTTGACGCACATGATCGAAGATAGGCTCTAAGTCAACATCATAATTTAATGTCCTAAGACCAAAATCCAACGAACAATACAGTTCCTTGTAATGAATGCAGAAAAACAAACCATCATTATATCCTAATTTCTTAACAATCTCCTCTAAAACATCAGTATTCAACACTCTAAAATCTACATGATCAATGTAGCTCATCTTCCCACCAAAGTATTTCCTATTTGGGTTTTCTACAAAATTACCTCCATGGTGAAATTTAATGGTAAATTGAGATTGGGTTTCTCCTGTAAACACACATCAACAACAAATTAATACCGAAAAAAGTTAACATCTTACCAAATTCAGACCCTTTGAACTTGCATGTCACTTACGGTACATTTCACCCGGTTCGAAATACTGATCTTCAGCTCGTATCTTCCACATTCGAACATCCATGCTCGTAACAGACTTCAAATCTGCTGTATCTGTTGAAGAATGGCTGGTTTCGCCGTGCAGAGGTCTTCAATTTCGACTTAGGTTAAGTTCAGGGTTTCAATGTGGTGAATGGTTGATTAATTGAGGTTGCAGGTCAACATGAAAGCCAAATTACCTAACTGCCCCTTGACCATTAACAGTTAACGGTAACATCTAACGTTGAAATGGTCAGGGGGGTAAACGTGCGACATAACCCCAAACAGTGGGGGGTAAAACTGCAATTACTTCCTTAGGGGGGGGGGGAGACCTGCCAATGCCCCCTAACCACAGGGGGTAAAACTGCAATTTACTCTTTTTTAAAACTGATAACTTTTATTAATGATCAAGAGATGTTGATTTCTTTTATTAATGATCAAGAGATATCGAGAAATTAATACATACAAAGAATATATATTATTATTAATATTATCTCTGCATTTGAGTATGATACAAATCCTCATCTAACTGATAATACAACAATAACTAAAACAATAAACGAACAAAAAATCATCCTGCATGTAAAATTACACATCCTAGAATACTCAAATCTAGTAAACTCTACCAAATCAACAAATCGTAAAAATCAAAACGTAAAATCAAAACCTGAGTGACTCTGTAATTGAAATACGGATCAAATTCATGAATCACACTCTCATACTTAATACCCTGTAACAAAAACGTTTCAAAACACATCAAAACATACAAAAACAGATCAGTATACACAAATCGAAACTATATCATCATATACACATAAAACGATGTCCAGTAATTTTACCGAAAAAAGACGGACCGAGAACGCAAGCACTCCGCTCAACAACAGAATGACACAAACCAAGGGTAAATCAGTAACAAACTCACTCATCATACCTTCATCACTCTCTCAGGAGGCTCTCTCTCTGAAGCCAAAGTCTCCTCTTCGTAAGTCTCGATTTGACTCCAAATCTCACACACAGAGGTCGTTAATGGCGGTTCCCGTAGATAGTCTTGCAAAACCACCGCCTGCATCGTCAACTCTACGGTTCGCGTTTGGAAATGTTCTCACGTTTAATCATCCATCGGAGAGAAGAAATTCAACCGGAGATCTGTTCATATTATCATCAAATTCACATCAGATTTGCATCAATTTCCAGTCCAGCAGGTCCGACGAAAGCAATCAACAATAGATAGTGAAGATTTGGGGGCGTTGTTTGCTTGCCAAAGGTTTTATTAGGGTAAAGATGAGAAGGGAAAAGAGAATATGATGGGAAAAAAGGCGTGGGTACGGATATAATAGGATCCGAAAGTGGTTCATGGGTCAGGAATTTTACCCGCACCAACGACCCATTTAATCAAATGCCCTCTTTGAGTGACATGTGTCCCAAACTTGGTTTCTTTTATTATAGTATATAGATATAGATACATATACTCATTTTCGTATCTAAATGCATAAGTGCTGTGTTAAAACAAATTGGTTTATATGGTTATAATTTAGGCATCTAACTAACTTGTATATGTTTCGCTTACACATAAATAGTTATTTTTTGTTTTCGCTAAATAATTTAAATAAAAAGTTCAATCCTTAAGATCTCGATTTTTTTTTTGTCGCCGGAAAGTTTTTAACGAACGAATCATTTGGCACAAATGATTTTTCTTTCTTTTTCGTAACACTAATTTGGGATGTGACGGGATTATAGGTTACTGACTATTTCAGGACGACTTGTTTATTTGTTTGCTTTGCATGCTAAACAAAAGGTACGGATTCTGTTTTTCTTTCATCGTAGTATACTTTTATTTTTCGTTACTCGTTGGTACGGATTTCTTGGTCTTCTCATCAGAGTATTTTTTTTTATCATATCCGTTACTTTGGAGTACGGATTTTGTCTGTTTCCGTTAGTTGTTTCATTTCACATTTATTATTTGATAAGTTCATAGTAACATGCAATAGACTTTAGCAGTTGTAATCATTATTGCATGTTCTCATTAGCTTTAATTGTTGTACTCAGTCACCCGAGCATGTTTGGTTTGGTTTGTGGAGATGGAACAATGCGTGCACACCGCACTCACCGTCTCTTAGGTGCATGGACTAGCTAGCTGTGTACCTGTTTGGTTGTTTAGGCTCGTGGGTGCTTCCGTCTCACGTGACTTGGTTTGTTATTATTTGTAGCCACGTAGTCTGATATCTGTTTCTGATCTGATATGTTTATAATATTGTCTGGTATGCTTTGTATGTCTGATTATGTTCTGCCTCAGATTATGTTCACTATTTGTTCAAGTATCAGTTTTGGTTTTGTGTTCAAAAATTTCTTATTTCTTTCTTTATGTCCTTTCTTTACTTGTACTATTTGATTTTTCCGTTACTGGGCAACATTTGGCTCAGCCGTAGTTTTCTTTGTTGTGTTTTCTTATTTGTTGACAGGTAATCCGGGGAATGTTGGGAATTAGTGATGATGAGAGTAAAATGGGGTTCAGGAATAAGGACTTTTATTTATTTCAACATTTTGAATTAATTAATACTTAGGATTCTTGGTTTGTTTTAAGACTTTGTTTATCTTTCGAATTCAACTTTTCTTCGTTAAATGGATTGTGTTTGGTTTTTGATATCTATGATAGTGACACGTCAGTCCTATCCGGATTGGGGTGTTACAAAAACTCTTCTTATTTATTTATTGTCATTTTTTTATATTATATGATTGCACGATGAAAAAAAAAATTTGGGATACCCCTGAGTTAATGTTCTAGTTCCGCCACTGCCGCACACGTTATCATCATGGGTGCGATACACCACCACACACCAGGTGCAAAGTGGGGCTAGAGCAGTGGTTGTGATGGGAGTTGCGAGCGCGCGGGTAGGGTTGATATATATTTTTTTGTTATTTTAAATATAAAATCATACATTACCAAATCATATAGAAGTTAGAACCACCTACACCGAACACCACATTCTTCATTTCCGCACTTCACAATACATGTTCTTCCCATTACCCACTTAACACACTTTTTTTCATATTTCACATTCACAAATATTACATTATCTACATGCAACAACGACTTTTTAATTGCTAAATAACTACTTCATGACTCATGAGTTGCTTAGTTTGATAATCATGACTAAATTATTTGAAACTATTTCCAAATATAAATAACATATGACTACAACAACAACAACAACCATACCCAGTATAATCGCACCTATAGGAGCTATTGGTAGGGTCTGGGGAGGGTAGGATGTAGGCAAGCCGCAAGCCTTACCTCTATCCCAGGGGATAGAGAGGCTGCTTCCAAAAGAATTATTTGAAGTTATTTCACATTCATAAATAACATATGACTAAAATAAATTATTTGAAATTATTTCGAAATAAATAGTATATAATAATTAATACCTTTATTTAGAAATCCAAAAGAATTAAAAATACGTAGGGTGGCTAAATCGATCTCGGCGCCTACACCACCAAATTCAACGGAGAATCCGCTCTCCTTTTCATCATCTTCTTCTTCTTCTATGTATCTCTGGATTCATGCACAAAAATCTGTATCAAAACCTCCTCCTTTCACTATCCAAATCTTCCCACAAACACGTATAATCCTTCTTCTGTTCTTCATCAACAACAAAACCTCACGTACACATTCACATATCTCCATTTTCCCATATGTAATGCATCAAAAACAACCCGAATTTCACATCGGAATAGATAACACCCATGTCTCTTCCGATACACCTTCCTCATCCTCATTATTATTAATGTTACCATCACCTAATAATAAAACCGTAACCCATGCAAACCCTTATAACCATCACCACCAAATCACAATCCATGATGATGACCTCAACCCAGTCATTACACCAACCGATTTACCCGAAAAACATCACCCGAAGCGGTTTTCCGCTACGAAAGCAGTCGCCGTTCACCTCCTCCACCGTCTCCGCCACCTCCGCCGCCTTCAAGCTCACCTCCGGTTAATCGTTTTATTATCTCTCCCCTTCTTCTACTTCTTAGTTTCCCACCCGAGCCATTCGATAGTGCTCGATTTCTTATCCGCTTTAGCGTTCTCTTCCGCTTTGTTGTTTTCTTTAAACCTTGGCCTCCCGAAACTCCCATCGATTCGGACAGTATTAGCGCGGTCATTCCCGGTCAAATCTCATTCTTCCAGGCCTCCATTGCCGGTGTTCTGGTCGATCGGGTCCAAAACGAAAGGGGACAAAGCGAAAAGGGTGAATTCGGGGTGTTGGGTCCAGGCATACAGCAATGGGGATGTGTATGAAGGGGAGTTTCATAAGGGGAAATGCTCGGGTTGTGGTGTTTATTATTATTATATGAGTGGGAGGTATGAAGGCGATTGGGTTGACGGAAAGTTTGATGGTTATGGGGTCGAAACGTGGGTGAAGGGGAGTCGATATAGAGGACAGTATCGACAAGGGTTGAGACATGGGCTCGGTGTTTATAGGTTTTATACGGGTGATGTTTATGCTGGTGAATGGTCTAATGGTCGCAGCCATGGGTGCGGCGTGCATAGTTGCGAAGATGGGAGTCGATATGCTGGCGAGTTCAAGTGGGGTGTGAAACATGGTCTTGGTTATTACCATTTCAGGTAAGATCTTGTAGCTAAACAAACATAAAACATGTCTAAAACCCCTAAAAATGGTACCTTTATACTATGTGGCTCTCTTATAAAAGCCTTGCTTTTTAAGCGCCTTATGCCTAGGCTCCAGACAAGGCTTATGCGTTTTGAGTGCACTTTTGACAACATATAATGGAATTATGTTTTTCATCTGACTCTTGTAAATGTGACACGTCGGCCCTAGTCAGTTGGGGTGTTACATGGATCATCTTTTTTTTTTTAAATCAAGAACTTTAAGATTTGTATTTGAAATATTTGTAGAAATGGGGATGCATATGCTGGAGAATATTTTGCAGACAAAATGCATGGTTTTGGAGTTTACAATTTTGCAAATGGACATAGATATGAAGGATCTTGGCATGAAGGAAAAAGGCAAGGATTTGGAGTGTACACTTTTAGAAATGGCGAAACACAATCCGGGCACTGGCAGAATGGTGTTCTTGAATTATCACCATCGCTTCCTGATCATCGTTCTAAAGTTCTAAACGCGATACAGGAAGCGCGACAAGCAGCAGAGAAAGCGTATGAGGCGGCTGGGAAAACGGAGGAACGAGTGAACAATGTGATTATATCAGCGAATCGGGCAGCCAATGCCGCAAGAGTGGCTGCCATAAAGGCGGTACAAAAACAAATACACCAAAGGCGAAATAGTGATGAACTTCCTATCCCCATGGTGCAAAACCTTCATCACCTACAAACCCAATTCACTATTTGACCCCTTCATCTTGTTTATACAACAGATGACATGTACAGTTAGGTAGCTAGATTAGTACTAACTACTGAACTGGAATTGTAATTGTTTGGAAGTCCCCTTGTACATTATGATTGGTTTTAAATTGTTATATATTACGAACTCTTAAATCATGTTACTTCTGGCAAAAAAAATAGTTTCATAGTATAATTTTTAATGGAGTTAACTGTGATTTTCGTCCCTGTGGTTTGTTTACTTTTGCTATTTCAGACCAATTTTAAAAAATGCACCAGTTTCTTCCCTGGCATACTGAAAACGTGTCACTTCAGTCCAAAAATTAAAACCCAGTTAAGTCAGACAGGTTAAATGAAGGGTATTATTGTCAATTCATAAAATAAGGTGAAAATAAAAGACATATGAATTAACAATAATATCTTTCATTTAACCTGTCTGACTTAACTGGGTTTTAATTTTTGAACTAAAGTGACACGTTTCCAGTATGTCATGGAGGAAACTGTTGCATTTTTTAAAATTTGGCTAAAATGGTAAAAGTGAACAAAACACAGGGATGAACATACCAGTTAACTCTTTTTAAAGACATATTCACTACATTAATATATTATGAGTTGAGATCTTGTACAAACAGTGCTAACTATAAGAACCGTAAGAACAGATCTGAGCCATTGATAATTTAAATCAATGGTTGATGTTGATTATAAATAAAACCATTATAATTAAAAATTAGTACTAACAAGTTAGGGGTAATTTTGTAAAATTGCTAGTCATTTGACCATTTTCCATTAAATACAAATTCCACCAAGGTTTTTTAAACTAAAATAACTTTTATATAGTTCATTATTTTAAAAAAAGAAATATACCATAAAATCAAGTATTTTTTTATCTTTAATATGAGTACCATATTGCTATACCTTTTTTGTATTTATAAAAGTGATTTTTAAAAAAAGTTAACAAAAGGTGTTTTATAATTGTGCTGATAACATGCTGATTATGTGTTAATTACAAAAATAATAAAAACAAACACAAAAAATAGATATAATCAGCACATTTGGTGTGCTAATAATAGAGAACGATTGAGGATGTTGTGCTAATGTTGTTTATGTTGATAATGGAGAACGATTGAGGACGATGTGCTGATAATAGAGAACGATTAAGGATGTTATGCTAATTATATGGTGTTGTGCTGATTATATTTTTTGTGATTATTTTTAATTAGTTATAAATAAATATGGTCAAAAGGTCTAAATTACCCATAAACTAATTTTTTATTGATGGATACTTGTCAATTATGTGTTGTTTCTTACGGTTCTTACAAACTTAAGTGTTTGTATTTGATCATATTCCAATATATTATATCTTCAAAAAAATAGATAAAGAAATATTTGAAAAAACATCTTTGAACACACCCGAATCACCATCTTGAACATTAATGTATAAGTACAAGTCAATATGGTCATTAATTGTAGCAATATTACAATAGCAACTTTCTGTTTACAAAATGTCATGTCTAAATAAGCAAGAAAAGCATAGGAAAAAATATAGTTATCAAATTAATAGTAGATATTGATTTGATGATAAAATTATAACCAAAAATATATAGAAAACAGTTATATTCTTTTTAATTTTTATTTAATTTTTTAAATTAAAACTTTTTAACCTATATATTTAATATATACTTTAGTTTTTATCATAAAAGTAAACACCACTATAAAATTATGTGCCAAAAACACATCATGACGATGCGTCCAACTTCGCAAATAGTAATTGTAATTGTTTTCACAAAAGTTTATAGCAATGTGCAACACGCCAACGGTGTATTCGACTTTACAAATTTTATGAATTGGTGTAATATTTTGGAACACAAGCTTTATACACATTCCAGAAAATACAAATGTTTGCCTAAAGTGAGCTTCTTCTTGAAAGTCATTCTCAATACCACATCATCCTTCTCCCTTGATTTAAGCAATATACGAAATTAACGATGAACAAATTTTCATCATACTAGACATCTTTAAATCATTTATATAGGCTCTTATAGCCTTATAGGACACGGTTGGCTCATGTGTGGACCATTTAGACTTTCATGTTGGATCCACAAAAACTAAAAAAACACTAATTTTTGTTAGACTCAGGGCCGTTCCTATAATTTTGTGGGCCCAAAACGAATTAAAAATTCGACTCTTTTTTTATTTTTTTAGGCTCGTAATTTCTTTTTGTATCTGACATGAAATATATTAGGAAGAAACTTATAAAACACTTAACCAAATAATGTTGGGATCTAATACATAAATCAAATCTAAATTGGTCAAAAGAGTTTAACCTAACAAATAACAACTTACATTATGTGTGAAATGAATTAAAACATGCTTACTTATTTTAAGTATACTATTGTTATTAGTTAGAAACGATTTTTTTAAATAAAATTTTACATGAACATGTCATGTTAAAAATTGTGTGGACAAAATATTTTAGCTTATTAAATTAAGAGAGGTGATTAAAAAAGAAGCATTTATAACCCTTAATTAAAAGAGTGGGTGGGGTGATTAATAATTTTGAAAATGGGTGGCAGGTGTGATTCGAACATAGCCCTCTAGGGAAACCAAATCTTGTTTTTACCACCAGACTACACCTGTATTAATTAATGTTAACAAATATTACCCTAAATATAATATTCTTTTTCTTATATTTTTTTAATTTTGAAGGCCCTAAGCCGTCGCTTAGCCCAATTACACTAACGGGCCGGCCCTGGTTAGATCTTACACATTAGAAAACCTTTTAGTTTTTTGTTTTAATATTATTAATTTTTGCACATTGATTAACATAAATTTATATTATGACAAAAAATCAAATACATTTACCTTTATCATACAAAAAGTACGAATATGGTGAAAAGGTAAAAAACGCGGTAGTATTTTCGTAACTATTTACTCGTAGAGTAATTATAAAAATTACCCTACAAATGACATTGTAGGGTAATTTTGTAAAATATTCTTGTAAGGTAATTTTGATCTTGTAGAGTATCATAAGTATTCTACAAATGATCTTGTATGGTAATTTTGATTTTATAGGGTAATTTTGTAGAGTATCATAATTACTCTACAAGTATATCAAAATTACTCTGTAAGTTTCAAAATTACCGTAAAAGGACATTTTACAAAATTACCCTACAAGATCATTTGTACAGTAATTTTAATAATTAGCGTACGAGCAAATAATTACGAAAATACCACCACATTTTTTTTTTTTGCTTTTTCATATCTTTAGTACGTTTTCTACGATAAAGTTGTTTGTAATTGAACTTAATTCGATATAATATTGACAATATCTATTCATCACCTAAATCCGATAATTACACGTAACAACATATATTAGAAAAGTAAGACCTTAGACGTAGACACAATACCACCGGTCCAAGACTCCAAACGCGCAAATTCCCTTCTCAAATAAAAAAAAAAAAAAAAAAAACCCGATATTATTCACATCCTAAAAAAGTCTCCTCTCGAAACTTCCAACCATTCTCAATTTCTCATCATCAGCCGATCAAATGGTGCACCCACCGCCTTCTCCGTCGTCTTCCACCGCCCAATTCACCCAACAATTCCTCTCCTCTGTCCTTTCCCAGCGCGGCCCCTCCTCCCTCCCCTACTCCGAAGACGTCAAATGGCTCATCCGCCAACACCTTCTCTCTTTATCCGAATCCTTCCCCTCTCTCCACCCCAAAACCGCCACTTTCACCCACAACGACGGCCGCACCGTCAACCTCCTCCAGTCCGACGGCACCGTCCCCATGCTCTTCCACAACGTCACCTACAACATCCCCGTCGTTATCTGGCTCATGGAGACCTACCCCCGCCACCCGCCTCTCGTCTTCGTGAATCCCACGCGCGATATGGTTATTAAGCGTCAACACTCGTTTGTTAACCCCTCTGGGTTAGTTTCCATCCCTTATTTGCAGAATTGGGTTTATCCTAGCTCTAATTTGGTTGATTTAGCTCGTAATTTGAGTCATTATTTTGGTGTTGATCCCCCTTTATACTCCCAACGTAGACCAAACCCTAACCCTAACCCTAGTTTTAATAACAGTAGTAATAATACTTCTGTTTCATCGGTTTCGGCTTCTGGATTGAACTCGTCTGCGTCTATACGGCCTGCGATTCCACCGAGGACTTATCCGCCTTCGCCGTATGGCAGCGGGCGGATTTCGTCACCCTCTCCGACCCCGTCGCCTCCACCGGGAGTGGGGGGAGGGGTTACGGAGGATCCGAATGAGGTTTATAGGCGGAATGCGATTAATAAGCTGGTGGAAAATGTGCATACGGATGTAGAGGAGTTGAGAAAGAAGAGGGAAGTGGAAATGGAAGGGATGTTTACGGCACAAGCGGTGTTACGTCAGCGGGAAGAGGAGATTTCGAAAGGTTTGAGTGAGATGCAGTATGAGAAGGAGGCGTTAGAGCAGCAGTTGCAGATGGTGTTGATGAATACGGATTTGTTGGAAGGGTGGGTGAGGGAGAATGAAGGGAAGTTAGGGGGTGATGTGGGGAGTGTTAACGCGGATGAAGCGTTTTTGCCGTTGGATTCGTTGTCGAAACAGATGTTGGAGTCGACTTCGTCGGATCTTGCTATAGAAGATGCGATTTATGCGATGGATAAAGCTGTGCAACATGGGTCGATACCGTTTGATCTTTATTTGAGGAATGTGAGATTGTTGTCGCGTGAACAGTTTTTTCATCGTGCAACATCTGCTAAAGTCAGGGCTGCGCAGATGCACGCTCAAGTTACCAGCATGGCTTCCAGAGCACCTCCGTATGCTGTTTGACTAGTCAATTAGTCGTCTGCCTTCTTGTGTTTGGTATGTACAACTTAACCTTTATAAGTGAGTTGATGAATTTTATTATGTTTTCGCTCTTTTGAAGAAATGAGCACCAGTTGCTTACGTTGTATATTAAATGATAAGATTACTTTAAGTCAATCTTGCTAATCATGATAAGATAATCATCTGTTTGAAGTTGTAATAATCACGTTTCATGATATATACTTTGTGGCTATTGATTATCATGGGAGGCTTTGATGGTGTGCGGTGAGGACCTCCGCACAAGGCCCGCGATTTCGAGGGGCATGCGATTTAAAAAAAAAATCCGATATGTATATGTTATTTTTTTAAATAAAAAACACATACCACTTCCAATATAGGCCCATTTACAAATTATTTTTCATGTTTATAATTTAGCCCACTAGGAATTAGGTTTAATAAACCCAATACTAATTTGATTTTTTTTAAATTCTCACTGGAAGCAGCCTCTCTTTTCCTATGGGGTAGAGGTAAGGCTGTCTACATCTTACCCTTCTCAGACCCTACGTTAGCTTTGCCATTGGTAGGATTTACCGAGTATGATAATGATGATTAAATAATAACAAAACATAATGGAAAGGCACGTTTTTTCAAGCTCGAACAGGGTATGTGAATTCTCAGAGACGCCTCTGTTGATTATTAAGTGAAATTAAATACAGGTATACATGTTTAATAATTAGTTTCGTTGCAGCTAGACCATGTGTAATCGTAAAAGACTTGGTGCATGATACCGTTTATGGATCTTGAAATCGACTATGTGTTGAAATTTGAATCTGATTCCGTTTTGCCTTTTTCTACTACATCATCTAATTCCATTATTTGAAAAGCTTTTCTTAAAATGAATTATCATAAGTTAGGCAGTTGAAATTCATTATAATCCAGCATCACAACAGCTTGTTCAATATACTGATGAATTACAATCTAAAACCTTTTTACAGGATGCCACTGCAAAATATATCCTTTGAAGATCGATTAGAACGGCTGGGGGTGTAAGTTCAAGGTTTAGGTTTGTTTTGTGTGGTTCATTTCATTGATGGTGGTTCCTATTTACATATAAACAAATGGTACATTGTGTTGATAAACAAATATATCTTTCCATGTATAACCTTTATTACTTGACCTTCAAACCATAATCGTCATAATTTTTTCTCCTATCATTTTATCAAGGTTTCTTCTTTAACGATTGAATTCACCGGATTAGGTATTTTTATCTTCCACAGTTAACAAGAAATTTTGCATACCTATTGTTTGATCTCGAATCATGTCCCTTTCTTACATTGCTTTTACAAATTGTTAATTGCTTTCTAAGATGAAAAATAATACAACTTATTATGTTATTAATGTTATAACATCAGGTGTTTAAGATTTTGTATGTTATTCTACTTATTTATGTTTTTTTCAACTTGCACTGCTTAGACCTGGCTCGTATTTGTTTATTTTTTTGGAGTGGTAATGCCGAAAAAAAATGTACCTTGTGATCAAGGGGGGATGAATTTGTAAAGTATGTAATGTTTGATCTACTGCTATAGAACATGTGCCTCAATAGTTATTGATGATTTCTAACACCGTTATAAAAGTTGGCATCAAAATTTATTAAATGATAAAGATTAACACACCATTAATAATTGTTTTAATTATTTGATTGAAATGGATTACATTAGTTTTCATGTTATGAGTTTTAGAAGACATGTTTGTTAGGCTATGCGTTATGGGTTCACAGCCTTCCAAATACGGCTGTTAAAGGGTGTTAAACTCCCTCCAAGTGGCATTATCCAAGCTGAAAAGGGGCGTGAGGGCTTTGGGCGTGAGCCCCTTCACTCTTGCAAACATGAAAGATGTTGAAAAAGGTGTTAGAGATTTAATTTGGGTAGTCAGTAGCAAATGAAATAAGTTCATGTGTTCTGCTTGGCTTGTTCATCTATTAATTTGTTTACTATCGTGGAAGCCAGTCCACGCCGTGCACACCGCCTTGGAAATGGCGTGGTCTTTGGCTTGGTGGAGAGGGCTTGAAGTTTTTGACCGACGTTGAGGGCAATGGTGAGGGTGACATGGCCGAAATTTATTGTGTGTGGTCTAACTAATCGATGAACTCTAGTTTGTCTAAAAAAATATTTAAAAAAAAAACCTATATATTCACATTATTTTACTCAAATTAAAAAAAAAAAAAAAAAAAACGCAACCAATTCAACATCTCTACGCTCAATATATTTACTCCCGTTTTTTTAACATAAGGTTGTCGTCTTTGTAACACCCCAACCAGGAATAGGCTGACATGTTACTATTATAGATATTAAATTTAAAAACTAATTCTGAAGTTTAAAACAAAAAGAGCTTAATTACATTTTCTTACATTACAAAATAAAAATAAATCTTGATCTTCAAGGCATTCCTCACTCGTTCCCCATGTTTCCCAAATTACCCGTCAGACAAACAAGAAAAGAAAACTACGTTGCTCAATAACGGAGAAATCAATAGTACATGTAAAGACGAACAAAAGAGAACGAAGTGGAAGCTGAACTGAGACTGACATTGAAACCATATTTGAAACTAAGGTGCTGTTTGTTTTTTCATAAAACCTCTGCGCAGGCTTTTCTGTCTGCGTGGCGCAGACCACGCGCAGACATTGTGATACGCAGACTGTTTGTTTTTCCGAAGACGTTTCATTAAAAAAGGTCTGAGCGAGGTCTTCTTGGTGCAGACTTGGTCCAGCCACTTCTAAGATCTTCTAAGGTCTGCAGAGTGTTAAACACCACCACCCACCACCACCGTTTATCACCGTCCATCACCACCACCGTTCATCACCACCACCATCCACCACCACCCACCACCGTCCATCACCACCACCACCACCGTCCATCACCACCACCACCATCCACCACCCACCACCGTCCATCACCACCACCACCCACCACCGTCCATCACCACCACCACCGTCGACCACCACCGTCCATCACCACCACCACCACCATCCACCACCCACCACCGTCCATCACCACCACCACCATCCACCACCCACCACCCACCACTGTCCATCACCACCACCACCGTCCACCACCCACCACCGTCCATCACCACCACCACCGTCCACCACCCACCACCGTCCATCACCACCACCACCGTCCACCATCCACCACCGTTCATCACCACCACCCACCACCGTCCATCACCACCACCGGCCACCAGGCATCACAGTCCTCCAACACCCACCAATTTCCTCCAACACCCACCACCGTCCACCATCCACCACCACCGTTCATCACCACCACCGTCCACCACCCACCACCGTCCACCACCCACCGCCGTCATCTCCACCACCACCACCGTCCACCACCCACCATCACCGTCTTCCACCATCACCGTCCACCACCACCACCCACCACAACCGTCCGTACACCACCATCAGTTTATTTTAGAAGCCTGCAGAAGTTAAAAAAACAAACAGTCTTCTTCTTGCAGACTGCAGACATTTAGTCCACCTCTTCTGCTACAGATGTCTGCAGATGTGGTCCGCAGACTGCAGACATTTTACCTCTTAAAAAACAAACAACACCTAAGTAAATTTTCCATCTCTTAAATAGTTTTACTTCTAATATAATATTATTTAAAAATCTCACTACCTTTAAAACAAGAGAATTGTCGAAACATTTATATTTCTAACTTTGAAAATATATATTTAATAAATAAAATGATATAGATAACATGAGTTTTGAAAACAGGTGAACCGATACTCGAAACAAAACAGTTCTAAAAACAAATAATGAGGCTGACACGGGATGCTGACGATACAAACTAACTTATAACCCGACATGTGAATCTAAGTCGAAACTGAAACTAATATTAAGACGGATACCGAGACAAAACCGATACATATACTGAGTCAAAACAGTTATACATTTGATTGTTCATATTCATCTCCAAAAAATGGAAGGGTACAAGAGATTTATTTATTTCGTATGGATTAACTAAAAAAAGTGTTCGACTGAAAAAATGGAGAGGACAAAAGAGATTTATTTATTTCGTTTTTTAACATAAGATTGAAATAAAAAGGCCATGCTGCCTTCATGTAAGTGGTACATGGTAAGACTTAACCAAAAAAACTTAACTAAGTTAACGTGTTAAAAACCAATAAAATAAAGAGCCTTCATGTGAGTGGTACATGGTAAGACTTAACCATATATACTTAACTAAGTTAAAAACCAATAACATAAAGAACAGAGCGTGTAATTCCTTTAGTTAAAGGACACCGATTGTAATTGTAAATTGTAAAGGTTAACAATAGGGTACTCGAAACAACAGTATTTTTCACCAAGACGTATTATAATTTAAATTTTAAATAGAACATCTCTATGTTGGCAAAAATATTACATAATACTGGCTTCGATAAAGATAATCTAGAAACTACATAGCCAAAAATCTCTCATATAATCGTCCATACGGAAATGAAACTTAAAAAAAAAAAAAAACATAATTTAGCCGAACAAGCATCAGCGTCGAAATACCAACTCTCAAGATTAATCGTCACCAAAAGTAGTCTTCTTTCCTGAGAAAAGAAAAACATTCATTTGTAAGATTTTGATAGTGTCTTCAGATTTGCATCAATATTTAGCGTTAAAAAGAAATTAACGGGTATACCTGTACCAGGTGTTGCCATGCTTGGCCTGCTAGGGCCACGGCCTCTGCCACCACCCCGTCCTCCACGACCACCATCTCTGCCACCACGACCACCACCACTAAACCTGCCACCACGTCCACCATCTCTACCACCAAACCTACCTCTTCCACCGCTCCTACCACCATCAAATCCACCACGACCTCCACCACGTCCAGAACCTCCGCCATCAGATCTCGGTCTTGCTTCCTCTATAGTTAGGTAGCTTCCATTAACATCGGTTCCGCTGAGATCAATAGCTTTATTCAAGGCATCACGGTCAGCAAAATCAACGTAAGCAAACCTAAAAACCATTTCAAGCGTTACTTAACACCAGATCATCAAACAACATACAAAACATCATGACAAGATTCGGTATATCATAAACCCTCCTACCCTTTAAGACTGCCGGATTCATAATCCATAGGAACAAAAATCCTTGTGACCTCTCCACATTCGGCAAAGAGTTCCCCAAGACTATTCTTAGCCTGCAACAGGTAAAATAATAAAACTTCAAAATGTGAAACTCGATAACATAAGAATGTAATATGCAGACTAGTAGTAAAAAACATACATCATCAAGGCCTTGATCATAACCAAGTCCCCGTACGTATGCTGTTAGTCCTGGAGTCTGCGCACTCTTTTGGTAAGACCTCTCATTGCTACAGAAACAAATATAAATTCTCATTCAAATGTCAGTTTTCTAAGTCCAAACCATGCATGAAAAACTTATCGACAATGAACCGTACCCGGTACCAGGAGTGTATGCACCTCTTTCCTTAGCTAAATCAAGTCTCACCGGGCGGTCAAGTAATGGTTCACCGTTAAGTTCAAGAGCCTGCAGATAAAAATTTTGAGCCGTATTTTGCAAAAAACGTCATAAAATACTTGGCAAAAGGAAAACAAAATATACCTTTTGGGCAGCCTCAGGGTTGGCAAATTCAACATGTCCGTAGCCTGCAAATCGATCTTCTTTCATTGCAAAACGGACCTCAACAACTTCACCTGCGTCTTTGAAGAAATTAATTCTGCGAGAAAACTAGTCAGTAACAATCATACACGATGAATATTTTAAGGTACTTATCAAGTATAGACAAAGTGCACATACACGTCCTTTTCTTCAACAGAGAAGGGTAAGTTGCCCATAAACAAAGTTTTGCTTCCTGAAGTTTGAGGAGTAGCTGGGGTTTGAGGCTGCCAAAACAAACAAATATCAGTAATGCATAATACAATTATAACAAAACAGCTTGAACAAAACACCAACCGCTTTCTTTGCTGATGGAGCATCAACCATCTCCACATCTGTATCATTTTTCTTTGCGGTTTTAGGTTCATCCTCCTCTTCGGAGCTTTCATCTTCTTCATCAGATTCTTCTTCAGAACTGCTGCTAGCCTTCTTCTCAGCCTGCAGTCAGAAAAGTCAAAATCAAATAAAAAACTAGACACAGTATGCATGTCTTCCTACAGTTTTAAACCAATAGATCCCCCAACCTTTTTTGCAGCTTGTGGTTTTGCTGGCTCTTCATCTGAACTTTCTTCAGAATCACCACTGCTCTCTTCAACTTTAGCAGGTGCCTGAAATAACAAAGTATCAAAAAATAAGCATAGTTTCTGAAGAGGTAAAATCAAAGCATAATAAAAGTTGAAAATAAACTTACCTTTTTTACAGCTTGTGGCTTTGCTGGCTCTTCATCAGAACTCTCTTCAGATTCAGAATCACTGCTATCCTCTTTTTTAGCAGCTGGTTTTGCAACTGCTTTTGTCTCAGACGGCTGAACGCACATTAACATTAGAAATTTAAATAAAACAAGTAAAAACTGAAACGCTATCATCATGATGAGCGTCTATATGAACAAATTTACGGCATCTGCAACATTTACCTTGGTCTTCTTCTTTGGAGGCTCTTCATCATCAGATGAACTTTCTTCTTCTGAGCTTTCATCCGAGCTTGACTCTTGCTTCTGTACACACAAGAAAAAAATAATCGGCATGAAGCATTATTATCAATTAATTAATGATAAATACGGCTGGTATAACACAAATGGACAAGAAACACACCTTCGTTGCAGCAGCAGCAGGTTTCTTTGGTGGGGCAACTTTTACATCTTCATCGGAATCACTTTCCGATTCCGAGCTAGTGTCATCAGAACTCTCTACCTTCTTTGCAGCAGCAACTGAGCCATTTTTGACAGCAGCAGGTGCCGGCTTAGCATCCTCCTGCACAAGATGGCTTAACTGTTAAAAAAATCTCCCTTATATTTAATCGAAAAACAAGGTGGTCTTACTTCATCTGAACTGTCACTGTCATCTGAGTCAGACTCATCGCTTGATTCTTGTTTCTTTTTAGCTGCAACAGCGCCGTTCTTGGCCACAGCAGCTGGCTTCTTAGGTTCATCCTACACAAATACAAGTATATTACAATACATAAAATATGTTGCAAACAAAACTAGATAAAGTGTTTCTTAGAAAATTTAGGTTTCTGCACCATAGTTAAAAAAAGTGTGTAGAAAGAACATTCATTACAGTATGTATATAAGCAAAAAGGGATTCTTATAGCGTTAAAGACTGATCAAATTGATCACCGCTTACTTCATCAGAAGACTCATCACTTGATTCTTCTTTCTTTTTAGCTGCAACGGCGCCATTCTTAGACGCAGCAGCTGGCTTCTTTGGTTCATCCTACGCAGATACAGCGTACTCAGAATACATAAGATATTTTACATTCTTTAAGGTCTGTATATAAGCAAAAAAGATAGGATTTTTATAGCATAAAAACCAACCAAATGATCATAACTTACTTCATCAGAAGAATCATCACTGCTTGGCTCCTTGACTGGTTTTTTGAGAGGGGCTGCCTTCTTGGGTACAACCTTAACCATTTAACAAAAAGAAGCTCAATAATATTAAAGAATAATTTACCAAACATAATCAAAGCTATAGTTGTAGATTTTTAGGTAAACAAAACAGTTTTAACAACATAGTTTGTATCAGCTCAAATTAAAATAAAGACACTAAGAAAAAGCAATAGTTTTGATTCTAATATTTCAAAAAAGTTAAAAACTAGACCAATATAGTTTCATCTCAAATTGACATGTATATATATATTAAAAACAAGTTAATATATAACATGAGTATACCTTCTTTTCATCCTCAGACTCTGATGAACTTTCTTCAGATGAGCTGCTTTCCTGTTTCTTGACAATCTTCTTTGGGGCCTTTGCCTCAACTTTCTTGGGAGCTACCTTAACCTTATAGTAAAACATCAAAACATTAATACAGCTAAACAGAAACTATATTAATAAAAAATAATGTTGTGCTTATATTAACCTCTTAAAGTAGATAAAAATATCAAACATTATGTTAGGTTATACCTTCTGTTCTTTCTCAGATTCAGATGAGCTACTCTCTTCAGATGAACTGCTTTCTTGTTTCTTCACAACCTTCTTTTGAGTCTTTTTCTCAACTTTCTTCTTCTCAACAGCCTGTGCCACACCACCATTGGCCACTTTCTGCTTCTTGCTACTCACTACTTCCTTTTCAATAATCTCCTCTGCATCTCTCTTGCCTATATTCAATCAAAACACAAAAAAACATCACAACCAGTAATCATCAAATAGCAAATTCAAGTTTCAAATTTAGTCTGTTTGACATTCAAAACTCAAAATAAATGTTCTATAAGCTAATCTAATCAAGTGAATTATTGAAATCAACATAAAATTAAAAAAAAAAAAAAAAAGACAACACATGTACATACAAACATAAACTGATCAAAAACATGTAAAAATCCCTAAAACAGAATCAGAAAACGAAAAAGAATGAAAAGAAAAACAAAAGGCTACCTTTTTTGATTGATTTGGGAGGAGTTGAATCAACCTGAAATCAAATGATGAGAGTTAGATACATGCATATGGATACAAGAATGAAGAAACTGAAAACAGGAATCAAGGGTACCTTGGAGGCAGACTTCTTGGATGATTTAGGCATTTTAGAGAACCTGAGAGGAGTAATCAATCAAAGAAGTAGGGAGGGTTGTTGAGGAGCGGCGAAGAAGAGCAAGTGAAAATTAGGGTTTTAGGCTACGATAGTCGGGAGGAACGTTACTGAATTTATAGTCAAGGCTGAGGTTTTGCAATCATCTAACGCCGTTAGTTTTAGGTTTACACTTTGTTTTTCTTTAACGGTGCGGCTAGCCATGTTGTCATTCACTTTCAACCGAACCAACTCATATTATTCTTTTGGTCCTAACAATATCAAAGATTTTTATGTTTTCGTTTACAGGAAGTTGTGACGTGTTAATACGAAAAATTAGATCGAAACCATAAACATAAAAAATAATAACTAAGTCGATTTGGGACTCAAGCGTTGCGACGAACTTGTCAAAAGGGAAAAAATAGATGACGTAAAAACGTTGAACCACACACGCACGTTGCGTCGTGTTAACTCGCAAAAATTAGAACAAAACGTAAAACGAAACATAAAATGTTGAACCATATACGCACGTTGCGCCGTGTTAACTTACATAATTTAGCGCGAAACGTAAAACGAAACATAAAATGTTGAACCAACATCATACAAACAGGACAAAAAATTCATATTATTTTTCAGGCCCTAAGACTGTGGGGTGTGGAGTCCCCTCCCTCCATCTCCTCGTCATTTCCATCTTCCCTTTCCCCTTCACCATTAAGGGGTGTAATTCCCCATCACAACCAATGAACAACCAACAACAAAAATAGCAGATCGGGGCAGATGAGGGTGAGTCCCCGAGCTCACCGAAACATGGACGCATGGGAGGGGGGTGTTCCCCAACGGAGAAACCCTCCACGTTGGCTCCCCGAAACCACACTCACCCGTCTAACAATATCAAAGATTTTTATGTTTTCATTTCGTTTCAGTTTTTGTGTATAGGCTCTCTGAGTATATGATTGATTTTACTTACTTTATAGCAAGTATTCCACCAACTCACTTTATAATCACAAATCGTAATGTGGATGTGTGTTTCGAAGTGATTTTTGTGAATTTAGAGAAGTTATATACAGATTAAATATTAAAAAAATAGATTGGATTATTGTAGTTTATAGGTGTTACAAATTTGTGTATTACATGTGCTGAATTTCGAAAAAAAATTTGTAAATCATACACTTCTATATAATCATTATTACACGATTAAAAATGCAATAATATTATAATCTTACGCATTCATAATTCATAAATTTTATCACACGGGTTGAGAAAATTTAAACTATAACTATACAAAAATGTGTAACATAGTTAATAAACTAGATTTTAACCCCGCGCGCGTTGCGACGCGCTAATCCGAATCACTCTATAAACTTTGTTAGAAAGAGGGGGTAGATGTGGCATTTTCGACTCGTAATCACCATAACCCTCGTATTCAAACCCTTAGTTCTCCCAATTATCGTAGTTCTTGCCCTCACCCAAGCGGTTGGTGTGCATACTAACCCGTTCCGGTGATTCGTAACCCGGAACACTATATGGCTCGTTATCATCGATGTTGTTTCTCAACTCATCGAGGTCGAGAATTTGGGGACCATTCACGAGATTGCCACGATTTTGGTTAGCCCCACGGTTGTGGTTAACGTTTCGGTTATTGGGATTTGGTGGAAGGGGGTTTTGGCGTTGGTTTTCAGGTTGGTTTTGGGGACGATTTTGATTTGGTGGAGTTTGGTGCTCGTTGGTTTTGACGTTGGTTTAGGATATGAGTTAGATGTGGTGGTGTGGATGGTCTTTGATTCTTGCTACCACCCTATTGGTTATTTCGCTTGTTTTGGTTTTGGGGAGGGTAATCTTGGTATTGATGTTGGTTTTGGTTGTTGAGATGGTTTGGATTTTGGTTATCCATTTGAACGGTTCCAAAGGATGGGGTATGTGATGAGTTTTGGTTGGGTGGGTTAGGGGCAAGTGTTGCCTCCAACCGGTTGGCTAAGTTTCTTCCCACTAAACGCTCAACCTCCTGTTCGAACACTAACGGAGAGTTCTTCCGGAATTCCTTGTATGCATACACTACCTGTAATCTGCACAAATAGCACACCCACGTAACAAAGAAAGTGAATATGATAAAAAGAAACTAAACACTTAAAAAGTTAATCACACAAATAATCAAACAATTCCTAAACACAAAGCGCATGAACTCCCCGGCAACAACGCCAAAATTTGATCGAACTATCGTGGTCCATTCAAAGATACATTTATAATTCCTAATTACCTAAAACAAAACGTAAGTGGCAGTCAGGGTGTCGAACCACGAAGAGTTTATGGCCCGTGCCAGGATTCGGGTGATTATAGATTTCGAAACAATGTATGAAGCTTGCTATTTAATTATTTGTTTGGTTGGTTGGTTGAAAAGATATCGGATTGAACCAGAAATTTGCTACTAACTACGGGAACAGTTCGTTGACTATCATTGCAAAACTTGATTGATTAGTTAAAAATAATATACGAGAAAACGAATCACACCCGGATTTTTGCTTAATAAGTATCTAGAGTTATTTCACATGAATGGTTTGATAATTTGATGAACATCAATTATTTATTGAGTTTGTAAATTGGAAACCTAGTTGTAGACATCAACAATCATCTAACATACACAAATGGTGCAAGAAAACCTTCACAGTATGAATCAAAGATTTATGTTTTATAAATCAAGAACAATGAACAAACCCTAGCACGAATCAAGACTCGTAGTAGTAATCATCTCTCAATGTCAATGATGCAAAAAAATCTTAACTGTTTCGAGTTCAAAACAATACTAATAATCAATCAGCACAATTTTAATCAAAAGATTACAAAATGTTTGTATTAAACCAAAACATGAAAAACAAACCCTAGAACTCACAACCTTTCACCCGGGGATGATCTTGAAGAAATTAGCCACTCATGGTTGATGATTAATCTTCAAAAACTTGATGGAATATGATAATAGATCAAATGGAACCTTCAAAAATCTCTCAAAATCGCCTATGGAAGTCTAGAATGGAGTGTGTGAATATTGTCTTTCGAAATTGGTTTTCAACTAGTCAAAGGGATAAGTTTCCCCAAATTCACGATGCGACCAACGTCTGGGACACTGGTCTGGGCATCTGCGACGCCGATCTTTGAAGTCTTTGTCCGGTTTTCGCCCTTTAGCTTCGTTAAGCTTCCAAAATACATCTTAAACATGTCAAGGCCTACAAAATACAACACATCTCAAAGTAGTGTATTATAAAGCTCAATTTCACACAAATTAGTAAAATTAAACACGTTAAGCTTTGGAAATTTACCAAACCATCACATCCCACACTTATCATTTGCTTGCCCCCAAGCAAACTCGTTCATTACCATCCAACCATCAAAAACAACACATTTTCCATTCCCTTACCAATTCTCAGGCGTGGTCAATAGTCATACCCTAACTCACAAGACTTACACCCTAACTCACAAGACTTACAACTTATTAATAGATCTTTATTTCAGTGAGTACAATGATGCAACATTTAATAAATAAAGAAATTGCCCAACCAGGTCTAACTAATCTTCAAGTTCCACGTGTATTCACACCCCTCATAGTGGTTCTCTCTTCTCGGTTTGAAATCAAAAACTAGCAAGTGTACACTAGTATCAATACACTCAATGACCAAAACACAAAATTTGTTTTAGTATACTTGACAGACAATCATGCTTTCACCAACTAATACGAACAATGCACATATCCAAAAGACTTAGGGGCTTTTGGGTTTTTGGATAAGGTGAAGAATTATGGTGGTTTAAGGGTGGTTAGAGGTAAGAAACACAAATCTGGATACATATTCTTCTTTATTTCTACAAAATGACTACAAATGGGTAAATGTGATTTTCACAACCTTTCATTTGGTTGCGTTTTTCTTTTTATTATTTTTTTCTTTGTTTTTTTTTTCAAAATGAACATGGATAACATACATGGATTGTGGGTTATGGTAATATATTGAAAGTGGGTTTAGCAAATGAATGGATGGGTGGTTCAAGAATTGCTACTATGGGTAGATTTTCGAATAAAATGATAATCATACGAAGGTTTTTCTTGTTTGTTGCAACTTTGGACGAGTTATAACCCAATTTTGGGGGTCTTTCAAAGGAGTTACGTAATATTTTGAGTTTGAAACCTCTCTTGGAGCCAAGAACTGCACCAACCTCAATTCCAATCGATCCGAATCATCAACAGTCATTGGAATTGATCATCCATCTTCATCTTCATCTTCTTAACCCTAATCATCACCATATCCATCATCTCACCAAACCTTCTACCATCCTCATCCACTACAACCCTAACCCCTATTATACTCAACCTCAAGGCTTCAAGATGTTCGTGATCAAGCTCAAATCATCCAGCGATCGTGTTTCGTTCACCATGAGCGGCTAATTCTCTTGGGTTTCACCCCGGTGTAGACTTTTGTAAGTATTTATAGGGTTTGCTACTTGTTTAATATTTGGTTTGTGACAATTTGAATTGCATTTGAATCATTAGATAATTGTCTTCCATTTGTATTGAATCCATGAATTGTTGACTGAGTTATGAAATTTGACTTTATGGAATGAATATGTGCAAATATGCCTTATCTTTTGATAGGATTTACTTGTCCAAGGTAACGAAGTGCATTGCGGTCCGTCTTGTATGTTGATAGCAGTCGGTACCTAAGCCTCGTGATTCTAAACCGTTAATGAACTAATTCAATTAAACCAAGTTAAAACATGATGTAACCTTAGGTCCTACAGTTTTCGAACCGGGTGTGAACCTTGTTCTCCACTATGGTTTTCAATCCATAAATCAAGTTTTTGTGCAAGTCTCAATTGGTCAAGTTTTCGTAGTTAAGTAATTAAAAACAAACTTGTCAGTTTAATCTGACATCTCTTCAAACAAACAAACATTCAATTTAAACCATTTGCAAGCTTCATAAAAGTGACAACCATTAATAATCAATCACATCCATACGCAAACTACAGACTCTTCATGGTTCGACCCCTTACTACCACTAACACATTGTTAAGGGTAATTAGGGTATATAAATATTATCTTTGACCGGAGCGCAACACTCCGATCAAATTTTTGCGAGCTCCATTACATTGTGTTATACAGTAGAAACTCTATAAAATAATACACTTGGGACCACCAAAATTTATTAATTAAAAGAGTTATTAATTAATCGATAAATTAATAATTATTAATTTATATATTAATTAATATTTTATTAATTTATAGTATAATACTTAGTTTACAAACATGACTTCGATCAACAGATAACATGGCTTTTGAGAACTCAGATGAAGGTGGTGAAAGCACTCAAGAACTCCAGAATTTGATCAAAGAGTTGGGTTATCGTAATGCAATGGATGTCGAAGATGTTCTGACTCACCCAGAAGAAAATGTAGTTGCACAGTTGTTGACTGATGAAGAAATTATTGAAAGCGTTATTGGAATTAATAAAGATGATATCGATGAAGAAGATGATGAAAGTTCTACAATGGAGCCCCCTTCGCGAAACGAAGCTATTAAAGCGGCAATCACATTGAACAATTTCTTGTTGAGCTATGAGAAAACAACACCAGAAGTTCTTACCATGCTAAGGAAAATTAGAGACGAGATTCAAGGGGAAATTGATTTCAACAAAAAACAAAAGACAATTGAGTCATTTTTCAAGAAACATTCATAAATCATTCATGTAATATGCTATATATAAGGAATTATTAATTTATATTTTATATGGGGTCTAAAGAAATTATCAAAAATGTATTATCTTATAATTTTAATGAATTATTAATTTAGCACCCTATCCCCGAGTCGAGACCGGCAAAAAATATTATCTTAGAGAGTTTATTAAATAATCGAGTATTAATTTATCGAATTTCTACTGTACTTGTTGGGCCTAGCCTCTGTTGTACTTTGCCAGTTGGAGTCTCTAACTCAATCTCCTCATCAACCAGTTCTTCCTCCTCCACGGGTGACATCTCAATCGCTTCTATACCACTACGAGTAATGACCACCTTCGCGTGAGCGGACTGATAAGAATAATTCAAATTATTGTTAGGAATGGTAATATTCAGGAAACCTCTTGCCTGTAGCTGACTCAGCTGCGTTGCTATCTCTCCCAACTACTTCTCTAAGTTCTGAAGAATTACGCTTTGATTCCTGATCATCTATTCACTCTGTTGGTGACGCGCCTGGGTATCTACCATGAACTGAGTTAAAACCTCGGTTCTGACCTCCTAAGAAATCTATCGTCTTTTTAGATGATATGGGGCAATCAACTGTCTCATGTCATCCTCGACAAACCTCACACTTTTCTACCTTCATCTTCAACATTCTAACCTCTTTTGCCAAAGCCTCCATAACAACCACCATACTAGTGTTAGGAGTGACCTGATATACACCACGTGCAGATGTAGTGGTCTTAGTAGTAGGAATAGAATCATAGAATAAGGGTGTGACTGCTCAGCCTGTGCAAAACTCTAGAATAGATCCTCATACTCACTGACATCATACTTCCCCATTAGGTTGCCTCCAGCAGCAATGTTGATCCTTTGTTGGGTCTCGAAGGTCAGTCCATTAAAGAACTTATCAACAAGCACCCAGTCAGAAAGTCCATGCTGAGGGCATCTAACAATCAAGGTCTGGAAGCTTTCCCAAGCCATGTGATATGGCTCGTCAAGGTCCATGTGAAAAGAGTGGACCTGGTACCTGAGACGAGTGGCTTTGGAGGGCGGATAGTATTTCTTCAGAAATCTGGCCTTAAGGTCTTCACATGTAGTGATGGAGTCCTGAGGCAGAGTGTCAAGCCAAGTGGCAGCTCGACCAACAAGTGAGAATGGAAAGAGGCGTAAGTAGAGTGCCTCGTTAGTGGCGTTCTGGATATTGAAAGTGCGGCAAATACAGTGGAAGTAGGTTATAAGTCCTAGAGTGTCCTCGTCCTCTAAACCGTGGAACTGGGCAGTGTTCGAGATGGTAGTCTATGCATGGGAAAGAATCTGCCAGTTCTGAGTAGTAGTGATGGCAGGCTCAGTGATAGGGGATCGGCCCCATGTGAAACCGGTGTTGGCGCGCTAGTGAACCGTGCATCTCGGTGATGGGTCAGTATCACCCATAGCTAAATCAAGAATTACTACACCTAAAGGCACAAATTGCAATCAAGCAAGCAATATCCCTAAAGGATACGCAAATCAAGATAAGCACGAAAAAGTGACAAATAAACGATTTGGGTCGTTCCTGAAAAGTGCCTAGTTAAAGTCCCCAGCAACGACGCCACCTGCTCTTGTTTGCACCGGTTCACGTGTGGTTTTGTTTTGAAGTGGTGATTGTAATTCGATTGAAATGGTTCTTTTGAATTATTTTCTACTGCGATTCAAATAAAAAATTGCTTATCCTTGTTGGTGGTTGATGGGTTGCAGATGCCAACGGTTGCGGATGATGGGCGATGAGTGGTGGTGGTTGTGGTTGTGGTGTGAGGGTGGGACGAACCATAAGAATGTGCTGGGTTTTTTATAGATCTAGGTTAAATGTACTAATTTGTTGACTAAAATGCCCGTATCAAAGTTTTCTCTTTCTTGCCACGTGTCACTCTATTATTGTTTTCTACCATTCCTACCCAAACCAAACCATACTTTCTATTTGATCGCCTCCCATGTTTTTAATCAATTATTTAATTGGATTTGAAAGTGATAAGGCTTTTAGCTTTTAGTTTATATTTTATTTGTGATTATGATGTTGCGCTTTAATCACTTGTACATTAAGGCATAAACAACTTATACATTTTAATTTGTACGTCGAAACGTCGGCAAAAATGAGCAGGTTGTCACGATACTTTCGAATGTTTTTATAACGTCATAGTTGATGTGTGTAAAATGCAACATATAAATTACATCAAATGAGGCATAAAACTAACCCTTTTTTAGTACTAATGTTGGAAAAAGTGTTCTTTTGTCTTCCTTTTGTATTTTCAGGATCAAATGAGCTTAATTGAACAAAAGGAACAAATATACAACCAAATCTAACATAAATACAAAGAAAGGGAATAAACGTGGCATGCCTGACCCCTCGACAACATCTTCCCAAAGCAAAAACAAGAAGAAAGCTGAGCATGGGGCTGTGCCCAGCTGAGCACGGGGTTGTGCCCAGCTCAGCACAGGGCATGTCCAGCTCAACACGGGGCGTGTCCAGCTCAACACGGGGCCGTGCTCAGCGAGCACGGGGCCGTGTCCAGGATGGTCAGCCCTGGCACAAAAGACAAACATGTAGAAGCTTCTATTGCCCACCACGGGGCCGTGCCCAGCGGACACGGGGCCGTGGTCAACGCAAAGATACACGGAATCTTGCCAAATCTGGTAGTACAGATATGCTTCTGCACACGGGGACGTGCCCAGCGAACACGGGGCCGGGGTCAACTAATGCAGACAAAAGCAATTAATGAAGACAGAGAAGAGGATGGACATGGGGCCGTGCCCGAGCTTCTGTTCAGCCTATAAATAGGAGTGCTTGGCTCAAGCTCAAACCATCCCTTGGCACACCACCTCTCTCACACTTCACCCACCACCCACCACCACCATAACACCATCATCCATTGTCCATCATAGAGTGTGTGAGTCGTCTCGGGATCCAAGATTGATCGTAAGAGTTCTTGACAATCAAGGCCATGTTTGCCTAAGTCTCTTACATCACTTGGTGAAGACAAAGTGTCTAGTGTAATACTTTTTATTTTTAATCTTTTCGCACTTTTTAATTGGTTATGTATTAATGACTTTAATAACTAGTTTCTTATGTTGAAGGTGATTCTTCCTTATCGTTTGTCCGTGGTGTCTTGGCATTATTTTACTGTCTATATAAAATAAAATATTTTCACCATTCATATCTCCACGGTCTATATGGAGGTATGTTGGCTACCTGGTCGGGGGTTAAGGGAACGGTTTGGTAAGAGTCTTGCCATTGTTCAGTGTATAGATCCTGCAAAGGACCTGGGTCAAATTTAGTAGGACCTCCTTCAATACTTAACGGTATTGGATGGCGGGGGTCCAAACTCTTTGACCCCCTCATAAGTTAAACTACTATTAAAACTTTAACCCAGCTATTTAGGACTGTATCCCTGCTGACTCAGACTACTTAGCCGAGGGTAACGTCGCCTCCAAAATAGGGGCCTACCACATTATGCATTAATAACTTAATTAATTATCTTTCAATAATCCGACCCTTTAGGATTGTATCCTTGCTGACTCAAACTACTGGGTTGAGGGTAACGTCACCTCCAAAAGAGGGGCCTACTACAATAACTAAGATAATCTCTTAAATAGTGCAAAAGTGCGAAAATAATCAAAGGTTACACTAAACACGAGTCGGAGCCAAGTGATTCATCTTGTCTATCTGTTTTTTCTTTTATTTTTATTTTTCATCATTTTAGTTAGTTTTTATTTTCTTAGTTTAAAACATTTTTCTAAACTTTTGATTTAATTAGACGTTGAGGATAAACCGGTACTAAAAGCTCTTGTGTCCTTGGACGACCTCGGTATATTACTAACACTATACTACGCTCACGATGGGTGCACTTGCCCATATGTGTGTTTAGTGTTATTAAATATCGTGTTTTATAAATTTAAAACTTGGCTAAAGAAAGTGTAAAAGGGCTTAAAATATACTTAAACCTATATATACACCTAACGCACATCAAGTTTTTGGCGCCGTTGCCGGGGACACAAGGATTTTAAGAAAGCTTAAAATCGACGGCCTAATCAGTTTTTCAAAACCTTTTTAAAACGCGCGCGCATTTTTCTGCATTTTAGTTTAGTTTTGCATTTACAGTAACCTGAACACGGGCCGTGTTCACTGAACACGGGGCCGTGCTGCACATTTTTCACAAAACACCCAGTAACAGTAGCTTGAAAACGGGCCGTGCTCACTGAACACGCCCCGTGCTCGACGAAATCAGTAGATTTAATTAAAACGCCCAGATACAGATTCTGTACACGGGGCCGTGTCCACTGAACACGGGACCGTGTCCAGCCTCTGTTTCCGTTTTTATTTTTGTTTTCTGATCTCGAGACTTGGTTGTGGTCTGCTGAGTGATTCTTATGGATCAATACTCAGGAGGTTACAACTACACCTATGAGGAGGATGATTATAGGAGTAACTATTGCACTAATTATAGTGACCCGCACTCGGTTCAATATTGTAACTCATATCAACCATCCAATTCATACACCTACTATGAGGAAGCCAGGTACGAGCCATCGACTTCATACACATCCTATGAAGACCAAAGGTATGAACCTCCTCCCTCATACTCATATTTTGATGAACCAATGTATGAGCCTTCTTACTCATATTTTGAGGAACCAAGATATGAGCCACCATCTTCGTATGCTTACTATGAGGAACCATGGCGTGAACAACCCACCTCATATGAGTATTATGAAGAACAAAATTACGGAGAATTCTTCGTGCTTCGTTACCATGTACGCATCGTCGGACGAGTTGGTCGGCACACATTTTGAAAAGATATGGATCTTCCAAAAAATAGTGTTTCACATTGGCAAAGAATTTTTTTTCTTTGATGATGTGGCCACCCTTTTGTGACTATGCCGCTAGGTAGTTAGCATAGTCGGCGTACCATGGTTCCTATTTATATTCCACCATTTCCAGGGACTCAGTTGGAAATTTTTCGTTGATTTGATCGTCCCTGGTCGCCTCCAAAGCTGGGTCTTCTAAGCGCGAAAGATGATCTGCTGCGGTATTTTCTGCTCCTCTTTTGTCTCTGATTTCAATGTCAAATTCTTGGAGGAGTAGAATCCACCGAATCAAACGTGGTTTTGCGTCCTGCTTCTTGAAGAGATATCGAATGGCTGCATGATCTGTATAGACTATAGTTTTAGAAAGAACAAGATTAGAACGAAATTTATCAAAAGCAAATACCATAGCTAGTAATTCTTTTTCAGTTGTTGTGTAATTTTCTTGTGCATCATTAAGTGTTTTACTAGCATAATAAATTGGGTGGAAATGCTTTTCTTTTCTTTGTCCCAAGACAGCTCCAACTGCAAAGTCACTAGCATCACACATGATTTCGAAAGGAAATTTCCAATTAGGTGCTATCATGATAGGTGCATTGACTAACATTTCCTTTAAGGTTAGAAATGCTTGGTTGCAGTCCTTGTCAAAGATAAAAGCATCTTTTTCAAGTAATTTTGTTAGAGGCCTTGAGATTTTATAAAAGTCTTTGATAAACCGTCTATAGAATCCGGCATGCCCTAGGAAACTTCTGATAGCTCTTACGGAGGATGGAGGTGGTAATCTAGAAATGGTGTCTATTTTGGCTCGATCCACCTCCATTCCTTCGCTTGAGATCTTGTGACCGAGTACTATTCCCTCCGTTACCATGAAATTGCATTTTTCCCAATTAAGGGCGAGGTTAGTTTCCTCACATCGGGATAGCATTCGTTCAAGGTTATCGAGGCATTGGTCGTATGAATCCCCAAAGATAGAAAAGTCGTCCATGAAGACTTCCATTGTCTTTTCTGTCATGTCATGGAAAATGGCTACCATGCAACGTTGGAATGTTGCGGGGGCATTACATAGACCAAACGGCATGCGTCGATAAGCAAAAGTTCCATAGGGACATGTGAAAGTTGTCTTTTCTTGGTCTTCGGGTGCTATCGGGATTTGAAAGTAACCTGAAAAACCATCCAAGAAACAATAAAATTTATGACCGGATAATCTTTCTAACATTTGATCAATGAAGGGTAAAGGAAAGTGATCTTTTCTTGTTGCTTCATTTAATCGTCTATAATCTATACAAACTCTCCATCCTGTGACGGTTCTCGTTGGTATTAATTCATTCTTTTCGTTAGTTATTACCGTCATACCTCCTTTCTTTGGAACTACTTGGACGGAACTTACCCAAGGACTATCGGAGATAGGATAGATAAGTCCAGCGTCAAGTAACTTAATGACCTCGTTTTTAACCACTTCTTGAACATTTGGATTCACTCGACGTTGTGGTTGTATGACCGATTTGTAGTCATCATTCATCAAAATTTTGTGTGTGCACATAGAAGGACTAATTCCTTTTATGTCTACAAGTTTCCAAGCTATTGCATTTTTATGTTTTCTCAAAAGACTAATTAATTTTTCTTTTTCTAAGCTATCTAATTTAGATGAAATAATTACAGGTAAATTACCCTCTTTGTCTAGAAAAGCATATTCCAAACCTTTTGGAAGTTCTTTGAGCTCAAGTGGTGGGTCTATAGGAGACTCCTTATTTGGTTGCTCATTTCGATCAAGAACTTTAAAAGTTTGTTCTATGGCGACCTCTTCTTCGACAAAGTGGTCAATCTCTTCACTTGTATCGGGTGGTTCATCTTCATCTTCAATTAGGGGGTCATTATTGCCGAATGGATATTTCGTTGACCGTTCGAGATCGACACTTCTTTTAAATGCCCCTAATTGAAGAGGTAGATTGTTGTACTTCCGGTTTTTCAAAGCTTCGTGTGTTTTTACAAATGGTCGTCCCAACACTAGAGGAGCGTCATCAAGGATGACAAAGTCGGTTGGGATTACCATTTGATTTGTTTGAACCAAGATATCCTCAACTATACCGATTGATTTTATTACTTTCCGATTGGATAGAAAAATGGGTATTTGAAGTGGAGAAAAATCACTAATACTTAATTTTTTGAAAATGTAGTTAGGCATTATGTTAACACAATGATCTTTATCGATTGTGACATTACTAATAAACGAATTTTGAAAGAAACATGGAACCGGTGTAATGTTAATTTCAAATGGGTCTTCTTTTATTAGTGAGGTTTGATCATTAGTTAACTTAACACTTACCGTTTCGTCAATTTTAGTGTTAGTGTTTAACTCTTTTAAAAACTTAGCATGAGTGGGTACTAAACAATGATTTTCAAAAGAAGGTGACAAGAGATTAATTTCTTCAAAATTAGACTCTTCTTGAATTTTAACGTTGTCGGACTCACCTTTTTCGTTGTTTAACTCATGTGTAGGTTTTTCACTTATTTGTTCTTCCATTTTTACACTTTCGGTTATCTCTTCCTTTTTTAATTCTTCTCTTGTGCAGGACTCATCTTCCCTTGCGCGAGATTCTCTTATACAGCGATCGATAACTCTAATGTGTTCTAATATCCTATCGGTCACTTCGGTTATAGAAAAAGAATCGGGATTTTCTAAGCTTGAATCCGGTTGTTCGACCCTTTGTTCCTCATAATACTCATGTGAAGTAGATGGTTCGTACCATTATTCTTCATTGTAAGCATATGATGGATAAGGTTCGTAATTTTGTTCTTCATAATACTCATATGAGGTGGGTTGTTCATGCCAAGGTTCCTCATAATAAGCATATGATGGTGGTGGCTCATATCTTGGTTCCTCAAAGTATGAGTATGAAGGCTCATACCTTGGTTCATCAAAATATGAGTATGAGGGAGGAGGTTCATACCTTTGGTCTTCATAGGATGTGTATGAAGTTGATGGCTCGTACCTGGGCTCCTCATAGCAGGTGTATGAATTGGATGGTTGATATGAGTGATTATATTGAACTGAGCGTGAGTTACGCCAATTAGTCCAATAATTACCCCTATAATCATCCTCCTCATAGGTGTAGTTGTAACCTCCTGAGTATTGATCCATAAGAATCACTCAGCAGACCACAACCGAGTCTCGAGATCAGAAAACAAAAATAAAAATGGAAACAATGGCTGGACACGGCCCCGTGTTCAGGATCTGTATCTGGGCGTTTTAATTAAATTTACTGATTTCGTTGAGCACGGGGCGTGTTCAGTGAACACGGCCTGTGTTCAAGCTACTGTTACTGGGTGTTTTTATAAAAATGTGCAGCACGGCCCCGTGTTCAGTGAACACGGCCCCGTGTACAGGATACTGTAAATGCAAAACTAAACTAAAATGCATAAAATGTGCGCGTGTTTTAAAAAGGTTTTGAAAAACTGATTAGGCTGTCGATTTTAAGCTTTCTTAAAATCCTTGTGTCCCCGGCAACGGCGCCAAAAACTTGATGTGTGTGAAGTGTTATATATATTAGGTGTATATTTTAAGCCCCTTTAACACTTATTTTAGCCAAGTTTTAAATTTATAAAACACGATATTTCACTAACACTAAACACACATATGGGCAAGTGCACCCATCGTAAGCGTAGTATAGTGTTGGTAAGATACCGAGGTCGTCCAAGGACACAAGAGCTTTTAGTACCGGTTTATCCTCAACGTCTAATCAAAATAAAAAGTTTAGAAAAATGTTTTAAACTAAGAAAAATAAAAACTAACTAAAATGCTGAAAAATAAAATAAAAAGAAAAACAGATAGACAAGATGAATCACTTGGTTCCGACTCATATCTAGTGTAACCTTTGATTATTTCCGCACTTTTGCACATATTTAAGAGATTGTCTTAGTTATTGTAGTAGGCCCCTCTTTTGAAGGTGACGTTACCCTCACCCCAGTAGTTTGAGTCAGCAAGGATACAATCCTAAAAGGGTGGATTATTGGAAGATAATTAATTAAGTTATTAATGCAAATTATGGTAGGCCCCTCTTTTGGAGGTGACGTTACCCTCGACTAAGTAGTCTGAGTCAGCAGGGATACAATCCTAAATAGCCGGGTTATAGTATTAATAGTAGTTAACTTATGAGGGGATCAAAGAGTTTGGACCCCCGCCATCCAATACCGTTAAGTATTGAAGGAGGTCCTACTAAATTTGACCCAGGTCCATTGCAGGACCTCTAAACGCTGAACAATGGCAAGACCTTTACCAAACCGTTCCCTTAACCCCTGACCAGGTAACCAACATACCTCCATATAGAGCATGGAGATATGAATGGTGAAAATCTTTTATTTTATATAGACAGTAAAATAATGCCAAGACACCACGGACAAACGATAAGGAAAGATCACCTTCAACATAAGCAACTAGTTATTAAAGTCATTAATACAAAACCAAGTAAAAAGTGCAAAAGATTAGAAATAAAAAGTATTACACTAGACACTTTGTCTTCACCAAGTGATGTAAGAGACTTAGGCAAACATGGCCTTGATTGTCAAGAACTCTTACGATCAATCTTGGATCCCGAGACGACTCACACACTCTACGATGGACAATGGATGATGGTGGTGGATGATGGTGTTATGGTGGTGGTGGGTGGTGGGTGAAGTGTGAGAGAGGTGGTGTGCCAAGGGATGGTTTGAGCTTGAGCCAAGCACTTCTATTTATAGGCTGAACAGAAGCTCGGGCATGGCCCCGTGTCCAGTGGGCACGGCCCCGTGTCCACATCCTTCTCTTTCTTCATTTAATGCAGTTTTGTCTTTTTAGTTGACCACGCCCCCGTGTCCGCTGAGCACGACCCCGTGGTGCAGAAGAATCTTTGTACTATGCAGATTTGCTGGATTGTGCGAATCTTATAGTTGACCACGGCCCCGTGTCCGCTGAGCACGGCCCCGTGGTGGGCAATAGAAGCTTCTACCACTTTGTCTTTTCTGCTGACACTTGGGCACGCCCCTGTGCCGGCTGAGCATGGGGCGTGTTCAGGCTTCTGATCTCTTGTTTTGCTTGGGAAGATGCTGTCGTGGGGTCGGGCATGTCACGTCTTGTTCCTTTTCTTGTATTTATGTTAGATTTTGATGTCTTTTTGCTTCTTTTGTTAATTTGAGCTCATTTAATTCTGAAAATACAAAAGGAAGACAAAAGCACATTTTTTCCAACATTAGTACTAAAAAATGGTTAGTTTTATGCCTCATTTGATGAAATTTATATGTTGCATTTTTAACACATCAGTGCACTTGCCCATATGTGTGTTTAGTGTTAGTAAACATCGTGTTTTATAAATTTAAAACTTGGCTAAGGAAAGTGTAAAAGGGCTTAAAATATAGTTAAACCTATATATACACCTAACGCACATCAATAGTTTAAAAGATATGACAAGAATACATAAAAGAATTATAGTGGAGGGGAAAAAGTGTAAGTACCACCTAATTGTCCATAATTTTGTTAAAATAGAAGGATTAAAATGTAATTAATGTTTAAAAAGACTAATTTACCCTTATTTTAGGGTTGTACCTTATGCATTAAGGTGAAAAAAATTCTTATTTTTTGTATCTTAATATGCTTCTCACTCATGCATTATAATATAGTATAAGATGATAATAATAATAACAACATAAAGAGTCTCAAGGATGTTGAAATGCGATAGAACACATTACTTTAATCACTTGTACGCTAAGGGATCGTTTACTTGTACATTTTAATATGCACGTCGATATTGACCAACACAACTATTGAAACGTCGACAAAAATGAATAGGTCGTCACGGTACCTTTAGTTTTTTATAAACATTATAGTTTATAAGGTATTGCAAGAATACATAAAAGATATATAAGTTTGTTGTGGAGGGGAGGGAAATTGTAACTAATTATCCATAATTTTGTTAAAATTCAGGGTTTTAAGTATAATAAGATGGGAACTAAAATATAATTAATGTTTAAAAGACCAATTTACCTCATCTTAGGGGTGTTCATCGAATCGAATAACAAATTTTCGAATTAATCAAAGCGAAATTTTCAAATTTTTATTATTTTAACCTGAATTCGTATTCGATTCGATTTGTATTTAAAACTCGAATTCGATTTAATTCAAATACACCCTAAACAATAAATTATTTTACTTTCATTTTCTAAAACTACTACAAACTAATTATAATTAACATAAATTTAATAATTTGCAAAATTAATTAACCATCAACATGTCAAAACACCAAATTTTAGAAGATATGTTGGTTACTGATAGTGATTTAAGTTATGTAAAAATTTAGAAATAAGTAGTATGAGCTATTTGTCATTAGGTATGGTAATGCTATGAATAATAAACTTATCACTTATGGATGTAATTCATACTTTGGCCCAAATTTAGAAGTTATATGTGCGTGTATATATATATGTGTGTGTGTGTGGACTTGTTCCTCATTCGGTTTTCTAGGCGAATACCTGTCACACCCCGATATTTCCACGTATTACCGGTGGGCCCGGTGGGGAGTATCGTGACGTAGTTGATACCATCATAGTCAAACAACACAAATTTAAAAGCACAGCGGAAGCAAAAGATATTTATATTATATCCGAATGAGAATATCAAAGTATTACAAACGGTATGTAAAAGATCCACAGATGGATCAAATAAAAGAAAACTGTTCAACAGACTTCAGGCATCTAGAACTTGCAAGATTCCCTATTAACGCCCTGAGCTCCCAGCCAATTACGTACAGTACCTGTCACTTAACCTTTTTGGAAAATATGTCAGTTTACACTGGTAAATACAATTAACTGACTCATTTTGAAAATGTTTTAGAAAATTGATTTGAATGCACGAGGCACAAAAATTCTTTTATAACTTGGGACAATTTTATTAATAAAAATCTTGTATCTGATTTACATGTTTGTCCAACATTTAGGGCCGGTGATTTTACAATACAAACCGGTCAAGATTAATCGACACACCATAAATTTAACTCACAAGAAGACACCCTTACGAGTGAGTATATCTTTTACATACGCAACAGGAGGTGTTATGCCTACACCTTGTGCTTAAGTTATGGTCATTCACTTTTTAAATGAGCCAAGGATATCCAGGACACGGTCATTAACCCCTAATGTTATTTGTTATCAATCAATACAGATTAAAACGGGATTATGCAATTTAATCATCTCCGATTAAAAGGTTTCTACACCCGACCAAGTGGTATTTTTATAATACCGTATCCCAAGCCCGTATAAGGGAAAATAAGTTAAAAGTATTTACCTGAGCTAAATATAAATTCAATCCCAGTCGTATATCAAATCAACAAGCACAAGTACTTCTACTGGGCTCTTAATCTGGAACGAAGGTTTTATTAACCTATTAGATTCCTAACGGGTCTTGTTTAAGTTGAAACTTAGACCGGTTAGTTTTAAGGAAGGGTTTACGGTTCAAAACGCAAGATTAAGCGCGGACCGGTTCAGAATGTGATTTAGACCCGACAAGTTTGGAGACTTGTATAATATGGGCAACCTAAACACATTCTGGATTTTGAAGTGAAAATGATAAGGTTTGACCCGTTTCGGTTATTTATGCAAACTAGTTACACAAACCGATCCGAACGCGAAACATGCGTAACGGGTAACCATAAGAGGCATAAACATGTTCCAAAAATTAATATGCCTTAAATATGTTGTGATATCAGTAGGTTATCTTCCATTATGCCCAAAATGAATTTAAAACCAATTTATGCCCCGTAGGGGTATTTTGGTCATTTTAAAGGTTATTGTAGGTCCCGGTTTGAATCCGTTTCGATTGCGAACCGACTCGTGAACGTGCGGAATCCGTACACGATCATGACCGAAAACACGAGACGTAATATAATCTGTGATTCTATTGACGAATATGAAAACGTACAAAGCACCTGAATCACGATGTCACTTTCTCTTTCTACTTTCTCTCTCTAGCTCCTATCTTCTCCAAAGTCTTCAAAATGAGCAAAGTGACAAAAGTTCCTAAAAGAAACCCTAAGGCTCCTATTTATAGGCCAAGGCTTATAAAGAGAGTTCCCCTTATTTACAATAATGCCACCTTGCCTTTTTCTAGATATTTCTAACTATTACAATATAAGCACTAGATTTAAACTATTTCTATTACGGTCTTGAAATGACGGAGGCGATAGACATATTGCACTAACAGACTCCCCCTTGGATATTGCCGCAGTCAATCTCAAACATTTAGTCAGGCTCGTAGCTTCTGGTCTTTCTCTCTCTCACTGAGTCTTCTTGAAGCTTTAACACATTTTCAGCAACGAAGACTCCCTCTTGCTCGAACAGAATCCCCGTGGATCTGTCTTCAGCTTCAGCTCCCCCTTTAGGTAGACTCTTCAGGCTCCCCCTTTCATCAAGCTTCCGTGCTTTGGGATCGACACCTGGCTTTCCGGTTACAAGCTCCTCTGGGATAGTTACGTGTCTCCTTGAATGCACGCTCCCCCTTTCGTTGAGCTCGTCTTCAGACTCCCCCTTAGACTCTGCTGTCGGGATCGTAGTCTGGTACAACATCTGCAATACTCAAACGTTTATAAGTAACAACGTTTTGAACTTCCAGGATTGAAAACCTGGCTCTCTCAGCTTTTGCTAAAATATTTTACAATGAAAACATTTTCGATTGTCCAGTTATCGTAACCTGGCTCTATTAAACTTTCTAAATCAAGATCCTGGGACTAAGATATAATAATATGAAATATATCTAGGATTACTTGATACTCTCCCCCTATCAACAATCTTGAAAGATTTGGCAGTTTCAGCGAACCGGATCGGAAACTGGCTCTTTTACAGATTTTAACAGTATAAGCATCCAAATCCCTCACAATTAATCATCCAAGTCCAACTTAATGACCTTGGAGATATCACAAACTGTTTTTGATTTTTGATTTTTTTAAAACATCAAGCTTCAAATTAATGAACTTGTTTTATTTTCAGAAACACACTCAGCATACTTAGATTTTGAAACTCGGTTCTCAGACATCGGTTGTCGAAAATAAAGCAGAATCAAAAATCTTTTTGTATTTTTCTGAAAATATAAAGCAGTAAAGAAATATGTACAAACATATTTACAGACAATATTTTTGTTTGAGTTTGCGTCAGAGGATCATATCAGTTTATGACAAATCACAAGTACCGTTGAGCTTTAAAACACTTTAAGAATTAAACAATTCACTTAGATTGTCGATATACTTGTCCACTTTAAATTTTCATACAAATTTCAACTGATTCAGGATACGAATTAGGTATTTTAAGAACTTAAACCCATTCATGGGTCCCACCTCTTGAATATACTCTCGTATCCAGATCCCAATAATCAGTCTTACAGGTAATTATAACACAAATGATATCTGTAAGGGGTTAATAAATTATGAAGAATCATGAGAGCTCAGGTCAGAACTACCGTTCAGCAGAGAGATCATGACTCAACTTGTGGGTGTGTCCCCTTTAGAGGATCTTTTTTACAACAACATTGCTAAGCAATTTTATTGTCTTATCATATATGCTGAGGGTGATGTTGTGTTTCAAGCATTTGCGGAAAGTATTATTCGAGGACCAGGTCAGAACTTCCATTCAGCAGAAGTCCCGGAATAATACCCCAGACATCATTGAGTATAAAAACCTAGTATATCAGATTATGAGACCTTTCAAACGAGATTTCAGGGGTTACCTATATATCCAAGTAGTGTTCCCCACGAAATAAGCAAGTGTTTGAATTTAGGTTTATATCCCGAAAAAGTTTACTAAAAGTATAAAAACCTATCGGCATATCATCAGTGAGACTGTTTAACGCTATTTAATCATTACATTTCTTTAGCATACTGTAACTGTCTACTGACGTACTTATAATTTCCTCTTCTTTAACACAAAACTCAATTTTTAATTTTATCATGTTTTTGGCTTTTTCAAAATTTTCAAATGTTTTTGGATTTTCTGACAATATTACTCCCCCTAAAATGCAAAACCATTCTAAAGAAAATTTGACAAACCGACACTGATAGCTTTGTCTCGCCATCCATTTTCTGCTTCTCATGCACTGATTTACAAAAATATAACGTACCCCCATGATTTACAACCCATTGATTTTCGACAGTTTGAAAACCGTTTTTCAATCTTGTGAAAGTAATCATGTTTGTTCAGCCGTGAGGGTTTCGGCGTATTCAATCAACATATTTTTGAATTTTTTGAATATATTTGACAAAAACAAAACATATTTTTGGTTTTTCAAAATTTTTCAATTTTTAGGGTTTTTGAAATATTGTTTATTTATGTACAGAAAACAAACAAACTCCCTGTTCAACCAAACCAGGGTTCAGCAGCCTTCTCCTCCTGTGCCAGGCTGCTCATCAATTCTCTTTCTTGACAATCAAACTTCATGAGCACCTGCATAATCATAAACACTCAATTACTTGAACAATTTAGCCCAGGTCTGTTGGACCTTAGGCATTTCAACACAATAAACTTCATTCAACTTTGGAAATTCTTTGTCATTATTCACAAAAATGTTTTCATCTTTGACTTCGACCTTTTCATCTTTTATCAAATTCACTTGTTTCTTAACACTCCATGTTTGACCTTTCGGAGTACCTCTTTTGTAAAAATGTGATTCTTTTTGAACATTTTGTTTTTGAACAACAACTTTTGGTTTCCAAAACTCTTGGGGTTTTGTCATATCAACAGATGTGTTCCAACTTTGTGTTGTTCTGAATCTGGGTGTGTGAGAAATCTGTGTTTGTTTTGAATCAGACCTAGTCTGTTTTGGTTTCCAAGTTTGATTCGAAGCATTGTTTGTGTTGTACCTCCAAGTTTGTTTTGAATCAAATCTGGTTAACCTTTGTTTCACATCCTTTTGTTTCTCAACATTTTCAGGCTTCTTTTTGTCAACATCCACAGGTTTCAGATTTGGACACTTTCGTGCAAGATGTCCAATTTGATTACACTTAAAACATGTTCTTTTTGAAACATCTTTAACCTGTGGTTGTTGCCTTTTCTTTTGAGCACAAAACTCTTCATTAGACTGTTGTCTAAATTTGAGTTTTTCTTCTTCTTCAAAACTTTTTCCTTGAACAAAACTCATCTTTGCCTGAGAATTTGGCATTTCATTTTTCTTCCAATTTTGTTTCTTTTTATAACCCAACCCAGCCTTCATGTTTTTCTTCTTGAAACCAGGTTTATTATAAAAAGTTTTGTGACTTTTACCAACAAACTTTGAAATTTCCGACTTCTCAATCTCAACCATTTTGAAAACTTTATCGACCTTTTCTGAAATCACATTCTGAATCGGAAATACAATATCTAAGAATAGTTTGTCCGATCCAATCATGGTATAAACCAATCCTTTTGAATCATCATTCAAATTTTTCTCGGATTTTGTGTTTTTCAGATATCCATCATAAAGATTTCCTTCATCTTCATCCTGTGATTTAGACTTACCTTTTGTAGACTCATCTTTCAAAACGCTTTCAACAACCTTACTTACCACCTCTGAATCATTAGCATCATCAGATTTGGAGTAAGTCACATCGATACTTTCAGGTAACTGGTCAGCTATGTTCAAACCCTTTGCCACCTTTTCCTCATCATAAAAAGTATAATTGTTTCTCAATGGTGGTGGTACCTGATGAAATTCTGAACCAATACCCTTTTTGCAATTGTCAGTATCTTTGTCATCTGGTGTGATGTTGAAAATGCGTTCGAGAATGTACGAAGAGTTATGATAACTTTGAAGTTTGGTAACAACCTTTTCTTTTTCAGCCAAGACTTGTTTAAGATTAGCAATTTCATCAACACATTTGTTTAATTCAATTTGCTTTTCTTTAAACTTTCTTTCATACATTTCTTTAGTGACTAAAGTTTCTGACAATCTTTGATCAAAACTTTTGACTTGGCTCTTCAAAGTATCATAAGCTTCCTGTACTCTCTGACTCGACCACTTTAAAGAATCATACTGTTTTTGTAAATCTTGAAATTTAGATTCTTTTTCAACACAATCGACACATTTTGCTGAACACATTTGTCTATACACATCATTATCCTTTTCAAGATCTTGACATTTCTGTGTTAGCTTTTCGACTTTTAATTTCAAAATTTCTTCTTTTTCAATCATATCTTTACATTTTGTTTTGAAAACATTTTCAATTTTATTTGTTTCAATTTCTTTTATTTTTATTATTTCATCCTTTTCGGTACAGGCTTTGCACATTTCTATGCAATTCCTGCACTTGTTTTCTTTTTCATCAACCAATTCAACATTCGACAAGTCAGAAGATTTTCTTACCTCAGTCTCTTTCAGCACCGGTTCTTCTATCTGATCTTCCTCTTTTTCTTCTTTCTGTTCATCTACTATCTTCTGTTCTTCTTCAACAGCAAGCTTTGCGACAGTTTTCACTTCCTCAATCATCTTCTTCAATTCTTCTTCTTTTCTCTTTTTCATTTCTACCACCTTCGGTAGACTTGCTTCAAAAACTTCTTTTATCTTCTTCATTAAATCCGGCAAGTAACTTTTATCAGAAAGCCTTCTTGTGTTGAAAGTGCCCTCTCTTGGAAACAAATTTGTTACTGCCTCAAAATCCACTTTTGAAGGGTCAACCACTGGATTACCCTGTGGATCCATATAACATTCCAGTTCATCATTCCATCTTTTGGCTCTTTTTGCTTCCTTAAATGGTTCATCCAACTTGCTAATCTCCCATCTCGCACAGTCTCTTCTCCACCATCTATCATGAGCACTTTCTTCTGACATTTTAAATCTTCTTCTTGATATTCGCCCCTTGTAAATCTTTAATCACCTGAATCACTTTGATCACCTGAAATACGAACAAACAAACACAGTGAGTTTAATCAAATTTGTCAGACGATCGTAAAAGAATTTGATCCATTCGGATGGATCAAAATTCGAATGAATGATGTTGGCCCAATTCGGATGAAGTGTCTCGAACGGATGAGTTGGTCTGGATGATGATTCGTCCGGATGGTGAACCGGATGACAATACGCACGAGTGGGTATCCGCACGGGTGGTGATCCGCGCGGGTGGGGATCCGGAGATGTTATACGCACGGGTGGGGATCCGTGTGACTAATGTGATGCGTACGGGTGGGAATCCGTGCGTGTGAAAATGATGAAGCTTATCCGTGCGAGAAACTTATCCGGATGGGTGACACACGTCCTGCATTAAGACAATTCTCATCAATAGCCGACAACAATTAATCAAGTTTTAATTCTATAGGACCTCAATTGATACCAACTGTTATGAATCACGTGACCACATGCTCACCGAATGAATTAATCACTTACTTGGATACACGTGACGTGACTTTCTGATGTAGTTTATAATGACAACAAACAATAGCAATCACATGCACACCGAAAGCAATTAATGACTCACATGTATCATTGATAATGTTGACTGACAAACCTGAAAATATTGACTAAAGTGACAAGTTCGGGTGATGTTGAGACACGTATTGTTATCCGTGCGTGTGGCAGGGTCAACAAAAAGTCAATACGTATTATGTCATCCGTGCGTGCGACTTATGCGTACGGATAGGTCAACAATCAGTCAACGCGTATTATGTCATCCATGCGTGCGACTTATGCGTACGGATAGGTCAACAATCAGTCAACGCGTATGGTCATCCGCACGGATTGCCATCCGCGCGGAGAACAACAAACGTAACAGCAGCAACTTTTATCATATTTCGATCAAAAAATCTCAAATTTCTCACAAAATACTTTGAATTAAAGTCTGAAATTTTATAGGCTTATTGATTAGTTGTTTTCGCACATCATATTAAAAAATCAGCCGATTTGGACCGTAAAATCCCGTTCAATTTGTCGAAAAACCGTAGAAAACGTGAAGAATAAGTAGAATATGAAGAAATCGATGATATTCAGATCTAAAATCGACGTAATCTTGTGCGTAATCGTGTGATAGATCAGTGCAATCGAGCTCCTGCTCTGATACCACTTGTAGGTCCCGGTTTGAATCCGTTTCGATTGCGAACCGACTCGTGAACGTGCGGAATCCGTACACGATCGTGACCGAAAACACGAGACGTAATATAATTTGTGATTCTATTGACGAATATGAAAACGTACAAAGCACCTGAATCACGATGTCACTTTCTCTCTCTACTTTCTCTCTCTAGCTCCTATCTTCTCCAAAGTCTTCAAAATGAGCAAAGTGACAAAAGTTCCTAAAAGAAACCCTAAGGCTCCTATTTATAGGCCAAGGCTTATAAGGAGAGTTCCCCTTATTTACAATAATGCCACCTTGCCTTTTTCTAGACATTTCTAACTATTACAATATAAGCACTAGATTTAAACTATTTCTACTACGGTCTTGAGATGACGGAGGCGATAGACATATTGCACTAACAGTTATAAGGGAGGTTAAATGATAATCTGAGGTTTTGTTCTAAAATGATTAGTAAATATATTTATTTTAATAAGTTATATCATTAAAATATCTCATATATGTGAAATTTATCATTTATGGCCAAACTATGCACCGTAGGGGCATTTTGGTCATTTCACATATGCTTTAAGGGTTAATTTTGGAAATCTGAGTTCAAAACTTTTATTTACTATTAAAGTATAAAAATTTATTCATAACATCAGTAGGTATCAAGCTTTAGGTGCCCAATATGGTTTTAAGCCATACTATGCGCCTAAATCGCATAAAAGTCGGTATTTGACGATATTCGGGTTGATTAATGAAATCTAGGGCTGTTCAAATCGCTCGCCGCTCGTCACTCGCTCGACGCTCGTTCGGAAATTGCTCGAAAAATGCTCGATCGATTTGACGCTCGGTTGTAAACGAGCCGCTCTGCTCGGTTCGGTTTGTAAATGAGCCAAGCATGAGCAAAGGTCCGCTCGGCTCGGTTCGGCTCGAATTATTATTTTTAATTAGTATATATATACATATACATATATATACACACATTACGTAGACATATATACTTGAATATAAACTAAATTTATAGTTTTATATATACCACTCTATTAGATTTTGGTCCGCTATATACAAATTTACAACTATATCTATACGTACTAACCCAACCACCCTAATAAAAAAATTAATATCAAATCTAAAAGTTAAACCCTAAACCGATAAACGACAGGCTGCTCATCACCTTGGTGTTTCATGTCGTTACCCTAAGTTGAACGTCTCCTGCTCTCAACGTAATTGTTCGTGCAATTTGATCATCGCCTCGTCGGCCACAACATTGTAATTCATAAGAAAAATATTATGCCACGAAATGTGTATGTTTTTAAGGATATAAAAGCTTGAGACCAAACATTGTCACTGTCTCTCTCAGCAAATTTAAATCGGGTGACACGGTTGTTCAAATCGCTCGAACTTCGCTCGACGCTCGCTCGGAAAATTTACTGCTCGAAAACTGCTCGCTTGATTTGAGGCTCGGTTTTAAATGAGCCGCTCCGCTCGGTTCGGTTTGTAAACGAGCCAGGCACGAGCAAAGGTCCGCTCGGTTCGGCTCGGCTCGTGAACAGCCCTAATGAAATCTGAGATTTTAATCAACCTTTACTATTTAAAATACTTATTTATCATATAAAATCAGTAGAAAAAGGTTTGGTATGTAAAGGATGTGTAAAACTCATTTTATTAGTGAAAAGGGCATTATCGTCAATTACCGAGTCTATGCGATAACTCTATGTTATGATCAGATTAAAATTTTAAAAAAATTTCCAAAAATCCCTAAATATTATATTATATCAGTAGGTAAAAGGTTTGATGACAAAATTTGAGTTTAAATAGGCTTTATGCTGAAATTGCCGTTTAATTAATAAAGAAGCTTTCAATTTACGCTATTGCGCATAACTCCTATTTTTGACCACGAACTGATGTGAAATTTTATGGACATGTTTATAAATCAGTAATAAAGGTTTTAGTCCTTCCACATTTTCAAAAATCTTGTTTTAAAATCAAAAGGGCATTATGGTCAACATTTAGGCATTATGGAAACATGTAATGAACTCTAATTCTAAAGAGCAAGTAGTATAACTTCAGGAGGTTATACTAACATATAACATGGTCACAAAGGAACTCTAAGGCATAATTAAACTAAGCTAATTTGGGTCAGAACTGAAAGTCAAAGCAAAAGTCAACTTTTGCGACCTTCGGTTCCAAACCGAGCCTATACTTAGAATTGTCGGGTTGAATCATGCTTAGGCATGTTCAACTAATATTTACCAAGTTATTAAAGTGAGAAAACTGATTCTATGGTTATTATACTATTAGTTATGAATTTTTATTTAAAACTAACCCGTTTGACTTTTATTTGACCCGACAATTAAACTAAGTAAACGTGGTAATTAGGAGGTGCCCTTTTGAGGGTTAAACACCTACCTAATTACGGTCACGTAGCCATGTTCGTTGCGAACCATGGCTTAGCCATTTAAAAGTCAAAGCGTTTATCGAAACGTTTGACCTTTCGGCTATAACCGCTAAAAATTTAAACTAAGCACGAAAGTGGACTTACAAAAGGGTCCAAGTAAGGAGGGTTGATCCTAATTTCTCAGGTATGAGGAGCAAAGTCCCCAACTTAGAGAATTCAAGATCAAGTGTGGGTTATGAAGGAAAAGAGGTGGGGTATTTATAGGTTTTTCGGAACCGTTAAGATCGTTCATCGATAAACGTGATCAAATCTGGACCGTACACCTTTACCCACTGTTTTATATTACAATGGGCAGCCCCTAGGATTGAAAATACCATGTGCAAAGGCTGGAAACAAGCTGGAACAGGCTGTCTGCAGCTGTTTCTGCATCTGGGCATGGCTTACGGACCGTAAGGTCCGCAGTGTTGAGGTCCGTAAGGACCTGGTCAGCCAAACAAGTTTCATTTGTTGACATTTTTAGTCCCTGCACTTCCAAACGCTATTTCCGACTCATCTAAGGCCCGTTAAACCATTTTTAAGGCTCTATTATGATGCCTAAGTATGGGGAACATGAAACATGCTCAAAAATATGCCGGATGTCGGTTCGTTTGGTCGTACGGTCACGTTGTTCGGTTAATTACGACGAAACACGGACGGACGCGAAAAACGAACCAATTGACGCGACGAATGGAATTTGATCAAGCCAAATACTAAAATAACATATTTTAGTGTTTACATAAATTTTTGGATGTCCGGATATATTCAGAATGTAAGATATGCGCGAAAATGCAAACTTGTGCACTTTTTGACACTTTTAGTCCCTGTTGATCAAATAAGTTTATTTTTGTGCACCAAACACCTCTATGCCCATATCTAAGATATGTAAAGGATATTTAGGGCATGTTTAAATTATGATCATATTCCGGAAGGTTCGATACTATACGAATTGATAGACTTTTGCAGTTTGACGCAAATAGTCCCTCTAATGCGCAGACTTGCGCATATCATCGTTTAATAGTATTGGAGCCTTATCTAATCCATATTAGGTATTTATGAGAGTATTAAAAGCATCATAATGCTTCGGGTTTGCTAAAAGGTCATTCAGAGGTATAATTAAACATATTGACACTTTTAGTCCCTCTAACTTGCAAAGTTGCGCGTAACTTCACTTATAGGCATAAAAGCCTTGGACGGCCAATGGTTGGCATTCCCGAGAGTAAAATCAAATATCATGAAGCTCCCGGTTTGTTAAAAGGTCTCTCAGAGGTAAGAATTAACATGTTGACGCTTTTAACCCTTTATTGCGCAAACTTTCAATTAATTACACAAACGGCTACACTTGATCAACAAGTGGCTCATTCGTGAATATAAAACCGAAAAAGGTTATTTAAAAAAACTTATTTTAGATATGTTAATACTTCCAGTTCTTTCATAATCAATCTTTTTCGATTTTTCGAAAGATTTAATCCCTTAAATTCAAGGTTTGACTTTATTAGGGTTTATTACACGTGTCAATACATCATTGGACGTGATTTTACGAGGTGTTACATCCTCACCCCCTTCAAAGAAATCTCGACCTCGAGATTTGCTAAAGTAATGGAAGTACTTTCTGATGTATCATGGACTTAACTTCCCCAGTATATTTGGGCCTCTAATGCACCCCAGTTGACTTCTATGATATGTACATGTATCCTTTTGGAGCTTCTTAACCTGTCGATCCTTAATCGATATGGGTTTCTTATTAAATAAAAAATTTTCATTAATCTGCATACCATTATGTGATAATGCGTTTTGACTTATTGGCGAAACCTATCCTTGAATCACTAATGTGGGTCGTATTGCGAGCTCCACCAAGCTCCTTATATAGGTTTTTAGCTTATAAGCTATTGACCTTTGTTGCATTCGATTTCTCGACTATTCCTATATATCCAGGGCTTAACTTACCCTGAGAAATTTAAAATTTAGCACACCCTTCATGGGGCGATACCTTCCATTGAACCTTATTCCTTATTAAGGACTTAAGAAGGTTGCGACTTTTATAAATCCTAAATTTTCTGCCGATTACTGGCAACTTTAAGATGATTATGAATTCAAATGATCTTATTTGTTGTTTCCAATGCAACTTTCAGATTCTGATAATCGGACTTACCAATCTATTGTTCTAACAATGGATGTTTAAGATTCCATTTACACAAGGTCCCCAAAGGAGCAGCCTTAATACTTACATAATAATTGTTATGGAAAAACTTATTTTATGGTGAGGTGGTTATTCCAACCACTGCTTAAAACTAATCCTTAGGAATAGCTAATCCTTATAGCTAGTCGAACAAGTCGACGATCCTGGGAAGCTAATGGTGATTCTTAATTGTTGCCTAAATAGGGTTGCGGTAATCAATGCATAAGCAAAATGAACCGTCTTTCTTAGTTAGCAATACCGAACTCTTAGAATATTTAGCTAGGCTATATGAACCTTCATCTTAAAACTCACTTAATCAGGGTTCCGATTCTTCCAATGATGGTACTAGATATCATGGAGATTTCATAATGATGCAGCCCTAAGGGGGATGTTAATCTTAACTCTACTCGCCTCAGGAGGTAAACAGGGTAACCTCTGGAGAAGATAATCAAGGTACAAGGAGGTTACAGAGATTTTCCAAATCTCAGGCTTTAATTCATTCATCATAGTCTGTGTCAGATAAGTGACACATTTATGTCACGAGTCCACGAATTCCTTAATCGGAGACATTTATTTGGACAATTCCATTCTGGATATCTTCTTTGAATACCATTAGTTGACTTTAGTACCATATGACTATTGGAATATCCTTGTAGTTCCATGCATTAAACCTCCATACTGATTAGGCATGGAAGCAATCTATGGGGCTTATTAAGATACACCAGCCCTCATATGGCGCTTTTTGTCATACCATTTGGTATTCTTAATCGATAGAGATCAAGAGATATCAACTACATATTCTGACGTACTTCATCTGGAGAGAGGGTGTACTAGAATTTTACGACTGAAGATCTCTGACAGGAATAGAAGAAATGGTTCCTATGATTTTGTCTGTAAGTTTTACCTTACGCTTAATATCTAGGGTTCTTATGGAAGATTTTAAAAGTTTGTTATACTTATAGTTTATGAGGGATTTGGAGCAAGTAGTATTCGGCTCTTTGAACTTTTTCACAGCCTTCTTCACAGCTTTTCCAACAGCTGCGTCTATCATAGTTTGAAGAACATCTTTGGAATTTCTAAGGTTTACAATTGTAGCATCACTAGCATGCGTCGCATCATCAATGGCGTGATTGACTGATGTCTTATCCGAGTTTGTCATACTCAAGATTTGGTTCCTATCACTAAATGAATCAATTTCTTAGTTGCAATCCAACAACTGCTATTCATCACCCTGATGGCCTTAACATATACTAACCATGGTATCATTAAACCATACAGGCCAATATAGTACTAACATTCTTAATGAACGTTATATTTAAAAATATATCAATATTACTTAGCCTAGGTCTCAAAAGACCTTCAATGGCATTTAAGGTTTGGACCTAGTCCATTACCTTTTTGACAGGGGATCAAAATGTCACATCTGTCTTTTTTTTTTTTATATATTGATCAATTTAGATAGCTTGAAAGCTTGCCATAAGGATATCAGAAAAGAGTGATTCCTAATAGATATAAAATATCTATCTAAGATTTGTTGGAGCATTCTCTAAAGCATCATCGGCCAATTTCTACCTCGCGTTATATGACCGGAGTCCTAATCAGGCGGAGACAACAATTTACAACATTTATTGCTCACAATAGACTTATATGTGCCATCATCAAATAAATTTCTGCATAAACTTCTTGATAAGGAAGGGTACCTGCTATAGTGTCATCATTCTGCTCCATCTTCTGGGCGTTCCTCTGGAAGACTCATGCGTTTGTCTTCCTGGCCTCTTCATGCTTCTTTACAAGTTTTGGGCAGTTGGTTTTGATGTGCCATTCTTCGTTACAATTGTAACATGTCGCATTCTTCAACTCCTTGCAATCTAAAGTCTTGTGGCCCTTGGTCTTGCAAATTCCACACAGTTTAGCACGTGGGTCAATTGTACATTTTCCAGAATGTTGCTTTTTGCAGTTACTGCATTTGGGTCTATTATTAGACTGACTCGAGTTTTTCCTAAACTCGGAATCTTTCCCGTGCTCAGAGCTTCCCTTCTTCTTCTTGTTAGATTGATGAGAGTTTTCCTCTTCTTCTTTCCTTTTCCCTCGCCGAAAGTTTTAACCGACTTATTCATGATAGCATCTAAAGTGAGAGATAAGGATAAGTCCACCGCGGACCTATATGTGGTAGGCCTAGATGCTTTCAAATTTCCCTTTATCTCTGGTGCTAGGCCTCTAATGAAACGCGCTAAGCGTTTAGGTTCAGGGGTGACTAAATAAGGAACTAGGTGGGACATAGTGTTGAAACTTGTCACATATGCCTGACAATCCAAATTCTTCATGACCAGAGTCAAGAAGTCTGATTCTATCTTTTCTACCTCATGCTGAGGGCAAAAATTTTCCTTGATTAATGCAACGAATTGATCCCAAGATAAGTTGTAGAGTAGGACCTTTCCCGTGGCTTGGAGCAATGATCTCCACCATGCCAACGCTTCTCCTTTAAATGTTTGTGAAACAAATTTCACAACATCTTGTCCTGCACAACCGCTGATGTCAACAACAGTGTCCATCTCATCGAGCCATGTCATGCAATCGATGGCTCCTTTCTCTCCTGTAAAGTCTCTGGGCTTGCAGGAGACAAAATATTTATATGAGCAGCTCTTAACTGGTGCCTCTTGATGAAGCACAATCTTTCTAGACAGGACACTCCTCTGATTTGACGAGTTATGAACATCGTCTTCCTTTGTCTCATGTGATTTAGAAGGGGGCTTACTACGAGCCACAGATAGAGTCCTAGAGTGTGTATCACTTGATTCATTATATTGTCTGTCAAGAGCTCGAGTAACAGCATCATCTATTAATGCCTGTAGTTCTGCACCAGTTATATTAATTCTGGTGATATCATTGTTCTCCTTCAGGTGGCTGTTAACCTCTTCTGATCCAACCATGTAGCTTGATTGCTACATAAATATTGACAACGATTTATTCAAAGGGTATTATGGAATTATCATTTTTGATGATTCATTAACCCTGGTAATATAAACCATATGGGTTAATTTGTTAATTATATTAGTATTTTTGTTATAATCTATCCTAGTATATAAAACATTAAGGATATTAAAGTGGCACAACAGGCCTTGTCACGAGGACAGTTTTGATTTATAAGCCATGATCGTTTGGGATCGAGGCATTTAAGGTTTGAGCATAGTTGGTTACTTTTCTTGATAGAGAGTCGAAGACTACTACTGTCTCTTGTCTTTTAGGGCAATAGATATAGCCCGTAAGCATTTCCCTTCTAAGGGATGTTTATGATATGATCATCTTTTCAGATGTTATTAGTCGAGATCGTATGGATCATACCGACTATTATGCTTTGACATGGTCCAACATTTTTAGACAGGAGGTCAAAGACCACCACTGTCGTTGTCTTGTCGGACAACAAGTTTAGCCCGTAGGCACTTCATCACTAACGGATGTTTATAACATGATCATCTTATAGGATGATATAAGCCATGATTTCTAGATCATTAGGCCATATAAGAAAATTGGAAGAATCCAATATAAGGATGACTGTTGTGATTTTCTCAAATCACATTTGTCAAGACTGCTAACACGTCCTTAGGTGTTAACAAGGATCTGAATCTCTTAAATAGGTCTTACCATCTTGGCCATGTCTTAAAATAACACGTGGCTAGGTCTTGTCCTTTTTAGATTTTGCCATTTTATTATAATGGTAGATCTTATAAAAGGAATGTTACTTTTCATTTAATTCATTTTTCATGTTTAGAATGAAAACTTAAATTTAATCATTCCACTACAAAATTAAAAAGTACAGGTGTGCCCTAGACGGGACTTGAAAGGAACGATGTTGTCCTCGAAGGGACTGAAAGATAAATATGCCCTTATAAGGACTATTAAAGAAACGATCTTCAGCAAAAGGAGTTTTCTTCTTTACTTTACTTCTGATGGTTCTCTCCCTGGATGCTCGTTTCATCCTAACCGTGGTACGAAGCTCAGCATATCAAGGCTCCGGATGTGGAGAATTTCCATTACGGCTTCTTCGCTTGGCGACGTATCCAATATATATAAAAATTGGAAGCAAAAATTTTCAGATTAGGATTGAGAGTATTCCTATGTTAAGTCTAGACTCAGAAAGTTTAAGAAATGTGCTACTGTGTCATTGAGATTAAACAAAAAAAGGCTAGTGTTTAATTCACTCAATGTTGGCTCTGATACCAACCTGTCACACCCCGATATTTCCACGTATTACCGGTGGGCCCGGTGGGGAGTATCGTGACGTAGTTGATACCATCATAGTCAAACAACACAAATTTAAAAGCACAGCGGAAGCAAAAGATATTTATATTATATCCGAATGAGAATATCAAAGTATTACAAACGGTATGTAAAAGATCCACAGGCGGATCAAATAAAAGAAAACTGTTCAACAGACTTCAGGCATCTAGAACTTGCAAGATTCCCTATTAACGCCCTGAGCTCCCAGCCAATTACGTACAGTACCTGTCACTTAACCTTTTTGGAAAATACGTCAGTTTACACTGGTAAATACAATTAACTGACTCATTTTGAAAATGTTTAAGAAAATTGATTTGAATGCACGAGGCACAAAAATTCTTTTATAACTTGGGACAATTTTATTAATAAAAATCTTGTATCTGATTTACATGTTTGTCCAACATTTAGGGCCGGTGATTTTACAATACAAGCCGGTCAAGATTAATCGACACACCATAAATATAACTCACAAGAAGACACCCTTACGAGTGAGTATATCTTTTACATACGCAACAGGAGGTGTTATGCCTACACCCTGTGCTTAAGTTATGGCCATTCACTTTTTAAATGAGCCAAGGATATCCAGGACACGGTCATTAACCCCTAATGTTATTTGTTATCAATCAATACAGATTAAAACGGGATTATGCAATTTAATCATCTCTGATTAAAAGGTTTCTACACCCGACCAAGCGGTATTTTTATAATACCGTATCCCAAGCCCGTATAAGGGAAAATAAGTTAAAAGTATTTACCTGAGCTAAATATAAATTCAATCCCAGCCGTATATCAAATCAGCAAGCACAAGTACTTCTACTGGGGCTCTTAATCTGGAACGAAGGTTTTATTAACCTATTAGATTCCTAACGGGTCTTGTTTAAGTTGAAACTTAGACCGGTTAGTTTTAAGGAAGGGTTTACGGTTCAAAACGCAAGATTAAGCGCGGACCGGTTCAGAATGTGATTTAGACCCGACAAGTTTGGAGACTTGTATAATATGGGCAAACTAAACACATTCTGGATTTTGAAGTGAAAATGATAAGGTTTGACCCGTTTCGGTTATTTATGCAAACTAGTTACACAAACCGACCCGAACGCGAAACATGCGTAACGGGTAACCATAAGAGTCATAAACATGTTCCAAAAATTAATATGCCTTAAATATGTTGTGATATCAGTAGGTTATCTTCCATTATGCCCAAAATGAATTTAAAACCAATTTATGCCCCGTAGGGGTATTTTGGTCATTTTAAAGGTTATAAGGGAGGTTAAATGATAATATGAGGTTTTGGTCTAAAATTATTAGTAAATATATTTACTTTAATAAGTTATATCAGTAAAATATCTCATATATGTGAAATTTATCATTTATGGCCAAACTATGCACCGTAGGGGCATTTTGGTCATTTCACATATGCTTTAAGGGTTAATTTTGGAAATCTGAGTTCAAAACTTTTATTTACTGTTAAAGTATAAAAATTTATTCATAACATCAGTAGGTATCAAGCTTTAGGTGCCCAATATGGTTTTAAGCCATACTATGCGCCTAAATCGCATAAAAGTCGGTATTTGACGATATTCGGGTTGAGTAATGAAATCTGAGATTTTAATCAACCTTTACTGTTTAAAATAACTTATTTATCATATAAAATCAGTAGAAAAAGGTTTGGTATGTAAAGGATGTGTAAAACTCATTTTATTAGTGAAAAAGGCATTATCGTCAATTACCGAGTCTATGCGATAACTCTATGTTATGATCAGATTAAAATTTTATAAAAATTTCCAAAAATCCCTAAATATTATATTATATCAGTAGGTAAAAGTTTTGATGACAAAATTTGAGTTTAAATAGGCTTTATGCCGGAATTGACGTTTAATTAATAAAGAAGCTTTCAATTTATGCTATTGCGCATAACTCCTATTTTTGACCACGAACTGATGTGAAATTTTATGGACATGTTTATAAATCAGTAATAAAGGTTTTAGTCCTTCCACATTTTCAAAAATCTTGTTTTAATATCAAAAGGGCATTATGGTCAACATTTAGGCATTATGGAAACATGTAATGAACTCTAATTCTAAAGGAGCAAGTAGTATAACTTCAGAAGGTTATACTAACATATAACATGGTCACAAAGGAACCCTAAGGCATAATTAAACTAAGCTAATTCGGGTCAGAACTGAAAGTCAAAGCAAAAGTCAACTTTTGCGACCTTCGGTTCCAAACCGAGCCTATACTTAGAATTGTCGGGTTTAATCATTCTTAGGCATGTTCAACTAATATTTACCAAGTTATTAAAGTGAGAAAACTGATTCTATGGTTATTATACTATTAGTTATGAATTTTTATTTAAAACTAACCCGTTTGACTTTTATTTGACCCGACAATTAAACTAAGTAAACGTGGTAATTAGGAGGTGCCCTTTTGAGGGTTAAACACCTACCTAATTACGGTCACGTAGCCATGTTCGTTGCGAACCATGGCTTAGCTGTTTAAAAGTCAAAGCGTTTATCGAAACGTTTGACCTTTCGGCTATAACCGCTAAAAATTTAAACTAAGCATGAAAGGGACTTACAAAAGGGTCCAAGTAAGGAGGGTTGATCCTAATTTCTCAGGTATGAGGAGCAAAGTCCCCAACTTAGAGAATTCAAGATCAAGTGTGGGTTATGAAGGAAAAGAGGTGGGGTATTTATAGGTTTTTCGGAACCGTTAAGATCGTTCATCGATAAACGTGATCAAATCTGGACCGTACACCTTTACCCACTGTTTTATATTACAATGGGCAACCCCTAGGATTGAAAATACCATGTGCAAAGGCTGGAAACAAGCTGGAACAGGCTGTCTGCAGCTGTTTCTGCATCTGGGCATGGCTTACGGACCGTAAGGTCCTCAGTGTTGAGGTCCGTAAGGACCTGGTCAGCTAAACAAGTTTCATTTGTTGACATTTTTTGTCCCTGCACTTCCAAACGCTATTTCCGACTCATCTAAGGCCCGTTAAACCATTTTTAAGGCTCTATTATGATGCCTAAGTATGGGGAACATGAAACATGCTCAAAAATATGCCGGATGTCGGTTCGTTTGGTCATACGGTCACGTTGTTCGGTTAATTACGACGAAACACGGACGGACGCGAAAAACGAACCAATTGACGCGACGAATGGAATTTGATCAAGCCAAACACTAAAATAACATATTTTAGTGTTTACATAATTTTTGGATGTCCGGATATATTCAGAACGTAAGATATGCACGAAAATGCAAACTTGTGCACTTTTTGACACTTTTAGTCCCTTTTGATCAAATAAGTTTATTTTTGTGCACCAAACACCTCTATGCCCATATCTAAGATATGTAAAGGATATTTAGGGCATGTTTAACTTATGATCATATTCCGGAAGGTTCGATACTATATGAATTGATAGACTTTTGCAGTTTGACGCAAATAGTCCTTCTAATGCTCAGACTTGCACATATCATCGTTTAATAGTATTTGAGCCTTATCTAATCCATATTAGGTATTTATGAGAGTATTAAAAGCATCATAATGCTTCGGGTTCGCTAAAAGGTCATTCAGAGGTATAATTAAACATATTGACACTTTTAGTCCCTCTAACTTGCAAAGTTGCGCGTAACTTCACTTATAGGCATAAAAGCCTTGGACTGTCACACCCTGGCTTTGCGGAAGCGTGGTTAATTTTGGTGTGACTTCTTAATACCATGGCTTAACCATAACAAAGCTATATGAAATAAAATCATGCAAGATCATTCATTTGATTAAGTTTTAAAACCAGAGTAACACAACATTGTCTTAGAGACTTACAACCTCATAACATAAAACATTGTCTTGAATAACATAAACACCGTCATGAAATAAACGCAGTTTAAGATTTGTGACTTGTCCAGGAAAGAGTCACATTTCCTAAACTGGGATGACCTTGGAACCCTTATGCAGCGGGAAAACATAACATACCGCGCCAGATCTTTAATTTCCTGAAATACATGTAAGTTGAAAAATCAACAATAATGTTGAGCGAGTTCATGTGTAAGTGAGTAAGTAAACCTTTGTGAGTATAAAAATAGTCTTGGTATGTAGCAAATAAGGAAAAAGAGATCACCAATGGTTTGCAAGGCCATTGATATATGTGAAGTGCAAGTAGGAAGACTCAAACCTAGCAGATTTAGCGTTGGGTACAAAGTCACTCCAAGGTCCGTTCTGTTGGGCCTCTCAGAGGTCCGTTCTGTTGGGCCTAGAGTTGGGCTCGCTACACCCAGATAGATCTACCGCTTACGTCCCTCGGTCCTACAATGAGGATTAATGATCTCCAGTTTCTGCCTACCCACTCACATGATCTAAGTAGTAAACCTCCTTACGCTAACCATACCATGTATAAAGTACTTGTAATCAAAGTAACATGTATTTCACCCCCGCAGTTAAGAAAACTGAAAAACAGTTAGAGAAAAGGGGGACATGAACTCACAGTGGTGCGTCTCTACCAAGTATGCCTCCAAATCAATCAGCTGTATGACGACCTACACGTGCTAACTCTATTAGACGGACGGCCGTGCCTTAGCTTTATGGTTTAAGTTTTTGGGAAATAGTTAGGCAACTATTTCGTGTTTACATTCTGTATACTTGGTAGTTATTTTCCTTCCCAAGGATGGGGGATTTAATACATGTGTGTTCGTAACATTCAGATTTCACTATTAAGTCTCACTTAATATATTTTATTTCCACTTCAAAATATGAATATTCTTCTCAAAAATATTATATTTTCATACATGTGATTTTCCCCAAAATAATACTTAGTAATATTATTTTTACTCTAAAAATAATATTTACGTAGTTCACAAAATAATCATAAACACTTATACAAGTGATGTTGTGAAAAATATATACTAAATATATTTATGTATCACGTTTTATTTTGTGAAATCCCACCTCCGATATTTTATAAATAAAGCCGTGGCGAAATTCATAGTTTGAAAACAAGTCGACAAGTATCTCTAACACTTATAGTGAAAATAATTCCAAGTGTTAGGTTTTTAGAAAAATTTCGCCAGAGTTTCCTCTGTAACTGGAGGTGGCCACGCTTTCAAGCGTATCATTTTCTTTTATAAATCAAACCAACAATCTTCTTATTCAATCAAAACCATGTTCAAATCACAAACTAGTCAAAATATGTATATAAATCGCATAAACTTCATGAACTTGTGGTTTATCCAAACTGTGAAGTAAATCTCATTACTTTTAGTGGATCTTTATATAAAACAATCCGATTTTGTAAAAACCTCGTTTTTATGGAAGTTCCGTCTTTACAACTTCTCGTCCACTTTTACAAAAATAGTTATTTCGTCGAAACTTTGTGTTACACAAGTGTTTACACACTTGTGTGTTCTAAAAACCATTCTTGTTAATGTAAGATCCGTCTTTTAAAGTATGATTTCTTTAACGCTTGGTCCTTTGAAAATACCACTTGCAGATACGTAGATCTGCTAGTTTTAAACACTATTGTACAAGCTAAAACACTTTTACACAAGTTCATGATTCGTGTGTGGTAGAGTTTCACCCTTTAACCCTTGTTCTATTCAAAACAACCTTATGTCATGATTCGTGATCATGACCAAACCGGGTTAAATGATGATCCCAGCTACCACAACATAGATCGGGTCTAAATAATCACAGATTTCAATTACTACAACATTTACACAACTTATAAGCTTTTAACCATCATTTTTCATGTTTTTAGTAGACTTTAAAGTATCATCTTGTAAGATTTCGAGTTTTAACCGTTACACCACATATTAACCGCTTTAGATTAGTTCAAGATAGGGATTTAAACATCATACCACTAGCTCGAGGCTAGGGAAGAATCTACGCGCAAATGAGGTGGATAAAAGCTAGAGAAAGAGGTCCTTCAAACTCCGAGTGCACCAAGCCTCCTAATACGTGATCCTTGAAGCTTGTATGATCTTGTAATGTGAAGATGGAAGCCGAAAAATATGATGGATGGGCAAGGGGATCTCGGCCGAAGCCTTAGAGGGCAAGAGAGAGAGTTTTTGTGTGGTGAGTTGTGAATGTTATGATCATATGGTTCTAATCTTGGTCTTATAGACAATTAGGATAGTATTAACCAATGGTTCTTGTGCTACTTAGATATTAGGCAAGAGGATTATAATAATCAAGTGTAGTACAAGGTGTGTCCCCCTCTAGTTGGGGACGGTTAGAGAGGGGGGGGGGGGTCTTGGTCCGATTCTAACTAGATAGTTAGGATAATAGTTAGGTCAAGTAAGTTAGTTAAGTGCTTAACCTGGTTAGTTGTGTCTCGTGTGTTATAACGGGTGTTAGGGTATTCAGGGACCCTAACTGGCTCAGAAAAAGATAGATAATGAAAATAACAGTATTTTCATGTTTCGGGTATAGTCCGGTTGTTCGGTTGGATAGTAATCCGTTAAAGTGCTTAACAAAGCTTAAAGTGTCGTTAATACCCTTTTTAGTGACACAACTTATTTCTGACACTTTGGAAAGTGTCTAGTAATATTTTTCTCATGTTTTGGCACTTTATTAGTTAGCTAAAAGCTGAATTGTTATGTAAAGTGCTGAGTTTTGTACTTAGAGTACGTTTCAGGCACATCCAGTCATTGTGACTTATTCCTAGAGACGCAGTTCTACAACCCTTATATCCCTACACTCACCACTAGTGTAGCAAAATATTTCTGGCTCATACAGGCCTTAGAGGCAGTGTTTGCCTGATGCTGGCTTTATCAGCATGTTCAATAGGTTATCCGTTATAGTGCTACTGTGCTTTTTGTGCATCATGTTTGTCACTAAGGTTCAGTCATGTAAATAATGTAGTGACAGCAAGTAAAGTATGATGCAAGTAAGTACATGTATCAGTGTTCAAGTAGCAGTTTATTCACAAGTTCAAGCAAGCACAGTAATTAAGCAATAATTAATTATTAATTAAGTCGTACGGATACCTGGTTTAGTGAGGGTTTTCACATGGACGGCCAATGGTTGGCATTCCCGAGAGTAAAATCAAATATCATGAAGCTCCCGGTTTGTTAAAAGGTCTCTCAGAGGTAAGAATTAACATGTTGACGCTTTTAACCCTTTATTGCGCAAACTTTCAATTAATTACACAAACGGCTACACTTGATCAACAAGTGGCTCATTCGTGAATATAAAACCGTAAAAGGTTATTTAAAAAAACTTATTTTAGATATGTTAATACTTCCAATTCTTTCATAATCAATATTTTTCGATTTTTCGAAAGATTTAGTCCCTTAAATTCAAGGTTTGACTTTATTAGGGTTTATTACATGTGTCAATACATCATTGGACGTGATTTTATGAGGTGTTACAATACCCTTCCCAAATTGGAGGCGGAAACTTGTTATATCTAACACACGGTTTCTTACCAGTATTCTTCTTCTTCTTTGGTTGTTCATCTTTAAATGCCTCAAAACCTACAACAGTAGGATAAATTCTGTCAATTAAGTAATCAGAACATGTATAACTTTTCAGCAAACGTCCGATTCTTTCATTTTCAACTTTTTCACCATCCAACTCTTGCTTCCATTTCGCACATTCTTCAATGTAAAAATTTATCTCTTTCTGCTTTGACATCATTGTTGCATTCAACATTTTCAACACTTTTTCTCTTTCAGTGTTTGTCGTTTGCAAACTATTCACTGTTCTGTTCAAAACATCGTAGGATTCTTTCAAATTCTTCACATCAAACAATAACTTTTCTTTCATTTTTTCTGATTCACTAAACCTCTCGTCTTTTGCTTCACACTGTTTGCAAGATTCCAAACATGTGAGACATGGTTTCGTAACTTCAACAATCTTCTCGACCTCCACAATCTTTTCAACTTTAACTATCTTTTCCACTTCCACTATCTACTCAATCACTTTGACTTCCTTCAATTCTTTTGCAGCTTTTCTCTCTTTGAGTTTCTTCAATTTATCTGCAAAATAAAATTCAAAACTGTCAGAAGATAAATGAGATTTTCCAATGTTTATCTGTTCAACTTCTTCATCATCATCACTAGTATCTGTTGAACTGTTTTTAGAAGAAACAGATTCTTCATCTTCACTTTTCTCATCATCCGACATCACAGCCATCCACTCCTTCATCAACTCTGGCTTTTGTATGATCTGAGCAATAAAAGCTTTAACATTAGGATCAGCTGGAATATATTTATCCCAGCTAAAACCTTCAGCCACTTTCTCTTCATCTTGATCAATGATGCCATAGTAAGCTTTCCTGTTTGTATCTTCGATCATTTTTCCATGTGCTATTTGAGAATCCTTTTGTTGATGTGGTTGATAAGTAATTTGTTGATATATAGACTTTTTATAGTAATCATCTTTTCCAAAAGGATCCTTTGCTCCTCTCGGCTCCTGATTCTTGCACTCTCTTTTGAAATGGCCTTTCTCCCTGCATTTAAAACAAGTAACTTTAGATTTATCAAAACCTAAAGCTGAAAGATGAGCATCCAATAAATCATTTCTTCCGGTAATCATTTTAAACTTTTCAGCCCTTCTTAGAACACTTGCTAAAGCCCATTTAATATCCATAAGTTCCAATTCCTCTGCATCAATCTGGTCATAATCTTCCTTTGTGAGCATCAGATTGCCAATTTTTTCGGCAATCAACCCTTCATAAGATTCTAATGCAGTGACCAATAATCCCATATGACTTTTCACAACTTCTTCAGAATAATTTTGTCCATTTTGAAGATGTAAAGCCACATTACACTGAATCAGATGCCCATTACCAACACTCGCACTTTGAACACTTGGAGGATTAACACTTGAAAATCCACTAGTGTTGACTGAACTTTGACTGCCTGTTCCGGATGAGTTTCCTGCACTAAATGCTGTTTGGATCTTTGGACTCACTTCAACTGACATTTCCTTTATAGTACAGTTTGATGTCTTGTTGATTACTTGAACTGTTCATTCTGGCAATTTTCTGCTGTTCAAGATCCTGTGCCTCCAGCTTTTCAATAAACTGAGCAATTGATAATCTGCTAAACTGTCCAGAATTTTTCAGAATCATCAGATATGTACCCCATTCCTTTTGTGGTAATGCATCAGCAAGCTTTTCTACCCATTCTGCTGGAGTTTTAGTAATCTTCAATTGAGACATGGTGCGCACAAGATGGCAGTATCTCTCAATGAGAGTTTTTGTAGTCTCACCAGGCATACAAGTAAACAATTCAAACTCTTTTTTCAACAAAGCTGCTTTACTCTGTAGCATTTCTATACTTCCTTCAAATTTCTTTTTAAGAGCTTCCCAGATAGAATAAGCACTGTCATCGTGTTGAAGCAACACAAATATATCCTCTTTTACAGCTTGTTGTAATAGATTGATCATCATTTTCTCTCCTTTATAACTTTCTCTCTCTTGCTCTGTGAATTCTGAAATGATTTTATCAACTCCCACTGAGCTTTGTGGCCTCTCATATTCAGTTTCAATGCTTTCCCAAGCTTTTAAATGGTTTGCTTGAACCCAATTCTCGAAACGTTTCTTCCATCCATGATAGTCTTCAATTCCCATAAGTTTTGGAGGTTTTTGCATTGTTCCGGTTTCATTCTCCATGTTCATGTTCTTAGCAATGTCAGCCGGAGTAGTCGGAGTAGCAAAAGCGTTGTAGAATTCAGAATCCATGTTTCGGTATCGGAAAATTTCTCAAACAAGCTTTCAAACGAACTGGTTCACCTCGTAAAAATTATCTGACAAACAAACAAAACAAACAATCAGTTTAAAGAATTATCAATTAACAGAATAAAACTGGTTACTTGAACTGGTGAATATTCTGTGCGGACTGAAAGTTGACACACTGTGCGGACCGAAGATTGACAAACTGTGCGGACTGCTATGACCCGGACCAATTTCAAACAACCAGACCCTTTGAAACCTTTGAACTCTAAAATTTGCGGATAGAAAATTCGGACTTCGTACAAAGTGAATTTGATTTTATGCGAACTGATTTAAATGACAAACCACACGACCTTATGCGAATGAGATTGATATGACTTGAATTTGGTGCAAATTGACCCAAAACTCACACAACAATCTGTATTACATCCAAACTGTCTTGATCAACTTCAATGGGCCGAGACTTGATTCTATAGGGCTGAGACTTATATACCAAAGAAATCAATGGGCCTCTAGTAAATGGATCAGACACTTATTAAAAGTGATGTGTTTTGATTGGGCCGATGACATGTAGTGGCTTGCTATCTTTAATCACATGTGTCTGCCAAACAATTATAGAATAGACAAAATTCTCGAGAGCTTTTATTGACCAACAAACAGTTATTTCAATACACAAATTCTCATGCAAACTAATTATGAGCCGACAACATTCATATGTTAAATGAACATGATTTATTTTCCAACTACCAATGACCTGACAATGCAACACACTTCAAATTTTGATTGGACCTTTAACAATAGTGGGTTGACTAATATTAATTGATAGTTATCAACATGGGCCGCTCAAAAAATCTGACCAACAAATATGATTGGGCCGAGAATTTTGGTCAGATCACATGCTCATGAAACAAACAATTTGGCCGCCCAACATTATCACATGCAATCTTGAAAAACTATCCGACAATTTTAAATGTTTACTCAAATCTGATTGAGCCGATAAGTCTTGAAGGATTAACAGTCACATGCAAAGTCTGATCAACTGATACAATTCACACATTCACATGATCTCTTTTCTCAACAACTGACAACCTCGATTAAAGAATCACACAATACGATGTAATTTTCAAACGAACACGTGATTCAAGCGGTGTTTTTCAAGCGATCAGACGTTTTCAAGTGAGCGGACTATTTCAAGCGGACAAGGTTGATTTTTTCAAGCGACCAGACTATTTCAAGCGAACAACCAGTTTCAAGCGGTCACAGCATGTTATGTTCGCTTGAACAGTTGATGATGTCAGCAACTTCGAACCAATTTCAAGCGAGCAGATGATTTTAATCAGTTTTTAAGTTGATTTTAGTGCTGAAACTTTCCAGGATTTGTTAATACATGTATGCGCACAATGTGTGAAAGTTTGAGCCGTTTTTAACCGTAAAAAAATTTTTAATTTCGAAAAAGAATGGTGTAGAAATCAGAAATAGTGATGAAAACGAGCTGTTTTGACAAGAACTCTTCCTCCTGTGCTCTGATACCACTTGTAGGATCATTTTGTGACCCGAAAGAGTCGTTCAGAAGAGATTTAATCCGTTTCAGAGGCGGAAAATAAGAAACGAATGTAGAAACAGCTTGATTCACACTTTAAAAAACTTGTATATTGATTTAACAATGATTACAATCACAAAATATACCGGCAGCACTTCAGTACACTCTCTAAGATCTCTGGTCTGTCCGCTTGAAATGAAATGTCATGACACACATATATAGTACTAGCTTGATCGCTTGAAATGAACATGCACATGTTCAAGCGATCAGACTCAAGCGAACAAACAACCTAAATCTAATTCAAGCGAACATGACACATGACTTTTGTCTTCAAGCGAACTAGCCAATCAATTTCATGTTTGCATGCAAATCCACGTGAGGTTGTCATATTGTGATATCATAGATGATGTCATTGGTATGATGTCATCATCAATAATGATGACATCATGCTTGATCCGAACCGTAACGTATCCGAGACTCGATATTAAGACGAAGACGACAGATGTGTGCACCAACAGACTCCCCCTCAGATGTTGACGAGTCTTAAGTGTCGAGTCTTTGCATCTTCAGTCTTTATCAGTCTGAACGCTCTCTGAAATATCTCACAGTGAAAGCATCCTTAAACTTTATCTCCTTCTCCTCTTCAACATCAACAGACTCCCCATGACCAATCTCTACTCGGATGTCTTCAGACTCCCCCTTTCGATATGCTGGGATCGTAGTCTGGCATGTTGAAATCACAAAGACCTCAGGTATCGGAACCTGTCTCTCTATCATCAAATTCAAAATCGAACCGTATAAATCGTGTATACCTCCATCGATCGCAACGCAACAACTGCCGAGTATCGTAATTCGTTATCGCCGCCGTCATTACTAGTGTTGTGTCGTGTTATTCGCTCAATCGCTTATCGTGTTTAGTCTACCACATATTCATGTATCGCGTACCGCTTATCGCTCGCTTGGTATTCATTGCAGTCTGTGTGGTATTAGTATACATGACACCGCTTCACGAGGCAAAACTAACCTGGTTAAACATAGTGTTTCGTCATGTTAGCAAACTCTCGTGGAAACGTGCCATGTGGGTGTAATGTGGAATCAAATCGAAAACGCACTATTCGCTTATCGCTTATCGCTCGACGCATGCTGTTGTAGCTACGTTCGCAATTCAACTCGCCGGATTAACCTATTCGATTCTATCCTATGCTCGGTCCGATTTTCCATCGATTGGGCCAAGTAAACGCAATTCTACCTGTGTCATAATCGGCGCACATGACACCGCCTCACGAAACGGAAGTAATATAGGCAAAGCATGGTGGATACGCCGCTGGTACTTCCTATATATAAGTGTTTTAAACATATTAACAAACTTTTGTGGGAAAGTGCCAAGTGGGGCTCGGTGATTAACTACCTTTTGTACTGATTAAAACGTCTTTTTATAAAAATTTTTGATTTAAAACCGGTGGACAAGTGAAATTTTCTCACGACGTGGAGTTAACATCGAATCAGCTTAACTCCATGTCCAAGAAAAGTTTCATAAGCCCAGTTTTCCTTAAACTTTTACAACGTCAAAATAAAATCCTTCTTAAAGACATTGGTTCGACATCGAATTCAGCTTGAACCCCTGTCATAGGAGAGTTTTCGTAACCCTTGTTTTCATATTCGAATTCCTTAAAATGTTTAAAAACTTAAACTTCCTTGCAACATCGGTTAACATCGACTCCGTTGACCTCATGTTAAAAGGAAAATTTTCAAAAAAAAATTTCCATCCAAAATTCCTTTTGAGTATCTAAAAACGAACGTTTCTTGTAACGTTGGTTAACGATCGACTCAGTTAATTCTACGTCATGAGAAACCTTTTTAAGTCCTATAAAATTGCAATCGCATCAAACTAACGAATTCTTCATGAGGTACTTTGTAACGACAACTCGTGGGATATTACTTTGGTCTTTACGTCGCCTTCTCGCTATCGCAATCGATCTCTCTTATTCGAAGCACTCTCGCCGGTCAACTCACAACCAAATCACTCGCTGTATCACTACTGATACAGGAGCAACTCTCAGAAGTCTACCTGTTGGATTAATTTCGGGACGAAATTTCCTAAAGCAGGGGAGACTGTAACAACCCGCATTTTTGTGCGTTGTTACTACTCGATATACTCGTTACGCCTAGCACCGGAGATTCGGATCATAATGTAACTATATCGCATACTTCGCTATTCGAAGGATAAATCGCATATTTTCGCAATACACTATTATCACAAACACTAACACTCACGGAGGCATTGAGTGAGGACCCATTCTACCCTCCTCAGTGGTCGTGATGTGCCGAACGTAAACAACTAACGCTAGCAAGGACTCTCGGGCGAGTGCGATAGCTCCAGTCGTCGTGACGATGATGACAATACGAGTGAGTGGTACCCCGTCAGTCGTTGTGGCACAACACACAATAACGTTCACGATGACGTCAAGAAAGGACCTATACTACCCTCCTTGATGGCCGTGAAACGTCGCTAATAATCGCTTACTCAAACGAAAACCGATTGTTATATCGAAACTTTGGAATATGGATACGTAAATACGACCCTTAGTGATATATATACATATATAATAATAGTATAAATCAACTATAGTAAGCGCGTACTTCAAAAACTATCAAAACGATCGAAAACGGAGAAAACTTACCGCGCCGGAGTAGCCATCCGGATGGGCCTCTTCCGAACGGATGGTCCATCCGAACGGATAGCCATTCGAACGGATGGCCATCCGAACGAGTGGCCATCCGACCCAGTAACACCCTCTCCTCATTTTTGCCTATAAATAGCCTGCCACACCACTGTTCAAGTGATGTGACAGCTCCCACTCGACAAAACACGCTCCAGGACTCTTTTCTCTCGATTCCTCGCGATTCCGGTAAGATTTCAACCTAAAACTCGTACTTCTATGATCTACACTCAATTCTACACCATTCTATCTTTCAAAACTCGATTTCTAACCGTGAAATCTACTGATTTGAGGTGTTTTAAGGTGATGTCACCAAGAGTTCTTATGAACTTCAAGTTGTGACCTCATTCCACCATAAACGACTCAGATCTGGGTGGTTTCCACATACTTTGATAACAAATCTCACCTAATTCTAAGTATTTAACCAAGGAACTGTGCGATTTCGAGTTAACCATGAGAAACCGTTAAGAACGTCCAGATCTGATGGAACGGGGTGGTTCCCGGCCGTTGGAACGGGTCGGAACTGATAGAATTTCAATGGTTAATGCGAGATTTCACCGTCCTAACAAAACCGCATCGTATTTCTTCCGAAAACACTCGAAAATAGTTGACCAGGCGTGCCATTCGAGCGAGTTAACAGCCATTCGATTGGATGACAGTCAAACGAGTCAACCATATTCGAACGAATGACAATTCGAACGAGTCAGCACATGATGACAAGTTAAACGAGTCAACCATATTCGAACGAATGACAATTCGAACGAGTCAGCACATGTTCGATCGAATGACAAGTCAAACGAGTCAACCATATTCGATCGGATGACCATCCGACTCAGTCAAACATGTTATTCGAACGGATGACCATTCGACCCATTAACCTGTTATTCGATCGGATGACCATTCGACCCATTAACCTGTTATTCGATCGGATGACCATTCGACCCATTAACCTGTTGTTCGTTCGGATGAGCTCATCCAAACGGATGAACACCATTCAACCAGATAACTAACTTTTCGATGCTATTCCCGCTTAATCGTACATCGTTTACTACATCCTTCAATGATTAACGCAGACGTGCTCGCAACCGACCCTATCAAGCTGTATTTCCGCTAATACGCACTGTGAGTATACTTGAACCCCTTTTTAATCGCATTTTGGGTGTAACATACGTTTCTAGCAAATCGAACTTATCAAACGAATTATTCAAACAATCGAATTATCACTTGAGAATAACTGTTATGCATAGATATACGTGATGCTAGTTGCATATGTGCTAGGGCTTATACTCGCGACGTCCCACCATGACTAGTATAGTACTATTGCGCCCGATGGGGTCTAGTTTGCCATCGCACATTCGAGCATCGAGGACTTAGTTGGTAGTATCAGCTTTGTGAGTATATATGCCGTGTGTTACGTTCTTGCATATGGAAATTCGCTACCCTTTTTTATCTATTACGCTATACATATCAAACCTGTATACTCGCCAATACTTTTGTATTGACAATTATTTTAACGTATGTTGCAGGTTAGATCGCAGACTATATCAAATCAAGCTAAGAGGTCTAGAAACTCAACTAAAATCTAGGTTGTTGGATTTGTATTGTTCGAGAGGACAAGAAATCTGTGATAACTTACGTGATTGTATTGTTTGTTAGTATGGGATAACGAATGTATTAAATATTATCGCAATATAGTTGTTATGGATTCTCTTGAGCAATCTGATTCGCCTAGTGCCGCGCCCTGATGATTCCGCCATCGGTTGGGGTGTGACAGCAACGAAGACCCAAGCACCACAACTTCAGAAAGTGGCAAAGGAAGCTCAACTGAGGATCAAGGTTCAGATGACTCAAGTGAAGATCAAGAATCGGATGTTTCATCAGATACCGATAATGATGAAGATTGCTTAGAAGATGAGAGTCATATTGACAAGAAAATGAAGAAAGTCAAAAGTTCAAGCTCCACTGCATCATAGTATAATGTGACTTTTTGGAACTTCTTGTAACTTTTCAAAACAAAATTACAGAATTACCTTCTACCCTAATTATTGACTTATAAAAGAAAGTCCCTTTTAGTCATTTTACATGAATAAGCTAAGCTGTCACACCCCGATATTTCCACGTATTACCGGTGGGCCCGGTGGGGAGTATCGTGATGGAGTTGATATCATCATAGTCAAACAACACAATTTTAAATGCACAGCGGAAGCAAAAGATAAATATATTACAAACCGATATAAAGTAATATCCAAGTATTACAAACGGAATGTAAAAGATCCACAGGCGGATCATATATAAAGGAAACTTTGTTCAACAGACTGAAGTGCATCCAAGCTTGCGAGACTCTTATTGATGCTAAGGAGAAAGCCAGCCTATTTCGAGTAGTACCTGCACTTAATCTTTTGGGAAAATACGTCAGTTTACACTGGTAAATACAATTAACCGACTCATTTTGAAAAGGTTTAAAAATTGATTTGAATGCACGTGGCACAAACTTTTATAACTTGGGATAATTATTTGTATATAATACTTGTAAAAGAATTACATGTTTCTTATACGTTCAGTAGTTTGGAGTCGGGGGTCTCTCAGGAAGCAGCCTCTCTATTCGTAGGATAGAGGAAAGGTTTGCCTACATCCCACCTCCCCCAGACCCTACGAATAGTTCTGCTATTTGTGGGATATACTGGGTATGGTTGTTGTTGTTGTTGTTGTTATACGTTCAGAAGCCCGGTCCGCATACCGGGTTAAAGATTAATAGACACGCCACAGGTATAATGCCCACAAGGCTGATTCCTTTAAGTGGGATACCAGATTTTACATACGCAGCTGTCAGGTGTACGCCTACACCCCGTGCTTTGGTCGTGGCCATTTCATGAATGATGCCAAGGATATTCGGGACATGGTCATTAACCCCCCAAAGGTTTTAAGCAAACAAAACAATTTAAACGGAACATTTTAACGATTTAACCTTCATACGATTAAAGATTCAATGCCCGACCAAGCGGTATTTGTATATACCGTACCCCAGGCCCGTATAAGGGAAGATAAGTTAAAAGTATTTACCTGAGCTAAATATAAATTCAATCCCAGCCGTATCAAATCAGCAAGTACATATAGCTTTTACTGGGCTCCTATTCTGGAACGAAGGTTTATAATAACCTATTAGAATCCTAACGGGTCTTTAATTAAGCCTAAACTTAGACAGGTTAGTTTTAAGTAAAGATACGGTTCGTACGCACGATTAAACGAAGACCGGAATAGAATGTGATTTAGACCTGACAAGTTTGAAGGCTTGTATAATATGGGTAATCTAAACACATTCTGGATTTTGAGATAAAAACGATAAGGTTTGACCCGTTTTGGCTAATTTATGCAAACTAGTTACATAAACCGAACCGAATGTGCAAGAAGCGTAACAGTTTGACCCGTTTTGGCTAATTTACGCTAATTATGCCTTTTAATTAACAAAAAGCTTTCTAATTACGCTATTGAGCATAACTTCTAATCTAGACCTCCAACTGATGTGAAATTTTAGGGGCATGTTTATAAATCAGTAATAAAGATTTTTGTCCTTTCACATTTCCAAAATTCTCGTTTTATGGTCAAAAGGGCATTATGGTCAACATTAAGCAATTAACGGAACCGTGTAAACGAATCGGACAATCAACGAACCAACCACAGAGGGTTATACTAACATGTAACTTGATCCTAAGGAAGCCCTAAGGCATTTCTAAACCCATCTAAATCGGGTCAGAACTGAATTCAAAGCAAAAGTCAAAGTTTTGCGACTTTCGGTTCCGAACCGAGCCTAAACAGGAAATTGTCGGATCAAACAAGCTTAGACCAGTTCTTATACTTATTACCAAGTTATATGAGTGATAAAACAGGTTACACGCCTTCTGCATTGCTAATTATGCGTTAATTCGAAAATTATGGTTCTGTTGACTTTTTATAAACAACTTTGACCCGACATTTGATCTAGTTAGAGCGGGAACCAGAGGGTGCCCTTTTAAGGGTTTAAAGCCCACATGATTACCAACTTATAACTACTTTTAATTTTGACTAAACACTGGACCGTTAGTGATTAATCGATAAGTCAAACCTTAATTATGACGATTTGACTTTTAAGCTAATAACTAAGTAAAACACGATTAAAGAAGGTCAAGGATGCTTACCAAGGTCTAATGCATGACCAAAGATGCTTAGAGAAGGCTCTTGAGCTCCAGAAATGATCAGAAGATGAGTTGTGAGTGAATGATCAAAGTTGCAACAAAGTGGGGCTTTATATAGTGCTTTTGATTGCTCAAGATCATGACAAACAACTCTAGTATTGATCCCTGATCATTAACAAGTGTCCCTAAGGCCTAAGAACTTGTTTAGGCAGCCCTTGGTGGTGAAAAAGGGCAATATAAGTCGGTTACATGGGCTGAACAGCCAACTTACGAGTTTCTGCATCTGGGAGTCGCTTACGGACCGTAAGGGTCCTAGCATACGGTCCGTAAGGACCAGGCCAGCATGACAGAACTTTCAAAAGTTGACAGTTTGGCCCCTGAACTTCCAAATCTTGATTTTTAAGGTGCTTTCTTGCACTTGTAACCTCCAAACTTGACTTTTAAGGACCCCAATTCATAAACCAACTTTGTTAAGTCCCCGGTTATTTATATGATCACCGAAAAGTCTTAAATTTCAACGTTGATGCTTTTAACCCCTCGTATACGAATTTTATCGCAACTTCCTCATACGATAACGAAACTTGGTGAAATTTTTATCATGCATTCTAGTGAGCATAATTAATCGTTACAAAGCTTCGGGTTTGTTAAAAGGTCACTAAGAGGTATACTTTAAACATGTTGCCACATTTAACCCCTGTAGTTTGTAATCTTTCACTTTCTTTCACAACTAGCTTCGTATGATCCATGATTCATTCGTTTAAGGGTATAAACATCATGTAGGGTTATTGTAAAGTATTTTTATCCATTGTTGACATTTTGAACCCTTATATTCACATACTTTCCTTGTTTGTCAACTCTAGTCCTTCTGAGGAAATCCTTTACACGTTTAAAGTTTATGACACGTGTCAATACTTTATTGGACATGAATTCTAGAGGTGTTACATCCTCACCCCCTTAAAAGAAATCTTGACCTCGAGATTTGCTAAAATGCTGGAAGTACTTTTTGTCGCATAATGGACTTAACTTCTATAACATATCTGGAGTCTTTCCAAGCTCCCAAAGTGACCCCTATATTAGGTACATGTATCCTTTTGGAGCTTCTTTACCTGTCGATCCTCAATCGATACAGGATGCTCATCACATCATAAATCTGCATATCATTATGTGATAGTGCTTCTTGACTTATTGGCGAAACACATCCTTCAGTCACTAGTGTGCAATGTATTGCGAGCTCCGCCAAACTCCTTAAATAGGTTTTAGCTTATAAGCTACTTGATCTTGATACATTCGATTTCCTTCGAATGATTCTATATATTCAGAGCTTAACTAGCCTGATAATTTAACAAATTTGGCACACCCTTCCTTGGTGATATCTTTTGTTGAACCTTATTTCTTAACAAGAATTTAGGAGGGTTGCTACTTTCATAAATTCTTGATTTTCTGCCGAATACTGGCAACTTACAGATGATTATGAATTTGCGTGATCTTATTGGTTGTTTCCAGTACAACTTTCAGATCCTGATAATTGGACTTACCAATCTATTGTCCTAACAATAGATGTTTAACATTCCATCTGTACAAGGTCTCCAAAGGAGCAGCCTTGATGCTTATATATCAACTATTATAGAAAAGCTTATATTAAGGTGATATAGTTATTCCAACCACTGCTTAACTAATTTTAAGGAATAACTAATCCTTGTCGTTAGTCGAATAAATCGACGATCCTGGGCAGCTGATGACAATTCTTAATCGTTGCTTAATTAGGGTTGCGGTAACAATGCATAAGCAAAATTAACCGTCTTTCATAATTAACTATACCGAATTCTCAGGATATTGAGTTAGGCTATATGAACCCTCTATTTTAAAAACTTAGTTAATCAGGGTTTCGATTCTTCCAATGATGGTACTAGCCGTCTTGGTGATTTCATAATAATACAGCCTTAAATGGGATATAAACCTTAACTCTACCCGCCTCTCAGGGGTAAACATGTAATCTTAGGAGAAGATAATCAAGATACAAGGAGGTTACAGAGATTTTTACAAATCTCAGGCTCCAATTCATCCACCATTGCTTGTGTCAATTAAGTGACACATTTATGTTACGAGTCCACGAACTCCTTGATCTGGAACATTTACTTGGACAATTCCATTCTGGATATCTCCTTTGAATACCATTAGCTGACTTTAGTACTCTATGACCATCGGAATATCTTTGTGGTCCCATGCATTAAACCTCCATACTGATCAGGCATGGAAGCAATCTATGGAACATATTAAGATATACCAATCCTCATATGGCGCTTTTTATCATACCGTTTGGTATTCGCAATCGTTAGAGATCAAAGAGATATCAACTCTAAATGCTGACGCATTACACCTAGAGAGAGGATACTTCTAAAATCCTACGACTGAAGGTTTCTGACAGGCACAGAAGAAATGGTTCTTATGATTCGCCTGTGAGTCTTTCCTTACACTTAATATCTGGGTTTCTTACGGGAAAAATTTCTAAAAGTTTGCTAAGCTTATGGTCTTTATGAGAGACTTAGCAGCACCTGAACCCAACACAACTCTTAGCAATAAATCACAATAAGGGGTTTATCTAGTGTCATTATAAATGTGAGATGCCTCTTAATCATTCATTAGGAGGGTTAAACGCCTCCATTCTTAATCCTTTTAAACTTAACTGCAAAATCTTTGACAAATTTTAGGGCAGTCTCAGCTTTGACTAGTTGTTTCTTAGTCTATACAACGTGAGTAGCTGAGGTAGATCCATAATTGGTTTATAATGAGCAGGCTTTGAAACCTTAATGTGCCCTCTTATTTTCGATACTAACCACTAATAATCATTTGCATTAAGCTTAGATTTTGGGTAAATTGAATAGAGCACCAACTCAGCTAATGAATTAAAATTTGCGATTTACTTGTCGAAAATCTAGAACTTTTATGGCGAGAGTCAGAAAATTCTTATCTCATCTTTTTCCATTTCGTGAAACGGATATTAGGTTTTTTTTTTTCTAATAAGGTCCTTAAAATTTGGACCATCCCATAATGTATAAGGGGATCTTTCTTGTGGACTTTATTAATGTCCTTACTAATTAAGAGTATTGTCATCGAATGGTTGGGATGCATACTTCACCGTGTCCTTTCCAGCGCAACCGCTGATACACCTAATGGTTTCTACTTCATCTAACAATTTCTTGCAATCGATGGTCCCTTTTTATTATTGAAGTCTCTTGACTTCCAAGAGACGAAGTACTTTTAAGTACATCCTAAAAAGAACGGGCTCCTTGCCATATATGATTTTGTTTGGTTTATCCTTCGCAATTGAAGTATGAATATAGCTCTTCTCATGAGTAGTGACATGTGTTTTAAAGCGAGCAGTATTTGGCTTCTTGAGCCTTTTCATGAATTTTTTTCTTATAGCCTTTCTAATTGCTGTGTTAATTACAGTTTTGGAGATTAACTCCATTAACATTGAGGTTCACCTTGGATGCACCATTAACATTTGTCGCATCTCCAGCATCGCGACTGTTGTTTGTCTCTTCTGAGTGTTCCATACTCGAATCTTCGGTATTAGACACCAAATTTAACAAGTGCTTGGGCAATCCATACCCAGTATCTCCTTGAATGGTCAAAGGCTCACCATAAGGAGTCTTGATAACTACTTGCTTCTCATCACATAAAGTATGGGCTTGGTTACAGGATGACCAACCCATCTTTTATTATTATATCGAGTCCCTCTATTTTAATGGAACAAGGACAGTGGAAAAGAATGATTCATAATGGATATAAAACATCCATCTAATATTGCTGAAGCAGTCTCTGAGGTACTATCGGTCAATTTTACTTTATACTTAACGCTTAGAGTTTTAACAGGTAGATTTAATGATTTTTAAAATCTATTGTCTACGAAAGACTTATTTGAACCTGAATCAAATAATACTCTAGCATGAGCATTATTGGTAAAGAGAGTACCTGTTGTGACATTTTCATCCTGAATAGCCTCTTGAGCATCCATTTGAGAGCTTCCAGTTTTGGTCTTCTTAGCCTCCCCAGGCTTCTTGGTTTTGTTTGGGCAATTAGTTTTGATGTGCCCTATTTCGTTGCAACCATAGCAGGTTGCATCCTTTATGTCTTGGCACTCCAAAGTCTTGTGCCCTTCCTTATTACAAATTTCACAAGGCTTAGCTTGTGCTTTTAAAGTGCCTTTTCCTTTAGTCGCCTTCTTTGGGCAACTGGTCTTTATGTGCCCTTTTTCGCCACAACCATGACAGGTCGCATCTTCCAATTTCTCGCAATCCAAGGTCTTATGTCCCTTGGACTTGCAGATTCCACAAGGTGAAGGCTGAGATTCAATTCTGCATTTCCCGAGGTGGTATTTCCTACAGGTTTTGCATCTGGTCTTTTCACCTGTCTGCTGGTTGTCCTTTAAATCCTTGCATTCATGGGTCTTGTGATCCATCTCTTTACAGATGTCACATCCCCTGGTTTGTTCATGGAAGCATTTTCCGAAGTGCTTCTTCTTGCAGGTTTTACATTTGGGTTTTGCCTCCTTTGGCTTGGACTGGTTATAATTTGAACCGGTCTTACCCTTCTTACAACCTTTATTTGGGGTATTATCGCACTTTCGCTTATGATCCTTCAACACACGGTCCATAGCGTTGTTTACGGCTGTATTTATCATAGCCTGTAACTCAGTGCTTGTTAAGTTCAGTCTTGCATCATTATTCTGATCAACTGGATGATTGTGAGCTTCAGATGAGTAAGCCATGGTGAAGCTTTGAAGGCTACCAAACCAAGTAGTAGCAATTGGTTTAATTATATGGTGAATTGTCGAATTTGATGATTAAATAGCCATGGTGCAAATAAGCCATATAGGCGAATAGATAGTATTAAATTTATTTGATTATGTTTTGCCTAAGTTTTTAAATAAACCATCTTTGGCGTTTTAACGGAATATAGTCCTTCATATCTATTAGACAGGGGACATAAGTCACGACTGTCAATGTCGTATCGACATTTTATATATAGCACAAGGGCTTGTTCCAAAGGACTTTTTAATGGCACTGATGTCTTGTCACTAGGGAAATTTTAAAACATAATCGATGATTCATTTGGATCGGAAAATTTCATAGTTCATTGTCTTGACAAGAAGTTATGAAATAAAAACTATCTTTTTCATGTATACATCTTTGCCCGAAGGTATTCATCCCAGTGGATGTTTTTATGTGTACATCATGTTCGACATTTATTAGCCATGACTCCTATTGATCATTTATGCTAATTAAGGGGTTTGGAAAGTCCTAATATGAAGATGACAAGTGTGATTTTATCGCATCACTGTTGCCAGGAGTGTTAACATGTTTACAATGTTAACAAGGGTTCGAATCTTTTGAATAGGTTCTACCATCTTGGCCTCGTCTGGAATGACATATAGGCTAGGCGGTACCTTTAAGATTCTTTTTAATATGTATACTGGCAGAAAAGGAAAGATATTTATTTTATTCAGGATTTTTATTATAGTCCTAAATTATAAGTTAGTAATAGCACAAAAGGCTTAGTCACGTAGACAAGTTTAATTTATAAGCCCATATTTTATGGAATCGAGGCATTAAGGTTTGAATCAAAGTTCATTACCTTTTCTTGACAGGGAGTTGTAGGCTACGACTGTCTTTTGTCTTATATGACAATGGATATGGCTCGTAAGTATTATATCCCTAATTATAATTTAATAATAGCTCAACAGCCTAGTCACATGGACAGATTTAATTTATAAACCAGGATTTTATAGAATCGAGGTATTAAGGCTTGAATCAAAGTTCATTGCCCTTTTTAACAGGGGGTTGTAGACCATTACTGTTTTTAGTCTCAAAGGACGTTAATTATAGCCCGTAGGCACTTCATCCTTAAGGGATGATTATATAAATAAGGGAAATTAGAGTAACCCAATTTTAAGAATGACTTATGTGGTTTTATCGAATCACATTTTGTCAAACATGTTAATATGCTTTCAGATGTTAACAGGGATTTGAATCTTTTGAATAGGTTTTACCATCTTGGCCATGTCTAAATCGACAGGTGGCTAGGTTTTATCTTCAAGATTCTTTTTAATAATTAACGCAGAACAATCCTAAATTGAGATGTTAACAAGGATCTTAATCTAATTGAGGAACTACCATCTTGGCCCTGTCTTAAAATGACACATGGGCTAGGTCTTGTCCTTTTTAGATTTTGCCATTTTATTATAATGGTAGATCTTATAAAAGGAATGATACTTTTCATTCATTTCATTTATTATATATATTGATAAGATGAAATTTTTATAAAGTATTCCAAGGATTTAAAAAAATACAGAATTTCCCTGAACGGGACTTGAAAGAAATGATGTTGTCCATGAAGGGACTGAAGATAAGTATGCCCTTATAAGGACTTAATAAGGAAACGAATTTCTGTAAAAGGAGCTTCTTCTTCATTTCATTTCTGAATGCTCTCTCCTTAGTTGCACGTTAATCCTAGTCACAGTACGAAGCTCGGCCTTCCCTAGTCACAAATGGGGAGAATTTCCACTATGGCTTCTTTGCTTGGCGACATATCTATTATATATAATAAATGAAAGTTATTTGGGCCACGTGTCAACACCAGAGAGCCCCTAAATGCCCTTTTTCCCGCCCAACAGTGCCACTGCCCCTTCTATTTATATCCTCCTTCATTTACTCATTTAGGGCTTCTTGCTTTCTTTCTCTCTCTGCTCTGCTCTATTTCCGATCGATGTTTATCCTCTCTCATGTTTATCCTTCTTCTTCTTCTTCTCATATTCATCTCCTCAACAACGTACGGCAGAGGTTACTTCTATTGGATACATCTTCGTTTGAAACCCTAAATCATGTACCGTCCAGTGGTTGAAGAAGAGAATAATCATGTAAGATCTACTTTTTTATCTAGAAATTTTATTTCGTTTTATCTATTTTGTCATACTGAACATGATGAACCCTTTTCTACCCTCAGAAGAAGAAACAGATCTCCTTATCGTACTCGATGAACGCTTTTGTACAACCTCCTCTTAATCGGTGACTCTGGTATGTTTGGTTTGTTGTATCATGTGATTACGAGCAGATTTATTTTGATATGTTTTGTACTTTGTCTTTCCAAACCTTTTTTGTTGGATTATAGAGTTTGTTGATTAGAAGCAACCTCTGCCGGACGGTTGTTGAGGAGATGGAAATGGGAAAGGTTATACCAGGTGTGTTGATAGGTGATACCAGTGCAAAAGTTTAGGACATCACCAAGGTGACTTAAATTGGTGTGATTTATTTTTTTTTGGTATTTCTAACGTTTTGATTTACTGTTTATTGGTGCATTGATTCATTTGTAATCCTTTGCAGATCTCCCGTCATCTCAATTTGAGCAATTAAACGTAGTTTTGTTAATCACTATCGGTGTTTTAATTACTAGCAGTGGTTAAAAAGTTTTCCATCAGCTATTTGACTTAACAATAGTTTGCGTTATTTATTCTAAATTCATCAGTTTTTGTAGGTAAACTGAAGTTTCCACCAATAGGCACTGTCCTACAATGACAGTGGTTATAACAAGTTAATATGGCACATCACTGATCTGCCTAACAAGTGTTGGATATAAGGATGGTTGTACATAAAGTTTGATGAACATCATCCACTGTTCAATTATGAAGAACCACTGATCAAGACCAAAGTCCAGACAAGCACCGATCAACTAAATGTGAAACACTCTCCAACAACAGTGGTTCCTCATCAACAAAACATCTTCTATGTTTGTTTATGTTAGCAGTGTTTATTCTATCTTTGTTTATGTTAATAGTGTTTATATGTAACAGAATTTATACTATCACTTCAGTGTTTTGATCTCTACTATTAATTGAACAGTTGTTTCATCTTTGTACTAATAAAATTCCTATACACTTGGATGAATATTAAGCACCTCATCTTGATTGTTTGAGTATAGTATTCTTGAAATTGGTTCAAACATTTGATTGTTCAAAATATTCCACTACTGAAATACAACCACTGTTTCTTCAATCTCCATGTTGACCACTGATTTGACCAAACATCAGTGTTTTGAAAACTGGTTGGTATCCACTGATCGGAAAAAATCCACCAACTTTATTCTCATCAAAAAATTTAAAGTTAGATTAAAAAAAATTCTTGATGACAATTTGTTTTAAACAAATCACTATTTTAATGCTGATTTCTTGATCTTTTGACATTTGATTAAGCAAATTTTGTATTTCAAATTGACGGTTATTATATGTTGATTAAAGTTAAAATAAAATTTAAAAAAGTCATTATGGCATTTGCTATCAAATCAAGTCAGTAGTTACTGACAATATCAGTAATTTTGAAATTGGTTCAAACATTTGATTGTTCAAAATATTCCACTGCTGAAATACAACCACTGTTTCTTCAATCTCCATGTTGACCACTGATTGACCAAACATCAGTGTTTTGAAAACTGGTTGGTATCCACTGATCGGAAAAAATCCACCAACTTTATTCTCATCAAAAAATTTAAAGTTAGATTAAAAAAAATTCTTGATGACAATTTGTTTCAAACAAATCACTATTTTAATGCTGATTTCTTGATCTTTTGACATTTGATTAAGCAAATTTTGTATTTCAAATTGACGGTTATTATATGTTGATTAAAGTTAAAATAAAATTTAAAAAAGTCATTATGGCATTTGCTATCAAATCAAGTCAGTAGTTACTGATAATATCAGTAATTTTGAAATTCAAAATATGTAAAATGGTAATTTAAAAGACTTTGTTTATATATAACAGTGTTTTCCGCATCAATGTTTTAAAGACTGTTAGGTTGTTAGATATCATCACCTCAGTGTTTTATATGAAACCATTTTTATGGCATCAGTGTTTATATGTAACAGGGTTTAGTACTTTTGTTTATATGTAACACTAATTATCACATCAGTTCAGTGGTTTGATCTGTATTATTAATTGAACAGTTGTTTCATCTTTATACTAATAAAATTCATATACACTTTGATGAATATTAAGCTTCTCATCTTGATTGTTTGGGTATAGTATTCTTGAAATTGGTTCAAACATTTGATTGTTCAAAATATTCCACTGTTGAAATACAACCTCTGTTTCTTCAATCTCCATGTTGACCACTGATTGACCGAACATCAGTGTTTCGAAAACTGGTTGGTATCCACTGATCGGAAAAAATAGCCACTGCTCACTTTTACATTGTTGACAACCAATTACATAAGAGTTCCACCAACATTATTTTCATCATAAAATTTAAAGTTAAATTAAAAAATAAAAATAAATTCTTGATGACTATTTGTTTCAAATCAAATCAGTAATTAATGCTGATTTCTTGAGCTTTGGACATTTGATTAAACAAATTTTGAATTACAAATTGACGGTTATTATATGTTGATTAAAGTTAAAATAAAATTTAAAAAAGTCATTATGGCATTTGCTTTCAAATCAAGTCAGTAGTTACTGACAATATCAGTAATTTTGAAATTCAAAATATGCAAAATGGTAATTTAAAAGACTGTGTTTATATGTAACACTATTTATCACTTCAATTTAGTGGTTTGATCTGTATTATTAATTGAACAGTTGTTTCATCTTTATACTAATAAAATTCATATAAACTTTGATGAATATTAAGCTTCTCATCTTGATTGTTTGGGTATAGTATTCTTGAAATTGGTTCAAACATTTGATTGTTCAAGTATTCCACTGCGGATACACAACCTGCGTTTCTTCAATCTCCATGTTGACCACTGATTGACCGAACATCAGTGTTTCGAAAACTGGTTGGTATCCACTGATCGGAAAAAATAGCCACTGCTCACTTTTACATTGTTGACATTCACTGATATTGACCATCAGCGGTTTCCCTAAAAAATAGTCAGTGCTCACGTTTTTATTTTTGATGTTGTTAATTAGTGATTCATTGAAATTATCAAATGAAAACTAGAATTACAATCAAATTACCATTTTACCTAATCTTTACATTCCAATTACATAAGAGTTCCACCAATATTATTTTCATGATAAAATTTAAAGTTAAATTAAAAAATAAAAAATAATTCTTGATGACTATTTGTTTCAAATCAAATCAGTAATTAATGCTGATTTCTTGAGCTTTGGACATTTGATTAACCAAATTTTGAATTTCAAATTGACGGTTATTATATGTTGATTAAAGTTAAAATAAAATTTTAAAAAGTCATTATGGCATTTGCTTTCATATCAAGTCAGTAGTTACTGACAATATCAGTAATTTTGAAACTCAAAATATGCAAAATGGTAAGTTAAATTTTTTCGTTATCTCTTTTTTTTTTCCTACAGTGCATATCAGTTCTAATATTTAATTATTTTATTAAAGCAGCATATAAGAATATACACTACTTTTACCTTTGAAATTAAATCTGAAATTTATGACGTCCAATAACAGTGTCAAACCATAACAGTGGTTCAGCATCAACTTTAGTTATTCTATGTTTCTTTTTATTTGTTTATGTTAACAGTGTTTATATGTAACAGTGTTTTCCGCATCAGTGTTTTATAGACTGTTAGGTTGTTAGATGTCATCACCTCAGTGTTTTATATGTAACCATTTTTATGGCATCAGTGTTTATATGTAACTGTGTTTAGGAACAGTTTTGTATTTCACATCACTTCAGTGGTTTGATCTCTACTATTAATTGAACAGTTGTTTCATCTTTATTTTAATAAAATAAAATTCCTATACACTTGGATGTTAAGAGTGTTTAAGTGTTTATATTTAACAGTGTTTTTCGCATCAGTGTTTATAGTCTGTTAGGTTGTTAGATGTCATCACCTCAGTGTTTTATATGTAACCGGTTTTATGGCATCATTGTTTATATGTAACAGTGTTTATCACCACGGTGGTTTATATGTAAGAGTATTTATCACATCACTTCAGTGGTTTGATCTGTACTATTAATTGAACAGTTTCATCTTTATACTAATAAATAAGGTAACACAAAATACACTTGGATGATTATTAAGTCCCTCATCTTGATTGTTTGGGTATTGTATTATTGAAAGTGGTTCAAACATTTGATTGTTAATGACTATTTGTTGCAAATCAAATTAGTAATTAATGCTAATTTCTTGAGCTTTGGACATTTGAGTTAAGCAAAATGTGAATTTCAAATTGACGGTTATTGTTTCTTAATTAAATTTAAAATAAAATATAGAAAAGTCATTATGAAAATTGCTTTGAAATCAAGTCAGTAATTTTGAAATATTGAAATTCTTAATATACAAAATGGTAATTTAAAATTGACGTTCTTTCTCTTTTTTTACCTACTTTGCATATCATTTCTAATATTTTATTACTTTAAAAAAGCAGCATATAAAGATATACACTCCCTACATTTGAAATTACATTTGCCACTGCATTCAGTTAAATTTTTTATTGGATAATCGGTAAGCTTGAATTTCAACCTTGATATTTTTTTTAAGAACATCCATGCTTATTGTATTATCATATTACGTTTAGCAATACTTATATTTTGCTTATTCTTTTTTTTTATGTACAGTCTTCAAATGGAGGTTGCAAAGGTTAGCATGCTTAACGATCTTAATACATTCTCAAACAACTATTCGATTAGAGTAAAGATTGTTAGCATTTCGAAGAAGATGATGAATGATAACAAAAATGAAATATATCGTCTTGATATGATCTTCATGGATGAGATGGTACCGTATATAGTTGTGTTATAATTTTTTTGGACATATGAATATCCAAATGAATATAACACCTTTTTTATTTAATCGGATGTTTCATATTCTTAGGGAACTATGATACAAGCCAGCTGTTTGCATAAGATGCTAGGAAAATTCAAACACTTTCTTCAGTTGGATGAATGTCTTCTTATCACCAAACCTTCTCTTGCTACTAATAAGTCCTCTGCTAAGTATACCTAGAGAAATGACAAAATATCACTTTATTTCTATACTTCTGTTGAGAAATGTTTTGACTGGTCTGGACCGAAATACCGTTTTAATTTCGTTAACCTCAAGGATGTTGTTAAAAATAAATTTGAAGTTAATACAGTTATTGGTATGTAAATCACTACATGATATATATCTATTGTTTTGTCTTATTGTTTTTTTTTATTCTTATCACTTCTTAATGCTGTTTTCTTTTCACAATATATTTTTGTTTATAGATTGGACTGGTTATGTGGATGTATGTTTCAATCTAGAGGATACGTCAAAGAAGGATGGGAGCAAGGGCAAGAGACTTAATCTTAGACTTGAAGACCTTGAGTGCGTTCTTTTTATTAAGTTGTTGCATTTTGACGTTTAAACCATTATAAGGTTGCTTGATGTTATTATGTTTTATGTTAATATTTTAGAGGCCAAAAGTGTCCGGTTACTTTGTGGGATGGTTTTGCTATTGACATGTTTGCTTACATGAATGATAAGAAACGAGAGAAATATGTTGTTATCCTTTGTCATTTTGGTATGGTCAACCTTTACAAAGGTACAATTTTAACTTAATTAGTTTAATTTTTTTATTGTTATAGATTTATCTTTAGATTTACTTATATGTTTTAAATTTGACACTATTTATATTGATCTACATTTGGTTTTAATTTTAAATTCAGGCAAGCGTGGCGTTGCAAACGGCTTTGAGCTAAGCAGACTTTTTATTGACACTGACATTGAAGAGATATCCTCTTTTAGGAAGAGGTATAGTTAGTATGCATATAAACATTGAACAGTATTATTTTGTACCTACATTTATTTTTTACGTTTTAATTTGATCACATGAATCTGTTTAGATATGTAGAGTAAATTTCTGCTTCATCTTCATCAAATGATCATGTTGGTTCAAACGTCATCTCAAGTGTTGAAGATGAGTTTCTTAATAACCCTGATTTCATGCTTATTGGTTTCCTGGGAACCATATCAACGGTGTGTATTTTCTTATAAGTACTCTACATGCTGAGTTTTTTAAAAGTCTTTTCTAAGTGTTATTATTTTTGTTTGATGTTGATAGACAAAGAAGGTTTTGGTTGTTGGCACAATCACAGCTATATGCACTGATAAACTTTGGTATTACAATGGTTGTAACCACTGTAAGTCAGGTGTGGAGGAAAGATTTGTAACGAAAGAAAATCCGGATGGTTTATCTGGTGTTGATCATGAAAAATCGTTGGTGTGTACAAATGATAAATGTGAAGGAGTCGACATCTATTCTATTCCGCGGTTTGAGATTACAGTTTTATTTCCTTATACTAAATACTAATATGAACGACACTTTTGTTTTTAGTAATACTAATGTTTTCATTTGTTTTTAACTTTGATAGGTTCAAGATACCTATTAGGGTGCAAGACTCTTCCGGTACTGTGTCTTTGACACTGTTTGATTTTGAAGCTTACAAGATTCTTAAGAAAACTGCCAAAGACTTAGTTTCAATTCAAGATCAGGTAACAAATACATGCATTCAGTTATTTGGCCATGTACTATATATAATTTAAAATTAATTTTTATAAAATTGTATGTTGAAATTATGGAATCATTCTGCTCATTGTAATTTATATTAATTTTTATAAAATTATAGGTTGTTAATTCTGGAGAGATACCGAACCCATATCTTGAGATCTTTGACACATTGATTGGAAAGAGGTATGCTTTCATCATAAGTGTTAAAGACTATAACATTGAGCATCAGGTTGAAAACTATGGTATTTCAATGGCCACTAACGATGATGAGATCCTTGCCGCGCTCTGCGCCAAATTCAATCTTAACCAGGTCTAAATCTTCATTATGTCATTCTTTTAATTTGATATATATATCCTTTTAAAATATATTTATACCATTGTGTGTATTTTATGTTATTATGTATTATGTACTTAAAGCATGAGCAGTCCGAATCGTTGGATGTTCCAGAATCCTGCAGTTTGTCTACTCCTGTTGACCTTATGAAGGTAATATGAGAATTTCCTTATTTGTAGTAATTTTTTTTAAACGTTAGTACTTATTGTCTTTTTATATCAGGATGAGTTGTCATACTGCGGTGAGAATGTTACACCTGCATCCCAAGCACTTGTAGGCACTAAGAATCCGTCTTCTGATGAAACAAAACGTAATATTCGTGAAGTGTTCGATGTGGATGATGCATTAGGTTGCTCCTCGACAAAGCGCCGCATCAGTGATGAACTCTCTCAGGATGAAGATGCTGGTGTTTCGACGCTTTTGATTCCAAAGATTGAGAAATAGTGTCTTCTGTATTTTCAAATACATTTATGTGTTGATTTCATATGCTGTTGCCATGTTGAACTTATGGTTTTCGTTTTGTTGCTTTTGGGTGTTTGGTGGGTTATGTTTTGGACTGATTATGTGGTTTTGAATTCCTAAAAACTTATCTGCTTATTATAATGTATATTGTTAAATAAATATTGAGATGTTCAATAGTCAATATTTATGTTTAAAACTTATGTGTATGAATAGTAGCAACAATTTATAATATATATTGTATATACCCAATTAACAACTTTTTTATCTACAAATATTTCTAATCTTTAAGCAATTTTAATGTTATTATTTTATCTCATAATTTATATTGGATTATCCGTGGATGTGGTTGTTCTTTATTGGTTTTTACCGTTATCCCTGCCCACTAAGATTTAGTAAGTATCCGTCATATGTTACAGTTTAAAAAAAATATTTAATTTGTGCCTGTTTCTCCCATTACTTATTTAAGTAATCTCATTCAATAGGTTTTTTATATACTTCAAATTTTCTCTAAGTCATTCAAAGAATGTTGTTCAGAAAAATCGTAACCAAGTATGAAGCGTAAATTCAAACCCATTTTATTTGGTTTTTTGTTTGCTTTATTGATCCATGTTTTATTTTATTTTTTTTCTTTGGTTTATTTGGATAACTGAAGAAAATACCGTTTAACTTAAATAGTTATTAAATAAAGATAGTAATATTTTATTTTAAAAATCATATACAAATAAACCATAAACCTAACCGATGAACATCCGATTTACATTCCACAAAGATTACAAAATTTGTTGTTAAGTTTTTTATCAATGTAATACATTATTTGGAATAATTAATTCAATAATATGAAACAATTTTATTTTACTTTTCATGAAATGATTTTTAATTACAAAATGATAAAATGCAATATTATAATTTATTGAGGTTATGTTTAATCCTTAGGTATTATATATTGTAATTCAAAATTTAAAAACCACTGTTTTCTTCTATTGTTTTAATGTTCCTGATCTTAATACTCTTTCTTCTTTTGAAAGCTTCTCCTTCTTTCAGAATTAACAATGTCAAAGAATTCACGTTCATTTTCTACAACAGCTAATTCATCTCAACGAAATTTACATAGTAAGTGAAATTATAACTTCTTAACTCATCATTTCCGAAATCAAAATCAGCTTTTAGATTCAAATCATAATTCTATTTGGTTTTTTTGTAGGTCCTCTTATGAGAACTCCTGTTTCAGATATCTCTAACAGATCTCCTCTTTCAGATATCACAAATGGTAATAGCTCTTGAATTTGATTATAAGTATTCTTTTTTCCGTTTTATGTTTCTAAGTGGACTGATTCTTGTGTTTTGAACATATTATACTTTCTATGTTTTTTAGTTATTTCACCGAATGAAAGGCGTAAGCTTCGAAAATTAATACTTGATAATAAGAAATTAAAGAATGCGTGGTCATCATCAGCTGCTAATTCATCTCAACGAAATTTACGTAGTAAGTGTAATTATAACTTCTTAACTCATCATTTCCCAAATCAAAATCAGGTTTCAGATTGAAATCATAATTTTACTTGCTTTTTTTGTAGGTCCTCTTACGAGAACTCCTGTTTCAGATATCTCTAACAGATCTCCACTTTCAGATATCACAAATTGTAATACCTCTTGAATTTGATTATAAGTATACTTTTTTCCGTTTTATGTTTCTAAGGGGACTGATTGTTGTGTTTCGTACATATTATACTTTCTCTGTTATTTAGTTACTCCACCTAATGAAATGCGTAAGCTTCGAAAATTAATACCTGATAATAAGAAATTGTTAAATGCATCGTCATCATCAACGAATGTTTGTAGCATCTTTTCTGAGAATGCAAATATGGTTGAATGTTCTGATTCTACGGATCAACATATGTACTCCATTGCGTGTCGAGCAGTTAAAATGCTACTGGTTCTTTAATTTCAACTACACCAGGTTTGTATTTTGTTTCTTTATTATTTGTTTTGATAAACACATTACTAAACCACATACCGGTCTTAACATCAATGTTTTAATATTGGATGTTCATATAATGGCATTAACATAGGTACACCAGCAGATAGCAACCGTCGATATTCCATTACTTCTAGCATTATTAGCAGCAACAATCAGCCGATATTGGGTAGTAACTCTACGCTTACATGGCTGTCTTCTGGTAAACGTAACCTTGAGCGCAAGAAGCGTGATAATACTCCTGTACGTATGCTCTCTTTGGATTCCGATCAAGAAAATGTGTTCTTGTGCACTGATGAAGATCCTTATAAAGGGATATCTAAAGGTTTTAATCTATTTTATTCTTTTAGGACATTTGTTGTGTTCTACCTGTAATATAACTCTCAATCATTTGTTAACAGATTATTTGGACCATGGTGACCAAGTGCTTACATGTCAGCTTTGTAGTGCAAAGTTATGGGCATCGGAAGGTGGAAAAGGTCGTTTAACTGTAAATAAGCTATGTTATGGTATGTGTTGTGGGTATGGTAAAGTTCAGCTACCGCCTTTAAAGGATGCACATCCGTCTTATCAAAATTTGTTTTCTTCCTCAAATCCAAAAAGCAACTTCTTCCTAAAGAACATAAGGCGATACAACTCTATGTTCTCTTTTACATCTATGGGTGGAAAGCTTGATTCTAATATCAACAAGGGCAATGCTCCATTTATATATCGTATCAGTGGCCAAAACTATCATTGCATGGGGAGTCTCAAACCTCCAGCTGGAAATGAAGCTAAGTTTTGTCAGCTATACATACATGATACTGAAAATGAAATAACAAACAGACAGGCATTATTCAGGTACGAGTGATTTCTAAGTTCCATTTTTATTCTATTAAAGAACATCTAGAAATTTAACTATTTGTAGTTCAATATTAGTTGTTAAGTACCATCACTTAATCCTTAATCACTGATTCTCTATCCAGAGATTGCTACAACAGCAGTTGTTAACCATCAGTGTTTTAATCACCAGCAGTGCTTAAAAGTTTTTTTCATCAGCTGTTTGACTTAATAGTAGTTTGTGTTATTAATTCTAAATTCATCAGCTGTTGTAGGTAAACTGAAGTTTCCTACAATAAGCTCTGCCCAGTTAAGTTTCCTACAATGACATTGATTATAACAATTTAATAAGGCAAAACACTGTTGGATATAATTACATTTGTACACAAAGTCTAACTAACCCCGTCCAATGTTCAAGACCAAACCACTCATGCCTACCAAACCACTGAAATGTTACTTTTCTCAACATATTCTAAAAGTTTTGAGCTGTATCAACAGTTGTTTACAACTGTTCTTCCTTAAAACTTAATTATTAATCACTGATTCTCTATCCACTGCTTATTACAATAGCAGTTGTTAATCTTATGTAGTTCACTATCAGTTGTTAAGTATCATCAGTGTTTTAATTACTATCAGTGCTTACAAGTTTTACGTCAGCTGTTTGACTTAGTACTAATCTGTTTTTCCTTAACACTTAATTACTTATAACTGATTCTCTATCCACTGCTTATTAAAATAGTTATGTTATGTTAACGTTTTTTTTCTTTTAACAGCAAAAGAACCAAACCTTCATCGCCTGCTGATAAAGAACTTGATGTTGAAATGATAAAGTATTTGAGGGCTTTATTAGATTCACAAAATATGTTGGTTAAGACATATAGGATGGTCAGAAACCATTTTCACCAATCTCCAGATGCCAACCTTAGTCTGCGACTAATTTATAGAAGAGAAAAAGACGGCAGGACATATAACTTACCCACCACATCTGAAGTTGCTGCTTTGGTTGTCGGAGACATAGATAAAGCTATAGACCATCGTGATATTGTTGTCCGGACGCAGTCGGGAATGCTGCAGCGTATTAGCGAATTACACCCATCGTATCTTGCTCTGCAATATCCGTTACTTTTTCCATATGGTGATGATGGTTATAGAGTTGATATTCCTCATAGAGATTTTATGTCCACACAAAAGAAAATAAAACCAAAGTGCACAATGAGAGAATTTTTTTCATATAGGATCCAAGATAGAACTTATGGCTTTTCCTTAATTTTAAATGGGCGAAGGTTGTTACAACAGTTTTTGGTTGATGCGTACACAATGATTGAGAGCGCAAGATTAAAGTACATTCGTAGGCAACAAGCGAACCTTCGCTCTGAAACATTTGAGAATCTTCAAAAGTATAAATCGAAAGGTAAGGAAGTTTTAACAGATACTGGAAAGCCTGTTATACTTCCTTCTTCATTTACTGGTGGTGCAAGATTCATGCAACAAAATTAGCTCGATGCAATGGCCTTATGTAAGTGGTATGGGTACCCTGATTTCTTCATAACTATAACATGTAATCCTAAGTGGCCTGAAGTAAAAAGATTTCTAAAAGATTCAACCATCAAAGCCGAAGACATGCCTGACATATTGTGTCGATTGTTTAAAAGGAAGCTTGATTCGTTAATCAAAGATTTTAAGGATTCCAAGTATTTTGGTGAGATTAACGCTGGTGTGTTATTTTTTTTTTTCACATCTTATCCTCTGATGTATATTTTTTAATCAAGGTTATTAACTAATAAATTTTGTTTATTTTTCCTTTTTATTTAGTTGTTTATACAGTAGAATTTCAAAAGCGTGGTCTTCCTCATGCACATATATGCTTATTCATGAAGGTCGATCACAAACTTCCAACCATAGATCACATAGATCCATTTATTTCTGCTGAGATTCCCGATAAAAAAGAAGATCCTGAACTTTATTCTCTTGTGACTGATTATATGATTCATGGTCCGTGTGGGAATGCTAATTTGAATTGTCCTTGCATGGTTGATAAAAGATGTTCAAAAAACTTTCCGAAGAAATTCACACCACATACAAGTATTGATTCAAATGATTTTCCTGTATACAGAAGAATAGATTCAGGTCATACAGTTATAAAATCTGGTGTTAGATTAGACAACAGAAATGTTGTTCCTTATAACAAAAGGCTTTTGAAAAGATATCAAGCACACATTAATGTTGAATGGTGTAATCAAGCCGGTTCAGTGAAATATTTGTTCAAGTACATCAACAAAGGTCCTGATATGGCTACTGCGGTAGTTTCTGGTGATACAAGTTCAACAATCAAAGAAAAGCCAAAAGATGAGATCAAGGAGTATTATGATTGTAGATATATTTCATCTTGTGAGGCATCCTGGAGAATATTCTCTAATGAGGTTCATTATAGGTATCCTGCTGTTATGAGGCTTCCCTTTCATTTGCCTGGCCAACAGAATGTTGTGTATGGTGCTGATGACGATATTGATAATGTTTTAAGCAAGCCTTCTGTTGCTTCTTCAATATTTATGCAATGGATGAAGTTGAACGAGTCAAATAAAGATGCTAGAAAGCTGACTTATGTTGAGTTTCCTTCCAAATTTGTTTGGATACTTAAAGATAGATGTTGGCAGGTACGTAAGTCATACCAGTGTGTTGGCCGGATTCATTCTGTATCTCCTGCTTTGGGCGAACCTTATTTTTTTAGGATACTACTGAATAAAGTTAAAGGACCTAGATCATTTGAGGAGATACGTACAGTTAACGGTCAATTATTCCCGACTTTTAGAGATGCTTGCTATGCGATGGGACTTTTAGATGATGACAATGAATACGTTGAGGCCATTAAAGAAGCAAGTTTTGAAGGACATGCTGGGTATCTTCGAGCGTTATTTGCTACCCTGCTTTTGTCAAATACTCTATCTCGGCCAGAATTTGTTTGGGAGAATACGTGGAAATACTTAGCTGATGATATTGTTTATAGACGTCAAAAAGAAACAAATATTTCAGGTTCTGATCTATTTTCTTTTATTTTACATACTACATTTTGATTTTTTATTTAATAATGTTAATTTTTTTATTTGCTAGGTTTAGTGCTTCCTGAACATCAGATTAAGATTGTTATATTACTATTGTTATTAAATTTACTCTATGACAACAGGTTAAGAAGAAAGCTAAAGTTACTTCTGAGAGAAAGGAGGTCGTCAAGAATAGGACTAAGGGAAATGCTGTCTTACCTGTCGACACAAGTGATCATACTGGATGTTCTTCGTCTGTTCATAAAGTTAAGGTATCTATACTTGCCAGTTAATTAGTATATGTTATATAAACTGTTTTTTTTTTTTGTGCATATATTGATCATTCCTTTAATTCACATGTATATGTTTACTTTTTCATCAAGGGGAAGAGAGCTGCCAACGTTCAAAAAAAGCTTAACCGTAGAAATAAGATTGCAAAGACTGCAAAAAAACATTCTGGACATCCTCTTGACCCTGAGTTCTTTCATTTTGATCGCAAATGAGACTATAGGCTGGTATACCATTTTTTATAATAAACTAATGATTTACGTTTATTTGTCTGACTATTATTTTTTCCACACAATACATGTAGCGTCTTCCTGCTGAAGTTGCGAGACGAGCAGGTCTTTTTCTTGATCTTCATCCTTTGAAAGTTCAAAACATGGTTGGAGTTGTGCAGGTTTATGATGTTAAGTTGGAGTTAAATGAATTGAAGCCACGTTATGCGTTGGAAGGTTGGCGAAAGTTTATGACTGACAATAACTTGAGGTTTGGTGATATGTTGCATTTCACATACGTGTCTTCGCAACAGAAGATAGTATTAAATCAAGTTACATCAGTTTAACAAACACATTTTAAGTCTGTTCTGATATCAGATACTAATTATGAATTTTTTGATGGTGATGTTGTAGGTTTTTTTCTTAAATTATTAACTTGATGTTTTTGTTGCTATGTATGGCTAAGATGATAAAACACTGTTATTAGCACTTTATGTTTTATATTTGGCCAATTAGATTATGTGTTAAATTATAGTTCTTTAAGTCATTGTTCCATTTTCTTGAATTCTATCTAATTTTTTAAAGAACTTCAATAACAAATAGTGGTTTGAACATCTGTTTGCCTTTTGGTCAATAGTTAATGGAAACCTATGTTAGGTTCAACAATGTTTTGAAGAGGAAAACTGTGTTAGAAGACAGTAGATCTTAACAAGTTAAACATCTGTTAAGGCTTAAACATATATTTGCCCTTTAACAGATGTTTGGCCTATTATATCAAATGTCTGGACTTAAACAGTTGTTTGACCTTAAACACATGTTTGAACCTTAAACATATGTTTTGCCTTAAACATATGTTCTTCTTCTATATCAGATATTTGGACTTAAACAGATGTTTGACCTTAAACAGATGTTTCGCCATAAACAGATGTTTGGTCTTAAACCAAACATTTGTTTAAGCTCAACATCTGTTTGACTATTTGTCAATATCTTATTGACTTTTGGTTAACATCTGTTTCAAATTTGGTCAACATCTTATTTTGTAAAAGAGGTACAAAAACAAAGATTTTTTCAAAATCTCAAATCACCCTATCATGTAAGTGCATTGATGTAAAAGTGGAAATGATGTTATTCATATGGTCCTGTTGTGCTTTTGTTTGTCCTCTAATATGAGTTCATGATATAATGCGGTGATTTCAAGACATTTTTGTTGAATCGAATGAGATGGTTGATGTAATGCGGTCGTATTAATAACAAATAGTAATTAATTAATCTAAATAACTTTCCCGATCCCGGGAAGCAATCCTGGGTAAAAACCTAGTTTAAAATATATAGAATTGAAAGCAATAATTCTCCGAATAGAGCTGAGAATATTCCTATGTTAAGTCTAGACTCAGAAGGTCAAGGAATGTGCTAATGTGTCATTGAGATTAAACACAAAAGGCTAGTGTTTAATTCACTCAATGTTGGCTCTGATACCAACCTGTCACACCCCGATATTTCCACGTATTACCGGTGGGCCCGGTGGGGAGTATCGTGACGTAGTTGATATCATCATAGTCAAACAACACAATTTTAAATGCACAGTGGAAGCAAAAGATAAATATATTACAAACCGATATAAAGTAATATCCAAGTATTACAAACAGAATGTAAAAGATCCACAGGCGGATCATATATAAAGGAAACTTTGTTCAACAGACTGAAGTGCATCCAAGCTTGCGAGACTCTTATTGATGCTAAGGAGAAAGCCAGCCTATTTCGAGTAGTACCTGCACTTAATCTTTTGGGAAAATACGGCAGTTTACACTGGTAAATACAATTAACCGACTCATTTTGAAAAGGTTTAAAAATTGATTTGAATGCACGTGGCACAAACTTTTATAACTTGGGATAATTATTTGTATATAATACTTGTAAAAGAATTACATGTTTCTTATACGTTCAGTAGCCCGGTCCGCATACTGGGTTAAAGATTAATAGACACACCACAGGTATAATGCCCACAAGGCTGATTACTTTAAGTGGGATACCAGTTTTTACATATGCAGCTGTCAGGTGTACGCCTACACCCCGTGCTTAGGTCGTGGCCATTTCATGAATGATGCCAAGGATATCCGGGACATGGTCATTAACCCCCAAAGGTTTTAAGCAAACAAAACAATTTAAACAGAACATTTCAATGATTTAACCTTCATACGATTAAAGATTCAATGCCCGACCACGCGGTATTTGTATATACCATGCCCCAAGCCCGTATAAGGGAAAATAAGTTAAAAGTATTTACCTGAGCTAAATATAAATTCAATCCCAGCCGTATCAAATCAACAAGTACAGATAGCTTTTACTGGGCTCCTATTCTGGAACGAAGGTTTATAATAACCTATTAGAATCCTAACGGGTCTTAAATTAAGCCTAAACTTAGACCGATTAGTTTTAAGTAAAGATACGGTTCGTACGCACGATTAAGCGAAGACCGGAATAGAATGTGATTTATACCTGACAAGTTTGAAGGCTTGTATAATATGGGTAATCTAAACACATTTTGGATTTTGAGATAAAAACAATAAGGTTTGACCCGTTTCGGCTAATTTATGCAAACTAGTTACATAAACCGAACCGAATGCGCAAGAAGCGTAACGGGTAACCATAAGAGTCATATACAGGTTTCCTAAGTTAATATGCCTTAACTATGTTGTGATATCAGTAGGATACCTTCCATTATGCCCAAAACGAGTTTAATCTCTATTTAAGCCCCGTAGGGGTATTTTGGTCATTTAAAAGATTATAAAAGAGATTAATTTTAATTCTGAGACTCGGGTCTGAAATAATTAGTAAAACAACTTAATTTAATAGGTTATATCAGTTGGTGATAAGTCTTATATGCCAAAATGGTTTTAAACCCATACTAGGTGTTTAATACGCGTAAAAAGCCGTTTTAAGTGATTTCCGGGTTATACAGGAAATCTGAGTTTTCTGATCAGGTTATAAAGTTCAAAATACTTCATTTATTATATAAAATCAGTAGCAATTGGATTGGTGTCAAAACACTATGTAAAACTCATTTTATACACAAAAAGGGTACAATCGGTATTTACCGAATCAAGGCCATAACCTTAGGTTATGATCTGGTTAAAAATAATTAAAAATTTTCAAAAATCTCAAAATATTATATTACATCAGTGGGTAAAAGGTTTGGTGTCAAAAATTGGGTTTAGATAGGCTTTACGCTAATTATGCCTTTTAATTAACAAAAAACTTTCTAATTACGCTATTGAGCATAACTCCTAATCTAGACCTCCAACTGATGTGAAATTTTAGGGGCATGTTTATAAATCAGTAATAAAGATTTTTGTCCTTTCACATTTCCAAAATTCTCGTTTTATGGTCAAAAGGGCATTATGGTCAACATTAAGCAATTAACGGAACCGTGTAAACGAATCGGACAATCAACGAACCAACCACAGAGGGTTATACTAACATGTAACCCGATCCTAAGGAAGCCCTAAGGAATTTCTAAACCCATCTAAATCGGGTCAGAAATGAAGTCAAAGAAAAAGTCAAAGTTTTGCGACTTTCGGTTCCGAACCGAGCCTAAACAGGAAATTGTCGGATCAAACAAGCTTAGACCAGTTCTTATACTTATTACCAAATTATATGAGTGATAAAACAGGTTACACGCCTTCTGCATTGCTAATTATGCGTTAATTCAAAAATTATGGTTCTGTTGACTTTTTATAAACAACTTTGACCCGACATTTGATCTAGTTAGAGCGGGAATCAGAGGGTGCCCTTTTAAGGGTTTAAAGCCCACGTGATTACCAACTTATAACTACTTTTAATTTTGACTAAACACTGGACCATTAGTGATTAATCGATAAGTCAAACCTTAATTACGACGGTTTGAATTTTAAGCTAATAACTAAGTAAAACACGATTAAAGAAGGTCAAGGATGCTTACCAAGGTCTAATGCACGACCAGAGATGCTTAGAGAAGGCTCTTGAGCTCCAGAAATGATCAGAAGATGAGTTGTGAGTGAATGATCAAAGTTACAACAAAGTGGGGCTTTATATAGTGCTTTTGATTGCTCAAGATCATGACAAACAACTCTAGTATTGATCCCTGATCATTAACAAGTGTCCCTAAGGCCTAAGAACTTGTTTAGGCAGCCCTTGGTGGTGAAAAGGGCAATATAAGTCGGTTACATGGGCTGAGCAGCCAACTTACGAGTTTCTGCATCTGGGAGTCGCTTACGGACCGTAAGGGTCCTAGCATACGGTCCGTAAGGACCAGGCCAGCATGACAGAACTTTCAAAAGTTGACAGTTTGGCCCCTGAACTTCCAAATCTTGATTTTTAAGGTGCTTTCTTGCACTTGTAACCTCCAAACTTGACTTTTAAGGACCCCAATTCATAAACCAACTTTGTTAAGTCCCCGGTTATTTATATGATCACCAAAAAGTCTTAAATTTCAACGTTGACGCTTTTAAACCCTCGTATACGAATTTTATCGCAACTTCCTCATACGATAACGAAATTGGTGAAATTTTTATCATGCATTCTAGTGAGCATAATTAATCGTTACAAAGCTTAGGGTTTGCTAAAAGGTCACTCAGAGGTATACTTTAAACATGTTGACACATTTAACCCCTGTAGTTTGTAATCTTTCACTTTCTTTCACAATTAGCTTCGTATGATCCATGATTCATTCGTTTAAGGGTATAAACATCATGTAGGGTTATTGTAAAGTATTTTTATCCATTGTTGACATTTTGAACCCTTATATTCACATACTTTCCTTGTTTGTCAACTCTAGTCCTTCTGAGGAAATCCTTTACACGTTTAAAGTTTATGACACGTGTCAATACTTTATTGGACATGAATTTTAGAGGTGTTACATAAGCCAAACACTTTTTAAAAAACAACTTATTGACTTATTGGCTTTTCCCACACCATAAACTAATCTAAACACTTTTTTAAAAAGTTAGGGTAAATTACACTTTTCGTCCTTTATGTTTGTACCGGATAGCCTTTAACTTCAATAGTTACAGTCACGATCCTTTATTTGAAAAATTTTTTACATCTTTCGTCCTCTAACACTAACAAGGTTAAAATTTTAAGTTAAGTCAGAACATGTGCTTTGCACATGAGGGTAAATTGGTAATTTCACTTTCTTATATATAAAACCCTATCTTTTCTCTCAGCCGTCTCTTTCTCCCTCTTTCTCTTCAACTAACCTCCACAATCACCACCAGTTTATTTACCTCTTAACCTTAAAAAGATGAATTAAACCTGATTTAAGTGCAATTTACCTTTTTTTAAACACATCTTCGGTCAAACCTGAGTTTTTTTCCATGTTTTAAAACAAAAACTTCTTTACATTTTTCCAAGGGTCTAATATTGCAAAGGAGCAACCCTAATTTGCAGCGCTAAAACCCCTCTCCGGCGAACACAGAGCCCTCTCATTGTCATGCTTCATCGGAACACCACCACCGACACCCACTCCAGTACGTCCTTTGGATCTCTGCTTGCATTCAAGCGTCGTCAAGTTTTCCTTGCTCAGCATAATCCACCAACAACCACAACTTCGATGGACCAAACAGAACTGAAAGGAAATCTTCACGAAATCATACTTGATTACCTTCATCGCAACGACTTCTCTAAAATCAAAACACTACCACTGCCACATGGATCTGCAACCATTGCCTCGCAACCGGTATTCAATGGTGAATCTGGGTTTTGATCTAGGAATTTGGGGGTTCAGAGCTGACTTCGAGGAATTTAGGTTTTAATTTAGGAATTTGTTAAGTGCTAACTTGAATATTCATTATCTGGGTTTTAATCTAGGAATTAGGTGGTGTCTGATTCAAGCTTAGAGAGAGAGAGAGAGAGAGAGATAGAGAGAACAAGCTGTAAATATATATTAATGTTTTTATTTGAGTAAAATGCTCAGATAGTCCATGTGGTTTATCCATTTTTCACCCTTAGTCCCTAACTTTCTAAAATTACTGCTATAGTCCCTAACTTTTGCAATTTCGTTCCCGGATAGTCCCTGACACGGATGAGGGTTAGTTTTTTGTGTTAAATGAGCGTGAAATGACGAGATTGCCCTTAGTGTCAAATTAATAACTAAAAGTAAAAAAAAAATATAATTAATATTTTAGAATTTATGTGGGACCCATCCCACCCACTTCATCTTTCCCACTCCTCACCATCACCACCACCACCACCATCCACCTTTCTCCACCGCTTCACATCATCTCCACCGTCTTCGGTATTTAATTTTTTATAAATGATAACACCGTACTGTAATCCGACATAAAACTGGAAAATGGTGCCTTGCATCTGCTCATCAACTCCACTCCCATCTTCAACCTCCATATCCAAATTCATTTCAGAACAACGATACCTCTCCCTTCTAGAAACCAAATGCTCCACTATCAAACACCTTCAAATCATACACGCTCAAATCATCAAGACTGGTTTAATCAAAGACACCATTGCAGCCTCTCGCTTGTTAGCATTCGCAGCCACTTCCCCAGCAGCCGATATCAATTACGCATTTACGCTCTAACGATATTCAATCATATACAAAACCCCAATATTTTCACCTGGAACACCATCATCGGAGGCTTCTCCAGAAGCTCAAACCCTCATATAGCCATTTCATCATCACTATATTCATAATCTACGCTGGCGGCAACAGCCGCAGTGTTGGTGCTGCTTTTCCTAGACACCGTCGCAGATCCACCAACAGACACTGCTTCCGACGAACTTGATGTGAGTTTGCGTTTCTTAGAAGCTGCCACAGCGACGGCTGCCGCCGTTTCTTCCTCAGGGAAGCTGATGCGAGAAAAGACACTTGGCTTATGTTTCCGATCACCGCCACTGGTTGCAGTTGCCTCTGCTGCCGCAACTGGTTTGGAATCTGATCAGGAGCATTTGTGTTGAAGAGTGGGCAAGATAAGTGGGTGGGGTGGATGGTGGGGCTCACATATATTTTTTAATCTTTTAATGTTTTATTAGTTAATTTTTTAATCCTAAGGGCATTATAGTCATTTTACACCAATTTAACTGAAAAAACTAACCCCCATCCGCGCTAGGGACTATCTAGGAACGAAATTGCAAAATTTGGGGACTATAGCTGTAATTTTAGAAAGTTAGGGACTAAAGGTGAAAAATGGGCAAACCACAGGGACTATTCGGGCACTTTTCTCGTTTTTATTTTTTAATTTTTATAATTTAAATAGATTGGGGGTAAAAAGACATAAATGCCCTTGTGTGTAAGGTACAAGTCAAACTTAACTGAAAATTTTAACATGGTTTGTACTAAAGGCTTAAAGTGTAAAGGTTTTTCCAAATAAAATATTGTGACAGTAATTATTAAAGTTAAAGGCTATCCGTCGCAATCCAGTACAAACATAAAGGACGAAAAATATAATTTACCCAAAAAATTATAAGTCAATAAGTTCTTTTTTATTAAAAGTCATTTTTGAGTTAAATAAACTTAGCCAAACAAACCGTTAGATAAAAATCAATAAATCCTTTTGCTTAAAAAATCCTTCCGAGTTAAACAAGCAAATCCCAAATACCCTGCCCCCACACCATTGGGCCCAAAGTTCAGCTTTGGCGGGAAACGTAGGCGATTTCACCCACCCAGACCAGTGAAGAATTTCTGTATAAAATGGATGGTGATTTCGCTCACCAAATCAACAGAAGAAGCATGAAGAAATTAAAGCGAAACAAAGCATCAAAACGCAAAAATGGTGTGGATATGATCAGCAACCTGCCGGATCCAATTCTCCACTTAATCCTTTCAGGTCTTCCAACCACCGAAGAAGCAGTTCGAACAAGCATTCTGTCAACACGATGGAGGTATTTGTGGACTTCACTTCCATCTCTAGACATAGATTCTACCCGAGGACTAAAACCCTCTACAAATTTCAAAAAGAACAAATTCAAAGAGTTTGTGTATTGGGTTTTGGTAAACAAAACCCTAGATTTGGATAGTTTTCGTTTACGTTGCGCAAGTGACTACAATATGTCGACTGTATGGCGGTGGATTCACGCCGCAGTTATGCGAAAAGTCAAAGTACTTGACCTGTCTTTTTTCCCGCGGGTTGATGATGAGGATTTCAAGTTGCCCCATAGTCTTGTAACATGCGATTCATTGGAGGTATTAAGGTTGTTTTTGTATTCATGTCCTTTAAGGCTTTAAGGTTGCCTACTGTCACTGGTTTTCCGGCACTTAGGGTTCTTGAACTTAATAGTGTTGAGTTATTGGATGGTGATTTAGTACAACAGTTTTTCAAATGTTGCCCATTGCTTGAGGATTTGAGTTTGATTAACTGCTCGGTAGAAACAATTTTTTATCTTCGTATATCATGCTTGAATCTCAAGACTCTGAAAATTGATAATCGGTATATGATTGAAGAGATAGAGGCTTATAATGGTGATTATGACGATGAAGGTTTATGTAACGATCTTCAGATTTCTTGCCCAAAACTGGTTCACTTGGAGTTTGCCGGTCACATGGCATATAACTTTTCATTTGGAAATCTAGACTCGTTGAAGAAAGCTGTGATTTACCCTGACGCTATGATACCGAAAATATTAACATTTGAATCATATGGTGACACCATATGTGAGTTGTTTGCTCGAGTTTCTCATGTGGAATCTTTGTCTCTCAATCTTGTTTTCATTCAGGTAGAAACATATTCTTTATATGCACATTGCTTTTCTTCATCTATATTCAACAAACAAGGTTCCGTAAGAACTTGTTAAACCAGTTTTAGGTAATTGACTTAGACACAGTTTAATAAGCGTGTTTGACTATTAATGATTAAAGTACTCCACACTAACAATGAAACATGGGAATCTTGTGTGCTAAAATTTATTGTATCAGTGTGGATGTAATAGTTGCTATATGTATAATCTATGTAGGTTGCCTTTTTATACATGGTAGTTAAATAATGCAATTACTAATTAAATTTCAAGAGATTTACTTGATGGAGATATTTGAAAGTACTGTAGAAGTTACAAAATGCTGAGTAGTTGAATTTGATGTTTGTTGGCCACCAGCTACCCATTGGGGTTTATTCTGGTCTATGTTATTTTCGTTTCGTAGATATAGCAACAAAAATAACTATTTCAAAACTTTGCCGTTACTGTCATTATCACAGGCCATCAGTGCTGCATGTGATCCAAATGGATATTTCCCGGCATCTCTTTCCAATCTGAAGACATTAGAGATATCCACAACAATTGACGAATACACAATGAATGCAGTCGTGCGGATCCTCAGATGTTCTCCCAATCTGGAGTCTTTCCATTTGATTATTCAAGAGGTGCACATTCTTCCCATCCCAAATAATGATATTGTTTGTATATCTTAATCTTGAAACATACAGTCGTACAGGGTACAATGTATTTCTGATTCTTGGCATACGCATAATAGGATATAAGATTGTGTGTGAAAGAAAGAACTTGCACAATCGCCATTCTTTTAGATAAACTTTAGACAAGAAATATGGGCAGGTCAGCCTTTTAAATACATCATATTATATAGGAGTTACCTTTACATTTGGGTATGTTTTGGGCTACCATGTGACATGTTTTAGTAGCTGATTTTTTTTTTCATTTAAACCGTTATCATCAAACCGTTACTCTTCGCATAGTAGATGAATACATTTTCCGAAGTTCTAAACGTTGTTGTGGGTTTTGGCACCTTAATGTATGCTCTTGTTTGATGATCTAGGAAATTTTCCAGCCACGAGTATGGGAGTTAGATAAAGTCTTGGCTCGTCATTTGAAACGGGTCGAGTTTCTTGAGTTCAATGTAGAAAAGCGGAAAGTAGACATGGCTCGTTTCTTATTGGGACACGGGAATGAGTTGGAGGAAATGGTTTTCAGTTGGCGTGACAAAGTCAACTACCATGAAAAGTCAACGGAGGCTATGAAGGAAGTGTTGAAGTTTGACAAGGCTTCTTCAACTGTCAAACTCATTACGCTTTTGAATAACTAGTTTTTCTATAAACTCTTAAGTAACATATGTGCTCAACCTCATGTTCTCTTCATTTCCGGTTAGTAGTTTTGGTGAGTAAACCAATTCTTATCATTTCTACCATTTATTGGCTTCATAATTTGTGTAAATAACATGTTCTGTTTACGATGGTGTCATCATGATGCTATTGGCCTGTTTTGAAGCATCGATGCATCATGGTTCACACAGTGTACTCTGGACACAAGTCACACAACCTTGAAACAAATCATAAGTTCGATTAGTCGATTACCGTGAAATGTTAACAGAGACAATGAATGAAGCTTTGAAATTTCACAAGGCTTCTTCAACTGTCAAATTGTGAAAGACTGATGATAATGTTGTAAGATATCATATTATGGGATACTTAGAATTCTTGGTCTCATTTAGGTGCCTTTTGGTTTTAGATCAAGTTAAGAGTTACTACAAGAAGAATCTTGACTTGAGTATATTTTGACATGTTACTCAACTTGTCCATTTTGGCGCTTAATAAACTGGTGGAGAATGAGGTTTATAGGCAGAATGCGATTAATAAACTGGTGGAGAATGTGCATACTGATGTAGAGGAGTTGAGGAAGAAGAGGGAAGTGAAAATGGAAGGATGTTTACGGCACAAGCGGTGTTATGCCAGCGGGAAGAGGAGATTTCGTAAGGTTTGAGAGAGATGTAGTATGAGGAGGCGTTAGAGCAGCAGTTGCAGATGGTTTTGATGAATACGGATTTGTTAGAAGGGTGGGTGAGGGAGAATGAGGGGAAGTTAGGGGGTGATGTGGGGAGTGTTAATGCGGATGAAGTGTTTGAGCCGTTGGATACGTTGTCGAAACAGATGTTGGAGTCAACTTCGTCGGATCTTGCTATTGAGGACGCGATTTATGCGATGCATAAAGCTGTGCAAGATGGGTTGATACCATTTGATCTTTATTTGAGGAATGTGAGATTGTTGTCGCGTGAACAGTTTTTTCATCGTGCAACGTCTGCTAAAGTCAGGGCTGCGCAGATGCAGGCTCAAGTTACCAGCATGGCTTCCAGAGCACCTCCGTATGCTGTGGTTTGCAGGCTCAAGTTTTTATAATCTAATAAAATGGTGGGCCCTACTCAGGTTTTTATGATTACTTTTTTTAGAGTTAATTGCCTGGATAGTCTCTGTGGTTTGCCAATTTTTCACCTTTAGTCCCCACCTTTTCAAAATGGCATGTATAGTCTTTATGGTTTAACAAACTACTACTCGGATAGTCCCTGTAATGGATGAGCGTTAAATAATTCAGTTAAGTGGGTGTAAAATTACAAAAATACCCTTATAACAACCCCACCCTCAACCCACCCCACCCCTTTCTTCTCCACCCAAACTGCCGCCACCCCTTATATCGAAACTACGTCTCCTCCACCTCTATTATGTTTTCAGATGGAAAGCACAATTTGAAATTAAGGAAGCTCATGTTGTATGCCAACTCAATTAGCTTCTTGTCAAACTTCAATGGCTCTTCAGTCATCTTGGTGGCAGAAATAATGTGCTAAATGTCTCAACCCTTGAGACTTAAAAGGAATGGGGTGCCAACATCAACAATCCTAAATCAATTCTCATTATTGTAAAAAGAAAATTACAAGGTTGTTACTCCTCCACCTCTGTTCTGTTTTCAGTTCTATGAATCGGTGGAGTTGATGATGACGGAGTGGCGATTAGATGCATGTAGGGTGGAGGCGGTGGTGGCGTGACGAAACCAGATCTTGGTGACAACAATGGTGCAGGTTGTGTTGTAGGCGTGATGCTGTACGTGGTGGTGGTAGGATGGAGGCGGTGAACCGCGGCGGAGGAGGGGCCAGAGATGAGCCACCATCAACTGCGGAGATGAGCCGCCATCAACCGCGGAGATGGCCTGAATTGAAGGTGTGAGATGCTTTCCGGATGTGTAATTTGGTGATTTCTTGATGAAATTGGTTGAAATGAAAATGGATTTGTTGTTGAATGTTGATAATGGCGTACAAACTCTACAGAGAGAAACAAAGTGTGATTGGTATATAACTATATATTATATAACTCATTGATCTGGAAATAGAGGTGAAGGAGACGTGGTTTCGATATAAGGGGTGGCGGCAGTTTGGGTGGAGAAGAAAGGGATGGGGTGGGGTTGTTATAAGGGTATTTTTATAATTTTACACCCACTTAACTGAATTATTTAATGCCCATCCATTACAGGGACTATCCGAGTAACAGTTTGTTAAACCAGAGGGACTATATATACTATTTTGAAAAGGTGGCGACTAAAGGTGAAAAATGACAAACCACAGGGACTATCCGGGCAATTAACTCTTTTTTTATATAATATACAAAGTTATTATAGTCATTTTACATAAATTTAACTGAGAAACTAACTACCATCCACTCAAGGGACTATACGATCAAACCAAACCACAGGTAGCATACATGCTATTTTGAAAAGACGAAGGTGTAAAATTGGCAAACAACGGGGATTGTTCGGACAATTATCCTATATATTAAAAAACAAAGCTAATGAATAGTAGTTGTCACATCATAATGAATAGTAACTTCAAGTCATCATGGTGGAGTGGTTTTGTGGTTGTATGTGTTTTAAAGAGACTCAAGTTCAAATCATGAGGTCTTCTTTTTTTTTTTTTTACCATTTTATGCTTACATAACTTCACGTCATCTTCATTTTTCTCCTCTTTCACACGTTTTTTTGATTGTATTTATACAATTCTTATTCCTTATTTGTTGGGTTAGTGGATGCTTAGACATCGCAATAGTCCCCATCGCCAGGAGTTACTAACTCGCTTGCTACCAACTACTCTGTTGTATGAAAACTCCACTTGTCAACTTAAAAATAAGACACTAAATAGCACAGCTTTAATAACAACCAAGTATTTAGTCGCAATAAATAGTTTTACAATTACTTAGTTTTGTTGCGCCGCAACGCGGCTCGCAGCATTAAAACCTAGTTAACTATGAATACTAAAATAAGACGAGGGTGTAAAATTGGCAAACCGAGAAGAAATTAAAGAGGGAGAAAACACAAAACTGAGGTTTATAAATTACAGCTTCATGAAACTCATCTCCCTATGTCACTTACACTTTGTTCCTAAGTTTCATTAAATGAGAGAAAAGAAAAGATTTGGAAGGAAATAATTTTTAGTTGTGTTCCAGAGTTTCATTAAATGAGAGAAAAGAAGAGAAAATAAGAGATTTTTTGCCTAAAATTAATCTTTCCAATTTGGAAAGAAACGGAGAGAAAGAAAAGAAAAGGAGAGAATCCTTTCTTTTCTCTCCTTAACTTAACTCGGGAACACAGTGTTAAGGCGATAGAACTGAGAAATTGATTCATCCTAGAAAAAAAAAACACAAAAGCGGAGATTATTTCTTTAGAGAATTGGGTCATGTAAGTTACTTTGAAAATGAAACTCTTTTTGATAACTTTCCACAATAAAAAAAACATAAAACTGCATTTGATTAACGAAGCAGTAAGACAACGATGGCAACGAACCCTACCGACGGGGGCGATGAATTGTAGCGACAACCCGAATTCGTTGGTTGGTGCAAACGATGGTGACAAACCGTACCGAGGGCTGCGATTCGTTGGCTGGGGCAAATAACAATGACGAACGGCGGTGCGATGCGACGGAGGGTTGCGATTTGTTGGTTGCGAACGACGATGAGCACAGGTTGGGACTTCTTGGTAGGAAAAAAACATAGTAAGCATTATGTACAACACCACAATCCACAAAGATGAAGTAAAATGGTGTTGGTAGGGAAGACATGCATCAGAACAAATGCATAGTAAAGATTATGTAAAACACCACTATTCAAAAAAAAAAAACCACTAAACACAACTAAGGATATTTCCCCGCTATGCGACGGGAAATCGACCAGTATCAGTTGGTTTTCTGACGGTATCTCTCAGATATTAACATTTGGTTTAAAGTCATGCTTTTTTTTCTTCAACAAAGTTCATACATGAACACCAAGAAAATATATTAAACAAAGTCGTGTAGTCATTTTTTAAAATAAAAAGATAATGAACGCAAGTTATCAGAGGAAAAATAAAATTAAATAAAAGAGTTAACTGCCATTTTCGTCTCTGTGGTTTGTCCAACTATGTCAGTTTAGACAAAATTTCAAATTCGTACCATTTTCGTCCATGACATTCTTAAAACATGCCAGTTTCGTCCAAAAAAACTAAGGTTGAATTGAATAATTGAACAAACCATAGGGACGAAAATGACAGTTAACTCATGCTTTTTTGGACGAAACTGACATGTTTTAAGAATGTCAGGGATAGAATTGGTACAAATTTGAAATTTGGTCTGAACTGACATAATTGAACAAACTACAGGGACGAAAATGACAGTTAACTCTAAGTGAAAACAAAATGGGTTAGAATTGTATATTGTTTAAGGTATAATGGGTGAAACTGGAACATAATTTTTTTTATATAATATCTTAAAAACTGATGTTACTATTCACTAGGTTCGAAATTTATATATTTTGTGCGCGATGTGGTGGGAATTCACTCGTTACTGGTTTGGTTCGTAACACTATCACTATTGTACCGACTTTCAGTTTAAAGTCAATAATATGCACAAATAAAGGTGTTTTACATTGAAAAAAAAAACGAATACCGTTATCGGTTCCGATAATAACAACAGCGATACCAATGTCGATAGAGAATAAAAATGAATATTAATATTGGATCCGATAATAACAAACAATAGCAGAACCGATGCGGGTATCAATTCGGTTCACCACTAAACTATGTTAAATAAAACTTTTTTTCTCAACAAAATCTGTGCAAACACGTCGATAAAAAATATTAAATACAATCGCATAATTAGCTAGAAATAATAATGAACGTGAGTTATAGGATAAAATATCAAATTAAATAAGAATTAAATTAATTTTTTAATTAAATTAGTTAAAAACGTATATAATTTAATATATGTAAAATCAAAAATTAAAAGAAAGAATATAATAACATAAATTTTTTATTCAAATTAATATGTATAATATAACACCATTATACACAAATAACTTAGAAATTTATACTATATAAATATCCTTTTTATTTGAATTATAAAGTATTTATAACTACATTCATTCAATCAATCGTACACAGTAAATCACACAAATAACAAAGCTATTAGTAGGGTCTGAGGATAGTGAGATGTAGGCACACCTTACCTCTATTCCTAAGGATAGAGTGACTGCTTGCAGAGAGACCCTCGACACCAAAGACATATAGTCGAAAAGCGAGAAACTACACATATCTTTAAAAAGAGCAATACTAAATAACAAAAGAAGTGGTGGATAGGTAACATATATGAAAAACACAATCAATGCAAAATCCGCCTAGACCATAAAGAAACGCTAAACATCTGCCCCAATGCTCAGACCTAATGAATCTACCCCGAAAAGTCCTTAACCTTAATCCTACATCTCCATAGACCCCTATCTGGACCATGTCGTCAGAGAGGTGGGTATAACATATAGCCAATGAGATCCAGATCAATTGGTTTAGGAGACAACTCATAACCTTTCAATGTGGAGGTCATGGGTTGGAGTCCCACTTGGTGTAATTTTCTCCAGGTGGACAAGGGATTTTACACAGTTGACCTTCGGGCGATGGTTTTCTCCTGGATTGGTAGACGCAGTGGTGGAACTAGAAGAAAAATTTAGGGGTATCTCAATTTTTTTTTACCTACGACCATCCCTAAGAATTTGAGGGCTCTTAGGGCCCCTGTGCGGCTACTAAAAATGGGCCATTAATTTTTTTTAAACCTAGGGTCATTCATGAGAATTCGAGAGCCATTAGGGCCCATGTACGGCTAGTATGTATGTGTGTGTGTGTGTATGTATGTATGTATGTATGTATCTACATGTACGTACGTACATATGTATGTCTGTATGTATACTAGGTTAAAAATCTATATATTACATGGATTGAATAAAAACATATTAATAAGATTTAGAAATTTTAATATAATATTTTTGGGATAAGATATAATAAAATTACATATTAGTTAGGTAAAGATATATGTGTGTTTTTAAACTATTTTTAAAAGCAAAATTGTTAATCAACATTTATTAAAGCATCCATAATAGATTCTTTATCTCTATCACTAATATTTAACTAAAATACACAAGTTTCTCTTAACTTTATTTATTTTTTAAAAAACATCAAAACGTCTCACATTAGATTCTCTATATATTTCTATCTTACTTACAAACAATTATTTTATTATTTTTTCTTGGTTTTATATACACACAAAATAATATTTTTGAGAAATAAACTTTATAGAGAAACTAACATGAATGCTCTTAATCCATACTTTTAGATATGATGAGAGAATGAAAACAATTTAATCATAAGATCCAAACAGAATTTTATTTTTACATTCTAAAATATATGTTAATTATTATTTTTTTATTAAAGGGTGTATCACACATGAGAAAGTTATCAAATATTATTTTATAAAACTTTACATGTTATTTATAACTTTTATAAATAATTTTTAGCTTGTAATAAAAATAACTTCAACAAAAAGAATCAAAAACTTATCAATATACTTAATAAAAAGATAAATAAACAAAAAAAAAAAAAAACAAAAAAAAAATGGTTACAACAAATTAAATAAATATTAAATGAAGTTTTCATTGTAAATGATACTTTTGAATTTTGCAGAGCCGTGTTTCCTTTTCCTAATGCACATACTAATTAATTTAGAGTGTACCAGGAGTGTACCTACCCACACACTCATCTCACTATCTACACACTCAAAAAGGTGATTTTTGTCTTTACATGCACACCCTGCAGTGTCGAACTGTGGCCAAAACGAGGCGTTTTGGTCCGATTAACCAGACAAAGACTGACGGGTGTCTGACGGGTCTGTTGACCGGACCAAAACGCTGAGCTTTGGCCGCGATTTAGTCCTGTCAACCAGACAAAAGACTGATACCCGGTCTGGTTGACAGGACCAAAACGCGGCCAAAGCTCGGCGTTTTGGTCCGGACAACAGACCCGTCAGACACCCGTCAGTCTTTGTCTGGTTAATCGGACCAAAACGCCCCGTTTTGGCCACAGTTCGACACTGCAGGGTGTGCATGTAAAGACAAAAATCACCTTTTAGGTGTGTAGATAGGCAAAATTGGTGTGTGGATATTAATACATATAAGTTCATATTCTCAAGTTTATCTTCTCCATTTTAACAAATGTCGCTGCAACTAAACTATTGATCGGAAATTTTCCTTTTTTCTGACCGGAAAACTTTATTTCATCTCATCTTCACATACACTCAGGGGTATTCTAATATTTACTCCAGAGTATCCTAAATAAATAAAAACGAAAATAAAAAAATTACACTGCGAATACGGGGTTGAGCCGTAGCCCGTGCTACGGCTCATTATATGTTGGTTCCGCCCCTGGGTGGACGGGTCTGGTCACCAACATTGTCTGTATTTGCAGGGCGTTCGTGGCATTTCATCAAGGCCGAGCTTATATAGTATTCGTTGGGTGTTAAAAAAGTATAGATTATGGAGATATTGATTCCCGAGTTAAGTAAACAAATGCAAATAAGATAAAGGGAACTAAGGAGAGAAAAAGAAATGAAATGGAAAAGAAAAATTAAATTAACTATCGTCTTGTCGAGTTCGAAAGAAAAAAAATATAAGAATCTATGTGTTAAAAATCTTTTACTTCCAAATTTATCCAATTATGAAGGATTTGAAATGAAGAAAAAAAAAAAAAATTACTTCCAAATTTATCTCCATTTCTCTCCTTTAAAAAATACTTTGGAACACATTTTTTTCTAAAATCCTTTCAAATCTTTTGTTTTCCTTCGTATTAAATGAAACTTGAGAAGACAGAGATCAGTGATAGCCTTATGGGCTATGGCTAGGTGTAACATGATATCAGTTTAGGCGGGAAACGTAGGTCGTTTGACTCTATACAGAACCTCTACCTTCCTCAAGTTCTCACAGTTTTCTATGAAATGGAAGTTTGGTGCTTTGTCCTTTTTTTTTCATTGAGTAAACTGCAATTTTACACCCTGAGGTTAAGGGTCATTGGCATGTCTGCCCCCCTAAGGAAATAATTGCAATTTTACCCCCTACTGTTTGCTCTTATGTCGCATCTTTACCCCCCGGCGTCAAAGTGGGTTAACAATCAACATTATAACATGAGGGTCAAAGGGTAAAATTGTCATTTTGCTACTAGTGTTAAGCTTCTTTGATACAACACCCCCTATAAGTAACAGACCAAAGCATAATTACCCCCCCCCCACCTTCCCACCATCGTCCTTCAACCTTCTTCTCCGGCGGCGATCAGTGTCTCTCCGGTGGCGATCGGCGTCTCTCCGGCGACATCAACTCGTCTGATCATTCTTCTCCTCGTCCGATCATTCTTCTCCTCCGGTCACAACAACCACTGCCGCTATCTTCAGATCAGTGGAAATGCCGGTCTTTTGTTGGCTAATCCGCTATCTCATCCGCCACACCAAAGGTATAATCGGCCAATGTTAGTTAATCAGGGTCAGATTTAGTCATTATCATGTTATAAACAGGGTTTAGGGTCTGATTTGGTTCACTGTTGGTTTTTTTACAGTTGAACTGACGATGAGCTTATCAAGCTCATCTTTGGTGGTCCACTTGGTGGTCTCTGTGTTTGGGAGGCCTGTCCTCAACTTCCATCTACCACCGGAGAGTTGAGCGGATGTTTAGTCTAGTAGTTATTTAGCTTTTGTGTAATATTGTCACACCCCGAATTTCCACGTGTTACCGGTGGGCCCGGTAGGGGAGTATCGTGACGTGGTTGGCAACATAATAGTCAAACAACACAATATTTAAATGCACAGCGGAAGCAAAGTATAGATTTAATTCAACCAAACGATATTGTAGTATTAAGTATCACAAATAGTCGAATATAAATCCACAGGTAGATCAAAATAAAAGGAAACAAATGTTCAACAGTTTATGACATCCAAGCTGGCGAGACTTAATGTGGATGCTAGGAGACAAGCCAACCTATTTCGCGTAGTACCTGCACTTAACCTTTTTAAGAAAAATACGTCAGTTTACACTGGTAAATACAATCAACCGACTCATTTTGAAAAGAGTTTAAGAAAATGCATTTAAGGCACAAGGCACAAATAATATTTTATAACTTGGGATAATTATGTAAATATATAAACTTGTAAACGAATTACATGTTTCTTATGCGTTCAGTAGTCCGATCCTTAGACCGGGTTAAAGATCAATAGACACACCACTTTATATAATGAGACACTGACAGGTGTACGCCTACACCTGAGTGCTAAGGTCGTGGCCATTTCGTAAAATGATGCCAGGGATATCCGGGACATGGTCATTAACCCCCCAAAGGATTTAAGCAACAAAACATTTCAAAACGTAGCATATCAATGATTTAAACTCTATTCGATTAAAGATTCAATGCCGGACCAAGCGGTATTTTATATACCGTACCCCAAGCCCGTATAGGGAAAATAAGTTAAAAGTATTTACCTGAGTAAGTATAGATCAAAATCAGCGAGTGCAAGTATCTTTTACTGGTTCTCCTAGTCTAGAACGAAGGTTTATAATAACCTATTAGAATCCTAACGGGTCTTTAGTTAAGCTTACGCTTAGACCGGTTAGTTTTTAAAGATACGGTTCGTACGCACGATTAAGCGAAGACCGGATAGAATGTGATTTAGACCCGACAAGTTTGAAGACTTGCTTAATATGGGTATATGATACACATTCTGGATTTTGAGATAAAACTGATAAGGTTTGACCCGTTTCGGCTAATTTATGTAAACTAGTTACATAAACCGAACCGAACGTGCATGAAGCGTATCGGGTATCCGTAAGAGTCCTAAACAGGTTTCCTAAGTTAACACGCCTTAAATAAGTTGTGATATCAGTAGGATATCACCCATGATGCCCAAAACGAGTTTAATCTCTTTATAAGCCCCGTAGGGGTATTTTGGTCATTTTAAAGATTATAAAAGGGTTTAATTAGACACCTGTGATCCGGGTCTGAGTTGTTCAGTAAAATAGCTTATTTTAACAGGTTATAACCTTTGGTAATAAGTCTTATATACTAAAATAGTTTTAAACCCAAACTATGCGTTAAATACGCGTATAAAGTCGTTTTAAGCGATGTACGGGTTAAAATACGATTCTGAGTTTTCTGATCAAATAAACAGGCTCAAAATACTCCATTTATTATTTAAAATCAATAGCAATTGGATTGGCGTTAAAAGGATTTGTAAAACTCATTTTATGGCCGAAAAGGGTAAATTCGGTATTAACCGAATTAAGGCACTAATCCTAGCTTATGATCAGTTTAAAAATAATTAAAAATATTTAAAAATCCCAAAATATTATATCACATCAGTGGGTAAAAGGTTTGGTGTCAAAAAGTGGGCTTAGATAGGCTTTACGCTAATGACGCCGTTTAATTACTTAAAAACATTCAAATTACGTCATTAAGCATAACTCCTTATCTAGACCTCCAACTGATGTGAAATTTTAGGTACAAGTCTAAAAATTAGTAACTAAGATTATGGTACTTTCACATTTCCAAAAATCTCGTTTTATGGTAATGAGGGCATTACGGTCAATATTTAGGCGTTTAACGGAAACATCGGACAATTAGGGATTCGAGTGGTATAAACGCAGAGGCTTATACACACATGCAACTAGGTCCTAATGGAACTTTAAGGCATGTCTAAACCTATATAAATCGGGTCAGAACTGAGGTCAAAGCAAAAGTCAAACTTTTGCGTCTCTCGGTTCCGAATCGGTTCAAAACATAAAGTTGTCGAATCAAACAAGCTTAGACAAGTTATTATACTTATTTTCAAGTTGTATGACTGATAAAACAGATTACACGCCTTCTTTATCATTAAATATGCGATTAACATTTCTGTTGACTTTTCGGAAGAAGTTTGACTCGACAAACGACATAGTTAAGATTGAAATCAGTGGGTGACCTTTTAGGGGTTTATTACCCTTATAAATACCAACTTATAACAACTTTCGATTCGACAAATCTCTGGACCAATTGTGATTTATCACTAAGTCAAACCGTAGTTACGACGGTTTGACTTCTAGGCTATAAACTAAGTATAAGTGAATTAGAGAAGGTTAGGCATACTTACACACGACTAATGGATGATTTGGAATGCTTGTGACCTGCTTGTATGCTCTGGAAATGCTCAGGAGTTGATGAATGATCAATGTAGTAACATGTGGGTCTTATAAACAACTTCAAACATGCTTGGATCTTCAACACCTAAGTCTAGGAGTGAAACAATAACATCCACAAGTGCCCTACATGCTAAAAACCACCTTAGGCAGCCCAAGGTATCGAAAAAATGGCATTTGAGTCGGTTCCATGCATCAACAGGCAGCTGCCTGTTTTTTCTGCACCTGCAGGTCGCAGGCGGCCCGCGTGGCCTTCTGTTATGTGTGAGGCGGGCCGCGTGGCCCTTCTGGTCAGGTCACACATGTTTTCGTTATTGCATTTTGGTCCTTGGTCCTCCGAAAGGTCGTTTTCACCATCCTACTTGCATTATGAAGCTTTGTTATTTAACATATGGGGCTTTAAGACTTATACCCACTTTGTTAAGTCCTCGGGTAACTTTGTGATCACCCGAAAAGCCCTAAATTTCAATGTTAACGATTCTAACCCTCACACACGAATTTTATCACAACTTTCTCATACGATATCGAAACTTGGTGAAATTTTTATGGTACATTCTAGTGAGCATATTTAAGCGTTACAAGGCTTTGGATTTGCTAAAAGGTCACTCAGAGGTATATCTTAAACATGTTGACACATTTAACCCCTGTAGTTTGTAATCTCTCACTTTCTTTCACAATTCGCTTCGTATGATCCATGATCCATTCGTTTAAGGTTATAACCCTCATGTAGGGTTATTGTAACGTATATTTATTCATTGTTGACACTTTGAACCCTTATTTTACACAGTTTCACTGTTTGTCAACTTTAGTCCTTCAAGAACATTCTTTCACACGTTCAAACCTATGACACGTGTCAACACCTTATAGGACGTAAATTTTCGAGGTGTTACAAATATGTAGGTTAACTTAACTTAATCGAAGATTTTGTGTAATATGTAGGTTAACCTAACTTAACTTATTTAGCTTTTGTCTAAAAGCTTTTGGGTATGTTGTTTGATCAAAATTAGCTTGTTGACATTATGTTTGATCAAAAAAGCTTTTGCAGCTTGTTTACCTAGTACTAAGCTTGTTGACATTATGTTTGATCAAAATTAGCAGCACACTCATGTGCATTTGCAGCTTGTTTACCTAATACTAAGCTTGTTGACATTATGTTTGATCAAAATTAGCAGCACACTCATGTGCATTTGCAGCTTGTTTACCTAGTACTAAGCTTGTTGACAGTTTGCATAAGTCCTGAACACATTGTCTGAATGTGTTACAATGTCTGAATGTGAGTTTGGGCATAAGTTGTTGGAAAAATAGGTGAAAATAGCATTTTTCACAAATATAGGAAAATGATTTTTTCCTATTTTGGACTAGAAATAAATATAATAAAATGAGCGGGTTTTATATATTTATTTGTGGGTTTGTGTTCTATGTTGGAAGAGCTTCGCAACGAACTAAACCACGTCCAAAACCGAGCTAAGATGAATGAGATATCGATGCTCAAAGTTGGGTGTTTGAAACATTGAATGCTGAAACAAAAGGGAAAGTAGCACCTTGTCCCACATAGGAGGAGAGATGGAACTTAAATGGGTATTTAAGGTGGAACTCTCCATCCTTATTGTTTCATGGAAGCACACACTAGTGTCCTCGCGAAGGGTGCGGAGCACCCTAACTCGCACTCGCACACGCTCGCGCGCGTGCGCGCGTGGCGTGGGCGATGAGGCGCAGTGTGGCGCTTTGATGGCGCACTTTGCACTTCGCACGCTCGCATCGCCGCGAGCCGCTTGAGAGCCGCCTGAGTATTTTTGACCGCGTGCGCGTGGTGGAGCACAAGGGTTGCAAGGACCAAGTGGTAGGTGATGCGGCGCATGACGTGGCGCACGCGCGCATGGCAGTGAGCCAAGAGGACGCACCGTGCATGGGCGTGCACGCCTGGGCTTATCGTACTAGTATTTTTAGCTTTCTCATTTCTGTATTGTAATCGTATTAATAAAATTTGTTTTATTTTATTTATTTATGCGAACGGTTCCTACATAAGTGGCTTAATCAGATTCTGACAGTTTGGGCATTTGCAGGTTGTAAATAACACACAGTTTGGGCATAAGTGGCTTAATCAGATTCTGGCAGGTTGGGCATAAGTGTGCTTAATCAGATCAGTCTAAATGACAGTTTGCATGTGCATAAGTTCTAAAATGACACTGGTTGATCACAGTTGCTGTATGTGCATAAGTTCTAAAATGACAGTTTGCATGTGCATAAGTTCTAAAATGACAGTTTGCTTGGTTGATCACACTGGTTGAACATGTATGCTTGATTTGTTCACATTGCAGGTATGCTTGATTTGTTCACACTGGTTGAACATGTATGCTTGGTTTGAACACCTTATAGAAATAACTGATTTGATATAAATGTGAAATTGTTAGTGCAGGTATGCTTGATTTGTTCACATTGCATGATATTGCTGATTTTTTCTTCAAGCATTTAAATGGAATAGTTTTTATAACATATGCATAGAACATGTTCAGAATTAGTAATTTACCAGTTTTGGAGTCTTTTGTTCGTCCTGCAGTTCTTATAACATATGCATAGAACAGGTTCAGAATTAGTAATTTACCAGTTTTGGAGTGTTTGCTTGTTAGGTTTCAGATTTTTGAACAGGTATGATTGTTACGTTTCAGATTACGTGTTCAAAAATCAGAATTAGGTTTTAGATCAAAGAACATGTTCAGATTTTTTATTATAGAATCATAGAACAGGTATTTGATTTTGGTGGGAAGGGTTTTGTAAATTTCAGGGTATAATGTTGTGTCTTAACACAAAGTACAGGGGGTAATAACAAAGGACAAATTAGTAATTTACCAGTGGGGGGTAATTGTGTGACTTAACAGGAATGTTGGGGGGTAAAATGTAAGGGTAATACAGTCATTTCAACTTAGAGTTAACAGATCTGTTAGCCACTTTGACGTCGGGGGGTAAACATGTGACATAAGAGCAAACAGTAGGGGGTAAAATTGTAATTATTTCCTTATGGGGGTAGACATGCCAATGACCCCTAACCTCAGGGTGTAAAATTGCATTTTACTCTTTTTCATTTTATGAAAATGCTCCACTTTCAAAGAAACTTACCCAACAAGGAGCAAGGAGCTGGGAAAGCCCTTGCCAACATACTTAGGGGGTGTTTGGCTTAGCTTATTTGTGACTTATAATAAGTCATTTTCACTGTTCAATAAGCTAGAATTTCTTGCTTATTGACTTATTGCCTCACATACACACATTTTCCAAACACTTCAATAAGTCTTTTTCACCTCTTTTCACTGTTCAATAAGTCAATAAATTGAAATAGAAGCTTATTTGTGACTTATAATCCTGGTGTTTGGCTTAGCTTATTTGTGACTTATAATAAGTCCTTTTCACTGTTCAATAAGCTAGAATTTCTTTCTTATTGACTTATTGCCTCACATACACATATTTCCCAAATACTTCAATAAGTCATTTCACCCCTTTTCAGTGTTCAATAAGTCAATATGTTGAAATAGAAGCTAAGCAACACCCACCAACTTACACAGAGACAAAAGCATACAACAACTACAACCAAAACAAGACAGAAACTAGGCCTCCCCTTCCTTGAAGCTCCAGCTCAAAATCTGCCCAGGCCCTTCATTCTGAATAATTTTTGGGTGAGAGTTCGTTCAGAAGCATGAAAATATACAAGCGAACCAAACGCAAAAATGGGGTGTTCGATATGATCAGCAACTTGCCGGATCATATTCTCCAGTTGATCCTTTCAGGTCTTCCGGCTACCGAAGAAGCAGTTCGAACAAGCGTTTTGTCGACACGATGGAGGTATCTGTGGACTTCTGTTCCATCTCTAGACTTAGACTGTACTCGAAATCTAAGACCCTATTCGAATTTCAAAGGGAATGAATTCAAAGAGTTTGTGTATTGGGTTTTAGTAAACAAAACCCTAGATTTGGATAGCTTTCGTTTATGTTGTGGAAGTTACTACAATATGTCGACTGTAGGGCGGTTGATTCACGCTGCCGTTATGCGAAAAGTCAAGTTACTTGACTTGTCTTTTAGCCCTAGGGTTGAGGATGATGAGGTTATCAAGTTGCCCCATAGTTTGGTAACATGCGATACATTGGAGGTGTTAAAGTTGTATTTGTATTCATGTCCTTTAAGTTTGCCTACTGTCACTGGTTTTCAGGCACTTAGGGTTCTTGAACTTAACGGTGTTGAGTTATTGAATGGTGATTCGGTACAGCAGTTTCTCAAAAACTGCCCATTGCTTGAGGATTTGAGTTTGGTTGACTGCTCATTGCCCTCAATTGACGATCTTTGTATTTCGTGCCTGAATCTCAAGACGTTGAAAATTGATAATAGAAAAATGATTGATGAGTCATATGTCCGCCTTCAGATTTCTTGTCCAAAACTGGTGTTTTTGGAGTATGCGGGTCACCCGGCATATGAATTATCATTTGAACACTTGGACTCCTTGAAGAAAGCTGTGATTTACCCCGATGCTACGGCACATAAAGAATTATCTTTTGAATCATTTGGTGGCACCATGTGTCGGTTGTTTGCAGGAGTTTCTCATGTGGAATCTTTGTCTCTCAACCTTTATTTCATTAAGGTAGATACATATGCAATAAGCAAGGCACCTGCATTTTTGTACCAAACTTCAAGTTTTGCTTATACTATACCTTTGATCTCATATTTGACTTGTTTACAGTTTAATATAAGTGTTTGATTATTAATGATTAAAGTATACTGTATAAGTACTTCACACTAATGATGAATTGTGGGAATCTTGTGGACTAAAATCTATAGCATTAATAACCGGTGAAGTATGTAACTTTTAGCTTGAAATAATAAGATGAACTTTGTAATTTTACTAAGTTGGTAGGAGTAGTTGTTATATGTATAATCTATATAGGTTGTCTTTCTGAATTCGGTAGTTAAATAAAACAATTTCGAATCAAGTTTCAAGAGAAAATACTGGATGGAGATATTTGAAAGTATTATGTGCACAATCCTTAGAATGTAGAAGGGACAAAGTGCTGAGTAGTTGAATTTGATGTTTGTTGGCCACTAGCCAACAGTTGGGGTTTATTCGGGTCTAGGTTATTCTTCGGCTTGTAGATCTTTGGTTTTCGTCAAATCCATATCATCTGCATAACATGCCTATTTATTGTATCCCCAAACTATAGTGTTACAACAAAAATAATTATTCCAGAACTTTGCTTTTACTGTCATTATCATAGGCCATTAGTGCTGCATGTGATGCAAATGGAGACTTCCCGGTATCTCTTCCCAATTTGAAGACATTAGAGATATCCACAACAATTGATGACTACCCCATGAACACAGCCATCCAGATCCTCAGATGTTCCCCTAATCTGGAGTCATTCCATTTGGTTATTCAAGAGGTACACATGTTTCTTCAGCCCAAATAATAGTACTGTTTCTGTATCATAAACTGATGTATACAATCAGACATTACTTGAGATGCTATGTATTTCTGATTCTTGACATACACGTATAATAGGATATACAATTGTGTGTGATAGAAAGAGACTTGCACATCCACCGATCTTCTAGATCGACTTTAGACAAGAAATATGGGCAGGTCTGGTTGGTTGGGATTAAAGCTGGTTAACTTTTTTGGCTATGCTTTTAGATTTCATAAATAGTTAATATGTTAAACAGGATAACAAAAGTTATTATGGAATAAATATCACGTTCTTTGAATATATCATTTTACATTTGAGTATGTTTTGGGCTATCATTAGCTGATTTTCAATGCCCTTGAAACAGACTATCCTTTTTAGTGAATAAACTTGACAGTTTCAGTTAGCTTAGCACAGTAGATGAATACATTTTTCATAATTCTAAACGTTATTGTGGGTTTTGGTACCCCAACTTATGCTTTTCTTTGGTGATGTAGGAAACTTTTTGGCCGGAGGCATCTGAGTCAGATGAAGACGAGTCGAAAATGGTCGAGTTTCTTGAGTTCAATGGAGAAAAGCTATGGGAGTTAGATGAAGTTTTGACTCGTCACTTGAAAAGGGTCGAGTTTCTTGAGTTTAATGGGGAAAAGCGGAAACTAGATATGGCTCGTTTCTTACTGGAACACGGAAATGAGTTGGAGGAAATGGTTTTCAGTTGGTGCGACAAAGTCAACTACCATGAAAAGAAGACAGAGACTATGAAGGAAGTTTTGAAATTCTACAAGGCTGTTTCAACTGTCAAACTGACTACTCTTTTGAAAGACTAGGTATAAGCTGCAAGTAAGATATATTGTTGCATGTTACTCTACTTGCCCATTTTTGCGCTAGATCTTGGATACATCAAGATAACTAAATTCTTTCTTGAAATCTTCTCGAAGCAAAACTTTGTCCTTACCTTTAGTGACAATGTATGTTCAAAGTCTAGTGTCTAGTGAGTTATTGATGTAATAATCTAAAATTTTTAGAAACATTTTTTTATACTAGTAAAAATAATAATAATAATAATAATAATAATAATAAGAATAATAATTAATAATTAGTTTTTATTAAGTTCCTCATCATATTTGATGACTTAAAAAAATATTGAATATTAATAAAGAAAAAAATGAATGACGCATAAAACATATCAAGCTTTCTTTAAACGTAACAGTGGTACAAAACTAATATAAAGATAAGAGTAGATTGGTTCTATTACAATATAATCAAACAAAAGAAAATATATTATGCATAAGAAAAGAAAAGGAAAAAGAAGTACATTAATTGACTTAATTATTACAAAAGTTACTGAAGTTACATACGTGGAGGATATCTATGAAATATGGATAAGTTGCATCCAAAGTACGTGAGTCATGTTGCAACGTGGAAGCCATCTAATTCCTTTGTGAATTTCTCTAAATTACATACCTTTCTGGCGAAGAAAAGTTTCGTTATAAATAACTTATGTCTACAAACCTTCTAAACTCACATAAATTGCAATACCCAACATTTGTTCATAGCTTCAAGTTCAACCGTCACCACCAATAACTATTAAAAGGTATTCCATTATTTTGTTTACTTATTTTAGTTAGTAATTCTTATTCTGATATAGTAAATAATTATATAAATTTCATTTTATATCTTATATTATGATATGAGATTTCAGAGAGTTTAACTCTCTAAATATTATTATTTTAAATATTGGTTCAACTAAATCTTTGACACCATCATAAATTTATATATACTGAAAATTAATTAAAATTTAATAAAAGAGGGACTTTAAGCACATGACAAGTAATAATAATTTATTTTCTATGTTCAGTCACAATATCTTATTCTATAACGGTTGAAGATTAAAGTTTTTTTTCATAAATCTATTATATATAATAAACATAATAAATAAGGGCTGATGTGTCATGTTGTGAGGGCTTGAAAAATGAGGTGGCATCACCATATGCATTCTAGAAATTGGTTTTGGCTCCAAAATTTTTCCTCCGTTTTAAGTGATGTATCGCGGGATCCGCCAGGCAAAAATCCGACCCGCCGACCCGAATAATTGGACCATATATAAACTTCTTTTTTGTCCATAATACACACAAAATCTCAGTTTTTTCTCTTTCTTCAAGCCGCCCTACACGGAAGCCAAGAAACCCTTTCATCTTCAACAAGTTCATCCTATCTTCATCAAAATCTTCTTCGGTAATCTCATACTTTTTGATAGATAATCTGTTTTTGCTGTATTTTGTTCATGTAATTTTCTTTAAATGTTGAATTTCTTCTTCGATTTTGTTTGTTTAACCATTTATGCAACAATGTTGTAAAGATTTTTTGGGGGTTTTGGTTCTTCGCTAATTCATCATCCTTAAATCCGCATATGTCGGTTCTGCGGCGGCTAGGGTTCCGCTCCGAACCCGGCGACCTGTTTTCTTTTCTGCAGTGTGGTCTTTCATGGTTCTTCATTTTTTTTTTCTTTCTATTTTGTACTTCGATTTTGTGGTTTACTTATCTGAGTTTGATTTTAATGTTGGATCTAATCTAGAACAGGTGAAAGTTAACTAGAAACAAACCATAATCATTTGCAGATTGGCGAATGATGTTTTACTTATTCAGTTATTTTGATTGTAACACACAGGGTGGGAGGTTATCTAGAGTTGTGAACAGTGTACTAGCCTTGAAAGCGTATAGTGACTGGAAAAAGGCAAGCGCGAATGAGACATTTAGGTATATAGGGAACCGAAAACCGTCTTCAAAAAGGAAACAAATGGTTTGTAAGTCACTGGATATGAATACATGTTGTAATTTGTGGAAAAAATGCGAAGAAAAGGTTATTGTGTTTTAGACTTCAGTTTTTTTGTTTTGAAAATTATACAGTCGAGAAACAATTGATTTGGGCTTTATGATTCTTGAAAAATGCAGGTGGCTGAGCTTGAGAAACAATTGAAAATGGAGATCAAATCAAGAAACAAAGCCGAAAAGATCTGGTAATATTCAAATTATAATCTTTTTTTTTTTTTTGCATTCAGTCATCAGTTTTGCGTTCCGAATCAAGCTCAGCTGCAGCTTACATTGCAAAAGATCTTTGTTTTAAGCAATTACTAACCAATTATTCGTTTTTTGTATTTCATGGATCCGGGTATACTCCCCTCATAAATACAGTTATTTTTTTTCTTGTGGTGAAGGTATACATGGACGATGGGTGGCGTTTATTTGTAGGAGTGCCACTGGAAATTAGACAAAGATACGAGTGGTTCCACTACAAAAAAAAGCTTTTTTTATTATTTTATTGTGTATCAATACTGGACGCGAGTTTTTTTTTCTTTTTTTATTATGTTCTTCTTCAATGTTGTTGTTTCAAATGTATCCCTATGTTGTACAACATGTCACCGCTGAAGGTACAACATTGGTTAAACAAGCGGAAGATGCTGCAAGTAACAAGAAGGTTTATACTTTGTACATAGTTACATACTAAACATGTTAATCCACAATCTTTTCAAATCATATTTTTATTACACCATTTGTTGGTTCTTTACTGGCTGAAAAAAGAGACGTGGCTGGCTTGCAAGAACAGGTAACCCTTATAATATATTATTTGTGTATGAGCAGAAACTTACGTGTGTATGTGTTTTCAGGTTTTTGTTACAAAAGTGATTGAGCTCCATGATAAGTACTTGGCTTACGTAAATGATTGTTTTAGTATAAGTGGTACTACCGACTCACAAATGAGTTTGAAATCGATTTGCAGGTTGTGAAGCTGCTTGCGTACATCAGTGATAAAGACCTATTTGCTGAATTTTATAGGTAAAACCATTTAGGTTCTGATAAACTTTAAGAATATGGTTTGAAATTGCCAGCTGTACTGACAGTGTATTCTGCTAACAGGAAAAAACTTGCTCGGCGGATTTTGTTTGACAAGAGTACTAATGATGAGCATGAGAGATAAACCACAAAGGTTAATAATTCTTATTGCTTAATGAATATAAAATAATTGTTGAGGGATCAGTTTAAACCTCCCGAATTAAACTCCTTGAACCTAGGATATAATCCACAGTCTTTTCAAATCATATTTTTATTACACCATTTGTTGGTTCTTTACTGGCTGAAAAGAGAGACGTGGCTGGCTTGCAAGAACAGGTAACCCTTATAATATATTATTTGTGTATGAGCAGAAACTTACGTATGTATGTGTTTTCAGGTTTTTGTTACAAAAGTGATTGAGCTCCATGATAAGTACTTGGCTTACGTAAATGACTGTTTTAGTAACCATACCCTCTTTCACAAGTTATGTATACAGTATATACTTATATAGTAGTTCTGTTAGTAAAGCACTAATATCATTTTTTCGTAACGTTTTTTTCTTTTTAAATTCACGTGTAGGCGCTTAAAGAAGCATTTGAAGTATTCTGCAAAAAGGGTGTTGCGTGAAGCTCAAGTGCGGAGTTACTCGCTACGTATTGTGATAATATTCTTAAGAAGGGTGGAAGTGAGAAATTGAATGATGAAGCAGTTGAAGATATGCTTGAGAAGGTATTTTTTATTGTTATAATGCTATCCTTTTAGTATAAGTGGTACTACCGACTCACAAATGAGTTTGAAATCGATTTGCAGGTTGTGAAGCTGCTTGCGTACATCAGTGATAAAGACCTATTTGCTGAATTTTATAGGTAAAACCATTTAGGTTCTGATAAACTTTAAGAATATGGTTTGAAATTGCCAGCTGTACTGACAGTGTATTCTGCTAACAGGAAAAAACTTGCTCGGCGGATTTTGTTTGACAAGAGTGCTAATGATGAGCATGAGAGATAAACCACAAAGGTTAATAATTCTTATTGCTTAATGAATATAAAATAATTGTTGAGGGATCAGTTTAAACCTCCCGAATTAAACTCCTTGAACCTAGGATATAATTGAAACTTAAAGGCAAATAGACTTAAGTAAAGCCTAAAATTTGGAGGCCTAAACATAAATAGATTAGCAAACGCTTAATATGAACTGAGGTCAAGGGCAATAGATGATAAGGACCACCAAAATATAGAATTATACTCCATTGCTAGCTATGCAATTATTTTGATTGTTCAACAACTATCAGAAATCTATTGTTGTACGAAAAACTTAAAACTTACTTACCGCTTCTTCTTCAGAAACAAATAATGCCTAAATGGACTGTGCCATGCACATTACTTGACCATGGTATTTTTTTTCTGCTAAAAGTATATTTTTTAAATAAGAATTTGTAAAAGTTGGTGACAAAAAATCTTAAACCAAAACTTAGCATTTTCTGTTTTAAATTTACGTAGTGTAATGTATTTTTTTATGTAAATTGATTGTTTTTATGATATGTAGGTATGACTGTTAAATCTTTTGCGCATCTGGGTATGAGTGATATGGAAGATTCAACTCAAAGAGAGAAAAGCAGAGTTCATATAAACGATGTTTAAGATTTTTGTTGAAAGATTTATTTTCGAGCTATCAAAGATCATATCGTGCAAAAATTAACGAGGCAAGTTGTATGACTTTTTAGTTGAGCAGGTTCTATATAAGTTTCTAAGTTGTATGACTTTTTAGTTGAGTAGGTGCTATATAAGTTTCTTTTCAGTAGTAGAAATTGAAAGTCCGGAAAAAAAGGCCTCAAATTTTTACATGGCTTTGGGCCCCTCAAATGGTTGAGCGAGCCTTGGCAGTGGGTAAGGGACTCTTTTGCTCTTTCGTGTCATTTTACCCAGTTTTTAAGATAGTGTGTCTAGCAGATAACATGGAGGATGCCTAATTCTGCAGTTCCCTTCTTGAATTGAAATCTCCTTCACGCTTTCTTGATTTCGCCCCTTGTTTCTCCTTGAATCATATAGAATCCTTCGATTCAACCATCAGTATGTTTAATAGTGTTTTGTGGTGGTACTTTCTTGCAGCTGTGGATAGCAGACCGGCGGCCACGGATCAATAGTGGTGGCAACAATTTTAGAGAAGATATTTGGTAACTTATGATGAAATTTTCACTTTCAGTTTGATGTATTTGAAGTTTTCCTTTAAGTTATTTTGGTTTGAAATAATTTTTCGTAATTTGTATCGACTACTTTATTGTGTCTTTTATTGACTACTTTATTATGTTGAAGTTGGTATGCTAAGTAATTATACCAACTATTTCAATAGCCACATATTTATTTAAAAATCAAAGATTATATCCTCAAACAGTAAACTAATAATCATGTGCCGTAATTTATATAGGATTATCAGTGAATGTCCTCACAAATTTTTAAAAAATAAGTCGTTAAACTTAAAAAAATATACATGATTAATAACTAATAAAATAGAACAACCCGTGGGTACCACGGGAGATAACCTAGTTATATATATACGTTCTATACAGCTATATGAAAACAAATTTTACAAATATATAAAGATATTGATATATAGTAATTCTTATTTTATAAGCCGAATATATATTACAAAGTTATTTCGTTATCTTGTTAATTTTGATATTAAGTAAGTTTTGATAGATGATTTTATTTAATTATATTACTAAATAATAGTTGCACATAAATATAAATATAAATATAAATATAAATATCAGTTAATAAAACATATATGAACACATCTAACTTATACGATTAGAAAATGATATACTATTAGATCAACATTTTTAGGGCAATTGGATTTTAACACCTCAAACTTTGAAGAATTGGCCGATAACACCCGCAACTAACACTTTGATCTGTGACACCCCAAACTTTTAATTTTGTTTGTCATTTCACCACTCAGTTAAAAAATGAGTAACTGAGTTAGTCTTCCATCCTAGCTGGCATCATTAATCCTACATGGCACCCATGACGTGGCAAACACATGTTATAAGAAGGAAATGGCAAGATGAGGTGTCGTTATGAGGTATGAGGTGGCCACTTATATATATATAACAATATGTATAGGTAATCTCCTAAATCAAAAACCCTGCTCAATATAAAAAATAAAATCATCATCATCATCTTCATCGTTCTTCATCTTCACCCCAAAATCAAATCATCATCTTCATCTTCAACGGTTCACCATACAAAATCGAATCATCATCGGTTTATCATTACACACAACCACCGATTTACAGCCACCACCCTCGAATTATCATCATCTTCATCGGTTCACCAACAACCACCTCCCGCCACCACCCTCCAAACCCACAACCACCGATTTACAGTCTCACAAATAAAACCTAAATTAACCTCCGATTCAAGCCTTCAAACAGATCTGCAAATCGAAAAAAAAACCCACTGCTCGTTTCGTGATTTAGGGTTTCGTGTTTTGTTGTTGTTCGTCGGAGATGATGGTGGTTAGTGGGTCTATTTCGATGGCGGAAGGTGGGGCAGTGGTGGGCGGTGGTAGTTGGTGGAGTGGTTTTTGATGGTTGACGGTGGTGGTGTAGAGGGGTAGAGAGAGATGCAGAGAAAGGGGTTGTGGTGGTTGGTGGAGACAATGGTGGTTCTTGATGGTTGAAGGTGTCGGTTCTTGGTGGTGGTGGAGAGGGGTTTAGAGAGAGATGTAGAGAGGGGGTTGTGGTGGTGGTGGCTGGTTGTATATGAAGGTGTCTGTACATATACAGACACCTTGATGAGGGCGGTGGTGGTGGGTTTTGAAGAGGAAAGAGGGTGGCTGTGGTGGTGGATTTTGAAGAGGAAAGAGGGTGGCGGTGGTGATGGATTTCGAAAATGATATATAATTTGAAAGTTGCGTTTTGCAGATTATATAGAAATTAGTTTTGGGATGAAGATGATATATAATTTGTATGTTGGATTTTGTAGAATGATATAGAAATTAAATTTAGGTTTTGTTTTTTTTATTTGTTCTTGTTCATGAACTTGCAGATGAACTTTGAATGTAATGATATGAACATCTTGAATGTTTGAAGATGTTCTTGCTATTAAAATGATGAAACTGATATGAACATAGTCCCAGATCTTCAAAATGATGAAATTAGAAATTAGGATTTGTTATTGGTTTTTTTTTTTAATATTGTCAAAAATAGTCCACGTAGGATGCCAGCTAGGATGGAAGACTAACTCAGTTACTCATTTTTTAACTGAGTGGTGAAATGACAAACAAAATTAAAAGTTTGGGGTGTCACAGATCAAAGTGTTAGTTGCGGGTGTTATCGGCCAATTCTTCAAAGTTTGAGGTGTTAAAATCCAATTGGCCACATTTTTACTAGGTTATTTCAAAATGTTATGTTTAAAATATATTTTATTTCAACACGCAAGTTTAAATTTTTAGAATTATAGATAGTTATATATAATAAATAATTGAAATGAAACTTAAAAATTTTATAAATTTAATGGATACACACTTTAAACAAACAAGCTATACAAATATAACTCTAAGAAAATTTAATTCGTATGTAGATAATTACAAACGCATCTACACGAGTCAACATTGCTTTGGAACATAAAAGGTACGGATCCTTACCCCTTCCTTTGTTATCCGGTTCAATTGTTTACCAAACCCGTTTAATTATGTATACCTTTGGAACTCCTCACGTCTTTAGCACCTCGATTCGTTTGGCCGTCCGTAGTTTCATGTCTCAGACTTTCATAAATATAGGTTTAATTCAAGGAAAGTGATATAAATCTCGAATCTCTTGATAAACGGAACTTTAATAATGTATCTGGGTGTGGTGGATATGCTGCGATACTTCCTATATATAAACACTCGGCTACATTATCAAGGTATCGTTAATTAAGACATACGAGTTTCATGTCACGATCTGTTCTCCGATTTGTTATGCTTTGGTCAGTATTACGTTTTAACTTCGACCTTGTTTCATGCGGTAGATTCATACTTTCTTAAACTCGTTACCGCATGCTCTGATATATGTTACATGTTGTTATGATTACTCAATTACTACGGTTATTGTACAAGCTTATGTGATTAAGATATTTGTGCTCTGTTATCCTGAGTTCTAGCTTCTCGTGGAGTGTCCCACGGGCGTGTTGTTGTGGCATCAACAACATGTGCTCCTTCCGTGATGGAGAGATTAGTTGACGGCGTCCCTAGGTACAAGTGTGGTACAAAGCTACTAGGAGGCGTATGGATCGATCCTAGCTAAGTTATTGTTTCTACTATGGGAAATGGTTGTGGGTATGCCAACCTGCGCCATTTCATGTGACTGACTGTGTGTCGTCACTTACGGTTTACTGTTATGTTGGCTCATGGGTACATCCTTAAGATAAGTTTTGTTTCTTTAGGCTACTCTGCACCGTATCGTATAATGATTATGTTTCTGTTACTATGTATGTTGTTAGTTCTATTATAGTTTCCATTGTTTTTACATTTGTTGTTATTATTTTGAGCCTATTATTCCGTACTGGGCATTTGGCTCATTCCGTAAATGTTTTTCCTTCACAGGTTCATAAGTTACTTTGGGCGGGATGATGAGAGAAGAATAACAGCTTAGGAATAAATCTGAAGATGTTAGTTAATTTAATTGAATGTGTTAGCTTGTATAATAACCTAAAGTTTAGTTATCGTGTGGTTGTATCCTTGTCAAATAAATAAATGGAATTATGACTTTTGTTTATGATACCAATGTTATTGTGACACGCCAGCCCTTCTGGGTTGGGGTGTTACCATTGACGTCTTTTAAATGGTGGTTCTGTAAATGTTTGTATATGAATATCTATTTAGGGACTAGAAGTGGATCAAAACATGATCTATGTTGCTACCAAAATCTGCATAAGATGACTTGGGTAAAGGAGATTCTTCGGATAAGTGTTGGTTTTAGTGACTCTGGGTTCCAGGCTTGACCTGCGGGTTGTCAACACCAAAATGATCCGTTTGAAGGGCTCCCGAGGATGAAGCATCGGGGATCATCCGCTGACAATCAAGTCAGTTGGAATCATCCATATGTGTTTTGCGTATGTGCGTATTATGTATGTATGCGTGTGTGCGTGCCTGCGTGTCTGCGCGCGCGCACACCATGAGTGTTATGCATGAGATAAATGTGCCAAGAGGAGAGGAAAAAGATTCACAAAGTGGATAAAGTCCGGATGTGATTGTCTTCAACCCTAATTGGTTGATCATTACTGGACTACCTAATAATGGGACTAGTGCTATAATCGAGTCGAGCAGAACCAAATCAGTGTGGCCTCGTGCTTGGCTCTTTTATCTTAACAAGCTAAAATTTTGGGCTTAGGGAAAACTCGAGCCAGTTTGTGGCTCGTTTATTTTGAAAAAAAAATTATATTATTTTTTACATTTTTACACATAATGATATACACAAATAAAACAAATTAGGCAAATATAAAGGTAACTTTAACTTTGTGCGAACTATAAAAAACGGTAGGAGAAGAAATAAAGTTACCTTGATCTATATTTTTTATATCAATATTACTAATTAAGACTATTGCTTAACAATATATTTTTGTCAATAAAAAATAACCATATTACTAATTAAACACCATTATTAAAAAATGCGAGAAGTTTGAGAACAGATAAATAATTTATTTTTCAATATATAAAACTTTTAAATTATAAGAAAGTTGTTAAAATCCAAATTTTATTCATCTATCTATCTTGAAATTCCAGAAAAAAAAAATAGAGTTAAATGTCATGTTAGTCCCTGTGGTTAGGGCTATTTTATCAGTTTAGTCCAAAGGTTTCATTTTCGCCTGTTAGTCCAAAAAGATTGTATCATTGCCATTTTAGTCCACTAGGTTAACTTCATCAATTTTTTCTATTAATGAGAAGAGTAATTCGATCATTTTATATGTAATTTTGTTAACTAGAAGGGCAATTCAGCCATATAAAATGACCGAATTGCCCTTCTCGTTAACAAAAATAATGAATAAAGTTAACCCAGTGTACTAAACTGGCAACAGTGAAACCTTTTTAGACCCACAGACGAAAAATAAAACTTTTAAACTAAACTGACAAAATGGACCAAACCACAGATACTAAAATAACATTTAACTCAAAAAAATAAAAACAAAAACTATTTCTTTCAACAACCTACGCATATTCAAGTTATGTGTAGTAATAATACCTACACATAATCTAACACTTGTGTAGGAGAAAATTTAAACGCTAGAAAACATATGAAAAACTGATTTATTGTGTTTTTATGTATATAGCATAAACATATGTTTGTAAAAGTAGGGAAAAGATCAAATAGAAAGTTTATTTTGGCTAGGAAGTCTAGGAAGCAATAGGATTAGGACATGTGACAACATTTAAAATAAAGAAAAAGAGTATTTTAGTCAATCCAACCCTTTTCTTCTTCCTTTTCAAAACCCAGTAACTTCAAAACCCACCATTTTCAAAACCCACGATCTTCAACCATTTCTTCACTTTCTATCTCAATAATCACTACATTATATTGCGATTTTCATCACCAATCAATGATTCAAACACCCGATCAACGTGTTCTTCAGCTTTTTTGAAAAAAACCCAGTTTAATTTCATACAAAATCTCGTTTTTTCGGGTGATTTTGAAGATAATCACTCGATCCGTTCGATTCGAGCGCTGATAAGTGTTTCAATCATTCAAAAATCGTCAATTGTTGAAGAAATCACTTCGATCCATGTAAGAAATTCTTTAATTTCATTTTTACGATATGGGTTTTTGATTTAGTCATTGCGTTTTACGATCTTGGCGGGGGTCCGGGGGCAGCGCCCCTGGTAGCGGGGTCCCAGGGGCGGCAGCCCCTGGCGGGGTCCAAGGGGCAGAGCCCCTGGCTGGGGTTGAGCTCTGGAAACTGCCTCTGGAAACTGCATTGGTCCAGACAGTTCACAGCACAGACAATTCACTTTCTTTGGTGTTTTCTGGCCATTGCGTTTTAGAAAAACACATTCTTGAAGTGTTTTTGGTGCATTGCGTTTTAGGTAAAACACTTTTTTAGGTGTTTTCAGTCCATTGCGTTTTACAGAAAACACTTTCTTTTGTTTTTTAGGCAATTGCGTTTTAGAATGAGTCATTTTTAAGTGTTTTCTGGCCATTGCGTTTTACAAATAAGACATTTCTTTGTGTTTTTTGTGCATTGCGTTTTAGGTAAAACACTTTTTTATGTGTTTTCAGTCCATTGCGTTTTAGAAAACAGACATTTTAAGTGTTTTCTGGCCATTGCGTTTTAGAAATAAGACATTTCTTTGTGTTTTCTGGCCATTGCGTTTTACAAATAAGTCATTTATTTGTGTTTTTGGTGCATTGCGTTTTAGAAAAATGTCATTTTTTAGGTTTTTTTTTCATTGCGTTTTACGTAACTGGGGGTTTTTCTATTGCGTTTTACACAACTGGGTTTTAATTTTTTTTTTAAAATATAGCAATAGTATACTCGTTTTAAAGATAAAAAACGCTCGTTTTTTTGGTGCAATTTTTATAAAAAAATAATGTCGTATGAAAGAGTTATTAACGTTTAAAAAATTGGGGGAATTGGAGGAGAGAGAAACTGTTGGCTTGGATTGACTAGAATGCCCCTAAACAAACTCACGCGCCTCTTTTCTTCTTTTCAATTTCCCTGATTTAATCTTAGCCCTTGATTAACTAAATGGATGGTCAAGATCACTTCCTAGCCTTCCTAGCCAAATTAACTTCCTATTGTATCTCCACCCTGTAAAAGTAATATATGTATGTATGTATGTATATATAGGAAAATGGTAGAATGAGAACCACCTTGAGTTATGAGAACTAGACTTTCTAAAAGGTTTTTTCCCCCAAAAAAATCTCAAAAATCTTTAAAAAAAATCACTTGTTCTAGCAAAAAAATTAAAAATAAAAAAAAGTCGCACACAAGAATTTACATTAGGTGTAAAAAAAATTTCATCACCGTAACAAAATTTACATCAGGCGTAACTACTGACTTGACAATTTTTTTTTTGTTTCTTTTAATGGACGTGTTTATAATATCTTCATCTACGTTTGTGCAAAAATTGGTGGCCCAACTCGCGCAGGAAGTAGGAGTTCTGACAACTCGTGTTTGTTTTTAATTAAATTGAAGCCTATATATAGGGCAATGTTCATTTATGAACAACCCCCTTGATTGTGAATACTAGTGAACTAATCATAGCCCTTGATTATTAATACACAAGTGTAAATCAATGGACATAATTTGATAATGAAAATACACTAGTGTTCACTCTAGAACCCCTCCCCCCCTCTCTCTCTCTCTCTCTCTCTCTATATATATATAGGTGGGGTTATTGTAAAAAAAATGTGTGTTTTGTGAGAAGTGTAGGAAGGAGTCTAAACCATTGGGTCTCGAATATAATGGTTGAGATCCTAATGACAAAAATTGTAAATAATGTTTACCATTAAACTAATTAATTTTCTAGATTAAGGGTATAAAGGTAAATTTAACATTTTTAAATTCAGAAACTCACATGCAATGCACATAAAAGTTCCCACCATCTTTTTTAAACGTTAATAACTTTTTATACGTAACTTTAAAAAAACATTACACCATAATAACGAGCGTTTTTTATCTTTAATATGAGTACCATATTTCTATACTTACATAGAGAAAAAACTACGTTTCGATCGGATGTCTTAGTCTGTGGTGTTTTGTCTATGTTCATACAATGATGTTTTAATTGTATTGTGATTCAAGGCGTGGTATTTTAAACATCTGGAAACATTGTATTGTGATTTAAGTCATGGTGTTTTAACATCTAGAATAACAATACAATCATTCAAGATATTAAAACACCATGACTGTATCATGATTTAAGTCGTGGTGTTTTTGAAATATGTATGGTATTTTATACCTGCAAAATAACTCTTAAAGCGATTACAATCATTGCAGGAAATTTATCTCCTTAAATAACTCTTAAAGCGGTTACAATCTATTTTATAATTAAAATGCTTTTTGAAGTTAATTACTTTATTGCCCTTAATCCATAAAATTAAATAATGCCATGTGTCGTCTCCATAATATTTCTCACACTTCTCACAAACTTCACCCTTTTTACAGGCACATGAACCTATATATATATATATATATATAGGGTGGGGTTCGGCTATAAAGTCAGAATTTCCTAAGAAGTGTAAAAAGTTATAAAACACTATAATTTCAGCCATAAAACACACCTAAAAACCACAAATAACAGAGTGAAGATTACTAAAACACCATATTCAAACCCTAATTGTCCATAAGAACTTCAAACACACCATCATAGAACTATGAATATAACACAACATACTAATCAACATAAAACACCACAATGTTTGTCAATCCATAATCAGAGCCTTATCATCCAAAACACAACAAAAGTCCCACATATATGATGTTTTAGTAATCTTCATTATGTTATTTGTGGGTTTTTGGTGTGTTTTATGGTGTTTGATGACTTTTTACACTTTTTAGGAAATTTGGACGTTGTAGCCAACTCCTAGCCTATATATAGGGTAGGAGTTAGGAGTTGGCTACAAAGCCTACTTTTCCTACAGAGTGTAGGAAACAATCTCTTTGTCACATGTGACATTTAGTTATTTTATACAAAAGGGCATAATGGTAATTGGATAATTTAGTTATTTTATACGAAAGGGCATAATGGTAATTGGATAATTACTTTAGCTATGGAAAATTTATATCCTAAATAAATTAGCGAGTTTTCTTAAGGAAACAACATTTCTTTGATTTCAAAATCGACAGCTATCTTTCATATCACGAAGATCGCTAATTCATATTCACATTCCATTATTTCTTATTTCTTGACCGTGTGTTTTATCATTATTCTTCACACTGTGTTATATTAGTTTTCACAATTAAACACACCACTCACACATTTCAAAACACAAAACACATTCATAATTTTCTAGACGTTGTGTTCTGCACACTATATTATATTAGTTTTGGGGCTTGGGATATGTTTATCCATTGAGCCTCCAATTATATTATACTTAATTTGGGGTTAATTATTATGCAAGTTTGGTGTTGTAAAAAGTTTGGACTTATAAAAATTTGGAATTTTAATAAATTAAAGTATCATATTTTTTAGGGGTATCCTCGTATTTGTTCAATGGTATCCTTTATATAAAACTGAAAAAATTACACTACGAAGACAGGGTTGAGCTATAGCCCGTGATACCCCTCCTTATACTATACCTTCGCCACTGTTCTAGACTACTCAATTTTCCTAAGCAAAAAAAAAGTATTTATTTATTGCTAAATCACCCATTTTCTAGTTTTATTTTTCGAATTATGCACATGTGTATATACGTGTTTAAAATTAAAAAACAGGTATTGTACATATATGTTTAATAATGTACATATATGTATACATGTGAGTAAATGACTGTACATATATGTATATAAAGGAAGATTATGGTTTTGAACATGATTTTAAGTGTACATGTGTGTAATTACGTGTGGTGCAGAATAACTTTCACGGTTCTCGATTACCGTGTGTTTTTGTTATGGTCCCTACCCTATACACACATGTAAATTACCAAAATACAAATAAAGTATTTTTTGTTATGCCGAATGTTAGTTACTTTGTGTAAAAACATTTTATTGATAACCATAAAAATACCAACATCAATCTTTTAGTTTTTCTACGGTGAAAATTTTGAGTCAGTAACTAATGAGTTAGATGCATTGGATCATAAAAAGAAGAGTAAATTACGTTTTTGGCCCCTGTGGTTATGTCAGTTTTACTATATTAGCCAAAATAAGAATTTTTAACGTATCTGCCCCCATGGTCCCTATATCTAACCATTTTGGCCCCTAATTCTAACCAAACCCCAACTCTGGTTAATTTTTTGGTCACATGGGTTGCACATGATGGGTAAAATTGTAATTTCCCATCCTATTTTAATTAGTTTATAAAGAAAAAAACCTAGCCATATGTGCACTACTCCGATCACCCCCTTTCTACTCAGACACCTTCAACAACTGCCGTCTGAGTCCTCCAATCACCCCTTTCTCCGATTTCGCCACTATTCATCACCTCCTCCGACGCCATTACACCATAAACCTCCGTCGCACACCACCGACAACCATCCTCCACCTTCGATTTTCACCTACCATCATCGCACAACACCACCATCAACCACCACTATTCGTCACCTCCCTCCGATTCACCACCACCGTTCACATGAAACCCCCATCAACAACATCTACTACTGGTTTCTCCTCCACTTTTTCACCTATCGAGCTTAACAAATCAACAGTCGCAGATTGACACGGATTCGGTGAGATGGGTTTTGGAGATAAAGCCTTTCTGACAACAGTTGACTAGTACTTTCTGGGTCTGCCTCTTTTTTTTCTTTTCTGTCACCGATGTTACTCCGGCCGCCGTGTACGGCGGAGATGATGATGGGGATAGATCTTGTGGTGCTGGGCTCAATTATTGGAAAAGTTGAAAACTGAAAAGATTTTTAGACTAAACAAAAATCTGGGAAATTTTGTTCATGGAAGAGAGATCAAAGAGGTAAGAACAAGACTATTTCTGAAATAAAAATTTGCAGAAAATTATGAAGATGAAAGAGTGCACAGTATGAAGAATATGAATATATGATCAATATATATATATATATATATATATATATATATATATATATATATATATATATATTTAAATTAAAAGGGAAATAACTCAGTTTTTTTGAGGAAATGGGGTGGTACACTGGTATCGAAAGATAAAGATTGAATTTCTTTTGTGAGATGTACAGAAAATTGTGGTTTTTTTTAGATGTTAAAAGCAATTTTGAATAGCTTTTGAATGCATTTCTTGAATTCTTGATGAGGCTAGTGATTATGGTCCAGATTTGTCGTTTAAATACTTCAAAAATTGCTGAATCGGTAGCTTTCAATTGCAGTTCTGGGTTTGAAGATCTGAAAGTGGGTTTGAAGATGAAAGTGGGTTTGAAGATCAGGGTTTGAAGTTCTGGGTTTGAAGATCTAATGTGCAGATGATAATTATTGTTTCTTTTATTTTTTATAAAGTCATTAAAAGTAAAGGGGATGGGAAATTACAATTTTACCCATCATATGCAACCCATGTGACCAAGAAATTAACCAAAGTTGGGGTTTGGTTAGAATTAGGGCCAAAATGGTTAGATATAGGGACCATGGGGGCAGATACGTTAAAAATTCTTATTTTGGGCTAATATAGTAAAACTGACATAACCACAGGGGCCAAAAACGTAATTTACTCTAAAAAGAATCATTTTCTAGATATTAAATTTAAAAATGTTGTTAATTATCCATATAATGAATAACATGTTACCTCTGCGCACGAATAGAGCATGGTAGGAACATCTGATCGGACACTTTCTATAACGTCGTTAAAGCGTTGTGGTGCCATTTGTGACACCCCGCGAAAACCTTGTAATGCACTAGCTGCTAGTGGCTGCGCTCTAACTTTCGGGACGAAAGTTCTTGAAACTTGGGGATAATGTGACACTTCAGGTTTTCCAGCACAAGTTTATTGTATGATACAATTACGTGAAATTATTAATTAAAATTTAGAATTAAAATTTTTGTGTATTATGTGTGTTTTGGTGGAAACGTGTAATATATATAGAAACAGGATCAGGAGAAAACGACAAAAAATGTGAGAACGGTGAGAACGCATCAGGGCCGAACACGTGGCGTGGGGCATGATCAGGGCCCGAGGGTTTTTTTTGTCTTTTTAGTATTCTTCTCCTTTCACGATTTTCGCGTTTGACATGCTTCTTTATTTTTAGCGTGCAAGATAATTTTGGCGTTATGTAGATTTATTAATTATTTTGGCGTTTTACTGTTTTTTCTTAGATTTCTTCTCGTTGAATTAATTCTTTTTGTGTCATATAGTTAATTTTTTTTTGGCGTTATGGCCTTTTCCATGTCATTTTTGGCGTTTTGTATCTTTTTGTTAATAATTCATTACCATAGATTAATATTTTATAAAACTACAATAACACGAAAATCAAAATAAACTAATAGTCTTCCGTACGTGGGATTACATCAGAGATGTACCCATCGCTTTGTTCATTACTTTCTTCAGATTCTTCATCATCAAATTTCATTTTTGCGTATAACGCCATTAGCTCGTCTCTTCTTTGCTGCAGCCTATTCTTGAATATCACTGCATCCTTGGATTTTGGATCGTTTGAAGGTGTTAAATCACAGAGTTGTTCAATGATAGATAGCAACCCTGTCTTCAACATTTCTTCCATTGGCCTTGAATATTGCACCTCGTTTTTATAAGTCACTTCAAATGTTCCTTCTTCCTCATGCAATACCCAACTGCTAAGTTTTGGTATATGAGTATCTTCAATATCATCATCATCTTCATCATCTTCTGCTGGAAACTTTCTCTCCAGTCTTTTTATTACAGTTCTCGTTCTTTCACAATCGTTGTCTATTGGAACCCCAAGAGCCAGGATATCCTTCTGAACATTTTCATTCATTCCCATCATGGCTTTTATTGTTCTTACCTTTACCCTTCTCCTGTCAGAGAACTTTATGATGAATCGTTTCTCTTTCCTTTCAAACCTCCATGCAATAACCTTAGCCATTTTTTAATTTTTTTGGCGTTTTGGAGAATATGTGGTGTTTTAGTCTTTTTGGCGTGTTTGAGCTTGGGTTCTCATGGTCTTCTTTTATATTGAGTTTTTTTCCCGCGTATGTCAGGTAATGTAACATTCCCAAAATTTTTATTTATAAAATTTAGAATAAAGTATATAATAACTTGTATTATTAAAAGAATAAATCATGGGTAAGTTGACCAATGAAAATATGAGGTATTTTGGGCAAGCGTAGGAATCATTTAATAATGTAATTATAAAAATACATTATATTTGAACCCACTCTGTTTTTAATGAAACTTGGTTCAAAATGTAGATAAAATTATTCTCGTTCTAATGGCATATTTATTATTTTATAAAACATTATATTTTTGAAGTTACACTCGCCAAATAAGTAAAATAGTTAAATTAATATAATAATAATAATAATAATAAACTAACCTATGAAATTTGAAATGTATACATGCATAATACGTGGAAGGCTCCTAAAGAATGAAAATATGAAAATTAATGAATGTATGGATACGTGGCTTGTATGAACGTAAGCTGCAAGCAAAACTCAAATATAAATAGACAGTCTCATATTTCCTTTCTGCTTACATTGTTTCCTTTCAATCTCACGTCCTTTCTTTATTTCTACATATTTAATTTTTAGTATTAGTATTTCACACTATAATTCTATAAAGCCCTACCCCATTTTAAGTATTGTAGCCCCTGATCACTGATGCCCTGTCCGATTGATCTAGTGCCCCGTAACGTATGTCAAGGCTCTGCCTAAATTCGTTGGGGTTCTGTCTCGTGACGTAGGGATAAAGTTAAACTGGGTTACTATACTTAATGTGAGTGCACTATATGTTCTATTAAATAATCCAGGAGTTGTACCAAAATATATCAACCCTCCAAAATATTTCTGACACCCCTAATATATTTAGAATACCCCTATATGTTTTTAAATACACCCCGTATGTGAAAACCGAGCCCGAAATACAATATAGCATTAAAAATAAATGAAAAAAAGAAAAGTTCAGTTGAGGCGGGCCGCGTAAGGTACCCTATAACCCTTACGCTGGCCGCGAGAAGCTAAAAAGGTGGCGCAGCCCGGTGCGGCCACGTGGCCCAACACCCGGCTAAGCTAGTTGTCGACTCAGCACAGCTACGCGTTGACCCAGCTTTGACGCGGGCCGCGTAAGTTTTGTGCTTATGTTACACGGGCCCCGAGAGACCCAGGTTCAGCAACTATATAAGAAGGCCATCGGGTTCAACCAAATTTCGTTCACAATTCATTCTCAATCTCAAAATTCTGAATTAGAATTATTATACTCGGGTATTATACCCCTAATTAGCGAGGTTCTGCTCCGTGGTAAGTATTATAACCCCAGTTTCGTAATAGATATGTTGCCCGATTGATTTAGGGTTCCGTAATAACTGTCGTGGTTCTGCCCGACGTAGTTATTGGAATACCGTCTCGGGGAGGGTATCATTAATATTTTCAAAGGGTTATGATACTCACCTATATACATTTGTGTAAATTATAGATTATTCCCAGGAAACCCTTACGCGAAGTCTAAGATAGCAATGTGAGTTTATCCTCTTTTTGTTAACCTTTTTGAAATGTTTTACAAAACCTTAATTGTTTTACAATGTGATTAAGCGGTGATTGAGTCTTTGTAGTTCTTCAATTACTGCCGGTATGTTGGGGTTTTGTATACAAAATATACTACTGCGTGTAGTAAGTCGGGGATGACAGTACGTTACCATTGGACGACGAGTTAGCCAATGTGTAATATGACCCACAAGTCAGGATTGACAGTACTGAATGAGTAATTGTGTAGAAATAAACAATGTGATCGCTCTCAATACTGTTTTAATTGATAAAATGTTTCTTGTTTAAACTGGGATTCACTCACCAGTATTTCCCACTGACAAATGTTTTTAAACACGTGTTTCAGGTAACACAATGTGAAAGCCAAGTAGTAAAAAGCCAGCTCGAGAGCACTGACGGCTTGGTAAAACTGTGGCTATAAAAGTTATCTAAAATACGATGTTTTAAATTCAATAAAGTAGGGTTTATCCCTATAAACATGTTGTAATAAGAAACTTGGGTTTTACCCATGTGATTATAAAAATAAAATATGGTGGTTTTACTCTTATAAACATTTCCTAACTACGGTCCTGATGTAATTTCCGCTGCCAAACTAATAAACTGATACCACCACAAATGAATGTTCGCGGCCGCCCGTTCCCGGGACAGATAAGGGGGCGGGGTTGTGACAGGTAATTATGGCGTTTTGAAAAAGATAAATGAATTTAACATAATAAATGTTAGTAATTATGTTTTCCGTCGTTTCATTTTACTGTTTTTTGCAGTTTACCATGTTTTGTTTTCAGACTCAACTGTTTTAATGGTGTAACACGTCAAATCTTTTGACGGCTGTAATTAGGGCGTTTTGTTTTCCAATGGCAGTTAGATAACTATTGGACTTCTTTTGTTTTATATTCTTTGCACATTGTTTCACACTTTTTTTTTATAATATTAGTTGTTCAAATTAATTTTATTATAGTTTGGTAGTTTTTTTGGGCGTTTTTATGGCATTATGGCGTTTTACACGTATTTGCTAATTTTGGCGTTTTATTATATTTTTCATTATAGCAATAATATTATTTTGTTGTTTATTAACTGACATTACAAAACAAACAATAGATAAAGAAAATTAAAAAAAAAAACAAAGTAGAAGCAATTTATGATTTTAAATCTTCATTGTCATCAGTCTCTTTTTTCTTTTGAAACTATAAGAAATGTGACAAATAAATGGCGTTTTGGGTTTGACGTTGTTTATTTTCTTTGTTCATGTGTTGAAGTGTCTTTGTGGATGTTGGAGACATATAGTGATCCCCTGTGGGTGGATGCTATCTGCCTGTGGTCTTCATTATATTCATTGAGGCCAAAGTAGCATTTATACTGGTATAGGTATCTTCTTATCATCCAAACCTTCTTCTGGAACAAAGATGACAGTATGACATATGGGTGTCATCAGTCCCTCTTTTTTCAATTTTGTCCATCTCATGCAGCAAAATCTTTCTACACTCACGTAACAAATCATTAAATGAAGCTTCATGCAGAACATTACTGAGGATCAAAGAAAAGATGTTTGCTATCGTTGTATTTTTTGGCGTTTTACATTGATTTGTAATTTTTTTAGCAACCACTGTATGTTTTTTGTGTGTTTTTGGTGTGATAAAGGGAAGGTGGTGAGGCGTTTCTATTTATAATTTTTTTGGCGCGTAGTTTAGGCGGGATGTTATTTTTATAACAAAAAATGTAATTAACATTTATCCGGATGTAAACTTTGGCGTAATATATAATGGCGTTTCATATTTTATGGCGTTTTTGTAGCCAGAGGGCTTAAATAAAAACACAGAGAAAAAGTACGCAGTGATAAAATTGGCGTTTTATTTTTCAATGGCGTTTTATGTGAGGAATGGTTTTTTACTTTTTTACCCTTAATGACGCGCGTCCACGTAATAAATTTGGTGTTATTTACTAAAATGCCACCGCGCCAATCTAGTCCATAGATTGTTTTGATCGGACGATCAATAAGCGTTCTCACCGTTCTCACACTTTTTACCGTTTTCTCTAAATCCCGACCCTATATATATATACACACCTATTTAAATCATTACGTACACAATGAATGGAGGTGAGCCGAAACCCCTCGGTTTCGACTCGAGACTCCGGGTTTCGAGTCCGGGTTTCCATTGGCTCCGACTCCCCTTATTGTCGGCTAATGGGTCATGTATTCATGACCTGGCCCAACGTAGTAGGCCCCGTGCTTGGCTTCTAGTCTTGTTATTTTGTCTTTGAGTTGAAGCTTGGAGGGTCGGTATAGTGTGCCAACTTCTTTTCTTCGTATTTATGTTAGTTTTCGACATTAATTTGTTCCTTTTGTCCGTTAAGCTCTTTTAATCCTAAAAATCAAAAGCAAAAAAAGAAACACACTTTTCCCAACATTAATACTAAAAAAGGTTGTTTTTATACCTCATTTTATATGTTGTATTTTGTGCATATAAATACAACTGACAAAAAGAGCATAAAATCGAGACAGTCAGAATCAAAACCGGGAGCAGAGACTCAGCAAGATGACAAACAAAGCTACAAACCACTCTAATACTATTTAGTTTTACTATGAGCTTTCAATTATCAATAGTGTAAAGTCAGTAGACTGATGTGATGTCCACCGACATTTAGTTTTAAGAGTATATAAATATGTTTTATATTATATCAAGATAATATACATTAAGCATTCATGTTTCGCTAGAAGACTTAAACAAATAAATCATGGAATCTGGCCTTTTAGCAACTTTTTTATGTTAATTATTATGACGTTATTTTTTGTGTTTTTGATTTTAGATGCGATATCTTGCCACTCATTATTTTTTTCCTTTAGGTTGCGATATTGTGACGAACCAGACCGGTACTAAACAATTTGGGTTGCGATATTGTGACAAACTAGACCGGTACTAAACAATTTGGGCTGTGGTATTGTGACAAACTAGACCAGTACTAAACAATTGACCGGTGCGAAGCATAAGGAAGACAAATAGTTATTAGGCTACTGGGTATGGGGACCGTCCCCGGAGCATCCAGGAACGGCGCCGCCCACTACACCATGCCGCCCCCGTCTTCAAAGTCGAGAACAAGACGTTGGAGCCGGTCCATGTGAAGACAAAAAAACGTGGGGACCGAGGCTATTTTTGACTGTTAAATACAAAAAAAGGAACGTTGGGCATGGCATAAATTTGTGTGTGAAACATAAAATTGGATGATTATAGGGTTTGTTTTCATGATGATGGTTGAAGATTAAGTGAGAATTGAGAAGGAATTTACCATGGTTGCTGGTTTGAGGAGGAAGAAGCCGATTTGCTGGTTTGAGTAGGAAGAAGCCGATCCCTAAAAAAACCCTAAATATGGTTAAATATAAATTATTGATTTGGGTTTGGGTAGAGGTGGGCAAATAAACCGGTTTTTTAACCGTAACCGGTTTTTAACCGTAACCGGTTTTTAACCGTAACCAAAACCGGTTTTTAACCGGTACCAAAATAACCGGTTTAGGTTAATTAATAACCGCCGGTTCGTAACCGGTTTTCGTTCCACATATCAACAACCGGTTTCTAACCGGTTAATTAAAAACCGGTTTTTTTTTAGTATTAATAACCGGTTAACTGGTTAACCGATCTCATCTTCAAGACTGAACAGAAAAAGCACAGCAGCATGCAGGACCTGTTTTTGTTACCGTTTGGAAGTGAAGAACGGTAATATTACCGTTTTGTGACCTGTTTGGATGAGTTTTAGACCAACATAACATCTATAAATAAGATTTCAATGCATATGTTTAATCCCACTTCAATTCTAGCTCAAAAACACACTTACAAAATACGTTTCAAATGGCGAGTTCGAGTGCCGATGCTTCGACCGGTGTTGGTTCTTCTAGCGAGTTGTTTGTGAAGAGGATCTTGACCACGAATAGGGACCCAACACTATGGGTGAATTTTGATTTATGTGAGATGTCGATTGGAAAAGAAAAGGCGAGGTGCAAAAATTGCGGGGCGTTTCTTGCGGCGTCATCGAACTCTACTTTGAGAGCACATTTGACGTCGCATTGCAAGACATTAAAAAAAATCCCGCCAATGATCAAGCGCAAATATCACGGGGTATGGGTGTTTGGAATTTCGACCCGGAGGCGATTCGTTTAAGGATGGCTCAATTTGTTATTCAACAATCGTTGTCGTTCGATCACTTTGACAATCCGTGCTTGACTAAGTTGATTCAAGAGACGCTTCAACCACGTTATGTTCACGTAAGTCGTTCAACTCTTAGACTCGATTTTTTAATGATGTGGTCAAAAGCTAAAAAAGAAACGATTTTAGGTTTTGAAAAATTAAACACCGGTGTTAATTTAACAACCGACGTATGGTCGGCTCCATTTGGTTTACCGGATTCTTACATTTGTGTTACCGCGCATTGGATCGATCCCAATTCGTGGAACATGATGAAACGTACAATCGCGTTCGATATATTTGGTTATCCACACACGGGGGAAAATATATTTCATGTCTTAGACGATGTTATCAAAACTTATAAATTAGAAAATAAAATAGTTTCTATTGCTTTTGATAATGCGTCGAACAACACAACCGCGGTGCAAATGTTAAAAATAAAATACAATCCGATTTGCGATGGAGAATTTTATCATAGCCGATGTGTTGCGCACATCATTAACTTGGTTGTGCAAGACGGGCTAAATGTTGAGTCCGTTAAAGAAGTTAAAGAAACTTTTAAAGATATGTTACGTGACGTTTTTCAAGGTAGTCGAAAAAGATATGCGGATTATAGAAAATGGTGTAAAGCTTTAAATAAGAAATGCTATAGCACACATTTTGACATGGTCGTCCGTTGGAACTCTACGTGGAAAATGTTTGATAGCGCGATAATGCAAAAAGAAACCTTAAAATCTTTCCACGATAGTCTTGCAACGTCCGGGTTGGTGGAACCATTTGATGACGATGGTTGGAAGTGTATTGAAACGTTAACACAATTACTTGAAGTTTTTAGAACCGCGACAAAGATTTTATCGGGAGTTTATTATCCCACTAGTTCTTTGGTGCTTAAATAACTATTTTTGATGTGTCAAAAAGTAAACGACTTTGAATTCCAAGGTGACATTTACGAACATATGATTGTTCCAATGAGAGAAAAGTTTAAAAAATATTTTCGAGAAATGCCACCGGTTTTTACATGTGCCGCCGCCTTGAACCCGACTATAAATATTGCGGGTGTTGAGATGATGATTTCGGATATTTGTTCGGATTTGGAGTTAAATGATGACGACCCAAATTTTACAAGAAATGCATTAAAACGTTTTGACGTTTCTTTAAACAATCTTTTTGATCATTACTTTCAAAGATATGGTAACGTGTCATCGTTACACCAAAAAATGGCGGCGAGCTCGAAGGCGTCGAGAAAAGATGCGGAGTTAAATTTGTATAATTCGTTAAGAAATGAAAATAGTAAACGTTCTCGAGGTGATGCATCAAATAGTGAACTCGGGAGGTATAAATATACCGATTTTTTTAGCAACCATGTCACCCGACGAGTTTCACAACTTTGATATTTTGGCTTGGTGGAAAATACAAGAACCGCATTATCCCGTTTTAGCCGCCATGGCACGTGATCTACTAAGCTCCCAAGCTTCTACGGTAGCTTCGGAGTCGGTTTTTTCTCTTAGTGGAAGGGTACTATCTATTCGACGAACAAGACTTACACCGGAGGCGATGGAAATGTGCATTTGTTTGAAGGATTACTTGGATGGCGTGGAACGTATACAACATATTTCAAGTCTTGAGGGCGAGCTTGCGGTGGAAGAACAATTACATGATGTTGAAGTTTTTCAAGGACGGGCGCAACCACTTTCCAATGACGAACTCATGTACGATGAATCCGTATGCTCTACTAGCCCCCGAAGCGACTAAACGAAGAAACGAAGAATTGACGAAACAGAACTACAAGACGACAACTCATTCTAGACTAGTTAAGAAAATTGTATTGGATATTTTCATGTTTATTAATGTAATGTTACTTGATCTACTAATATAATTATAAAAAAACATATTTTATTTGGTTTATTTGTGTGTTTAAACATTTTTGTAATTTTTGCAGCTTTTTTATATAATTCTGCAGGTTTTTATATAATTCTGCAGGTTTTTATATGATTATGCAGGTTTTATATGTTTCTGCAGGTTTTGTATATGTTTCTGCAGGTTTTTTATATGATTCTGCAGCTTTTTTGTATGTTTTTATATAATTCTGTAGGTTTTTATATAAGTCTGCAGGTTTTTATATGTTTCCGCAGGATTTGTATATGTTTCTGCAGGTTTTTATATAATTCTGCAGGTTTTTATATAATTCTGCAGCATTTTTTAACTTTCTGCAGTTTTTATATAATTCTGCAGCCTTATTTAAAATAACCGGAAAAACCGGTTTTTATTAACCGGTTCACATGTTAACCGGTTTATCATAACCGGTCGGTTATTAGCGGTCATTGATGTTTAGGGTTAATAACCGGTCGGTTATTAACCGTAACCGGTTTTTTTTTGGCCCATTAACAGCCTCAACCGGTTAACCGGTTTTGGTTAGGAAAAAAACCGATTTGAGCATGTCTAGGTTTGGGTGAAACAAGTGTGAGCCCAATTCAGAAAAAACTTTTCTGCAAGCTACTAGGCTTATAGATTATGTTGGGTCATTTAAGTTATTATTTAATTTTTGTAAGTTATGTAATTTTTGGTTTCTAATATTATTTAAGTTATTTGTTAAAAGTTAAAAAGAGTGGAAGATTAAAAAAATAAAAAATATAAAAGTGGTGGGGTAGGATCATCTAGGACCATCCTCCCATTTCCACTAGTTTTGTGGGATGGACCATACTTTGGAGGACTATGATGTAACGCCTACGTAGCGAATCATCCTCCAAGGGAAATTGGACACCTGTTGGGATTGAACCCTATCAGAGGAACAGATAATGAAAGCCAAAACCGGATCACAAAAATGGATTCAAAATAAGCGGCTGTTTACTATAAGCTTTCCCCTTGACTGTGGCTCCAACATCTGATATACTCCAAAGTACTGCCTGTATCAACAACTGCTGACATTGGAAACTGCTGATCTGCTGAAAGACTGATGAAGACAAAAGCCCTGCTGCTCAATCTACTGCCTTGAGTCAAGCACTGCTGATCATGACAAGTACTGTTGGGTTCACAGCAGTGGAAGGATGCAGCAGCTGTTTTATTCATCTTGTGTAATGTACCATCAGTATTTAGCAAAGCAGTAGTTGTATAGATCAGTAGATAGAGTTTGTTAGTTTGTTAGATGTCACTATCATGGTGACGTCAGCTGAGATGCCTCAGTGGTTTGGATTGTCTATAAATGGAACAGTACTCTGTACTGTTACATTGGATTAGTCTTGAGTGAGTTCTTCTCATCAATTCAATCCTTTCATCTTGTGCAACCAACCACTGAAGTATCAGGCTGAGGGGGAGTTTATTTGTAAGCATGTTTGTAATCATTTGATTTACTTTGTAATCTTTCGACTGATGCAATTCATGTGTTTATCAAATCCATTTCTCTTCATGACTGTGTTTGCAAAGTTTGTTGTTCATTTCCGCTGCACTTTACATGTGTTCATATTCATTGATTGTTCAAATTACACAAACAAACACTCTCATAAGAGCCACCGATCCTAACAATTGGTATCAGAGCATGGACAGTCAAATTCGATCTAACAATCAATTTGACATAACAGTTCAGCTCAAAATTTCATTGATACTGAGGTTGGTTGTATTTAGTTGAAAAACAGAGTAACGAGTAATAACGCTTAAAGTTGGTATTCAAATACTCTGTAAACAACCAAGATGTCATAAGGCACACAAATCTCACACAACAAGTGATATCATGCATAAGACACTCATGGTTTTTAGATCTGAAAACATATCTGTTAAACTATGAGATTATTTCTTATTTTCCAAAATTGATTTCAACTGTTGTTATGAAACTTATGATGTCAATATATTAGATGATAAAGTATGAACCTCAGATTAACAAAAGCATGTGTTCATAAAAACATTAGTGTTTTTGCTAACGTAAAAAAAGGGAAATTAAAACTTTAGTCATAAGAACTTATGTGTTGAAAACAGGTTGAGATCCTTGAAAGGAACAATTCAAATCTGTTAAAACACATTAAGAAAACAGGATAGTCCGTATCATATGTGATGTGAGATTGGTCAAAAATTTGTACAAATATGGCCAATCCTCTTTAAAGCATTACTGCAAAATGATTCTGGATTAAGTATTCCTTCAATAAAGACCTCCCAGTAAGTATTTCATTACTTATGAATGGGAAGGGTAAAAAGGGAAGAAGAAAATTCACAAAAACTCAGAAGTGTGTTTATCTCAAAACTTTTGAAGTCAGAAGAAAAGAGTATAAACATAAAACACTTAAGAGTCAAAGTTTGGGGTAACAGTAGTCATTAAGCAACTATGTGCAACCATTGGTTCAGGAAAGTTCAGGTAACAATAGTATTCCCAGTAAATGAACTTAAAGGAGGACTAGACAAATATTCAAAATTTTCACATGGTAACCTAGTCTATAACGGGGTTTTCAAAACTTATGTGACAATGTGTCCTCATTTTTGTTGTCAATCAATCAACAAGAAAATGGTACCAAACAGTGGTCAAAATATATTTACAATTTCATACCACTATTGTCAAACCACTGACCATTTTCATAAACTTGAGACTGATATGATTAGGTGCATTAGTGGAAATTATACCAGATCCTTTTGGTGCTGTTTTCAGTAAATCATTTTTTTAAAAGGTTTTTCTCAAATAAAGCAGGATATGTTATTCTTTATTTTTTTTAAGGATGATATATTTTGAACTTTTCACTGGTTTTTGATAGTAAAAGTCTCAGTCTCCTGTCAGGATATATTACCTTTATTTTTGTTGGTGATATTGTCCTCAAAATGGATCAAAAGGAAGTGGTATATATGTCAAAGTTATGTCAAACTCAAGTTTGTTTTTACACTATGCAAAAGATTGGTTGTTAACAGATTTTAAAATACTGGGGGTACTAAACCACTCTCAGAAATTTGTAAAAACTTCAACATGTGTAATTGACATGTGGCAAAACCTTGAATGGAAAATTCTCAAAACAGTTGTTAATATACCAATCTTTCAAATCTTTTACCATTTACCCTAACCACTGTTTTGCTCAAACATCTGTTTTCTAAATATTGTCCACTGCTGAAAGTCAGCCACTGATCCTTCATTTTGTTTGGCAAGCACTGATGCTCAAAATCAGTGTCTTATCCACTGATATGCTATCCACTGATAGTAAAAATCATTCACTATTATCACATTATTACCGTTGTAACCACTGATGCTTGTTTCATCAGTGGCTCTCCAAAACAACTGGTCCTCCATTATTCATCTTTCCATCAGCGGATTGACACGTGGTCAGTTTTTAGCCCTCAGATATTTGTAACCGCTACCATATCAGTACTTACTTTTTCCCTAAATAAAACCTTGATCAAAACCCCCAAACAGGGTTTTTACACTGTCGAATTGAATTCCAAAAATTCTCTTCTCAAAGCAGTTTCCAACTTCCATTTCAAATCATTCTTCATCCTTCTTCGTCTTTCCAACCTCCATTTCATCAGAATGACGAAATCAAAATCAAAATCAAAGTCTAAATCATCATCTTCGTCCAAAGAGGTCGCTCAAACGGCCGAAGAATCCACTGAAATCCAGTACAAGTCTCCTCACAACTACTTGGGTCTAATCACAAAACCCACAAATAACCACACCTTTGATTCCATCATCGACACATTATCTGAATCAAAGTACAAAACTTTGTTGATAGCAGATGCTCCCATTTACCTGCAAACCTAGAGAGAGTTTTGGAAAAAGGCGACGCTTGAAAAACAAGATGATAAAGTTATAGCCATTAACTCCTCGATACAGGGTAAAGTGATTCAAATCACTCCACAATCAATCTCATAAGTCTTTAAACTCGATGATCAGAAAGGTAAAACTTCTTTTGATAAAACCGAGTTGAAAACTGATTTTCTGAAAAGAGGATATGCAGAACAATCAAAGGTAGATACCTTACAAAAAGGTTACTTCCCGTCTGCACCTAGGTTTGTATTTCACACACTTTTGATGTGTGTTTCTGTAACACCCCAAAACCCGAATATTCATATTCGTTAAAATGCTACGATATGGTACATCTAGAAATAAGTGACTAGGTTATTTAACCTAGTTAGGAATATGGTAAAAAAGTAATTAAAGGATGATAGTTGTGCCAATATTATTTAGTGGCAAACTTGAGGGACTAAAATAGGGTAAATGAAAGTTGAATATTATTTATGAAAAACACACAAATACACACACACGTACGTGTGTTCTAGAAGAGCAGGAGCTCCATGAGAGCTCAAAACCCTAAACATGAAGAATAATCAAATTGAAGGGTAAATCAAGGTCTAAAATCATGAATGAACACGGATTAATGATCACCTTCATAAGGGGATCGTAAGGTATGTCTTAGATTCTAGATTGGTGATGATGCACGAAATGGGTTATGTTGTAAATCACGAATTCGTATGAAATTGAGCATGAGTATGTGTTAGATTCATCATTTGGAATATGGATTATGCATGAAATAGGTTAATTTGATGTTTAAGGGTGAAACCCATTTGTTATGGTGAAGATGATGACATGGGTAAATCATCTATGTCTAAGTTCTTGCTTAATATTGATGTATTTCGAGTTGTATGATGTATTCTTGTTAGAAGAATTGAAAGAAATGTGATACTAGTATGTTTGATGTTATGCATGTATGAATCATGTTGATTAGGAGGAAGAAATTGATGAATTGTGTATGAGATTAGAATGATATGCATGAACTAGTTGTACACTATGCTTACAAGGTAGTACATATATCAAAAGTATGATGAATTATGAAGAATTTTAGATTAGATCACTTGTAAGTGATTAACAAGTAGTTATGAAGTGGGTTTTAGAAGATGTAATGTAATATGATGATTCACTTATGTTAATGATGTTTGGAATCATACATGTGTGTGAATGTTTAAAGAAATGGGATAAGAAATGATGAATTGTTGTTAGATGAAGTGAATAAAATGTGATGATAACATGTTTATAATGACGTCCGTATAGTCTATTATGATGTTACGAGTATATGATGATAAGTAGGAAAGTTAAATTAATGAACTGTTGACTTTCAGAAAGTCAACTATGCATATGAAGTACGATATGACTAGTTGTCGTAAAGGTAGGATTATAGGAAGTGGTATGGTACCTGTTATGTCGATATGTACTAAATAGAATGACATGATGAATTACACGCGTTAACGGGATATGAATTTGGTTGTATGTTTTATGTTAGCTAGAATCGACTTATGAAAGTCAAATGCGAAACATGTGATTGATATGGTCGTAAGCATGTACAATGATGTAAGCTAACGAGAATGCGATGTAGGTGATATGAAAGTATAGGATTCATATCAAGGCGAGCTCAAGCATGATTGACTAACGGGTCAAGAGAAGGCAAGGAAGCGGATAGGGACGCGGATGCATAAGGTAAGTGATTTCTGTAATCACTTCTTAGTACGAGTAAGTAATATACTGTTTAAATTAATTAAACATGATGTTCGAGGTCATATATGTGATGAAGTCTTTCGTTGTAATGATTGAATTAAAGTTGACCAAAATGCCCTTGATGGGTATTTTGGGCAAATGATATTAAAAGTGGTTTAGAACCAAGTTGCTCGATCAATGTAATGTTTAGACAAGTATGGTAAAGAGAAGTATGGTCTTTGTAAGCCATAAACCTTACAATGCGTAAATACCCATTACGGGTCAAATAATGAGAAGATGATAATAAGCCGAATGCACGTAAGTTAAGAATTTCCTTAATCCGGATGTGGGATTTTAAGTCCATAAGATAGAATGTGAATTTAGAAGCATGTAGGAAGAAACGGGAGGTTATACGGATAAACGGTTCAAAAGTTACGCGCGTTTTAGTGCGTACGGACGTTGAAACGGAGCTGCAGAAAAATGAAGAATGTAGAGGGCGTCGCCGACGGGTATACACCCCGTCGCCGACGGGCACTAGTTTGGCCGTTTTCTCCGACGGGTTAACTTACTGGCGACGGATCAAAAGTGGGCGACGGGCATTTTAAGAAGCCGTCGCCGACGGGTACCCACCCCGTCGCCGACGGGCTGTCTAGCCCACTTCTCCGTTTTGTTTAATTTAGCATTTCCAAATGATCCGTAACGCATCCCGATGATTCGTAAAGCTTCTTATAAGCATAAAGGGATGCATATTTGTAGATAAGCATGTTTGAATGTTTATATGTATTCGTATACGTACGTAGAACTTATGTAAGTAGGTATGCGTGAAAGTATGTAAGTTTATAGTGTGGGAACAAGTACTAGTTATGCATGTATATATGTATGTATGTAGGTATCGTTGTACGTACGTATGCAAGTAGTTATGTATGACTATGGGCATTATGCAATTAAGTATGAAGGTACATACGTGTGCAGGTATGGACGTATATATGTGGATGCAAGTATGTAAGTATGTTTGTGAGTATGTAGTAATGTATGTACGTATGTAGTGACGAAGTAATGTATGTGTATATGTAGAGGTGTAAATGGGTACATGTGAAGGTACATTTGAGTGTATGCATGTATACAAAGATATAGGAGTGGTAAGTACGTATGTAGATGTGTATGTATGCATGTATGTAAAGATGTATGAATGTAGATACTTATGAAGCGTATTATTGTATATATGAAGACACGTATGATAGAATGTATATATATGAAGGCGTAGGAATGTATGTACGTATGCAGGTGTGTATTTATGTATATATGAGGATATGTATAAGTGTATGCATGTATGTATTGAGGTATGGATGTATGCCCGAGTATATGCAAGTATGAATTTGGATACGCTAAGTGTTAATGGTATTAATCGTGTGCCTGTAAAACGAAGTTTTACGCAGGTACATTATTGAAGGCTCACAAGGGAATGAATACGCGAATGATATGCTCAAAATTAGGGAGAAAGCTGAATGAAAAGTGTACATGTATTGTATTCTTGTTTATGGATTGTATACTAATGTGTTGAATGTATGTGGTGAATGCAGGTTGTACGGATAATGAGCGTTTGTCAAAAAGATTAGGGATCGAAGACCGAGTCACTAGAGAGATTGTACGGGGACGTTGAATGTAAAATGTGGTAAACGTAAGCTACGTTTTTAATTAGTAAATCAGAGGATGACGGATTTATGAATAAGAATTATGTTAAAGTTAAATTTGAAATAAGTTGAGGTATTTATAATGAAAGAAATTTTATGGTTCGTGTTTCCGCTGCGCCTTTTGTCATGTACGATTTAGGGTCTAACAGTTTCAAATAAAACAACAGCGTTTAATGAAATACCATTGAAGATTCAATGTCTGGGCTATGCTATCTTAAATAATGAAAATTACAACTATTCCCAGGAAATCTTTAATGACTTGGTAAAAAATGTTGATAGCAAATCATTTTTACCTTTTCCAAGATTTTTAAGCTACTATTTTAAACAAAAATTTGAAAAGGAAAATGAAAATTTGCTCAAACAGGGTGTCTATTTTCAAATAAAAGGGTTAACAACTGAAACATTTTCTAGAATGATGGCACCAATAAAAACAAAAGCAGAGGTGCCTGAGCAGATTTCAGCAGTTACCACTGCTCCTCAGGCATCTACTGCTGAGCCCACTGCTCCAGGTGATCATAGCAGCACAACCACTGCTTTGAAACCCACACCTGAAATCATCAAAAAGACCAAAAAGAAGTCTTACAAAAAGCCCACCAAACCCGAGAAAAAGGCAACTCTGGAAGATGAGATCCCAGAGCAACTGCCAGTGACAACACAAATGTCACCAAAAACCACTGCTGTTACTTCCTCACAGCAGCTGGTAGAAAGATCTCCACCCTTACCTCAAACTCCTCCTGAATCCTCACAAAAGGATCAGGTTGTAAGCACAGGGACCCCACAATATGAAGCTCTGGACCCAATCGGATCCATCTTCCTCAGTCCTGATCCCAAGGACATGTCTCTTTCAACACCCATACCCTCACCAATCATAATGCCACAATCAATAATACCCTTGTTGCATGCAGTTGCTATAGCTCAGACACAAACCAGTTCCTCTCTATCACCTGTCACTGAGAGTATACATCAACAAGTGACTGGGTCTGATGCTACTACATCTGCTATCCCAGCAACAATTGAGGAGGTTACACTGCAGGAGTTACAAGTAACTCCTGTCAGTAGTTCAAGTGGAGCAGCAACTACAAATGTTGGATCAACAGATCTACATTTGGGCAGTTGTTTCATCAGTCAGACTCCCTTGAAAGCAATTTCTTCCATAGCACCTCTGGTAACCACTAGTGAGGCTGTTTTGTTTACTGGTACCATCAAAGGATTATCAAGTGCTGAAGAAAGAAGTCCCCAGTACCGAGAACAAGGGGCATCAATGGGTGATTTTTGGGACTCAGTTCCTAAGTCACACATTGATACAACCACTGCTGGTGGGGAATCAGATGATCCTACTAACATGGGTGATGATTCAAAATATCAGGAATTGACGGGCAGAGTTGAAAAACTTGAAACATCAGTTGCTGAGATAAAGGATATGGTGCAACAGCTATTAAAAGCTCAAAAAGCGCAAACCACTGCTGTTCCACCTCAACCACCTGCTCAACCACAAGCACTTGCTGCAAATGAGCTCTGGAATCTTTTTCAACCCTTGCTAGAAAAACAAAAACAAACGGCTGATCAGCAGCATGAAATGCATGTAAAAATGCTAACAAACATAGTGGAGTCAAGATTTAAAGATACTCAAGCAGACATCAAGGCTATAAAGGCCAGCATACAAAGGACTGCCCATGGTGGAAAAGTTCCCTCCACTATCTTCTTCATGGATAACCCCTCTTGGATCTGAGTTTGGTTTTGATTGTACTTTTCGTTTGAATTAGAATGAAAATGGATGAGTTGTGCAGCGGAATTGATATGGAAACAAACTTTGCATACAATCAAACGAGAGTATTGCTTTGATTAAACACTTTTCACAGAGAACCGAAAGATTGAATTTAATTTCAACAACGATTACAATGCAATGCTTAATACAAACTCCCCCTCAGCCAGAGCTCAGTGTTTGTTCGTGCAGAGAAGACGATTGTTGCAAAGAGCTAATAGAACAGTACAGAGCACTGTTCTATTTATAGGCACTAGCAAACCACTGAGCATCTAAGCTGACGTCACCATGAAAGTGATATCTAACCTCCTAACAAACTCTAACCTCTGATCAATACAAACACTGCTATGCTAACTACTGCTATTACATTTCATTACATAGAAGATATGTTAAATAGCTGCTGCATCCTTCCACTGCTGTGAACCCAGCAGTACTTGTCCGGATCAGCAGTGCTTGACTCAGGACAGTAGATTGACCAGCAGAGCTTTAGTCTTCCATCAGGCCTTTACTTGATCAGCAGTTGTAGGTCAGCAGTTTGCACGATCAGTAGATAGGAGGTCAGCAGATGTTGAAAACCACTTTCAAGGGGAGAGACTTGTATGTAACATCTGCTTATTCTGGATCCACTGCGCTGATCCAGTTTTGGCTTTAATTATCTGTTCCTCTGGTAGGGTTCAATCCCAACAATCTCCCCCTGGAACAGATAATGCAAAAACTCTTCATGATTGTGGAAGTTTATTGCCTCATCAACAGTTCCCTTATTTGCCCTTTAAGTTGTAGTTCAAAGGTTAAGGCATCTGTGTCTTCATCATCCCTGCTAAGTGGAAGATCAAGGAGATCCTGCAAATCTTCAAGACTTAGGCCAAGTGCTTGTTCCCTTGATATTTTCTTCACTTCTCCATCAGACCTGAACAAATGGGTCTGTTTGTCAGTTTCCTACTTTAGTATTTTTGAGCCTGATGGGTTTCTTGGGAGATGTTTATTTGAAGAGGAGTTTGGTGATGATGGCCTATTGAACACTGTCTGAGCAGTGCTTGCAGGTTGTTCCAATTCAGGATCTTCTTTCATCATTAATTTAATGCCCTCTTTTACAATGGCATTTCCAACAATTAGATCTTGAACTGTTTCAGCATCTGACTGGCTTTGACTCCTTCTTTTGTAGATAGCAGCACCAGTCGGAGCAGTGGTTCTTTTAACTTGCAGCTTTGGTGGTCTTTTTGAGACCTCTGCTTTAGAATAGTCAGGCTTTTGTGGAACTGTTGGATCTTTCTTTCTAAGTTCTTCTAACCTTTTGTAGGTAGCCCTGACCCTATCTTCTCCCCACTTTGTCACAGAATTCTTTGACCCATAATCAGCTGCTATCAACTCTTCTTTCATTCTTTTCAACTTTAAAACCTTATCAGCTTCAATCTGTTTGAATTTTTCAGGAGGAGTCTGCTTGACCTTATTTTTGATCATTTCTTGAATCCTGGCTGCCTCTTTTTCAAGTTCAGGAATGGTCCAGTTTCTGTACATACGTTTCTCCCCCTTGTATTTCTTGTAGGTCATGATGTTCTCAATGTAGTCTTTTCTCAAGGACTCATCTGCCCTTTCTGAGAGTTGTCGACATACATTTTTGGCAAATTGCTCCATAGCACTGACCTGTGTAAGTAGAAACTGATAGTTTTGCTGAAATTCTCTATCAGATTTCCCTTGTCTATTTTTTATTGCAATATCCTCTGCTTGCTTGGCCTTGAGTTTCAAATATTCTTCGATATTGTTAGGCCTGGGATATCCTTCAACTGATGGCAAACTCCTTTTAGCTGGGTCGTCCTCAGAGTAGAAGGATTTAATTTCTTCCCTAACTGCAATGAGTTCCAGAGGAAATGAGACACCAGCAGGAGGTAATAGCTTTAGAATTTGAGCTGAAGAGAGAGGTATGGGTTTTGGAATTGTGACAAGTGACAAAGATTTTGGTGGTGAAGATGTGTCATCATCTTTGAGGATTAGCCTTCTCCTTTTAGTTTGAGGAGGGACTGATGATGTTTTGGGTGGAACAGTGGTGGTAGATTGGGTGGCAGTGGTTTGTGATTGACTAACAGCTGTTGAAACAACTGGTGTTTCAACCACTGTTGTCATTACAACAGATGTTATAACATCTGTTGTCTTCTGCTTTTTGTCAGCAGGTGATGTTGTTTTTGGTGGTGATGGTGGTGAAGCAGTAGATGTGGTGTGTGTTGAAGTGGTGTGTGTTGAAGTGAGAACAGATGTTGAAACCACTGAAGTACCAGCAGTAGTTGATACAACAGGAGTTACAACAGCTGTTTTGGATGGTGGTTTTGGAGCAGACTTTGAACGTCTGGTTGGTATGGATTTGGGTTGCCTTACTTTTCTAGTAGGCTTCTTCTTTTCATCAACAGGATTTTCATCATCCTTTGACCCAGAAGTACCCTGATCTGGATAATCCACCCTGGCTTTCTTCTTGGCCTCTCTATCCTTTTTGACACTTGCAACTGCTTCTGCCAGTGCATTTGTGGTCTCATCAATTTTCTTGCTACCATCTAGCAAAGGGATATTTTTAGTCATGTTTTCTCTTTCTAGTTCAAGGTAAAGACCATCATCTATTCCCTTTTTCTTCCACTCCTGAATTTTCTCCCCCTTTTTGGCATTATCTGTAGGGAGTTGATCAATAAAGAGGACAGTTGGAGGAGCATTGCCAGTGGTATGCAGTATCTGGGCTTTTAGAGCCTTGAGATCAGCCTGGGTGTCCTTGAACCTAGACTCCATTGTATTTCTCAGTTTTAGTACATGTTTACAACACGATCCGTCAATTTCTGGTACTTTAAACCATCACCCAATTGAATTGGATCATCTGATTTCCCACTAGCAGTGGTTTTATCAGTGGTTGAGGTAGGGAGTTTACTCCAAACATTAACCACTGATGCCCCTTTTTCTTGGTACTGGGGTCTTCTCCCTTCAACACTTGACAGTCTTTTGATGTTGCCGGAGGACAAGAAAAGTCCACTGGTAGATGTCAGAGGTGCTATAGAAGGAATTGCCTCTAAGGAAGTCTTATTAATGTAACCACTGTCCAACTGTAAACCAGTGGGTTCAACAGTTGTAGTGGCTGCTTCACTTGGATTACCACCAAGAGTTACTTGTAACTCAAGGGGTGTAACCTCCTCAGGTTGTGTTGGTGGGTTAGCAAAGGTTGATACATCAGACCCAGTCAGTTGTTGAGGCATATTCTCATTGATATGTGATTGAGAAGGACTGGTTAATGCCTGGTTCAAATCAATTGCATCCAACAAAAGTTTAGTTGGTGGGGGAATTGTGGATGTGATGTTTGGTTTAGAAACAGAATTTACCCCGGGAATTGGGCTGTGGATGATGAAATCAAGTGATTTCAGAGCATCATGAAGTGGCGTCCCAATTTGTACAACCTGCTCTTTTTGTGAAGAAGCAGGAGGAGCTGTGGTTATGGGTTGAGATATTTGTACCAACTGCTGTGAGGAAGAAGCAGTAGTGGTTTCTTGTGACTTTTGTTTTGTCACAGGCAGTTGCTCTGGTATCTCATCCTCCAGAGTTGCCTTTTTGATGGGTTTGGAGGGTTTTTGAGTTTTTCTTTTTGTTGGCTTTTTGGTGATTGTAGGTGTGGGTTTCAAAACAGTTGTTCTGCTGCTTTGATCACCTTGAGCAGTGGGCTCAGCAGCAGATACCTGAGGAGCAGTGGTAGCTGCTAAATTCTGCTCAGGCACCTCTGCTTGTGTTTTGCAAGGTGTTAACATTCTTGTAAAAGTTTCAGCAGTTAAGCTGTTTATTTGAAAATAATCACCTTGGTTTATTACAGCAATATCATCCTTACTGAATTTCTTTTCAAAGTAATAACTTAAAAACCTTGGAAACAGTAGGAATTATTTTGTTTCAACATTGTTAACCAAATCATTAAAGATTTCCCGAGAATAATTAAAATTTTCTTCTTGAAGAATAGCATATCCCAAATTTTGAATCTTTAATGGTATTTCATTATAAGAAGTGGTTTTGTTTGAAACACACATTAGGAGGGTATGGAATAAAAACATTGTTGCAGAAGGAAAGAAACCTTTTTGTAAGGTAGCTTTCTTCATCATTGTGTCTGCATACCCTCTCTCAATGAAGTCAAATTTTAACTCGTTTTTAGGGAAAGAAATTTTACCTTGCTGATCCTCGAGTTTAAAGACTTCTGATATAGATTGTGGCGTGATTTGAACAGCTTTACCCTTTAAAGATGAGTTAATGGATACCACAGTTTCACCTTGTGTGTCAAGGGTAGCGTTTTTCCAAAACTCTCGTTGGGTTGCTAAGTAAATTGGTGCATCCGCTGTTAACAAAGTTTTGAACTTTGATTTTGCCATTTTGTTGATGATGGAGTCGAAAGCATTTGTGGTGCCAGGCTTTGTGAGAAGACCCAGAAGATTGTGAGATGGTTTATGTGGAATTTCAGTGGAATTGACCTTTTGAGAGGTGGCTTTCGACGATGATTTGGAGATGGGTTTTGCAGATTGCTTCGATTTTGTCATTTTGAGGATGATGATCGAAGAAATTTTTGAAGAAAAGAGATGGAAAAACTGTTTTGAGAAGAGAATTTTTGAGAATTCAAATCGACAGTAAAACCCTGTTTTTTTTTTGTGGTAAGTGGGGGGTTTTATAGAGGAAAAAGTGAAGGCTGACGTGGCAGCGGTTACAAAAGGTCTGACCAAAATGTACTGCCCACGTGACAACCCCTGATGAAATGAAGGACAGTACTTTTATGAAAGTTACTGGTGAAGGCAGTGGTTATGGAAGCAGTGGATGATTTTCACTATCAGTGGATTAGACACTGCTTTTGAACAACAATGTTTATCAGAGAAATGAGGAAATAGGGGTTGACTTTCAGCAGTGGATAAACTTTAAAGCAAAGCAGACTTTTGAATAAGCAGTGGATATGGCAGACTTTTAAGGATTTTAATGAAAATTTCATTTTTGGCTATTTTTAAGGATGGATTTTTGATTTTCTGAAAACATTTTGATGCTTTTATTCATAGAAAAACAAGATGTTGCTTGTTATTCCATGTTTAGCATCCCAATTCTCGAAACCAAGCTTTCAAAGGTGGTTGTATCAAGTGCTTTTGTGAGCACATCTGCCAACTGGTCTTTAGTTGGGACATGATGCAGAGAAATCAAACCTTTTTCATAGCAATCCCTCACAAAGTGATGTCTGATGTCGATGTGTTTGGTGGTTGAATGGGAAACTGGATTTTTAATGATATTTTCTGCTGCCTGGCTATCCAACATAAGTGGTGTCTTTAAGGCAGTGATACCAAAATCCAGCAACTGATTTTGAAGCCACAGGAGTTGGGCTGTACAGCTTGCAGCAGCAATGTATTCAGCTTCAGCAGTGGATGTTGAAACAGCTGCTTGCTTTTTGCTTTGCCAAGAAACTAAGCAATCACCTAGAAACTGGCACCCTCCTGAAGTGGACTTCCTTGTGGTGTGACATCCAGCAAAGTCACTGTCTGAAAAACCTGAAAGCTTGATATTCCCATTAGCTGGATACCAGATACCAAGTGTGGGAGCACCTTTTATGTATCTGAAGATCCTTTTTACAGCAATGAGATTTGATTTTCTGGGAGCTGATTGACTTCTTGCACAGACACATGTTGCAAACATGATGTCTGGTCTAGATGTAGTTAGGTACAGTAAAGACCCAATCATGCTTCTATAAAGTGTTTGGTCAATCAGCTCATCCTTTTCATCAGACATGACAAGCTTATTGGTTGCCATGGGTGTGCTGCATGGTTTACAATCATTCATATCAAATTTATTCAAAAGTTCTTTAGCATATTTGCTTTGATGAATGAAAGTTCCATTTTGCATTTGCTGAACTTGGAGACCAAGAAAGCATTGCAGCTCACCCATTGCACTCATCTCAAACTCAGCTGTCATGAGTTCTCTAAACTCTTCACACATTTTGTTACATGTGCTTCCAAAAATAATGTCATCCACATAAATTTGGACAATCATTAAATCCTTCCCTCTCCATTTTAGAAACAGTATTTTATCAATGGTACCTCTTTTGAAACCATTTGAGAGTAGGAAGGTGGAAAGAGTTTCATACCAGGCCCTAGGTGCTTGTTTCAGGCCATACAAGGCTTTGTTTAGCCTGTAGACATGATCTGGATAAAATTGATCCTCAAAACCTGGAGGTTGACAAACATACACCTCTTCTTGAATTGTACCATAGAGGAAAGCACTTTTGATATCCATTTGGAACACCTTCATGTTGTAGTTGACAGCAAAGGCCAGGAACAGTCTGATAGCTTCCAATCTTGCTACAGGGGAAAATGTTTCATCATAATCAATCCCCTCTTCCTGTCTGTAACCTTGAACCACAAGCCTGGCTTTATTTTTTACAACAATGCCCCTTTCATCAGTTTTGTTTTTGAAGACCCACTTTGTGCCAATAGGACTTACATCTTCTGGCAGTGGTACAAGCTCCCATACTTGTTGTCTTTTAAACTGTTGGAGCTCTTCTTGCATAGCTTCTACCCAGCTGTTGTCTTTCAGTGCCTCTTGGTACTTGACTGGCTGATGGAGTGATAGAAAACCAGCAAAAAGACAAATGTTTTGGGTTTGGCTTCTTGTAAGCACCCCTTCATTTATGTTGCCAATGATTTGATCAGGTGAATGAGATCTCAAGAAGATTAAATCTCCTTGGTATGGTATGATGGCATTTGTTGGTGAAGGCTGCAAATGTGTATCATCTGAGCTAACCACTGCTGGTGACTTTGATGACCCAGCAGTGGCTTCAAAAGGTGGTGGAATTGGTGGTAATGATGAGGACACATGCTGACTTTTATCCACTGTTTGGGGACTTTTGTCAGCAGTGTTTGTTGATGTGGAAGCAGTGGTTGATGGGCTACTTTGGTCGACAACTGTTGAGGTAACAGTGGTTGAGCTTTGACAACTGTTTTGAACAACTGATGCTTTTCCCATTGTGGCAGACTTTTGAGGGACAATGATATCATACCCATAGTCTGGTGTTGCATCCACTGGTGTACCTACACTGTTAGTCTTGACAACAGTATTTTCAAAAGTAAATTTTTCAAGATCAAACAGATCAGCAGGATTTGCTGGGATTTTCATTGATGAGAGTTCATTGAACTTCACATTCAAGGTCTCCTCCACTGCCTTGGTCCGTGTATTAAACACTTTGTAGGCCTTGGCAGTGGTTGAGTATCCCAGATGATAACCACAATCAACTTTGGCTGCAAATTTTGAGATGGAATCTTTTAAGTTTAAAATGAAACATGGGCAGCCAAAGACTTTGAAATAGGAGATCAGTGGTTTGATTTTGTACAGAATTTCATAGGCAGTCTTTTTGTGCCTGGGGTTGATTAAAACTCTGTTTTGGACATAGCAAGCAGTGTTTACTGTCTCTGCCCAAAAAGTCAAAGGCAAACCTGAATCAGCAAGCATAGTCCTAGCCGCTTCAATCAGTGTTCTATTCTTTCTCTCCACAACCCCATTTTGCTCTGGTGTTCTAGGGATGCTGTACTGCCTTACAATCCCTTTCTTCACACAGAAGGCATCCAACTCCTTATTCTTGAATTCTGTGCCATTGTCACTTCGGAAGACTTTCATTGGAAGGTCAAATTGCTTTTCAACCTGTATCACAAAGTCTTGCAAAATGCCTGCAGTCTCATCTTTTGAGTGTAAAAAGAAAGTCCATGTAAACCTAGAAAAGTCATCAATAATAACCAAACAATATCTCTTTTTCTTGAGACTCATGACTTGAACTGGGCCAAACAAATCCATGTGCAGCATTTGCAAACACTGAGTTGTTTTGGACTCTTCAATGGATTTAAAGGAGCTTTTATGTTGCTTTCCTTTTAAACAGGAAACACAATGCTCAGAACATGAAAACAATTTTTGTGGTAGGCCTCTTACCAAACCATTTTTTGAAATTTCAGTGATTGTCTTAAGATTTGTGTGCCCCAGTCTTCTGTGCCAAAGTTCTGTCTCTTTGTTAGAGGCAGCTGAGAACAGACAGGCATCAGCTCTGGGACACTCTTTAGACATATCAACAACATAAACATTGCCACTTCTTTGAGCAACAAGTTTTGTTTGACCAGTTTTTATTATTGCTTCAATCTTTTTGACCATTTCTGGTCCAACAATCCTACAACACTCCTTTGTGAAGAATGACCCATACCCCTTGTCACTCATTTGTGAAACACTCAGGAGGTTGAATTTCAGACTGTCTATCAGATTGACATTTTCAAATTTTACATTGCCAGACTGTACTGTACCAGACCCAAGAAATTTCCCTTTACTGTTATTCCCAAAGGATATATCGCCCCCTCCATGAATTTTGAAATCTTTGAGTAGGGCTTTACATCCAGTCATGTGCCTGGAGCCTCCACTATCAACATACCAGAGGCTATCTAAGCAGGCAGAAGCTCCCTGCACATGAAGTAAAAGGATTAGTTCATTAGGGTTTCCAAAGCCAATAAGGCTTTGGATGGGGTCTCAACAGTGTCTGGGATGGATGTAGATTGATGGACAATGGTTAGGTCAGGGGTTTGGACAGTTTTAGGACTGTTTCTAGCTAACAACTGTTGAGGGTCTTGACCAATCACCTGTTGGTACCCAAAAGGATGCCTGTTCACTTTGGGTTTAGAGGGCCTTTTGTAGGCCTCATAAACGTGTGGAACCCTAGGGTATGGTGGTTGTCCCTTACCTCTTCTATATTGATTGGCGGGGGGTGCATCAGTAACCTGAACATCTCTTTTAATAGAGGTTTGGTTCAGCTGTTTTGTGACAGCTGTTTGAACTGGCACAAACAGTGGTTGGTTTTTAGTGAATTTGACAGATGATGTTGATGGACTCAAGGATGTTTTAGCAATGTATTCATTCTTTTTCACATCAAAGTTTTTGAGATACACACATGCTTGAGTTTTGTGGTTTGTTTTACCTCACACGATGCAGCTTTCAGCAGGAACAATGACACTTGTTTTGTTCAAATCATAGGCTTTTAAATGAAAGCAGTCTTTTGTTAGATGATTCTTTTTCTCACAAAACTCACAAAACAAGTTATTGACCTTTTCTTTCTTCTTTCTCTTTTCAGACTCCTTTGCAACAGAGGTTTTAAGCTCTGTTGGGACGTCCTTGAGAGGAATGACTTTAGCTTTTGGAGCTTTAACACCATCAGTGGATGTAAAGTCCATGGGCTTGAAATTTTCAAGAATATCACACTCATCAGACCATGTTGGTTTAAACTGATATTTTTCAAGCTCCTCAAAAGTAGAGGATCCCATTGGTCTGTCAAGTGTGATTTTGTTACCAAGTTTATCAGTGATTTTCACTTCTTGGCCTTTCTTGTTTGTGGGGATGAACTCAGTGGTTTGAACAGATTTTTCAACAGCAGTGTTTTCATCATCATGTTTTCTATAGCCAATACCAAACTTCATATTGCTTTTAATATGTTTCCAAGCAATAACTCATATCCTTTGCAGGATTCCACCCATTTCTCACATGTGATTTGGGTGGACTCTAACTCCTTTTTGCAAACTTGGTATTTTTCTACCATAGTTTGGAGTTGAGTTTTGGTTATGCTTTGCTCTTCTTTGAGACTGCTGATTTCTTTATCTTTTTCAGTCAACTTGTTTCTAAGTTCTTTTAAAGACTTTTCAAATTTGACTTCATCAGACAAGACTTTGTTCCTAAGGTTTTCATTTACCTCTTTGATGTTAGCAAATGCAATAATGCATTTGTCAGAACACAGTTTTTCAAGAACTTGAGGAGATACCTTGGCAGCAGCCATCATTGCACAATCACATTGATGATCCTCTTCATCATCAGCTCTTGCTTCTTTCTCACCTGCTATTTTCTCTTTCTCTTTCTCTTCTTCTTTGTCCTCTTTGGACCATGGATCTGTCAGTGGTTCAATCAGGGTTCCTGAACTTTCTCCCAGCAGTAGTTCACCAGCCACAGCAGTAACCACTGCTTCAGTCACCTCATCCACTGTTTCAGCACTTAGCTGTTCACCTTCAGTTTCAACCCCCTCTGGTATTGACTCTAATGCCATCAAACAAAATTTATCATTAGAAGGTTCATTAAAAGCATAGAGTGCAAAATTTTCATCACCAAGTTCATCAGGCACACTGCTCCAGTCAACAAAGCCTTGGGTGAAAAAGCTTTGCTGATCTGGTTGTACCACTGCTGGAGCAGCTGTTTGAGGTGCAACAGGTTGCACTTGTGCCTGGGGGACAGGGGTTTGAACATACTGAATTTGTGGAACAGTAGTTTGGACATAATGCACAGGCACAGGGGTTGCAGCATAGTGAGCAGTGTTAACATTGGTTGCAGGGGTATATTGGGTATAGTGCACAGTGCTTTGATTTTGAGGTCTAGGGTTTGAGCTAGGATGAGTGATTATAGGACCAGTAGTTTGACTCATGCATTCCCTAGCGAAATGACCTAGCCTATTGCACTTGTAACACTTGATTTTCGATTTATCCAACCCAACCCTTAGATTCCCATGTAACCCTGGGAATTTTCTTCCCGTTCTTTTGTAGAATTTGCTTGTTCTTACACTAAGCAAAGCCAACTGATGCAAAATGTCCATCTCTTCTAAGTCAGTGGGATCAAAATGTTGTAAATCATTGAGTTCAAAACACAAATTATCTGACATCTGGTTTTCATTGGCAGTAAATGCGTAGTTTGCAGAGTGAGGATCAGGGTTGTTAAAATCTGCACCAGCAGTTATATCAATGAAGTGATCATAACCCTGTTCCTTACCACTGCTACCAGATTCTTCCTGACCCAAAAGAGCTGTGCTACCGAATGGGTAATCATCAGCAACTTTGCCAGACTCTTGCAACTTCCTTTTCTGGTTTAACTCCCTTTCATAGGTAAGGAGTCTACCATGGAGTTGGGTCAGGGTCAGATCTTTGAACTCAGCTGAGTTTCTAGTGACAAAAGCTATGGTGTCCCATTTTTCTGGTAGTGACCTAAGGAACCTGCTATTTTGAGTTGAATTTGGAAAAGTTACTTTAACAAGCCTTAGTTCACTAATGAGACAACTGAATCGCTCAAACTGCTGAGTCAATGATTCACCCTTGATGTGACAAAATGTTTCATACTGCTGATTCAGAATTTCCCTATTGTTTTCAATGACTTCTTCAGTTCCCCCAAACTGTTCCTTTAATGCATCCCATAGCTCTTTGGCACTGTTACAATGTAACAGTCCAGCATAGATCTCATTTGGTAATGCAGATGCTATGATGCTAAATGCTTTGGCATCGAGTTCGAACTTTTGAAAATCAATTTCGGTATAGTTTTCAGTTGGTTTAGGAACGAACTTCTTTGGATCCTCAGCACTTGGCACCGTAGGAACATGGGGACCAAAAACAACAGACCTCCAACATCCGGTGTTCTGTTGAGCAAGGATATGACCCATCCTTCTCTCCCAGATGTTGTATTCATTACGTTTAAGCATAGGTGGTTTAAAAAGAGAGCCAATGTTATTCTTATCATCTTGTGATTGTGATGTCATCCTGGTTGTTTTACAGGCACTGATTAATTTCAACAACGATTACAATGCAATGCTTAATACAAACTCCCCCTCAGCCAGAGCTCAGTGTGTTCATGCAGAGAAGACGATTGTTGCAAAGAGCTAATAGAACAGTATAGAGCACTGTTCTATTTATAGGCACTAGCAAACCACTGAGCATCTAAGCTGACGTCACCATGAAAGTGACATCTAACCTCCTAACAAACTCTAACCTCTGATCAATACAAACACTGCTATGCTAACTACTGCTATTACATTTCATTACATAGAAGATATGTTAAATAGCTGATGCATCCTTCCACTGCTGTGAACCCAGCAGTACTTGTCCGGATCAGCAGTGCTTGACTCAGGACAGTAGATTGACCAGCAGAGCTTTAGTCTTCCATCAAGCCTTTACTTGATCAGCAGTTGTAGGTCAGCAGTTTGCACGATCAGTAGATAGGAGGTCAGCAGATGTTGAAAACCACTTTCAAGGGGAGAGACTTGTATGTAACATCTGCTTATTCTGGATCCACTGCGCTGATCCAGTTTTGGCTTTAATTATTTGTTCCTCTGGTAGGGTTCAATCCCAACAACCCCCTTCCAGATAATGCCAAAAGGGGGGAGAAAATCCAGCAGCTGAAGATGAAGGGAATTGAGGATGGTGTTTACGTTGAACCGGAAAATCAAAAACAGACATCTAAACCTCAAACCACAAAGTTTCAAACTTCTATCCAAACAGCTGATATGTCAGTGGTTTCAAAAACTGCTAGCCAAACAGCTGTCATCTCATCAACAAACACCACTACAACACACACTACCACTGCCCTACCACCAATACCTCCTGTCATAAAACAGAAGACAACAGATGTTACAACATCTGTTGTAATGACAACAACGGTTGAAGCACCAGTTGTTTCAACAGCTGTTAGTCAGACACTTTCCACCACTCAAACCACTACCACTGATCCACCCAAGACATCATCAGCCTCTCCTATAATAAAAAGGAGAAGGGTTTTCATTCCTGATGATGATTCACCACCACTATCACCACCATCAAAAACTACCTCACCACTTTCAACCCCTGCTCAAAAGCAGAAGACATCTACTGACACATCAGTAGTTGTAATGACAACAGAGGTTGAAACACCAGTTGTTTCAACAGTTGTTTGTCAACCATCCACCACTGCTGTCATCACTCCTACATCACAACCAAAACTACCTCCACCAATAAAGCTTCACAAAAGAAAAAGAGAAACAACTCAAGCCACTGATGAAAAATATGATCCTGTTGCCGCAAAATATCCACTGGAACTAGATGCTGTGAAAAATGAGATGAGACAATTTTACACCGAGGAAGATCCTTCGAAAAGAAGATTTCCTTCTCTCATTGGCTTCATAGTCCCAGAAAACATGGATGAATATCTTGAAATGAAAGCAAGGCAAGCAAGGATTAGAGCTAAACTTGAATGCAAAGATGAAGGTGATGAAGCCATTGCAGAAAGAATGGTACTCTTGCTCACAAAAGTCAAGCTGATGGAAGACTATGCACAAGATCTGATCAAATAAAAGACAGATCAACGAAAAGCAATGAGAAAAGAATATCTTGCATATATAATGAAAGAAAAATTCTATCAAGCTGAAGAAAACCAATTTGAAGAGTGGCCACTGATCGCCTTGAAGCATGAAGCAAACAGGATTGAAAGGATTAAAAATGATCCAAGAAAGAAGAAGACAGCTCCAAATTGGAATAAATACAAAAAGATTATTGCTGATCTTACATCTGAGTATAAAAGAAAGAAGCAAGAGCTGGTAGATGCTAAGGTGGATACTGCTGAAGCCATAGCAAAATGGTCAAAGCAGCATACTGATGAAGCTTATGAAAGGCTTAAGAAAAGAAGGATAACTGTCTCAGACACTTCAAAAAGTCCTGACTACAAAAAGCTTGAACAACAGATTGACAATCTCAAAACACTGCTCACATCAGCTGATAATCCTATTCTTGTGTCAAACCAAGAAGAAGGAAAACAATTGTCTAATGAAGAAGTAAAGGAAAAGGAAGCAGAGTACTTCACAGAAGCCATCAAGAAAATGGATCTAAAAGAAGAAAGCTCAGTAAAACTTCAAAACCTTTTCAAAAAGGTATTAACCAAACCTGCAGCAGATATCCCTGACACTGAACTCGAACAAAGAAAAAGGCAAGAGCTGATTGAACAAGAAGCTGCAGAAGACATAGCTGCAGCAAATGAAGTTATAGAAGAGGCTTTTAAGCGAATGTCTGAAGTTCAGGATACTGCTTTACAATTTTTCTCAAGGCCAAAATCTCCAAGCTCATCTGCAAATAAATCTCTCCCAAGAAACCCATTGGGTTTAAAAGTACTAAAGTGGATGTCTGATCAAAAGACCCACGTATTGACCTTGGTCAGATCCAATGGCGAAGTGAAGTATATATCAAGGAAAGAAGCATTAGGTCTTGGTGTTGAAGATTTGCAGGATCTCCTTGAACTTTCACTATGCAGGGATGAGGATGACCTAAGTTCCAAAGAATTTGAAGAAGAATTTAAAAGACAAGCAAGGGAACTTCTGACGAGAAATAAAGATCCAGAATAATGAAGGGTTTTGGCATTATCTGTTCCAGGGGGAGATTGTTGGGATTGAACCCTATCAGAGGAACAGATAATGAAAGCCAAAACCGGATCACAAAAATGGATTCACAATAAGCAGCTGTTTACTATAAGCTTTCCCCTTGACTGTGGCTCCAACATCTGATATACTCCAAAGTACTGCCTGTATCAACAACTGCTGACACTGGAAACTGCTGATCTGCTGAAAGACCGATGAAGACAAAAGCCCTGCTGCTCAATCTACTTCCTTGAGTCAAGCACTGCTGATCATGACAAGTACTGTTGGGTTCACAGCAGTGGAAGGATGCAGCAGCTGTTTTATTCATCTTGTGTAATGTACCATCAGTATTTAGCAAAGCAGTAGTTGTATAGATCAGTAGATAGAGTTTGTTAGTTTGTTAGATGTCACTATCATGGTGACGTCAGCTGAGATGCCTCAGTGGTTTGGATTGTCTATAAATGGAACAGTACTCTGTACTGTTACATTGGATTAGTCTTGAGTGAGTTCTTCTCATCAATTCAATCCTTTCATCTTGTGCAACCAACCACTGAAGTATCAGGCTGAGGGGGAGTTTATTTGTAAGCATGTTTGTAATCATTTGATTTACTTTGTAATCTTTCGACTGATGCAATTCATGTGTTTATCAAATCCATTTCTCTTCATGACTGTGTTTGCAAAGTTTGTTGTTCATTTCCGCTGCACTTTACATGTGTTCATATTCATTGATTGTTCAAATTACACAAACACTCTCATAAGAGCCACCGATCCTAACAACACCATACCCTCTAGCCTTATTATTAAACATTTTGAATTACCTATTGAAATGATATGGAGAAAACCACCGGTTAAGGCGTTGATGTCATAAAGTTCAGCTTTAACGGAAACATATATGTGATTTTAGGGCTGGATTTGGGTCTGACCAAGGTGGGCAGCCGCTCAAGGCCCAATCACCATAAAGGCCCGAAAATTTAAAAATTTATATATAGTTTTTGTATATGTATATTACATGAAACAATTAAGGCAAGAAAATAGATTTAGCCCGCTGGTTATGTAGAAGATGTGTGAAACTTTGAGCTCCGGTTCGATTCCGCATTAGCTGGATAACCTTTGATTTTTTTTTTTTTCGTTTGAAAAAGAAGTTTATGGAAAGTTTACATTCTAGGAGTTTAATTTGAAGTTATTATGTTAAGCATTCATCAGTATTTTGGTTTAAAATTAATACTCTTAAATATTCATCCGTATTTGATTTGAAATTTAATACCATTTAACATAATAAAATTATTTAATTCTAGGAGTTAATTTTGTTAATCTATTTCCTTTTATTATTTAATCAATGTGAGGATTTTCTTTTTCTAATTATTTAATTCAAATCTAACATAATAATACCATGTAATTCTATAATAATATCATGTAATTCTAGAAGTTTATTTTTATTAACCTATTTTCTTTTATTATTTAAGTCATCGTGAAGATTTTTTTTAATTATTTAATTCAAATTTAATATAATAATATCATTTGATATTTTAAGTTAATAAAAAAAACCCAACAAATTAAATATGCGTCGATATCCTTTTAGCAGTATTACGACTTTATTTTGTTTGTGCTCTATCGTTCGAATGCTATAAGATAGTGGTACCACTACGACTAATAAAAAAACCCCAACTCCCACTATTTGTTTAGATACAAACCTATAACTATTTAAAAACATATTTTTTTTAGTTTAGACCTACTCTCTTATTAACATTTAAATTATCTACTAAACATTTAAATCATCTTTTTAACTATAAACCCATTTAACATTATAATTTTATAGTCAATAAAATAACAAATCAAAGGGGTGGCAATGGGCATTGCGCAAACATAAGTCGAATTTTTTAGGATTCTCAACGGCTCTGGCGATTTCATCGAAGCTCACCAAATCCAACAGAAGAAGAAGCATGAAGAAATTCAAGCGAAACGAAGCATCAAAACGCAAGAAGGGGGTGGATATGATCAGCAACCTGCCGGATCATGTTCTCCAGTTGATCCTTTCAGGCCTCCCAACCACCGAAGAAGCAGTTCGAACAAGCGTTTTGTCGAAACGATGGAGGTATTTGTGGGCTTCAATTCCGTCTCGAGACGCAGATTGTACTCGAAAACTAACACATTTCAACGAGAGTCAATTCAAAGAGTTTGTGGATCGACTTTTGTTAGACCGAAGCGTAGATTTGGATAGTTTTCGTTTACGTTGTGAAAATCACTACGATATGTGGACTGTATGGCGGTGGATTCGCGACGCCATTATGCGAAATGTCAAATTGCTTGACTTGTCTTTTAGCCCTAGGGTTGATGATGATCAGGTTATCAGGTTGCCTCCTATTCTGCTAACATGCGATTCATTGGAGGTATTAAGGTTATATTTGTTTAAATCTACTCTAAGGTTGCCTACTGTCACTTGTTTTCCGGCACTTAGGGTTCTTCAACTCAACAGTGTTCAGTTAATGGATGGTGCTTCGGTACAACCGTTTCTTAAAAACTGCCCATTGCTTGAGGATTTGAGTTTGATTGACTGCTTCTCATACTGGTATGAAGATCTTGTCTCATACTCAGATGAAGCTGAAGATTTAAATGAAGATGTTTGTATTTCATGCCTGAATCTCAAGACTCTGAGAATTCATAATCGGAATATTGGTACTTATACCGAAAGGTTTGGTTATGGTGGTTCGTATGAAAACTATGTCTTGTGTGTCTACCTTCATATCTTTTGCCCAAAACTGGTGTTTTGGGAGTATGCAGGTCACTCGGCGGATGAACTTTTAATTGAAAACCTAGACTCCTTGAAAAAAGCTGTGATTTACCCTGATGGTAGGGCACATAAAGATATAACATTTGAATCATATGGTGCCAACATATGTCAGTTGTTTGCAGGAGTTTCTCATGTGGAATCTTTGTCTCTCAACCTTTTTTTCATTCAGGTAGATATATATTCTTGTTATGTTAGTTGTTTTCGTTATCTATATGTAATAAGCAAGGTTGCTTAAGAACATGTCAGCTTCAGGATCTTAAATTACTTTTTTTGAACGGCCACAATAGATTAAAAACTTACATAAACCATGACCGGCCCGGCAAATTAAACAAAACACCACAAAGGACCAGTGAATAGTGTTGCATTAATCGGGTTCGTTTACGGATCCTTTGGATAAGTTATCAATATGATGTTTGTTTTGACGGGTACTTAGTAGTACGTGGGAACTGAAAGTTGCATGGAGGAGAATATTTGATTTTTTTGCATAACTAGGTGACCTGAAGAAACAAAGAGTGCTTCTAGGTGGCTTTTGGATATGAGAATACTTATTGGTAAGTCCCTGTTTGAAAGAATGATGTTTAGCACAACCACCTACAAAAAGTGCAAGAACCTGTCAATATTCTGCAACATTCCCTTTGTCCATGAACATCGCTGTTTCATATCCGTACTTCCAGAATGTCACTGATGCATTTTAATACATTAATCAATGTCGCTGATTGAAAGAGATACATTAGAGAATGTCATTGATTCATGTAACTACATTGCAGAATGTCTCTGTTTCGAATTAATACTTTGCCGAATGTCGCTGATTCATATCTATAAGTTATTTAAAGTCGCTGATTAGGTCCCATACGTAAATAAAAGTCACTGTCTCGTTACAACATGTTCATAAATGTCGCTGATTTATGTAATTAAAATATGTTAATAAATATCGCTGTTTTATGTAAATAAAATATCTTAATAAATATCGCTGTTTTGTTATATTACATATTAAAGTTCGTTGATGTGTTTCCATATGTTCCAAAATGTCGCTTGTTGATAATAAAATGCCGTTTTAAGTTGACATTCGGCAAAGTATTAATTCGAAACCGCCATATTCTGCAATGTATTTACATGAATCAGCAACATTCTCTAATGTATCTCTTTCAATCAGCGGCATTGATTAATGTATTAAAATGCATCAGCGACATTCTGAAAGTATGGATATGAAACAGCGATGTTCAGGGACAAAGGGAATGTTGCAGAATATTGGCAGGTTCTTGCACTTTTTGCAGGTGGTTGTGCTAAACATCATTCTTTCAAACAGAGACTTTATAAATACTCTCATATTCAGAAGCCACCTAGAAGCACTCTTTGTTTCTTCTGGTCACCTAGTTATGCAAAAAATTCAGAATATCATGTTGCACCTGATCGTGTGAGTTGGACATCGTTGGAGTAGCTCTAAAATTCAGCAACTAGTCGGGGTATTTAGCATGTTTTTTTGTATTTAATATAAACAGGAGTAGTATTAGCATTTATTACGTACCCATCTTTTAATTCGAATATAGAAGCTTTCTCCGTTTGCATATTCACGTATACATATTTTGTGAGTGTATTGAGTGTGACTTGAGTGGGGTCTGAACCAACGAATAGAATAGAAGACTCTATGCAACTTAAGATTAGAACATTAGCTGTAAGATATAAAATTAGTATTTTAGTAATATCTACAAGACTATAACTTGCCACCAGATTTTGAATTCTAATTTTATTACCAAACTTCGAGATGCTTATACTTGTTTTCTCATGTTTGAGTAATTGCCTTATATACAGTTTTGATACTTGTCTTTGACTATTAACGATTAAAGTACTCTACATTACCAATGAAACACTAGCATCTTGTGGACTAAATTTATAACATCAGTTGTTAACTTTGCAGTTTTTCTTAGTTGGATGCCATGGAGTAAACTTGTTATATGTGTATTCCATGTAGGTTGCCTTTCTAAACATGGTACTTTAAATAATGCAATTACTTATTTAGTATCAAGATTCAAGAGATATACTTGATGGAGATATCTGAAAGTACTATGTGCACAATCCTTAATGTGTGATATTTAATCAGTAAAATGTGCAAGTTACAAACTGCTGAGTAGTTGAATTTAACGTTGTGATATATAATCAGGTCGATGTTATTCTTCAGCTTGTAGATCATTGGTTTTCATCAAATCTATATCAGCTTGCCTACATGCCTATTTATTGTATTTCCAACCTACACTTACACACCAACAATAATTATTTCTGAACTTTATTTCTACTGTCATTATCACAGGCCATTAGTACTGCACGTGATCCTAATGGAGTTTTCGCGAAGTCTCTTCCCAATCTGAAGACGTTAGAGATATCCACAACAATTGATGACTACACCATGAATGTAGTCATCCGGATCCTGAGATGTTCTCCCATTTTGGAGTCTTTCCATTTGATTATTGAAGAGGTACAATTTTTTTCTCATCCCATTCCCATATAATAATACTTTTTGTGTATCATTACGGTGATGCATACAATCACACATTGCCAGGGGTACTATGTATTTCTGATTTTTGGCATACATATGTTAACTTTTTTGGCCATTTTTTTAGATTTCGTAAATAGTTAATACGTTAAACAGGATAACAAAAGTTATCATGAGATAGTGATCTAATTCTCTAAATAAATCATGTAGGATGTTCCTTTTGAGTATGCTATGGGCTACCATTTGAAACCATGTGACCCATTCTATTAGCTTATATTTTCATTTAACCCGTTATCATCAAATAATTAGCTATATTGACCTGCTTTCACATAATTGGGTTGAAAGTGCCCTACTGCCCTTGAAACAAACTATCTTTTTGGTGAAAAAAACTTGACAACTTGAGTTAGCATAGTAGTTGAATACATTTTTTAAAATTCTAATTTTATTGTGGGTTTTGGCCCCTCAACTTATGCTCTCGTTTGATGATCTAGGAGATTTTTTGGCCGGAAGTATGGAAGTTAGATGAGGTCTTGACTCATCATTTGAAAAGGGTCGAGTTTCTTGAGTTCAATGGAGAACAACAGAAACTAGACATGGCTCGTTTCTTACTGGAAAATGGAAATGAGTTGGAGGAAATGGTTTTCAGTTGGCGTGGCAAAGTCAACTACCATGAAAAGTCAATGGAGATTATGAAGGAATTGTTGAAGTTTGACATGGCTTCTTCAACTGTCAAACTGATTACTCTTCTAAAAGACTAGGTTTTCTATAAATTGTAAGTGTTGCATGTTACTCAGCTTGCCCATTTTGGCGCTAGTTCATGGTTACATCAAGATAACTAAGTTCTTACATGGAATCTTCTCTAAGCAAAACTTTGTCCTTACCTTTGTAATTCGAACCTTCTAAAAGTGTTGGCACTTTATGTTCATGGTAAACACTTAAGGAATTGGTCTACCCGAAATAGGTGGCGACGGTGCTCTCAAATCAGTAACCATTCCCAATTTGGGGTACCTGAACCTTTTGACGCATAAACCGTATAACAACTCTCCTAAATTCCTTAAAACACCCCTATATGTCCTAAAATACACCCCGTATACGAAAAACGGACCCGAATTAGCTTAGTTTTTACAAAAATGAAACAAAACAAGATTTAGGGGTCGCTCGAGGGGCGCGACGCCCCTTAGTCTGGTCTCTCGCGGGCCGCGAGGCTCGATTGTTTGCTGGACACCCAGGCCGCCACGTGTCGACACGTGGCGGTGTAGATACGTTGACTCGACAAAGCTACGCCCTACTCTACCCTTGTCGCGGGCCGCGAAGGCCAAAGCTTTCTCTCTCGCGGGCCGCGAGAGAGTGGCCGATCAGCTTATAAATGAGGGGCTCAGGCTTCATTTTCAATCGTTCATTTCTCGAAAATCCTCTCAACTTCTGAATAACTAAAATAATTCCCGGGCATAATACCCACTAAAAAGCGAAGCTCTGCCTCGATGTAAGTATCATAACCCCCGATTACGTATTAGTTACGCTGCCCGATTGATCTAGAACTCCGTAACGCATGTCAAGGCTCTGCCTAACTCAGTCGTTGGAGTTCTGTCTCGGGGATATAACTAATGTAAATTGGGTTATTATACTAACACGTGTGCATTGTTTAAATTAATAGATTATAACCAGGAAGTCACCAGGAAATACCTAAAATAGCAATGTGAGTTGATCCTTTTTTTTGTGAAACCTTTTTGTGAGTTATTCCTCTTTTTGCAAACTGTTTTTACAAAACCTCAAATGTTTTAAATTACAATTCACAGTGATTGAGCATTTGTAAATCTACAATTATCGTCGGTATGTTGGGGTTTTGTATGCATAATTTTGTTACTACACTGTGAGCAGTAGCATGACCACAAGTCAGGATTGGCAGTACCGTGGGTGGTAATTAAAGTAGATGTAAACAAATGTAATTGCGGGTTGCCCTTAATGCTGTAAAATGATAAAACTTGTTTTGATTAAACTGGGATTCACTAGCCTGTATTTCTTGCTGATAAAATATTTTTAAACGCGTTTCAGGTAACAAAATGTGAAAGCCAATTAGAAGCCAGCTGGAGAGCACTGAAGGCTTGGAAAAGTGGCTATAAAAGTTACCTAAATAAAGAAGAAGTTTTATTTCAATAAATTAGGGTTTATCCCTATAAACATATTTGTAATGGAAACTTGGGATTTTTCCCATATATTTATTAATTATAAAAGTGTGGTGTTTTACTCTGATAAACTATTTCCTAACTACGGTCCTGATGAAAATTCTGCTGCCAAATTAATAAACACTGATACCACCAGCTTTGCGAGCTCACGGCTGCCCGCCTCCCGGTGCAGGGGTCGGGGGTTGCGACAGAAGGTGGTATCAGAGCTACAACCACTGATTTCAGCCACAGAAGTGTTCTGCTGACACCAAAATTTTATCCATTATGTTAGGAAATAATCTACGTGATTACGTGCATGTCTGTATATTATTGTTTTGTGTTATTTGACAATTTGTTAGTTTACAGTATGAGTGACCAAGGTCCGTCTGACGCCTATCGTCACCTGTCTAGTTCTCCTAGAGATGAAGGAACTTCCTCACAGCCTACTCCCTCAGGGTATTCAGCTGACATAGAAGAGGGGATCTTCATATTTAAGGCGCAATCCGATGAACCATTCCCTACGAAAAAGAGAGGATGGTTCAGTCGGGGAGCACATGAGCGTAGGAAGCGAATGAGGAAATTACAGCAACAACGGGCTTTAGCAGCAGCGAATAGGGAGATGAACGCCCAGACCCAAGACATAGTCAATAGGCGATTGGCCAACTTTCACATACTAGTTACCACTACAGCAGACCCAACCCTAGACCAAATCATTGCACCACAGCCACTACCACTGTTCCCAACCCAACCCAACCCATGGAAATAGAACCTAACCCAGGAGACCAGGTTCCTATACCCGCCTTCGACCCAAACGAAATCCCTAGAATCCCAACACCCAATCCTCTAGCCTATGACCCATGGGAGGATGAACATAGGGATTATCGAGAACTCTACCCACAGGAGGAACCCAAACCAAACCCCATAGCCCAATATACCAACCTTAACCCTCTAGACCCATATTGGGATAACGACCAGTATGTTCGGGAAATACTAGAAAACCCATACCCATATGGAGAACCCGTACCACAGTACCCTGACCCAATACCCGCACCACCACCACCCATGAGTACCGAAAACGTGCAGGAACTCCGCACATTTGGTGAGGAGTTTGTGGATGAAGGAGAAAGAATAAGACAAATAGGGGAAAAACTCGTATGGAAATACGACGAACGAAATATGCAATACTGGATGAACTCCTAGAAATAATAATAATATATATATATATATATATATATATATATAAATGCGTGTATTTTGAAAAAAAATCAACTAAAATAGATGATCCAATACCTACTGATGCATAACTAGTAGTGTATTTTAAATTCCGGTTGCAGCTTGTAATAAATATAGATATATATATGAAATAGAGTAAATATTGCAATGCTCGACGGTTTTGACCAATGTGTTTGTTTGTGTAATTGTTGCCATTAAATCTTGTTATGTGATATTAATACTTGGTAAATGTTTACAATCCAGATGGACAACGAAGTGAATCAGGAAAACCCGAATAACGATAATAACGGGAACCAAATAGATAACAGTGTCATTCAACATATAGTGGCACAAGGGATTATAGACGCTATGCCATATATTATCAAGACTGTTAAAGAAGCAAAAAATAATAAAACTAACAGTGGAAGTAAACGACCACCTACTGAACCCAGTCACAGCGTAAACAATGGACCGTTACTTCAATTGCCTATTCCAAAAAGAAGAAGAACCATGTCTTATGGTTGTTCTTACAAAGAATTCTGGTCTTGCAAACCAATAGAATTCTCTGGCAATGAAGGAGCCATTGCAGCTCTACGTTGGATAGAAAAGACTGAGGCAGTCTTAAAAATAAGAAAATGCGCAGAGGAAGATAAAATCAAGTTTGCTTCCAATCTTTTTAAGAATGCAGCTCTAGAATGGTGGAATACTATTCTCCAGTCTAGGGGAAGTGACAGGGTTTATAATGTAACACCCCGAAATATCAGAGCTGGCGTGACTGGACTGGTATCTTCATTGCCCACTAAGTACTCGAAATCCCATGGGTTCTCCTACTCCAACCGTTCCGTAGTTTTGAAAAATGCAACCTGAGAAAGAACATGTGAAAAATCAACATAAAGTTGAGCGAGTTCATAGTTTGTTTGAAAAAGATTTAAAATAATTCTTTTTGATAACCGGTTTTAAAGTTATTGAGAAATATAATAAAATCATTTTTTTCTCGGCATGTTATATGAAAACTGTGGGTCTAGCCCACGAAAGTCTTTGTGCATTGCACGTGTGAGAATGGGCCGAGCCCAAAAGAGTCTTTGTAAGCAGGACCAACTCGTCTTCTTACTTGTACATAAGTTGAAAACGTTACCAAAGTTTGTAAATCCATGTATTTGTGAGTTTCAATCAAATGAATCTTAAAAACATTTAAAAATTTGAGTATCAAAGCTGGTATGTAAGCATCTATGAACCTAATGATCATTAATGTGTAGCTAAGACATTAATATGTGTGCCGACATAGGAAGCACTCAACCCGGTAGACGATTTAAGTGTCGATTCACTTCGACAGGGATACAAAAGCACTCTAAGTGGCCGCACAAGGATCGTGAGTGGGGCTCGCCCGTACCCGATAGATCTACCCCCTGTTCCGTGGTCCTTAAAAGGATTAATGGTGCCTAAGTTAGCGCCTATTCGCACGTGATCCAAGAATTCATTCCATAGCTTAATCATACCCTAGTTAATATGTATTTCAAAAGAAAATGGGGACATAAACCCATTGGGTCGTCTCGTTGTTCGTACGCAGACCAACCCAGTCCCGTTGTAGTAACTAAGACATTCCCGTCACTAGTCATGAAAATCATGCATGTTTTGTAAAACCGGTATGTCTAGTATAAACCTTTCGTAAACCTTTCGAGTTCGTTGAAATTCATTTGCAACATGGTTTATAAATATGTGTTTTCGTTCATCGAAATAGTGTTTTCTTTCTCAAAAACTTGCATGTCTTTCCACCCCCGAAAACATTTATAAAAATGTAAAACCGTAAAAAGTGGGGGTTATGAACTCACCTGGATTTCCATGTGCAAAGCTAGCCTAGCGTGATTCCGAAGTGTCGTTCCAAGGACGTGAATTGGCTAGCGTGCATCTATATTATTCCTAACAGGGAATAACTTATTAGTTTCTAATTTAAACGTAGTTAAACTACGTGTCCGAGCTCTACCGAGTCGTTAACAAAGCGACTCTACGAAGGAGGGTGTGAATATTTTGGTTTGAAGTAACTAAACTATTGTTAGTTGATCCCGTTTATGAACGGGATAAAACTAAGTCTCGAAAACGACTTAGTTTTCGAATGGTTTATAATATATATATATATATATATATATATATATATATATATATCTAAATATAAATATACTTACGTCGTCGTGTTAGTTGTCACGAATAGAAGGCGTAGATGAAATATTGTACGTATTCGAAACATTGTATATGATTCGGTAATATAGCGTTGTAGTTTTCGTATGATGGAAACAAATAGCTATATACATGTATGTATTCGAAAACTTGACGTTTGAAACAAATGTAACAAATATATTCATTTTATAAGAATATTCGGATCCGAAATAATTGAAATAAATATAAACAATTATATTTATTTATGTGATTTCCGAATATTAAGCGTTGAAAATAATCTAAAAGAAACTATTTTTAGTTCGTAAGAAAGTTTTAGTCGTCGTTTCAAAATAAATATATCCGATTATATTTATTTTATAAAATAACACAAAGTAACGACGTTTGACATAAATATAAGCAATTATATTTATTTTATAAAAGCTTTCGGAAATATCGATGTTTGATTAATTATAGATAATTATATTTATCTAAATAAGTGTCGGGTTTCGTAAAGTTGTAACTCACTTGTTGTCGAAATATTATAATTTCAGTTTATAAGTTATAAAATGACACTAAAACACATATACTGTTATATTTAGTTTTATAAGAACACTGGAGTTTCGATTGGTGTCGTTTTATATGATATAACCTCGCTTTGTAATTCGGGTTTTTACGGAAATCGGACAGAGTTTCCTCTGTTTTTAGACAATCCCGACAATCGAGTGTCGATATATTTTGTCAAACTCATCAATACTTCAATAAATTCAAGAAATATATATCAAATATTTTATCATTACGGCCAAAATAAAACGTAACTAACACTAAAAGTATCGGTCGAGCTCGGTTTTGCGTTTAACTATATGAAATCTAACGTAAACTAATTCGCTACGCTTAAAACTTTACCGGGTCCTTCGTGTTGACCGGGCGTAGACCTGTTTGACCGCTGTTGACCCGAGTTGACTCGAGTGTTAACCGAGTTGAACCAGCTGACTAGTCTTTGACCGACCCGGACCACGAACCGTGAGACTGAACCGAGCTAACCCGAACCTATCCGAGTCTGACTGAGTCGAACCATAACCAAACCCAAAACTAAGTCTGACTGAACTTGAAATGAGACCCGAACCCAAATCTGTCCAAAACAGAACCCGAACCAAACAATCACGTGTTGAACGAGTCGGTCTCGTTGAACCGTGATCCCAAACCCGTGACCAAAACTGAAACATCACTCGAACCACAACATCCTCACGTCTACTGCCGACATCACTGTTAACTAGTCCTCATCAACATCATCATCCGCATCATCGACATCATGAGAAACGTAAGAAGAAACCAGTTTCTCAATCGGAAAAATCAACGAACAGAAAAAAAGGGATGTTCTTACCAGCAGAAATTACGGCGACAGCACTGTCACCGTCTGTCGTCATCATCATCGAACACAGGCGGGGGTAAGGCGCCGGAAAAATGAGCGGCCGGCACCTCCTCCTCTCTCGGCTTCTGATCTCGTCGCCGGAAATCGGATCCACAACCACGCACTAGTCGCCGGTGTGCGACTGCCGTTGATGTTGCAGAACCCCCCTTCCACTGCCGAAGCTGAACGTCGCCGTTGTGTGCCACCACTGCGCGATGGTGGTCGTCGGTCTTCAAGAGAGGGAGATGGGGGTATGATGGTTATAGGGGTGTGGGTGTTCGAGTGTGTCGCGTGGCCGGAGATGTCACACCCCAACCGATGGCGGAAACATCGGGGTATGACACTGAGCGAAACAGATTGTCCATGAGTATCCATAACAACTATTAATTACTAGATATCAAAATGTTATGTCCCATACCACAACATATCCAAATAAAACAGTTACTACAAATAATTGTCTAAAAACAAATACTGTTCCGACAACTCAGATTTAAGCGTGACATAACTAGACCCCTAGCTTGATTCACCCAAAGCACAGCAATCCTAGCATCTTAGGCACCTGCCACATATGTTAAAATAAGGTCAATACACATAGTGTAAAGGTGAGCATACAAGTTTGATAATATAATAGAGTTCGAAATCGTTTACGCATAACCAGCATGTAACATGTATAAAATGAAGGCAAGTAGGTTATCGACAGAGAAATATGCACAGACATGACTGCGAGTTATAGAATGTGCAACACATATCCCCACTGGGACACGTGAAGTAAAGCCCTTAACAACCCCTGTCCATGACAGGTGCTGAGTCCAAACTATAGTACTGTCGTTGCTAAGGTGTCAGGCAACAATCACTGTGTTAACATTACATACAAGCATTCATCGAATAACACGTAGCATGCAATAACGGTCAGCGTATAAATAGTGTTTGCGTTGTGTGTCGATTGTAATTTAGAATAGATAACGTATGTAACACCCAAAAGTGCGTAAAGAAAAAAAGGGACCGAGTATACTCACAGATAGCGTTTAACAAGTAAACACTTTCTTGGATTGAAGGGAGCGCTGAGAGATTAGCCTGAACAGTTAACGATAGCATAAACGATGAGCGGCGCGTTAAACGGTGAAAGTGACTAAGTGTCGGATGGTAATCCGATCGGATGGCTATTCGATCGGTTGACCATTCGATCGGATGTCAATCCGTTCGGATGGTCATTCGATTGGATTGACATTCGTTTGGTAAGGATGTGTTTGTGTATGATGGCTTTGAAGTTTTTGTTGTAGCATTTTGAAAACAGAGAAGTATCTCTACCTTTCAGGTCGATCGATCGAACGGTCGTTCGATCGGATAGCAATCCGATTGGCAGGACAATTAGTGAGAACAAGTTCATAGCAGGATTGTTACTCGATCGGATAGCAATCCGATCAGTTGGCAATCCGTTAGTTACTGAAAAATGGTTGAGTGTCGAAGTTCCAAATGTCATATCATCGGATGGTCGTTCGATCGGATGGCTATCCGATAGAGCGGCAATTCGTTCAACGTTCAGTTCTTTAAAAGTTTGAATAAAGTGTTTAGGTGTAGAACCAAGTGCAAGCTGATCGGATTGCGGTTCGATCGGATAACAATCCGATCGGATGGCAACCGATCGGATAGCAATCCGATCGGACGGCGATCCGTCCCGTGATCTGATCTTTTTGCAAAACTTGAAAGTTGTTAAGTTTTGATGGTTTTACGGTTTGATCGAGATGGTGTGACAACGTGCTAGACAACAGAAACCCCATCATGACCCAAGTTATCCAATCGAACAGGAATCACCCAAGTCCGATTAGTCTACTGGTTCGTGACGGTTGTTCATGTTTAACCTGGAATCGGTTGTCTCTTTGATAGAAACCAGATCTTGAACCAACACATCACTAAGAAAGAGTAGTAGGTTAGAACGAGCTCTGATTATATCGGTTTTGAGTGCATTGAGTGTAAAAGAGTTGAAAGAAAGTTAGAAAACCATCTCTCAATCCCTTTAACCAGGAATATGTGTAGATCTATGTGAAAACATTGATTAATCATGTGGAAATCGTTCAGATCTAAGTTGTTCTTGGTGGAATGAAGCCAAATCTTGAAGTTCATAAGAACCCCATGATGACATCATCATAGAACACCTCGAATCCAGTGATTTCACGGTTAAAAGTTAAGATTCAAAGGTGAAAAAGATGAAGAAGTATGTGTAGATCATAGAAGTACAAGATTTTGGTTGAAAATTTACAAGAATCGCGAGAAATCGAGAGAAATGAGGGTTAGAGTGCGGCTGGTCGAATGAGAGAGCTGTCACATCACAAATGATGTGACAGGAGGGTATTTATAGGTTGCCAAAAAGGGAAAGGTGTGCAAGTGTCGAACAGGGTGCCCCAATCGGATGACACTCCGATCGGATGGCAACCCGATCGGATGGCCATCTGATCGAGTGCTCACTTGACCGAGTGGCTCCGGTGAGTTGAGCTTTGGCGTTTCGTTTCGTTTCGCGTGTTGGACGTTGCAATGCGTTTAAGCGAGTTTTGATTATGCGATGCGATAGAATAATAAACACGCAAATACTATATCTAACATACAATCACTATAAATAACTTGCGTTTAGCATTTGCGATTAAGTTGCGTTGCGATAGAGTTGCGATTGCGTTTCGATTAACAACCACAAACATAAGGTAAACATGCACAAGTAACACATAAGTAGCACACACACGTAAAACAATATTCAGAATCTACCAATCTAGATGCGAGCGCGATTGCGATGCGATAAGCGATAAAACATGCGATAAACATCGATTAAACCTCGATTATTAATAGATACTCCACATAATACAACTAAAGCAAATAAAATAAAAGATTCGATTACAAGTCAAAGTAGTCAAAACAGTTGTTAAGCAAGGAGTGACAGATCGCAATTAGCAATCTTTTCTTCCTTTGACTTCAATCTTGACTTTGACTTTGACTTTGACTTTCATAACACGGGGTGTTAGAGGAGCACCGCCGGCAGTCGACGCCGTTGATGAGATCGAGAGGGAGAGAGTGAGAGCTTCTGTTGTTAAGGCTGTGTGTGTTATAAATCTTGATGAAGTTTTCAAAGAACTCAATTTGTGTTGGGATTGAACCCTATCAGAGTAACAGATAATTAAAGCCAAAACTAGATCAGAGCAGTGGATCCAGAATAAGCAGATGTTATGTAATCAAGTCTCTCGCCTTGAAAGTGGTTTCAACATCTGCTGACCTCCTATCTACTGATCGGTACAACTACTGACCTACAACTGCTGATCATGTTAAAGACTGATGAAGACTAAAGCCCTGCTGATCAATCTACTACCTTGAGTCAAGCACTGTTGGGTTATATCAAGTGCTGCTGGGTTCACATCAGTGGAAGGATTCAGCAGTAGTTTAGTGTGTCTTTATGTAATGTATTGTAATAACAGTTGTTAGCATAGCAGTACTTGTATAGATCAGAGGTTAGAGTTTGTTAGGAGGTTAGATGTCACTTTCATGGTGACGTCAGCAAAGATGCCACAGTGGTTTGTCCGTGCCTATAAATAGAACAGTACCCTGTACTGTTCTATTAGCTCTTCACCATCTTCTTCCTGCACGCACAAACCACAGTGAGCTCAGGCTGGGGGGAGTTTGTTACATACATGCAAGTGTAATCGTTGAATGAAATAAATTCAATCATTCGATTCATTGTTGAAAATGTGTGTTGAAAGCAATACTCCTGTTTGATTGTGAAAAGTTTGTTTCCATTATTTTCCGCTGCACTACTCATTCATTTTCATCTTAATTCAAACGTAAAACACAATCAAAACCAAACTCAGATCCTAACAATTGGTATTAGAGCTCGGACAGTCAAATTTGATTTAACAATCATTTTGACATAAATAGTTCAGCTTACAATCGTTGATACTAATAGTTTGTTCGTTTTGTTGAAAAATAGAGCAAGGTTTAATCACCATCAAAGTTGATTAATCAGTGCCTGTAAAACAACCAGGATGATGTCACAATCACAAGATGATAAGAATAACATTGGCTCTCTTTTCAAACCACCCATGCTTAAACGTAATGAATACAACATCTGGGAGAGAAGGATGGGTCACATCCTTGCTCAACAGAACACTGGATGTTGGAGATCTGTTGTTTTTGGGCCCCATGTTCCTATGGTGCCAAGTGCTGAGGATACAAAGAAGTTCGAACCTAAAAAACCTGAATACTATACTGAAACTAATTTCCAAAAGTTCAAACTCGATGCCAAAGCATTTAGCATCATAGCATCTGCATTACCCAATGAGATCTATGCTGGACTGTTACATTGTAACAGTGCCAAGGAGCTATGGGATGCACTGAAGGAACAGTTTGGGGGAACGGAAGAATTTATTGAAAACAATAAGGAAATTCTGAATCAGCAGTATGAAACATTTTGTCACATCAAGGGTGAATCATTGAGTCGGCAGTTTGAGCGATTCAGTTGTCTCATTAGTGAGCTAAGACTTGTTAAAGTTACATTTCCAAATTCTACACAAAATAGCAGGTTTCTTAGATCACTACTAGAAAAATAGGAAACCCTGATTGAACCATTGTCTGACCCCTGGTCCAAAGAAGACAAAGAAGAAAAGGAAGAGAAGCAAGCAAGTGAGAAAGAAGTTAGAGCTAATGAAGAAGGTGATCATCAATGTGATTGTGCCATGATGGCGGCTGCCAAAGTATCACCTCAAGTTCTTGAAAAACTGTGTTCAGACAAATGCATTATTGCATTTGCTAACATCAAAGAGGTAAATGAAAACCTTAGGGATAAAGTATTAACTGATGAAGTCAATTTTGAAAAGTTATTAAAAGAACTTAGAAACAAATTGGCTGAAAAGGACAAAGAAATCAGCAGTCTCAAAGAAGAGCAGAGCATAACCAAGACTCAACTCCAAACTATGGTAGAAAAATACCAAGTTTGTAAAAAGGAGTTGAAGTCCACCAAGATCACTTGTGAAAGATGGGTGGAATCCTGTAAAGGGTATGAGGTTATGCTTGAGAAACAGCTTGAAAGCAATGTCAAGTTTGGTGTAGGATATAGAAAATATGATGAACTTGTAAACACTGCTGCAAAACAAGTTGGTTCATCTGAAATTAATCCAACCAACAAGAATGGCCAAGAGGTTAAAATAACCGACAAACTTGGTAACAAAATCACTTTGGAAAGATCTGTGGGGTCCTCAACTTTTGAGGAAATTGAGAAATACCAATTTAAACCCATATGGTCTGATGAGTGTGACATTCTTGAAAATTTCAAGCCCATGGATTTCACAACCACTGATGGTGTCACAGCTCCAAAAGCAAAGGTCATTCCTATCAAAGATATCCCAACAGTGGTTCAAAACTCTGTTGCTAAGGAGTCTGAGAAAAGGAAGAAAAGAGAAAAGATCAAAAACCTGTTTTGTGATTTTTGTGAAAAGAGAAATTATTTAACAAAAGATTGTTTTCATCTAAAAGCATATGATCTAAACAAAACAAGTATCATTGTACCTGCTGAAAGCTGCACCATCTGTGGTAAAACAAACCACAAAACTCAAGCATGTGTGTATCTCAAAAACTTTGATGTAAAAAAGAATGAGTACACTGCTAAAACATCCTTGAGTCCATCAACATCATCTGTCAAATTCACCAAGAATCAACCACTGTTTGTGCCAGTCCAAACAGTTGTTACATAACAGTTGAATCAAACATCTGTCCAAAGAGATGTTCAAGTGACTGATGCACCCCCTGCCAACCAATTCAGAAGAGGCAATGGACAATCATCTTACCAAAGGATTCCACATGTTTATGAGACCTACAAAAGGCCCTCTAAACCAAGAGTGAACAGGCATCCTTTTGGGTATCAACAGGTGATTGGTCAAAACCCACAACAGTGGTTAGAGAGAAACAGTCCTAAAACTATCCAAACCCCTGACCTAACCACTGCCCATGCATCTGAACTCATCCCAGACACTGTTGAGACCCCATCCAAAGCCTTATTGGCTTTGGAGACCCTAATGAACTAATCCTTTTACTTCATGTGCAGGGAGCTTCTGCATGCTTAGATAACCTTTGGTATGTAGATAATGGAGGCTCCAGGCACATGACAGGATGTAAAGCCCTTCTCAAAGATTTCAAAATCCATGGAGGGGGTGATATATCCTTTGGTAATAATAGTAAAGGGAAAGTTCTGGGGTCTGGTACAGTATAGTCTGGTAATGTAAAATTTGAAAACGTCAATCTGATAGACAATCTAAAATTCAACCTCCTGAGTGTTTCACAAATGAGTGACAAGGGGTATGGATCATTCTTCACAAAGGAGTGTTGTAAGATCATTGGACCAGAAATGGTTGAAAAGATTGAAGCAATAATAAAAATTGGAAAAACCAAACTTGTTGCTCAAAGAAGTGGCAATGTTTATGTGGTGGATATGTCAAAAGAGAGCCCCAGAACTGATGCCTGTCTGTTCTCAGCTGCATCAAACAAAGAGACAGAATTATGGCACAGGAAATTGGGGCACACAAATCTCAAGACAATCACTGCATTTTCAAAACAGGGGTTAGTAAAAGGTTTACCTCAAAAACTGTTCACCTGTCCTGAGCATTGTGTTTCCTGCCTAAAAGGAAAACAACATAAAAGCTCCTACAAATCCATTGATGAGTCCAAAATAACCAAATGTTTGCAAATGCTTCATATGGATTTGTTTGGCCCAGTTAAAGTCACGAGTCTTAAGAAAAAGAGGTATTGTTTGGTTATTGTTGATGACTTTTCTAGGTTTAGATGGACTTACTTTTTACATTCAAAAGATGAGACTGCAGGCATTCTGCAAGACTTTGTGAAATAGGTTGAAAAGCAGTTTGACCTTCCAGTAAAAATCTTTAGAAGTAACAATGGCACAGAGTTCAGGAACAAGGAGTTGGATGATTTCTGTGTGTCAAAAGGAATTGTGAGGCAATACAGCATTCCAAGAACACCAGAATAAAATGGGGTTGTTGAAAGAAAGAACAGAACTTTGATTGAGGATGCCAGAACCATGCTTGCTGATTCAGGTTTGCCATTAACTTTTTGGGCAGAGGCAGTAAACACTGCTTGCTATGTCCAAAATAGAGTTTTAATCAACCCCAGGCATCAAAAGACTGCCTATGAACTGCTATATAAAATAAAGCCATTGATTTCATATTTCAAGTTTTTTGGCTATCCATGCTTCATTTTAAACTTAAAAGATTCTATCTCAAAGTTTGCAGCCAAAATTGATTGTGTTTACCATCTGGGATACTCAACCACTGCTAAGGCCTACAAAGTGTTTAACACAAGGACCAAAACAGTGGAAGAGACTTTGAATGTAAAGTTCAATGAACTTTCGTCAATGAAAATCCCAGCAAACCCTGCAGAATTGTTTGATCTTGATAAATTTACCTTTGAAAATACTGCTGTCAAGACTAACAGTGCAGGTCCATCAGAAGATTCATCACCAGACCATGGGTATGAAATCATCATTCCTCAACAAAAGTCTGTCAAAATGGGTAGAGCAGCAGATGTTCAAAACAACTGTTAAAGCTCAACCACTGCTACCTCAACAGTTGTTGACCAAAGTAGCCCCTTAACCCCTGCTTCCACATCATCAAACACTGTTGATAAAAGTCCTCAAATAGTGGATCAAAGTCAGCATGTGTCCACACCTTTACCTCCTATTCCACCACCTTTTGAAGCCACTGCTGGATCATCAAAGTCACCAACAGTGGTTAGCTCAGATGATTCACATCTGCAACCCTCCCCACTTAATGCCATTGTTCCATACCAAAGAGAGCTCATCTTCTTGAAATCTCATCCACCAGACCAAATTATTGGCAACATCAATGAAGGGCTGCTCACACGAAGTAAATCCCAAAACATTTGTCTTTTTGTTGGTTTTCTATCACTCCATCAGCCAGTCAAGTACCAAGAGGCACTAAAAGACAACAGCTGGGTAGAAGCCATGCAAGAGGAGCTCCAACAATTTAGAAGACAACAAGTTTGGGAGCTTGTTCCATTGCAAGAGGGTGTAAGTCCTAATGGCACAAAATGGGTCTTCAAAAATAAAACTGATGAAAGGGGTATTGTTGTAAAAAATAAAGCCAGGCTTGTGGTTCAAGGGTACAGACACGAAGAGGGCATTGATTATGATGAAACATTTGCCCCTGTAGCAAGACTTGAAGCAATCAGAGTATTTCCGGCCTTTGCTGTCAACCACAACATCAAGGTGTACCAAATGGATATCAAATGTGCATTCCTCTATGGTAAGATTCAAGAGGAGGTTTATGTTTGTCAACCTCCAGGTTTTGAGGATCCATTTAATCCAAATCATGTCTACAAACTGAATAAAGCTTTGTATGGCCTGAAATAAGCACCAAGGGCCTGGTATGAAACTCTTTCCACATTCCTACTTTCCATTGGGTTCACAAGAGGTAGAATAGATAAAACACTTTTTTTTTAAAATGGAGAGGAAAGGATTTGATGATTGTCCAAATTTATGTGGATGACATCATCTTTGGAAGCACATGTAATAAAATGTTTGAAGAGTTTAGGCAACTCATGACAGCTGAGTTTGAAATGAGTGCAATGGGTGAACTCCAGTGCTTTCTTGGTCTCCAAGTAAGGCAACTGCAAAATGGCACTTTTATCCATCAAGGTAAATATGCCAAAGAATTGTTGAAGAAATTTGAGATGGATGATTGTAAGCCATGTAGTACACCCATTGCAACCAATAAAGTAGTCATATCTGATGAGAAGGATGAATTGGTTGATCAAACTTTGTATAGAAGCATGATTGGGTCTTTATTGTACCTAACTGCATCCAGGCCAGGCATCATGTTTGCAACATGTGTTTGTGCTAGATCCCAATCAACCCCTAGAAAGTCAAACCTTATTTCTATAAAAAGGATATTCAAATACCTAAAAGGTGCTCCCACACTTGGTATCTGGTATCCAGTTGATGGTAAAATTGAGCTTTCAGGTTTCTCAGATAGTGACTTTGCTGGATGTGACAAGACAAGAAAGTCCACTTCAGGAGGGTGCCAATTCCTAGGCAATTGCTTAGTGTCTTGGCAAAGCAAAAAGCAAGCAGCTGTTTCCACATCCACTGCTGAGGCAGAATATATAGCTGCTGCAAGCTGTACAGCCCAACTGCTCTGGCTTCAAAATCAGTTGCTGGATTTTGGTATCACTGCCTTAAAGACACCACTCATGTTGGACAGCCAGGCAGCAGAAAATATCATCAAAAATCCAATTTCCCATTCAACCACCAAGAACATTGACATTAGACATCACTTTGTGAGGGATTGCTATGAAAAAGGTTTGATTTCTCAGCACCATGTTCCAACTAAGGATCAGCTGGCAAATGTGCTAACAAAAGCATTAGACACATCCACCTTTGAAAGCTTGATCTCTAGGATTGGCATGCTAAACATGGAATAACAGGCAAAATCCTGTTTTTCTATGAATAAAAGCATTAAAATGTTTTCAGAAAATCAAAAATCCATCCTTAAAAATAGCTAAAAATGAATTTTTCATTAAATCCTTAAAAGTCTGCCATAACCACTGCTTTGTTCAAAAGTCTGGTCTACTTAAAAATCTGTCCATTGCTGAAAGTCAACCCCTGCTCTCTCATTTCTTTGATAAGCACTGTTGTTCAAAATCAGTGTTTTATCAACTGATAGTAAAAATCACCCACTGCTCTCCTTGTTACAAGTCGTATCCCACTGATCTTGTTCCATCAGTGGTCTTCATAAAAAGAGTTGTCCTTTTCTTCATCAGGGGTTGGCACGTGGACAGTACATTGTGGTCAGACCTTTTGTAACCGTTGCCACGTCAGCATTCACTTTTTCTCTATAAAACCCCTCTTCAAAACCCTAAATAGGGTTTTACTGTCGAATTGAATTCTTAAAAATTCCTTTCTCAAAGCAGTTTTCATTTCATTTCCTCAAATTCCTTCACAACCTTCTTCGATCGTTTTCTCCAAAATGACAAAATCGAAGTCATCTGCCAAACCCACTTCAAAATCTTCTCGTAAAAAGACCGCTCAAACAGCTACTCCCATTGAAATCCCATACAAATCACCACACAATTACCTGGGTCTTCTTACAAAACCAGGCACTACCGATGCTTTCGATTCCATCATTGACATCATGTCTGCATCAAAGTACAAAACTTTGTTAACAGCAGATGCTCCAATTTACTTGGACACCCAAAGAGAGTTTTGGAAGAATATTACCCTTGACAAGCAAGGCGAGGTTGTCATAGCCATCAACTCTTCCCTAATGGGTAAACCTGTCAAAATCACACCACAATCCATCTCGGAAGTCTTTGAACTCAATGATCAGCAAGGTAAAACTTCTTTTCCCAAAAATGAGTTAAAAACTGATTTCCTTAAAAGGGGGTATGCAGAACAAATTAAAAAGGATACCTTACAAAAAGATAATTTTCCACCTACAACAAGGTTTTTGTTCCATACCCTGCTTATGTGTGTTTCAAACAAAACCACTTCTTTTAATGAAATACCATTAAAGATTCAAAACCTGGGATATGTTATTCTTCAAGATGAAAACTTAAATTACTCCCAGGAAATCTTTAATGATTTGGTTAAAAATGTTGATAAAAATCCATTCTTACTTTTTCCAAGATTTCTAAGTTACTATTTTGAAAAGAAATTTGGTAAGGATGATGCTTCTGCAATAAAACAAGGTGCATCTTTTCAAATAAACAGCTTAACTGCTGAAACTTTTACAAGAATGTCAACAGCTTGCAAAACACAAGCAGAGGTGCCTGAGCAGACTTTAGCAGCTACCACTGCTCCTCAGGTATCTGCTGCTGAGCCCACTGCTCAAGGTGATCAAAGTAGCAAAACCACTGCTTTGAAACCTACACCTAAAATTACCAAAAAGCCAAAGCAAAAGAAAACTCAAAAACCCCCCAAACCTATCAAAAAGGCAACTCTGGAGGATGAGATACCAGAGCAACTGCCAGTGACAGCACAAAAGTCACAAGAAACCACTGCTGCTACTTCCTCACAGCAGTTGGTACAAATATCTCAACCCATGGCTGAAACTCCTCCTGCTTCTTCTCGAAAAGAACAGGTTGTACAAATAGGGACACCACAATATGATGCTCTAGAATCACTTGCTTCCATCATCCACAGCCCAATGCCCGGGGCCAATTCTCTTTCTACACCTAACCTCACCTCCACAATTCCCCCACCAACTAAATTATTGTTGGATGCTATTGATCTGAACCAGGCACAAACCAGTCCTTCTCACTCACCTATCAATGAGAACATGCTTCAACAAACGACTGGGTCTGACGTATCAATCATAGCTAACCCACCAACAAGACCTGAGGAGGTTACACCCCTTGAGTTACAAGTAACTCTTGGTGGTAATCCAAGTGAAGCAGCCACTACAAGTGCTGAACCCACTGGTTTGCACTTGGACAGTGGTTACATCAATATGACTTCCTTGGAGGCAATTCCTTCTATAACACCTTTGATAACCACTAGTGAGTTTGTTTTGACCACTAGTGCCATCAAAAGGTTATCAAGTGTTGAGGGAAGAAGTCCCCAGTACCAAGAAAAAGGGGCATCAGTGGATGATTATTGGAATACATTCCCTAAGTCAACCACTGTTCAAACCACTGTTAGTGGGAAATCAGATGATCCCATTAAGTTGGGTGACGGTTTAAAGTACCAAGAATTGACGGATAGAATTGACAAACCGGATACCTCTGTTGCAGAAATCAAAGAAATGCTGCAACAGTTGTTGAAAGTTCAAAAGGTGCAACCCACTGCTGTTCCAGCTCAAGCACCTGCTCCACCACAAGCACCTGCTGCAAAGGAGTTATGGAATCTATTTCAACCCCTGCTCCAACAACAAAGACAAATGGCTGATCAGCAGCATGCAATACATGTTCAAGAGCTGAGAAACATGATGGAGTCAAGGTTTAGAGATACCCAAGCAGACATCAAGGCTATAAAGGCCCACATCCTAAACACCACTGGCATTGCTCCTCCCACTGTTCTCTTCATTGATAAACCTCTTCCAGATAATGCCAAAAAGGGGGAGAAAATCAAAGAGTGGAAGAAGAAGGGAATTGATGATGGTCTCTATATTGAACCAGAAAAGGAGAATATGACTAAAAATATTCCCTTGCTAGATGGCAGTAAAAAGATTGATGTTACCACAAATGCACTTGCTGAAGCAAAAGCAAGTGTAAAAAGGGATAGAGAGGCAAAGGATATGTCCAGGTGGAATGAGGAGAAAAGAGCTTATATGGAGCTGAATGCGCAGGGTTGTTCTGAGCCAAAGGATGTTCAAAATCCTGAGCTAAAAAGAAAGAATCCCACTAGAAAAGTGAGGGAACCCAAATCCACACCATCCAGACTCACAAAGCATACTTCCAAACCACCTTCCAAAAGCCCCCAACATCAATTTTCCACTCAAACAGCTGTTGTAACTCCTGCTGTATCAACAACTGCTGGTACTTCAGTAGTTTCAACATCTGCTATCACTTCAACACACACCACTTCAATACACACCACAACCACTGCCTTATCACCAGCACCAAAAATCATCTCACCACCAAAACCAACATCACCACTAAAAACAACCTCACCACCATCACCTCCTGCCAAAAAGCAGAAGACATCAGATGTTACAACATCTGTTGTAATGACAACAGTGGTTAAAACACCAGTTGTTTCAACAACTGTTAGTCAGCCACCTTCCACCACTCAAATCACCACCACTGATCCACCCAAAACATCATCAGCCTCTCCTACAATAAAAAGGAGAAGGATTTTCATTCCTGATGATGACTCTCCACCACCACCACCACCAACATGTTCACAATCCCTTGCACTTATTCCAAACCCTGTTCCTCTCTCATCAGCTCAAGTACAATAACCAATCCCTATCATCACTCTTGCAGGTTTCCAATATCCTCTTGAACTCATTGCAGTCAGAAAAGAGATCAAATCCTTCTACTATGAGGATGATCCTGCTAAAAGGAAGTTTCCATCAGTTGAAGGATATCCTAGGCCTAAAAATATTGAAGAGTATTTGAAAGTTAAGGCTTAACAGGCAAAGGATATTTCCAAGAGAAACTCCCAAGGAAAAACTGACAAAGAAATTCAAAGGCATTACCAGTTTCTATTTACTCAAGTCAGATCCTTAGAGCAATTTGCAAAAAAATGTGTGTCAACAAATATCAGAAAGAGCAGATGAAACTTTGAGAAAAGACTACATTGAAAGCATTATGGCTTCTAAGAAGTATAAGGGAGAAAAGCATATGTACAAGGAGTGGACCATTCCCGAGCTTGAAAAAGAAGCAACCAGGATTCAAGAAATGATAAAGAATAAGGTCAAACACATTCCTCCAGATTGGTCAAAGTACAAAAAGAATGTGCCTGAAAAGACATTAGAGCTGAAGAGAATGAAAGAGGAATTAGTTGCTGCTGATTATGGGTCTAAAAATCAAGTGTCAAGATGGAGAGAAGACAAAGTCAGGACCACCTACAAAAGGTTGGAGGAATTAAGAAAGAAAGATCCTAAAGCCCCACAAACCCCTGACTACCCTGAAGCAGAGGTTTCAACAAGACCACCAAAGCTGCAAATCAGGAGATCCACTGCTCCAACTGGTGCTGCCATCTACAAAAGAAGACAACAG